>CM067842.1:368264979-369477479 GCA_034509565.1 Triticum monococcum
CTCTTGAAGATCCATTTATTTTCTATGGCTTGCCGATCATCGGGCAAATCCATCAAAGTCCATACTTTGTTCTCATACATGGATCATATCTCAGATTTCATGGCCTCAAACCATTTCGCGGAATCTGGGCTCATCATCGCTTCCTCATAGTTCGCAAGTTCGTCATGGTCTAGTAACATGACTTCCAGAACAGGATTACCGTACCACTCTGGTGCGGATCTCACTCTGGTTTACCTACGAGATTCGGTAGTAACTTGATCTGAAGTTACATGATCATCATCATTAGCTTCCACACTAATTGGTGTAGTAGTCACAGGAACAGATTTCTATGATTAACTATTTTCCAATAAGGGAGAAGGTACAATTACCTTATCAAGTTTTCTACTTTCCTCCCACTCACTTCTTTCGAGAGAAACTCCTTCTCTAGAAAGGATCCATTCTTAGCAACGAATGTCTTGCCTTCGGATCTGTGATAGAAGGTGTACCCAACTGTCTCCTTTGGGTATCCTATGAAGACATATTTCTCCGATTTGAGTTTGAGCTTATCGAGATGAAACTTTTTCACATAAGCATCGCAACTCCAAACTTTAAGAAACGACAGCTTAGGTTTCTTGCCAAACCATAGTTCCACACGGTGTTGTCTCAACGGATTTAGATGGTGCCCTATTTAACGTGAATGCAGCTGTCCAACGGATTTAGATGGTGCCCTATTTAACGTGAATGCAGCTGTCTCTAATGCATAACCCCAAAACGATAGTGGTAGATCAGTAAGAGACATCATAGATCGCACTATATCTAATAAAGTACGGTTATGACGTTCGGACACACCATTACACTATGGTGTTCCAGGTGGCGTGAGTAGTGAAACTATTTCACATTGTTTTAATTGAAGACCAAACTCATAACTCAAATATTTGTCTCCGCGATCAGATCGTAGAAACCTTATTTTTCTTGTTACGATGATTTTCCACTTCACTCTGAAATTCTTTGAACTTTTCAAATGTTTCAGACTTATGTTTCATCAAGTAGATATACCCATATCTGCTCAAATCATATGTGAAGGCCAGAAAATAACGATACCCGCCGCGAGCTTCAACACTCATCGGATCGCATACATCAGTATGTATTATTTCCAATAAGTCAGTTGCTCGCTCCATTGTTCCGGAGAACGAAGTCTTTAGTCATCTTGCCCATAAGGCATGGTTCGCAAGCACCAAGTGATTCCAAAATCCCATCAGCATGGAGTTTCTTCATGCGCTTTACACCAATATGACCTAAACGGCAGTGCCACAAATAAGTTGCACTATCATTATTAACTTCGCATCTTTTGGTTTCAATATTATGAATATGTGTATCACTACGATCGAGATCCAATGAACTATTTTCATTGGGTGTGTAACCATATAAGGTTTTATTCATGTAAACAGAACAACAATTTATTCTTTTACTTAAATGAATAACCGTATTACAATAAACATGATCAAATCATATTCATGCTCAACGCAAATACCAAATAATACTTATTTAGGTTTCAACACTAATCCTGAAAGTATAGGGAGTGTGCGATGATGATCATATCAATCTTGGAACTATTTCCAACACACATCGTTACTTCACCCTTAACTAGTCTCTGTTCATTCTGCAACTCCCTTTTCGAGTTACTACTCTTAGCAACTGATCCAGTATCAAATACTGAGGGGTTGCTATAAACACTAGTAAAGTACACATCAATAACATGTATATCAAATATACTTTTGTTCACTTTGCCATCCTTCTTATCCGCCAATCACTTGGGGTAGAAGCACTCAGTCTCAGGCTTAGGTCCAGACTTTGGGCTTCTTCACTTGAGCAGCAACTTGCTTGCTGTTCTTCTTGAAATTCCCCTTTTTCCCTTTGCCCTTTTCTTGAAACTAGTGATCTTGTCAACCATCAACACTTGATGCTCTTTCTTGATTTCTACCTTCATTGATTTCATCATCATGAAAAGCTCGGGATTCGTTTTCGTCATCCCTTGCATACTATAGTTCATCACGAAGTTCTACTAACTTGGTGATGGTGACTAGAGAATTCTGTCAATCACTATCTTATCTGGAAGATTAACTCCCACTTGATTCAAGCGATTGTAGTACCCAGACAATCTGGGCACATGCTCACTAGTTGAGCGATTCTCCTCCATCTTTTAGCTATAGAACTTGATGGAGACTTCATATCTCTCAACTCGGGTATTTGCTTGAAATATTAACTTCAACTCCTGGAACATCTCATATGGTCCATGACGTTCAAAACGTCTTTGAAGTCCCGATTCTAAGCCGTTAAGCATGGTGCACTAAACTATCAAGTAGTCATCATATTTAGCTAGCCAAACATTCATAACGTCAGCATCTGCTCCTGCAATAGGTCTGTCACCTAGCGGTGCATCAAGGACATAATTCCTCTATGCAACAATGAGGATAAACCTCAGATCACGGATCCAATCCGCATCATTGCTACTAACATCTTTCAACACAATTTTCTCTAGGAACATATCAAAATAAACACAGGGAAGCAACAACGCGAGCTATTGATCTACAACATAATTTGCAAAATACTACCAGGACTAAGCTCATGATAAATTTAAGTTCAATTAATCATATTACTTAAGAACTCCCACTTAGATAGACATCCCTCTAATCCTCTAAGTGATCACGTGATCCAAATCAACTAAACCATGTTCGATCATCACGTGAGATGGAGCAGTTTCACTGGTGAACATCACTATGTTGATCATATCTACTATATGATTCACGCTCGACCTTTCGGTCTCCGTGTTCCGAGGCCATATCTGTATATGCTTGGCTCGTCAAGTATAACCTGAGTATTCCGCGTGTGCAACTGTTTTGCACCCGTTGTATTTGAACGTAGAGCCTATCACACCCGATCATCACGTGGTGTCTCAGCACGAAGAACTTTCACAACGGTGCATACTCAGGGAGAACACTTCTTGATAATTAGTGAGAGATCATCTTAAAATGTTGCCGTCAATCAAAGCAAGATAAGATGCATAAAAGATAAACATCACATGCAATCAATATAAGTGATATGATATGGCCATCATCATCTTGTGCTTGTGATCTCCATCTCCGAAGCACCATCGTGATCACCATCGTCACCGACGCGATACCTTGATCTCCATTGTAGCATCGTTGTCGTTCTCGCCAATCTTATGCTTCCACGACTATCGCTACCGCTTAGTGATAAAGTAAAGCATTATAGCGCGATTGCATTGCATACAATAAAGCGACAACCATATGGCTCCTGCCAGTTGCCGATAACTCGGTTACAAAACATGATCATCTCATACAATAAAATTTAGCATCATGTCTTGACCATATCACATCACAACATGCCCTACAAAAACAAGTTAGACGTCCTCTACTTTGTTGTTGCAAGTTTTACGTGGCTGCTATGGGCTTAAGCAAGAACCAATCTTACCTACGCATCAAAACCACAACGATAGTTTGTCAAGTTTGTGCTGTTTTAACCTTCGCAAGGACCGGGCGTAGTCACACTCGGTTCAACTAAAGATGGAGAAACTGTCACCCGCCAGCCACCTGTGTGCAAAGCACGTCGGTAGAACCAGTCTCGCGTAAGCGTACGCGTAATGTCGGTCCGGGCCGCTTCATCCAACAATATCGCCGAACCAAAGTATGACATGCTGGTAAGCAGTATGACTTATATCGCCCACAACTCACTTGTGTTCTACTCGTGCATATAACATCAACACATAAAACCTAGGCTCTGATACCATTGTTGGGGAACGTAGTAATTTCAAAAAATTTCCTACGCACACGCAAGATCATGGTGATGCATAGCAACGAGAGGGGAGAGTGTGATCTACGTACCCTTGTAGATCGACAACGGAAGCGTTTGGTTGATGTAGTCGTACGTCTCTACGGCCCGACCGATCAAGCACCGAAACTACGGCACCTCCGAGTTCTAGCACACGTTCAGCTCGATGATGATCCCCGGACTCCGATCCAGGAAAGTGTCGGGGAAGAGTTCCGTTAGCACGACGGCGTGGTGACGATCTTGATGTACTACTGTTGCAGGGCTTCTCCTAAGCACCGCTACAATATTATCGAGGACTATGGTGGCAGGGGCGCCGCACACGGCTAAGAATATGATCACATGGATCAACTTGTGTGTCTATGGGGTGCCCCCTGCCCCCATATATAAAGGAGCAAGGGGGAGGCCGGCCGGCCCTTGTGGGCGCGCCAAGGAGGAGTAGGATTCCTACTCCTAGTTGGAGTAGGTTTCCACCTTTCTAGTCCAACTAGGAGAAGGGGGGAAACGGGGGAAGAGGGGAAGGAAGGGAGAGAGGGGCCGCGCCCCAAACCCCTTGTCCAATTCGGACTGGGCTTGGGAGGGGCGCGCGCCACCTCCTGGTCCTTCCCACTAAGGCCCATTAAGGCCCATTGCTTCTTCCTCGTATTCCTGTAACTCCCCGGTACCTCCGAAAATACCCGAATCACTCGGAACCTTTCCGATGCCCGAATATAGTCGTCCAATATATCAATCTTTACGTCTCGACCATTTTGAGACTCCTCGTCATGTCCCCGATCTCATCCGGGACTCCGAACTCCTTCGGTACATCAAAACTCATAAACTCATAATATAACTGTCATCGAAACCTTAAGCGCGCGGACCCTACGGGTTCGAGAACAATGTAGACATGACCGAGACACGTCTCCGGTCAATAACCAATAGCGGGATCTGGATGCCCATATTGGCTCCTACATATTCTACAAAGATCTTTATCGGTCAGACCGCATAACAACATACGTTGTTCCCTTTGTCATCGGTATGTTACTTGCCTGAGATTCGATCATCGGTATCCAATACCTAGTTCAATCTCGTTACCGGCAAGTATCTTTACTCGTTCCGTAATACATCATCCCGCAACTAACTCATTAGTTGCAATGCTTGCAAGGCTTAAGTGATGTGCATTACCGAGAGGGCCCAGAGATACCTCTCCGACGATCGGAGTGACAAATCCTAATCTCGAAATACGCCAACCCAACATGTACCTTTGGAGACACCTATAGAGCACCTTTATAATCACCCAGTTACGTTGTGACGTTTGGTAGCACACAAAGTGTTCCTCTGGCACACGGGAGCTGCATAATCTCATAGTCATAGGAACATGTATAAGTCATGAAGAAAGCAATAGCAACATACTAAATGATCGGTCAAACCACAATAACAACAGATGTTATTCCCTTTGTCATCGGTATGTTACTTGCCCGAGATTCGATCGTCGGTATCATCATACCTAGTTCAATCTCATTAGCGGCAAGTCCCTTTTCCCGTTTTGTAATGCATCATCCCGCAACTAACTCATTAGTCACATTGCTTGCAAGGCTTATAGTGATGTGCATTACCTTGAGGGCCCAAATATACCTCTCCGATACTCAGAGTGACAAATCCTAATCTTGATCTATGCCAAGCCAACAAACACCTTTGGAGACACCTGTAGAGCACCTTTATAATGACCCAGTTATGTTGTGACGTTTGATAGCACACAAGGTGTTCCTCCGGTATTCAGGAATTGCATAATCTCATACTAAAAGGAATATGTATAAGTCATGAAGAAAGCAATAGCAATAAAACTTACTCCCTCCGTTTCAGTTTACAAGTCCTGTGCGTATACCTAGGTTGCCAATTTTATCACCGTAATATAACTATATAACACAAAAATTATACCATTTGAAACTAGAACATCTTAAGTTTATAATGGTATGTTTTTTGTAGTACGACTTCTATTAGGTTGGTCAAATTGATGACCTAGAGGTACGCGCACGCCTTGTAAACTGAGAGAGAGGGAGTAACGATCATTATGTTATGCTAACAGATGGGTCTTGTCCATCACATCATTCTCTAATGATGTGATCCCGTTTATCAAATGACAACACATGTCTATGGTCATGAAACTTGACCATCTTTGATTAACGAGCTAGTCAAGTAGAGGCATACTAGGGACACTCTGTTTTGTCTATGTATTCACACATGTACTAAGTTTCCGGTTAATACAATTCTAGCATGAATAATAAACATTTATCATGATATAAGGAAATATAAATAACAACTTTATTATTGCCTCTAGGGCATATTTCCTTCAGTCTCCCACTTGCACTAGAGTCAATAATCTAGGTTGCATAGTAATGATTCTAACACCCATGGAGTCTTGGTGCTGATCATGTTTTGCTCATGGAAGAGGCTTAGTCAACGGGTTTGCAACATTCAGGTCCGTATGTATTTTGCAAATCTCTATGTCTACCTCCTTGACTTGATCGTGGATGGAATTGAAGTGTCTCTTGATGTGTTGGGTTCTCTTGAGAAATCTGGATTCCTTCGCTAAGGCAATTGCTCCAGTATTGTCATAAAAGATTTTCATTGGACCCGATGCACTAGGTATTACACCTATATCAGATATGAACTCCTTCATCCAGACTCCTTCATTTGCTGCCTCCGAAGCAGCTATGTACTCCGCTTCACACGTAGATCCTGCCACGATGCTCTGCTTGGAACTGCACCAACTGACAGCTCCACCATTCAATATAAATATGTATCCGGTTTGCGACTTTGAGTCATCCGGATCAGTGTCAAAGCTTGCATCAACATAGCCATTTATGACAAGCTCTTTGTCACCTCCATAAACGAGAAACATATCCTTAGTCCTTTTCAGGTATTTCAGGATGTTCTTGACCGGTGTCCAGTGATCCACTCCTAGATTACTTTGGTACCTCCCTGCTAAACTTATAGCAAGGTGTTGGGAAACATAGCATGCAATTTAAAAAAAATTATACGCTCATGCAAGATCTATCTAGGAGATGCATTGCAACGAGAGGGGGAGAGTGTGTCCACATACCCTCGTAAACTGAAAGCAGAAGCGTTTGACAACGCAGTTGATGTAGTCGAACTTCTTCTCATTCTGACCGATTAAGCACCGAATGCACGGCACCTCTGAGTTCTGCACACGTTCAGCTCGATGACGTCCCTCAAACTCTTGATCCAGCAAAGTGTCGAGGGAGAGTTTTGTCAGCACAACAGCATGGTGACGGTGATGGTGAAGTGATCTGCGCAAGGCTTCACCTAAGCACTACGTGAATATGACCGGAGGCATAAACTGTGGAGGGGGGCGCCACACACGACTAACAATGTTTGTTGTGTGTTCTAGCAGTGCCCCTCCTTCATATATATATATATATATATATATATATATATATATATATATATATATATATATATATATATATATATATATATATATATATATATATATATATATATATATATATATATATATATATATATATATAGGTTGGAGGGTAGGAGAGGCAGCCAAGGGGCACCCCAAGTAGGAGGAATCCTACTTGGGGTCCTCCCAATTCGGCCTCCCCCCTTTCCTATTCCTATTCGGAGTAGGAAGGGAAGAGGGGGAAGGAGGAATCCTATTCCCTTTTTCCTTTCCCTTTTTCCTTTCCTCCTTCCCCTTTTCTACTCAAATTTGGCCAGCCCATATGGGAGGGGCGCACCAGCCCCTTAGGGGCTGGTCTATCCCACTTTTGGACCATTAAGGCCCATGTAGTTGCCGGGGGGATGCCCAGAACCCCTTCCGGTGACCCGATATGCACCTGGTACCCCCTGAACACTTCTGGTGTCCGAATATCATCGTCCAATATATGAATCTTTACCTCTCGACCATTTCTAGACTCCTCATCATGTCCGTGATCTCATCCAGGACTCTGAACACCATTCGGTCACCAAATCACATAACTCATATAATACAAAATCATCATCAAACGTTAAGCGTGTGGACCCTACGGGTTCCAGAACTATGTAGACATGACTGAGACACCTCTCCGGTCAATAACCAACAGCGGAACCTATATGCTCACATTGGTTCCCACATATTCTATGAAGATCTTTATCGGTCATACCGTAATGACAACATACGTTATTCCCTTTGTCATCGGTATGTTACTTGCCCAAGATTTGATCGCCGGTATCTTCAAACCTAGTTCAATCTCGTTACCGGCAAGTCTCTTTACTCGTTCCGTAATGCATCATCCCGTAACTAACTCATTAGTCACATTTCTTGCAAGGCTTATTATGATGTGCATTACTGAGAGGGCCCAGAGATACCTCTCCGATACTCGGAGTGACAAATCGTAATCTCGATCTATGCCAACCCAACAAACACCTTCGGAGATACCTATAGAGCATCTTTATAATTAACCAGTTACGTTCTGATGTTTGATAGCACACAAGGTATTCCTCTGGTATTTGGGAGTTGCATAATCTCATAGTCAAAGGAATATGTATAAGTCTTGAAGAAAGCAATAGCAATAAAACTTAACGATCATTATGCAAAGCTAACGGATGGGTCTTGTTTATCACATCATTCTCCTAATGATGTGATCCCGTTCATCAAATGACAACACATGTGTATGGTTAGGAAACTTAACCATCTTTGATTAACGAGCTAGTCTAGTAGGGGCTTACTAGGGACAATGTGTTTTATCTATGTATCCACACATGTATCAAGTTTATGGTTAATACAATTCTAGCATGAATAATAAACATTTATCATGATATAAGGAAATATAAATAACAACTTTATTATTGCCTCTAGGGCATATTTCCTTTACAAGGCACACATCAGGTCTTGTACAGAACATTGCATACATGATAGAATCTATGGCTGAGGCATAAGGAATGACTTTCATTTTCTCTCTATCTTCTGTAGTGGTAGGGCATTGAGTCTGACTCAACTTCACACCTTGTAATACAGGCAAGAACCCTTTCTTTGACTGATCCATTTTGAACTTCTTCAAAACTTTATCAAGGTATGTGCTTTCCGAAAGTCCAATTAAGCGTCTTGATTTATCTCTATAGATCTTGATGCCCAATATATAAGAAGCTTCACCAAGGTATTTCATTGAAAAATTCTTACTCAAGTATCCTTTTATGCTTTCTAGAAATTATGTATTATTTCCAATCAACAATATTTCATCCACATATAATATCAGAAATGTTGTAGAGCTCCCACTCACTTTCTTGTAAATACAGGCTTCTCCAAAAGTCTGTATAAAACCATATGCTTTGATCACACTATCAAAGCGTATATTCCAACTCCGAGATGCTTGCACCAGTCCATAGATGGATCGCTGGAGCTTGCACACTTTGTTAGCACCTTTAGTATCGACAAAACCTTCGGGTTGCATCATATACAACTCTTCTTTAAGAAATCTATTAAGGAATGCGGTTTTGACATCCATTTTGCCAAATTTCATAATCATAAAATGTGGCAATTGGTAACATGATTCGGACAAACTTAAGCATCGCTACAGGTGAGAAGGTCTCATCGTAGTCAACTCCTTGAACTTGTTGAAAACCTTTTGCAACAAGTCGAGCTTTGTAGACAGTGACATTACCATCAGCTTCAGTCTTCTTCTTGAAGATCCATTTATTCTCTATGGCTTGCCGGTCATCGGGCAAGTCAACCAAAGTCCATACTTTGTTCTCATACATGGATCCCATCTCAGATTTCATGGCTTCAAGCCATTTCATGGAATCTGGGCTCATCATCGCTTCCTCATAGTTCGTAGGTTCATCATGGTCTAGTGACATGACTTCCAGAACAGGATTACCATACCACTATGGTGTAGAACGTACTCTGGTTGACCTACGAGGTTCGGTAGTAACTTGATCTGAAGTTTCATGATCATCATCATTAACTTCCTCACTAATTGGTGTAGGCATCACTGGAACTAATTTCTGTGATGAACTACTTTCCAATTCAGGAGAAGGTACAATTACCTCATCAAGTTCTATATTCCTCCCACTCACTTCTTTCGAGAGAAACTCCTTCTCTAGAAAGGATCCATTCTTAGCAACGAATATCTTGCCTTCAGATCTGTGATAGAAGGTGTACCCAACAGTTTCCTTTGGGTATCCTATGAAGACGCATTTGTCTGATTTGGGTTCGAGCTTATCAGGTTGAAGCTTTTCACATAAGCATCGCAGTCCCAAACTTTAAGAAATGACAGCTTAGGTTTCTTGCCAAACCACAGTTCATACGGTGTCGTCTCAACGGATTTAGATGGTGCCCCATTTAACGTGAATGCAGCCGTCTCTAATGCATAACCCCAAAACGATAGTGGTAAATTGGTAAGACACATCATAGATTGCACCATATCTAATAAAGTACGATTACGACGTTCAGACACACCATTACACTGTGGTGTTCCAGGTGGCATGAGTTGCGAAACTATTCCACATTGTTTCAAATGAAGACCAAACTCGTAACTCAAATATTCGCCTCCACAATCAGATCGTAGAAACTTTATTTTCTTGTTACGATGATTTTCCACTTCACTCTGAAATTCTTTGAACTTTTCAAATGTTTCAGACTTATGTTTCATTAAGTAGATATACCCATATCTTCTCAAATCATCTGTGAAGGTCAGAAAATAACGATACCCACCGCGAGCCTCAACACTCATTGGACCGCATACATCAATATGTATTATTTCCAATAAGTCAGTGGCTCGCTTCATTGTTCCGGAGAACGGAGTCTTAGTCATCTTGCCCATGAGGCATGGTTCGCAAGCATCAAGTGATTCATAATCAAGTGATTCCAAAAGCCCATCAGCATGGAGTTTCTTCATGCACTTTACACCAATATGACCTAAACGGCAGTGCCACAAATAAGTTGCACTATCATTATTACTTTGCATCTTTTGGCTTCAATATTATGAATATGTGTATCACTACGATCGAGATTCAACAAAAATAGACCACTCATCAAGGGTGCATGACCATAAAAGATATTACTCATATAAGTAGAACAACCATTATTCTCTGATTTAAATGAATAACCGTCTCACATCAAACAAGATCCAGATATAATGTTCATGCTCAACGCTGGCACCAAATAACAATTATTCAGGTCTAAAACTAATCCTGAAGGTAGATGTAGAGGTAGCGTGCCGACGGCGATCACATCAACCTTGGAACCATTTCCAGCGTGCATCGTCACCTCGTCCTTAGCCAATCTTCGTTTAATCCGTAACCCCTGTTTCGAGTTGCAAATATGAGCAAAAGAAGCAGTATCAAATACCCAGGTGCTACTACGAGCATTGGTAAGGTACACATCAATAACATGTATATCAAATATACCTTTCACTTTTCCATCCTTCTTATCCGCCAAATATACCTTTGCAGTAGAAGCACTCAGTTTCAGGCTTAGGTCTAGACTTGGGCTTCTTCCCGGGAGCAGCAACTTTCTTGCTATTCTTCTTGAAGTTCCCCTTCTTCCCTTTGCCCTTGTTTTTGAAACTAGTGGTCTTGTTAACCATCAACACTTGATGCTCCTTCTTGATTTCTACCTCTGCAACCTTAAGCATCGCGAAGAGCTCGAGAATTGTCTTTTCCATCCCTTGCATGTTATAGTTCATCAGGAAGCCTTTATAGCTTGGTGGAAGTGATTGAAGAACTCTGTCAATGACACTATCATCAAGAAGATTAACTCCCAGTTGAGTCAAGTGGTTATGGTACCCAAACATTCTGAGTATGTGTTCACTGACAGAACTATTCTCCTCCATCTTGCAGCTATAGAACTTGTTGGAGACTACATATCTCTCAACTCGGGCATTTGCTTGAAATATTAACTTCAACTCTTGGAACATCTCATATGCTCCATGACGTCCAAAATGTCTTTGAAGTCCCGATTCTAAGCCGTAAAGCATGGCACACTGAACTATCGAGTAGTCATCAGCTTTAGTTTGCCAGACGTTCATAACATCCGGAGTTGCTCCTGCAGCGGGCCTTGCACCTAGCGGTGCTTCCAGGACGTAATTCTTCTGTGCAGCAATGAGGATAATCCTTAAGTTACGGACCCAGTCCATGTAATTGCTACCATCATCTTTCAACTTAGCTTTCTCTAGGAACACATTAAAATTCAAGGGAACGGTAGCACGGGCCATTGATCTACAACAACATAGATGTGCACAAAACTATCAGGGCTAAGTTCATGATAAATTTAAGTTCAATTAATCATATTACTAAAGAACTCCCACTTAGATAGACATCCCTCTAGTCATCTAAATGATCATGTGATCCATATCAACTAAACCATGTTCGATCATCACGTGAGATGGAGTAGTTTTCAATGGTGAACATCTCTATGTTGATCATATCTACTATATGATTCACGTTCGACCTTTCGGTCTTAGTGTTCCGAGGCCATATCTGCATATGCTAGGCTCATCAAGTTTAACCTGAGTATTCTGTACGTGCAAAACTGTCTTACACCCATTGCATGTGAATGTAGAGCTTATCACACCCGATCATCGCGTGGTGTCTCAGCACGACGAACTGTAGCAACGGTGCACACTCAGGGAGAACACTTATACCTTGAAATTTAGTGAGGGATCATCTTATAATGCTACCACCGTACTAAGAAAAATAAGATGCATAAAAAGATAAACATCACATGCAATCAAAATATGTGACATGATATGGCCATCATCATTTTGTGCCTTTGATCTCCATCTCCAAAGCACCGTCATGATCTCCATCGTCACCGGCTTGACACCTTGCTCTCTATCGTAGCATCGTTGTCTTCTCGCCAACTATTGCTTCTACGACTATCGCTACCGCTTAGTGATAAAGTAAAGCAATTACATAGCGATTGAATTTCATACAATAAAGCAACAACCATAAGGCTCCTGCTAGTTGCTGATAACTTTTAAAAAACATGATCATCTCATACAACAACTTATATCTCATCGCGTCTTGACCATATCAAACCACAACATGCCCTGCAAAAACAAGTTAGATGTCATCTACTTTGTTGTTGCAAGTTTTACGTGGCTGCTACGGGCTTCTAGCAAGAACTGTTCTTACCTACGCATCAAAACCACAACGATTTTTCGTCAAGTGTGATGTTTTAACCTTCAACAAGGACCGGTCGTAGTCAAATTTGATTCAACTAAAGTTGGAGAATCAGACACCCGCCAGCCACCTTTATGGAAAACAAGTTGCATGTCTGTCGGTGGAACCGGTCTCATGAACATGGTCATGTAAGGTTGGTCCAGGCCACTTCATCTAACAATACCGCCGAATCAAAATAAGATGTTGGTGGTAAGCAGTATGACTATTATCACCCACAGCTATTTGTGTTCTACTCGTGCATATCATCTACGCATAGACCTGGCTCTGATACCACTGTTGAGGAACGTAGCATGCAATTTCAAAAAAAATCCTACAGTCATGCAAGATCTATCTAGGAGATGCATAGCAATAAGAGGGGGAGAGTGTGTCCACGTACCCTCGTAGACCGAAAGCGTTAGGTTAACGCGATTGATGTAGTCGAACATCTTCATGATCCAACCGATCAAGTACCGAACGTACGACACCTCCGAGTTCAGCACACGTTCAACTCGATGACGTCCCTCAAACTCTTGATCCAGCAGAGGGTGGAGGGAGAGTTCCATCAGCACGACGGCGTGGTGATGGTGATGCGATCCGCGCAGGGCTTCGCCTAAGCACTATGACGCTATGATCGGAGGAATAAACTGTGGAGGGGGGCACCACACACGGCTAAGAGACCAATTGATGTGCTATGGGGTGCCCCCTGCTCCCGTATATAAAGGAGGGGAGGAGGAGGCGGCCAGCCAGGAGGGGCGCGTCATAGGGGGAGTCCTACTAGGACTCCAATCCTAGTAGGATTCGCACCCCCCCCTTTTTCCTTTCATACCGGAGGGGAAAAGGAAGGAGAGGGAGAGGGAAAGGGGGCACCGCCCTCTCCCCTAATCCAATTTGGACTCCATGGGGGCGTCCACCCCTTGCGGCCTCCCCTCTCTCTCCACTAAGGCCCATGCAGGCCCAATAATTCCCTCGGGGGGTTCCCATAACCCCTCGGTACTCCGATAAAATACCCGAACCACTCGAAACCATTCCAATGTCTGAATACTACCTTCCAATATATGAATCTTTACCTCTCAACCATTTGAGACTCCTCGTCTTGTCCGTGCTCTCATCCAGGAATCCGAACAAACTTCGGTCACCAAAACACATAACTCATAATACAAATCGTCATCGAACGTTTAAGCGTGCCGGCCCTACGGGTTCGAGAACTATGTAGACATGACCGAGACACATCTCCGGTCAATAACCAACAGCGGAACCTGGATGCCCATGTTGGTTCCTACATATTCTACAAAGATCTTATCGGTCAAACCGCAATAACAACATATGGTATTCCCTTTGTCATCGGTATGTTACTTGCCCGAGATTCAATCGTCGGTATCATCATACCTGGTTCAATCTCGTTACCGGCAAGTCTCTTATCTCGTTCTGTAATGCATCATCCTGCAACTAACTCATTAGTCACATTGCTTGCAAGGCTTATAGTGATGTGCATTACCGAGAGGGCCCAGAGATACCTCTCCGATACTCGAAGTGACAAATCCTAATTTTGATCTATACCAACCCAACAAACACCTTCGGAGACACCTGTAGAGCACATTTATAATCACCCGATTATGTTGTGACGTTTGATAGCACACAAGGTGTTCCTCCGGTATTCGGTAGTTGCATAATCTCAGAGTCAGATGAATATGTATAAGTCATGAAGAAAGAAATAGCAGTAAAACTTAACGATCATTATGCTAAGCTAACGAATGGGTCTTGTCCATCAAATCATTCTCTAATGACGTGATCTCCTTCATCAAATGATAACACATGTCTACGGTCAGGAAACTTGACTATCTTTGATTAACGAGCTAGTCAAGTAGAGGCATACTAGGGACACTATGTTTTGCCTATGTATTCACACATGTACTAAGTTTTCGGTTAATACAATTCTAGCATGTATAATAAACATTTATCATGATATAAGGAAATATAAATAACAACTTTATTATTGCCTCTAGGGCATATTTCCTTCACTGTTCTTAGAGTTCTTCAATACAATCTTCTCCTCGATGTTCTTGGAGTTCTATTCGATGTAATCTTCTTTTGCGGTGCGTTTTTTGAGATCTGATGAATTGTGATTTATGATCAGATTATCTATGAATATTATTTGAGTCTTCTCTGAACTCTTTTATGCATAATTAAGATAGCTTTGTATTTCTCTCCGATCTATTGATTTGGTTTAGCCAACTTGATTGATCTATTTTGCAATGGGGGGTGCTTTGTGATGGGCTCAATCTTGCGGTGTCCTCACCCAATGACAGTAGGGGTAGCGAGGCACGTATTGTATTGTTGTCATTAAGGGTAAAAATATGGGATTTTTACCATATTGATTGGATCTATCCCTCTACATCATGTCATGTAGCTTAAGGCGTTACTCCGTTCTTGTTAACTTAATACACTAGATGCTTGCTAGATAGCGGTCGATGTGTGGAGTAATAGTAGTAGATGCAGGCAGGAGTCAATCTACTTGTCATGGATGTGATGCCTATATTCATGATCATTGCCTTAGATATTGTCATAACTTTGCACTTTTCTATCAGTTGCTCAACAGTAATTTGTTTACCCATCGTATGTGTTCTTTCAAGAGAGAAACCTCTAGTGAAAACTATGGCCCCGGTCTATTTCTCATTAGAGGTAATATCAATGGGAGTCATAGAACTTGCGCTGCATGTTCGGTTTGGTGCTAGAACTTTGAGAATACGGTTTTATAGTCATCTAACTTGACTCAAGCGTGCAGATACGGTCACAATACACAATGTAGGCGTATTCATGTGTTTGGCCTCACTTGTGAGTGAAAGAAGGGCCATGTGTGATGTTTTGCACAAAACACCCTCATAAAAAATTTATTTACAGACATAGTCAACCACAGCTATGAATTCTTGCACAAAACTACCTCACTTTTTTATTCACAGAAAAACTAGACAGCAGTTCTGAATATATATGCAAAAAAAAATTAACAGCCAAGAAGAGGGTCCGTCAAGATTCAGACCCTCCCCTCTACCACCTACTATAACATGAGACGCTCCGGCCAACTCAGCAATTCAGCGAAGGATGTATAATATGAACTTACCTACACGTTTAAACGAGGACCCATGTGGAAATTAAATGGCTGCGGATACTGCGGCTCATTTGGCAGGCGCTATTTCTTTTAGATCTTTGTTAGACGTAAGTAGACTAAAAGAAATGTAAAACATAAGTAATAAAGTTTTGTCCACATATTTGTGTGTTAAGAAATTATGCATACTCTCGCAAAAAAACATATTATACATATATATGATGACTAGTAATAAAAAAAATCATAATAAACCTGTGTATTATATATAATATTTAGTAAAACGTAAATAATAGTTTTATGGTCAAATATTTGTGTGTTAAAAATATTATACATACATACGATGATTAGTAAATAAATATAAACATGTGTATTATATGAAAAATATTTGGTAAACTACTTTATAAACCTGAGTAATATATAAATATATGTGTTTTATAAATGTGGGTACTACATATTTTTTTCAAAATTAAAATTCAAAAATATTAATTTAATTATACAATCATTTCAATAATTATACGCACATTTGTAGTACAATGTTTGTATAATCTAAAATTCAAACTGTTAATATGATAAATCATTGCTAAGTTTTAAATTATATAATTGTTTTGAATATAAGTGATGAGTAATAATTATACACAACTGAATATTCATATATATATTTAGTACATGTTTGTATTCATCATTCTGTATAATTTAAATTTAAACCACAAGTGTTTTTTTATTCAATAATCATGTTTATTTAATAAAAAAATTGGTGTCCGTATTAACTAAATATTTTTATATAATACACATGTTTTTTTACTACTCAACGTTTGTATGTATAGTATACTTAACGCAAAAATATTTGCATAAGTTTATTACTTATGTTTTACCAAATATTTTATATATAATACACAGGTTTATATTACTTACGTTGTACTAAATGTTTTATATATAATACACTGGTTTATATTTTAATATTTTTATTTATTAATAATTATATGTATATGTAATATTGTTAACACACAAATATTTGAGCATAACTATATTACTTATATTGTACAGATATCTTTAAAAATAGGTCACGCAAAACGGGCCACAGTATCCGCGGCCCAATTAAGCTCCACATGAGTCCTTCAGTACACATACGTTCGTTATCTCTTCTAAAAAAAGCATAAATTCGTTATCAATATTTTTCATCTGGAGGTCAAACATCTCTCGAAAAAAAATCTAAAGGTCAAACTACTATTGGCTAGTCCGTCGCACCTTAAAACAAGCCATACGGGTTCGAATCCTGGTGCACCTTTTCGGTGTTTTTTTTCGATTATATATGTGCACGACTGTGGCCGGATTTTTGTTGTAAATAAAAAACTATTAGTGGGGTTCTATGCAAAACATTTGTCACTGTGTTTGACTTTTCTGCAAATAGAAAAAAATATGAGGGTGTTTTGTGTAAAAAATATGACATACCCGACGCCATCACTCACTGACCAATGGGGCCTATGCATGCATACACACGCATACATGTATTGTGACTATCTGTACGCTTGAGACAAGTTAGATGACCACAAAACCATATTTTCGAAGTTCTAGCATCAAACTGAACATGCGATGCAAGTTCTATGACTCTCGGTGATATTACCTCTTCTCATTATATATTTTCAGTTCTATAAAACCAAAAATACAAAAATACCTTGCTGCAATTTATTTACCTTTACTTTATTTTGCCTTTTTATTTATCTTTTATACCTATCTTTATCAGATCTCATCCTTACAATTAACCGTGAAGGGATTGACAACCCCTTTTTCGCGTTGGCTGCAAGTATTTGTTTGTTTGTGTAGGTCAACTATTAGAGACTTGCGTGTACCTCCTACTGGATTGATACCTTGGTTCTTAACTAAGGGGAATACTTATCTCTACTTTGATGCATCACTCTTTTCTCTTTAAGGGAAATCCAATGCAAGCTCAAGAAGTAGCAAGGTGCCTAGGAGCGCCTCTCCCCAAGAGCGTCTGGAGCCACCCTAATCTCCGTCGTCGTTGTCTCGCCTATCTTACGGCTCGGTGTGCGCGTCGCCGCAGCCCTGGGCCGTGAGGCGGGGCACGACACGTCGTCCGTCCGGTTGTCCATCTTCCACGCTACCGACCCACACCCCTGACTCAATCCTTGGGAAGGGGTGATCGTCATCAGAGGATGAGGAGGGAGCCCGCTCTGTCCAAAGTGTGACGAGCGCGGAGAGAGCGGGGTCCAATCCTCCACCCTGTCCACGTGGAGCAGTAGATCGTAGCGCCGAACGCCTGATGACTGAGGGACGCGGCGATCCGGGGGGAGAAGCCGAGGATCTCGTCACTACTAGGAAAAGGGCTATAGATGAAATTGACACTAATGGCGCACCAGACATGTGGTGCGCCACTACTATATACTAATGGCGCACCATGTGTTGGTGCGCCATTAGTGTCCAAATACTAATGGCGCACCACATCCATGGTGCACCATTAGTAACAAGATTTTTTTTTTTGAAAACTAGTAATGGCGCACGAGGGGATAGTGCGTCATTACTAGTTAAACTAGTAGTGGCGCACCACATCCACGATGCGCCATTAGTAAAAAAAAAATTCCATTTTTTTTTAAACTAGTAATGGCGCACTAGGGGATAGTGCGCCATTACTAGTTAAACTAGTAATGGCGCACCACATCCACTGTGTGCCACTAGTAAAAAAATTTCAATTTTTTTATATTTTGTGAAAACTAGTAATGGCGCACCGTGGGAGTGGTGCGCCATTAGGGTGTGTTTGGTTGATGTCACGGACTCGAATGGCATGGGTCCGACCCATTCCTAGGCCTCGTTTTCGTGTTCAGTTGGACTTATGGATCAGAACCCACTCGTTCCCGCGGACCGAATATTTGGCCCAGATGCGGAACGTGGTGAGACCTCGAAAATGGCCGGACCACGCGGAACCGCTCACCCCTCGCTCTCTCGCAGCCCTCGCAGCCCTATCGCCTCGCTCTCCCTCCAGGTGCGCCGCCTCTCCCTCCTCTCTCCCCGTCCATGGATCTAGGCACGCCGGCCGATTCCTTCCTTCCCCGCCGGCCAAATCTTCCCTTCCCCGCCGACCGACTCCCTCCTTTCCTCGGTGCCCACTAACTCCTCTCATTCCTCTCACGATTTGCTACAGAACAGAGGGAGCTCGATCTGGATCTGCAGTTGCGGCGGCTTGCGGAGGAATAGCAGCGGGGCGGCGGCTTCTGGCAGGCTGACAGCGGCAGCAGAGGCCCAGCACACCATCCCAATCTCTAGGTACAAACATCAATCCCTTCCCCTTGTATATTCTACTGCTGGTCTTGGATATGCCCAAACGAGAGTGATACAGAGATATGGAGTGGTTCTTGTGATGATTCATGGTTGTATTTGTTTCACTTTCATTACTTTATGTTGGTAAAATTAGTACTCTATTTTCCTAATTTGTATGAAAATACATGCTGTCCAGTATATTTTTGCAATATATATTGTTGATGTATGCATCATTCGTAGCTATATTCTTGATACTATGCATCACTTGTAGATGGCCAAGAAGATGAACAAAAGAAAAAAGATGGTTAGGGGAGCTGTTGTTTTTGTTGCACTAGCTGCAATGGCAGTCATTATTCGGGCTATAATAAGGAAAAGAAGACCACGCATTACCTATGGGCCAATGCATGAAAGAGATCGAATCAGATTTGATTATCTAAACCAAAAAATATGGCAAAGTGATGTGTTGTGCAAAAACATGTTAAGGTTTGAAAGAGCTGCATTTTTTAATTTGTGTAGCATAATGAGGGATCGCAAGTTGCTAGAAGACAGTCCACATCTTAGTGTGGAGCAACAATTGGCGATGTTTTTGCATACAATTGGGCATAACCTTCGGAATAGGGTTGTGTCAGCCAATTTTTGTAGATCATACGGCACAACCAGCATCTATTTTAGAAAGGTTCTTCATGCCATAGGCGAGCTTCGTAATGATTATATACGGCCACCATCATTGGAGACCCCCACAAAAATTGCAGGAAATCATCGGTTTGACCCATATTTTAAGGTAATTTGTAAAACTATTCGTTAGGTATGTAGGCTATATGATATGGTATTTACTACTTGTCACTATATAGGATTGTATTGGAGCTATCGATGGTACACATGTGCGAGCAGGTGTTACCAAAGATGTGGAGCATTCTTTTCGTGGTAGGAAGGCCTTTACAACCCAAAATGTGATGGCAGCGGTAGATTTTGATCTCCGCTTCACGTATGTATTGGCTGGTTGGGAAGGGTCAGCACACGATGCAACCGTTTTAGCTGATGCGTTAACACGTGAGAGAGGCTTACAAGTACCACCAGGTAAGAAGTTGGCTTAGATAGAAATTGTCATATGTTCTTTGCCTCAAGAAACCATTGTCACAATTATTTGTTTCACCTTTTTAGGGAAGTTCTACCTAGTTGATGCCGGTTATGGAGCCAAGCCCGGGTTCTTACCACCTTTTCGTGGTGTGAGGTACCATTTGAATGAGTGGGGAAACAATCCAGTCCAAAATGATAAGGAGCTATTCAACCTTAGGCACTCTTCACTACGGGTGACGGTAGAGAGGGCTTTTGGATCTCTCAAGAGGCGTTTCAAAATTTTAGATGATGCCAAACCATTCTTTACTTTCCCAACACAAGTTGACATTGTTCTATCACAAGGGATTGATGAATTTATTATACCTGAAGTGACATGGACCACCCAACCAATTAGAACATCAAGGCAACAAGCAAGTGACACTAGGGCCGTGGTAGACCGTAGGCTACAAATGGCAGCCCAAATGTGGGAAGATAGACAACTCATGTATGCTAATCTATGAGTGTGGCACACTCCATGTATTTGTATCATTTACTATATTTGAACCATGTATTTTGTGATGTTTGGACAACTACATTTGAATTTATTTGATGGCTGGACAGATTGTATCATTTACTCTATTTGAACCATGTATTTGTGATGTTTGGACAACTACATTTGAATTTATTTCATGGCGGGACAGATTATATCATTTACTCTATTTGCACCATGTATTTGTGATGTTTCGACAACTACATTTGAATTTATTTCATGGCGGGACAGATTATATCATTTACTCTATTTGCACCATGTATTTGGGATGTTTCGACAACTACATTTGAATTTATTTCATGGCTGGACAGATTATATCATTTACTCTATTTGCACCATGTATTTGAAATGCTATAATCCATGTTTTCTCAATCTCTTGTTGGCTGGACAGAAATGGAGAGTGTTGAAGTCACCGCTGCAAGTGGGAGCTCCGGGAGAGCTGGGATCATTGTATGGACCAATTCGATGACGAAAACCATGCTTGGTTTTTTGGCTGGTCTTGTTGCGATGGGAAGAGAACTTCAAGTGGATTCAGGGATGTGCATCATAGACAATGTGCTGCTGTTTTGAACGAGCAATTCAAGCTTTCTGTCACCGGAGATCAAGTCAAAAACCATCTCAAGAAGTGGAGGAAGATATGGGGAAGGGTAGCCAACTTGAAGAATTTAAGTGGAGCTCTATGGGATGAAGACACTTGCACAATTAGGCTCAGCGAGGAGCACTATGCAGGGCATTGTATGGTATGCTTCTCACCCCACAAATCTGATGCCATTTATGTTAGCATTATGCTAATCAATTTGCACAATGTTTGTAGACCCACAAAGCTGATGCCCCCTTCTTGAATACACCAATTGAACACTATCATGCCATGGCTTCCATTTATGGGATAATGGGGGCCAAGGGGCAGAATGCTAGGCCTGGCAACGATCTTCTTTCTATTGATCTCGAAGACGAGGAGAATGGTGAGGTGAACACGTCAGCAAATGTTGGTGAGTCTTGTGACCCCAAAGCACCACCCAAAAAGAAGGCTAAGATAAAGCACGTTGTTGAGGATCCACTAGTTATCACTCTCAAAGATGGGTTCAAACTTGTTGTTGAAGCGCTTGTGAAGTCTAGTGGAGATGATGATGACATACCCGATGACCTTTGGGATGTAATATCAACACTACCAGATTTTGAACAAGAGCACCTAGCCCACTACTATGCTCATCTTGTGGACAACCCCAAGACTGCAAGAGCCTTCATGAAACTTACCCAAATCAACAAGTCTGTTTGGGTGAGTAGGTATGTCAAGAAGAACTTCTAAATTCGATATGGTTGTATGGTTGCCAAGTATGTGAACTTGACATGTATGGCTGTAGTGCACTTTGATTGCTTTTGGAGATTTGGTATGTGAACATGACATGTGTGGTTGTCAAGTATGTGAACTTGACATGTATGGCTCTATTGCACTCTGATTACTTTTGGGAAACCTATGTTATATGTGTTGTTGAAACCTGTGTTATATGTGTTGTTATGTTGTCTTTCTTGAATATATATATTGTTACGTTGTCTTTCTTGAAAATACAAATGAAATGCTGCCGAAATTTTGAATTTATGTCATTCCATTTTTCATTCCGTTCTTCCAACCAAACAGCGGAATGGAACCAACCCGTTCCGCTCTTTTGCTCCTACTAAACACAGGAATGGAACGGACCCATTCCTCTAGAATGGAACCATTCCATTCCATGACAGATGGTTCCTCAACTAAACACACCCTTACTAGTTCAACTAGTAATGGCGCGCCACCCCCACGGTGCGCCATTACTAACTTAGCCCAAAAATTCCCTCGCATGCAACCCCCCCTGTGGACCGCCTTTTTAGTTTTAAAAAAAGTAAAAAAAATGATGAAAATGTCAAAAAAAATAAGTTTCCCATGTGATATGTGGTCTAGTTGTTGGGAAAATTTACAAATATGAATTTCGACTTTATTTGCAAAATCTCTCTGGAATTTGTAAAATGGGCATAACTTCTGCATACGAATTCGGATTAAAAAGTTTTCTATATGAAAAATCATCTACTCGAAAAGTTACATCCGAATTTAACTGGGAGAACCCCGTTAAACATTTTCAAAATCCTCAAAAACCTAACAGAAAAAAAGTTACAGGGCTTTTAAGATCTGGAGGCAAAAAAATTCAAAAAATTTCAAACTTACTATTGGCGCGTCGTATGCTAGGTGCGCCACTAGTAACAGAAAAAAAATAGTTTTGATTTTTTTCAGGATTTTTTTTTCAAAATATGATACGTAATATGAACGGAAGTTTGAAATATTTTTTCAAAATTTCATCACACTCATGAACATGAACAAAGTCCTAAACATCAATAAGGTTTAATAGGATTGATATGCTAGATATATCAACAAGTGTTTGTGAAGTGAGCTGGTGCTGGGGTTGGATAGAACTCTGAAGTTAAGCGTGCTTGGGCTGGAGTAGTGTGAGGATGGGTGACCTTAGTAAAAAATAATAGTGACGTGGTACTAGTGGCGCACCAGTAGTGCGCCATTAGTAGGCAAAACTGGTGCGCCACTAGTAGGCCTTTTTCTAGTAGTGCGTCGATGCACCCTGCCCCCCCCCCCCCCGCGCATGAGCACCCATATCACCGGTGTGGTCAGGATGTGGGCGACGTCCCGCACCCACAGCCGGAAAGCGAAAGTCTTGGTGTGCCTTCTCTCTCCAGGGTGCGGCTGTCCAGACGGTCGGCACAGCCGAAATCTTCGGAGGCCTTGTCCGCCCCCTCCAGCTACCAGAATTACATCGGCAGGTTCACCACGACAACACGAATGTGGAGCGGGGGCTTCATGAGCGATGCATGGTCGTTCCCATGCCATGCCCTGATGAAGAATCGGGCGCCGTCCACCTTGATGATGTTGTGGCAGACCGCGTTGTCGCGGTGCGCCGGCAGGTCAAAGTACACAAGGAAGCCTCGGGGTGGTGGAGGGGGCGTGCCGAGCTGCGCCTCGATGGCCTTCCCCACTGCAATGGGCTTGGTGGCGTGGACCTGGTCTGTGGCGGAGAGAGAAACCGCGTGCTGGTGCAGAATGTGCTCTTCGTGCTCGAGGGCAGGGGATGTCACCACCATCTTGTTGCTGACCCGAGGGCGCCGTGCCGGATCGCAGTGGAGGAAGCGCTACATGGCTGGGCGGAGGGGGGGGGGGGGCGGGAAGCACAGGCGTTGATGGACCAGGGCCCTGGGCAGCGCCAGACAGAGAAGGTCACGCGCGGCGCCTCCCAGGACACCGTTCCTTGGATTTTGTGGACACTCGCGACCGAAATGGCCTTGGAGCTCTGTAACATCTCAATTTTCGATTTGGATGTTATACATAGGTCATCATATGCATATCATATTTTCGTTTGCATTTGGTTGTGATCCTAGAAATCTTAAGCAACTCAATGACCCAAGGAGAGAGTTGGAGATTTCATTTATTTTCATATTTGAATTTTCTCAAATTTGAAAAGAGGATCATTTTGATTTTAATAATTTTCTCTCCAAAATATTTCCAATATTAAAATAAATGAGAGGAGATAGAAGGACTTCTCCAAAATAAGAGGGGAATATTGGAGGAAAAATGTTAAAATCAAATAAATATTTTATTTGGAATTTTATTGCTATTTTATTTGAATTAGAAAAATATGCATTTTTCAAAAATTGCATTTTTAGGCCAGAAAAATGTTCACCTTATTCTAAATATTTTATTTAGACGACGAAAATTATTTTTGGCATTTTTAGAAAAACAATATTTTATTAGGATTTTTGTTTTCGGCGGAATTTTAAAAAAAAAATCCCGACTGGGCCGAAGGCCCAGCCGAGCAAGCGACCCGCCTGTGCCGCGCCGCTGTGCCGCCAGCGGACTCCAACAGCAGTCCGAGCTGGAGTCCTCTCGCCTCCGCCCCTTGCCCAAGTCGCCCCCCCCAAGGTTTAAAAGCCAGACCCCCCCCCCCCCCCGCCCCTCTTCCCTCACCACCGCCGCCCGCCGCCTCCACAGCAGCAGCACAGCCGCCGCCGCCGCGCCGTCGCCCCACCCCGCCGACCCCGCCACCAGAGCCCCGCCCGCCGGATCTCGTCGCCGCGCCGCCGCCAGTCTTGTTCGAAGAACCGGTAAAAACCGCCGTCGTCGCTCGGTTTTTTTGGTTTTTAGTTTTGGATCGGATAGATCGGTTTTTTTCGGTTCCGCTATTTAGCAAACGTTCGCCCGAACGCTTTTGTTCACGAACGCGCTCGTTCGTCTCTGATAACGTCGTTCGTTAGTCTTTTCTTTTTATTTTATTTTCCGCCAAGGACCTATCCGCGATTATTTTTATCGCAGATTAGCCCCTGATCTTAAATACCTCTTAACTTTTTAACCGTTCATCCAAATCCAGTGAAACCAACACCAAAATCTTCGTCTCGAACCCCTTTTTCCAGTTAACCAACTTGAACATGATTTTGACAATTTAAAATTTGGTATCAAGCAGATTTGATTTTGAACTTCTTTTGATCATAGTTTGAGTTTCGTAGCTCGGATTTTATTGGTTCTTTTTTCAAATCGAAGCACTTCAGTTGAACTTTCCGTTTGGACTTTCTTATCTGAGTTTTACCCTTGCATCTATGCCTGAGTGCTTATGTATGCTATTGTTCGTTTGCGATAGAATTTCAGGAGTGCGGAGCGTGCTACTACGAGTCTCTAGGGTTTGCAGATCGTCAGCAAGGCAAGTAACACTTTGATCATATTTTTTATACCCAGTTTTTATGCATTAGTTTCAATCCTCAAACACTGCATGGTTAGGATTCATAATATGTGGGTATTGGGAAGTAGTTGATGAGGTAGAACACATTGTCCTTTATTTAAACCCTGGGAGTTCTACATTATGCTTATACTACTATGCTATGCTCGTAGACGTGGTTTGGTTTGAGAGATTCATGACAGTTGTGAGAATTATTATGAACTAAGGGTTTATATAAGGTGGCTACTTTAACACACATCTGGGTGGATTGTTTGTGGGAACCTGGGGAATCCATTGTTGTCCAAGGAGATCACAGGGAATCCGTGTGATCATCATATGGTTCGCCACCCAGGCTCAAAGGGATCATAAGATCATTCATGCTAGAAACTTCCGTGTGCAGCCACAAGCCATTATGGGCTCTGGCATAGTTGAGTAAGTTGTGGGAATCCTTTCCATGATGGGCTAGCAGATGTAGGGGATTGTAGGTGTACCGGCCTATCTATCGGTTAAGGGGACCTCTTCGGAAAGACTGTGTCTCGGTCATCCGTTTCTCAAACACCATGTAGTGCGAGAAATACAATGGAGGAGATCGAGTCTTGTGGGGAAAAGTGCGCAAACCTCTGCAGAGTGTACAAACTAATCATGGTTAGCCGTGTCCCCGGTTATGGACATCTTGAGTATCTGGTTCTTGGATTATTGATGTGATCTCAACACTCTTAATTAATTTTGTTGGGTTCACTACTGGAATCAGCTAATTTGCCATCTGCCAGCTCTTTGCCGTCTGCTAGCTGACGGCAAAGAAGCTCTTTGCCATCAGCTACCCAAAAGCAGACGGCAAAGAAACGGCAGACGGCAAAGCAGCTCTTTGCCGTCCGCGAGCTCTTTGCCGTCTGCCAGCAGACGGCAAAGAATCTTTGCCGTCGCCTTGCAGACGGCAAAGAGAGAGGTGGCCCCCACCCCCCGCCCGTTTGGAAAAAAACTTAAGGCCCACCTCTTTGCCGTCTGCCAGCAGACGGCAAAGAGGCAAAAGGGCGGACGGCAAAGAGAGGCGGACGACAAAGAGGGCACTACCTAACGGCCCGTACCCCCCCCCCCGCCCGTTACACTCTCTGTTCTCTCCTCGCCAACCCGCCTCGCCACCACTTCCCACCCCGCCGCCCGCCGCGCGCTGCCGCCCCCACCACTCGTCGCCGCCCGGTCGCCCCACCACCCGCCGCCACACCGCCCCCCCCCCCCCCCCCGCCCCGTCGCCACTGCCGCCCGGCGCCGTCGCCCTACCACCCGTCGCCCCCGCCGCCCGGCCGCCCCATCGCCCCACCGCCCCGGCCCCCCGCCGCCCCACAGCCCCGGCCCCCCGCCGCCCCACTGCCCCGTCGCCCCGCCCCGGCCCCCCCGCGCCCCAGCCCCCTGCCGCCCCGCGCCCCACCGCCCCAGGCCGCCCCCGCGCCCCGGCCAGCTCCTCCACCGGGGGCCTCCTCCACCGCCCCGCCCCCCTCCTCCACCGGCCCTGCCCCAGGTGAGCCCCCCTCCTTTTTTCTGTTTTTTCTGTTTTTTTTCCTTTTTAGTTTAAGTTTAGATTTAGTTTTAGGTTTAGTTTTAGTTTAGTTTTAGGTTTAGATTTAGTTTTTTCCTTTTTTCTGTTTTATTAGTTTTAGGTTTATGTTTAGTTTAGATTTAGTTTTAGGTTTAGTTTAGTTTGAGGAAAGAAGAAGAAGAGAAAAAGAGGAGAGGAGGAGAAGAAGAAGAGGAAAAAGGAAAGGAAGAAGAAGAAGAGGAGGAGGAGAAGAAAAAAGAAGAAGAGGAAGAAGAAGAAGAAGAAAAAAGAGGAGAGGAGGAGAAGAAGAAGAGGAAAAAGGAAAGGAGGAGGAAGAAGAAGAAGAAGAAGAAGAAGAAGAAGAAGGAAAAAAAAGGAAGAAAGGGAAGAATAGGAAGAAGAAGAAAAGGAAAAAGAAGAAAAAACCCCGACCCGACACGGCACCCCGACCCGACACGGCACCCCGACCCCGACCCGGCACCCCGACACGACACCCCGACCCCTAGACCCCGACCCCGACACCCCGACCCCGACCCCAACACCCCGACCCCGAGCCTGACCCGACACCCCGACCCCGACATCGACACGACACCCCGACCCCGACCCGGCACCCCGACCCGACACCCCGACCCCGACACCGACACGACACCCCGACACCCTGACACCACACCCACCCTTACCCCGACACCGACACGGCACCCCGACCCCGACCCGGCACCCCGACTAGACACCCCGACCCCGAGACCCCGACCCCGAGCCTGACCCGACACCCCGACCCCGAGACCCCGACCCCGACCCGGCACCCAACCCGACACCGCGACCCCGAGACCCCGACCCCGGGCCTGACCCGACACCCCGACCCCGAGACCCCGACCCCGGGCCTGACCCGACACCCCGACCCCGACACCGACACGGCACCCCGACCCCGACCCGGCACCCCGACCCGACACCCCGACCCCGAGACCCCGACCCCGACACGGCACCCCGACACCGACAGGACACCCCGACCACCGACACCTCCCGAAAAGGTGTTCTTTGGCCTTCCAATGGCCGACGGGGTCATATATTTGTGAATTATTAGTTAGGTCATATATTTTTCGATTTTGTTATGAAAAACATCATATATAATTGTGTTGATCGTGTAGTTTTAAATGTGCAGTTGTTTCATCGCTGCGAGGTTTGGTGTTCGACGACCTCGCCGTGCGTTTGACGAGCTCTGCCCCTTCGTTCGTGGGTGAGCAAAAATGACAAGTCCTCCTCCCCCATTAATTATTTGATCTATTCCGATGAAACTTGATAGCTAGCTATATATGTGTGTCTTGAATCATCAGTATGCGTAACCAATATGTGTCTCCCGTTCGAAAGCGTCATAGTTATAAATATGCATGCATTTGCATATTTATAACCTTGATTCTTTCGAATTGTCCAACACTATCCATGGACAGCCCGAGTATGTGTAGATTGGGTTCGTTTTCCCATATGCTTTGCTCCGGATCCGACGCATATATTTCGTCAGTGCCTCCCCTGTTGTTCTCCGGGTACACATCCTCTCTGTTTATTGCAGAGACGTGTATCAGGAGAACAGCGGGGAGGTGCTGCCGAAATTTTGCGTCGGATCCGGAGCATAGCATGGGAAAATGAACCCAATCTACACATACACGGGTGGGATTAGGACCTATCATTACCTATTAGAGTGTAGGTTGCATGGACGTAATAAAATTGACAAAGTAGATCAACTGATGAATATATACATGGTGAATTAGATATATAATTGTTGTGTGCCCAGTAGCTCTGAAAGTCAAGATGAGTGACCGTGCGTGGATGTATACCGGTCACACTGGTTAGAACAAATGGAGCGCTGAATGGTTCACAAAAACTAAGGGGTTTGTGCAAGCCGCATTTGCAAATGGCCAAAAGAAAACCTGGTGCCCCTGTTTCCAGTGCGGCAATTGGGAAAAGAAGACAGGCTGAAATTGGCAAACACCTGCAGAAGAGTGGTTTTACGCCCGATTATACGGTGTGGACATTTCATGGTGAGTCTGCCCAACGTGACCGAGCTGAGGTGGATCGTCATCGCACCGGCGAGCATGGTACCGGGATGGAAAACATGGTGCAAGGCTATGATGATGCTCGGGATTCGGACGAGGAGATGGAGGAATCTGCAAAGGCCTTCAATGAAATGTTGGAGTCTTCGAAACGTCCGCTCCACGAGCACACTGAGCTTTGTCAGTTGGATGCCATCTCACAAGTAATGGCTCTGAAGGCTCAGTTCAACTTGGGTAGAGAATGCTATGACGCAATTATGACAGTATTTGGACGCTTTCTACCCAAAGGCCATGTAATGCCTGCAAACCTGTACCAGTCGGACAAAATCCTCCATGCACTAAAGATGCCCTATGAGAAGATACATGCCTGTGAGAAATGATGTGCCTTATTTAGGCTTGACTATGCGGACTTGAACTATTGTCCCATTTGCAAGTCTTCCAGGTATATTGTGGTAGACAACGGTATGGGTGAGAAGACACAGACCAAAATCCCCGTTAGTATTCTTCGGTATATGCCAATCGTACCAAGACTTCAACGTCTTTTCATGGTCGAAGAGATGGCCAGACAGATGACATGGCACAAAACAGGCAAAATAACCGAACTAGATGCAGATGGGAATCTGATGATGGTACACACATCAGATGGTGTTGCATGGAAAAAGTTTGATGAATTACATGCTGACAAAGCAGCAGATCCGAGGCATCCTCGAGTCGGCATCAGCACGGATGGGTTCAGTGTGTTTGGTATGACGGCAGCCCAATACAGTTGTTGGCCCGTATTTGTCTTTCCACTCAATCTCCCCCCGGACAGATTATGCAAAGAAAGAACATTTTCCTGACATTGATAATTCCAGGACCCAACTATCCGGGCAAAAATATGAATGTGTACATGCAGCCGCTTAAGGACGAATTGCAATAATCCTGGGATAATGGGTTCAAGACATACGACGCCTTTAGCAAACGGAACTTCATAATGCGTGTCTGGTACATGCACTCGACGCATGACTTGCCGGCGTATGCGCTATTCATTGGCTGGTGTGTGCATGGAAGGTTCCCGTGCCCCACATGCAAGGGAGCTCTTGAGTTTCGTTGGCTTCAGGCCGGTCGCAAGTTTTCTTGCTTCGACATGCATAGACAGTTCCTGGATCCTCGCCATAAGTTCAGGAAAGACAAGAAGAACTTCATCAGGGGTAGAGTTGTCAAAAACTCTGCACCACCTGCATTGACAGGCCAACAGACTCTGGATCAGTTAAACGCTCTCGAGCCAGATCCACAACGTCTAGGGTACTTCAAGGGGTATAATACTAAGCACGCGTGGACTCACAAAACATGCTTATGGGATCTGCCTTACTTCAAAGACCTCCTTTGCCCACACAACATCGACGTGATGCACACTGAGAAGAATATCGCCGAGGCACTTTTTGGTACATTGTTTGGCATAGATGGGAAGTCAAAGGATAATACTAAGGCTAGAGTCGATCTGGAGGCGCTATGTGATAGGCCATTACAAAACATGAAAGAACCGAAAGGAAAGCAGAACTGGACGAAGCCAAAGGCATGGTTCAATCTTGGAAGGCCAGCTATGAGGGAAATTCTCTTGTGGGTGCAACAGCAGTTGATGTTCCTCGATGGGTATGCAGCGAATCTAAAGAGGGGAGCAAATCTTGATAAACTGAAGATATTTGGTCTCAAGAGTCATGATTGGCACATATGGATTGAGCGGGTAATGCCGGTGATGTTGCGTGGCTTCATCCCTGAGGATGAATGGCTAGTACTGGCAGAACTCAGCTATTTCTTCCGTGTTCTTTGTGCGAAAGAACTATCGCCTGGCATGCTAGAAGAAATGGAAGAGTTGGCGCCGGAGTTGATCTGCAAGTTAGAGAAGATCTTTCCACCGGGCTTCTTTAATCCAATGCAGCATTTGATTTTGCATCTCCCGCCCGAGGCAAGATTGGGGGGGCGTGCAAAATCGTTGGTGCTACCCAACTGAGAGGATGCAGAAGACGCTTCGAGAAAAATGTAAAAATAAACGTAGAATTGAAGCATCGATGGCTGAGGCATTCATCACAGAGGAGGCGGCAAACTTCGTAACAGCGCACTACGAAGCCAAAAATCATCATTTGCATAATCCGAAGCCTCGGTACAATGCTGACGAGCCTAAAAAGGGTGGATCCAACCTCAGCCTATTCAAAGGGAATCTCGCACCAGCTAGTGTTTCACATCCAGTATCTTTGGATAACGAAGAATGGCAGACCATTTCGTTGTATATCTTCAACAACCTGATAGAAGTGCGGCCGTACATCGAGTAAGTTCTTGGTACATTGTTTCGCAACTTCTATTTCCTTTGAACTACTCTTATTCCTGGATATGTCATACAGTCGATACGTCGCCATATTCTCGTATGGAGCGGAGATCCAAAAGGATTCCGTTGAAGAGTATGAGCTTCTCGCAAAGCAAGGAGGTGGCTATCCCGGTTTCATCTCTTGCTTCAAACAAACGGTAATTTCTATTAGACAATTTCATTTCATTCGCTAATTTGTGCATAATGCAACAATCCTTTCATATTAAACTTGTAGGCTAATTCAGAGTCTATGGACGCCGAATTGAGACAAGTCGCTAATGGTTTTGACTATAAGGTCCGTTCATTTGACAAGTACGACATCAACGGGTATCGCTTTCGTACCTATGGCAAAGAGCTATCTATGGCCGACCGAAAGTCTACAAATTGTTGTGTATCTGCTATCGGCGAAGGAGGTACCGAGTATTATGGGAGAGTTGAAGCAATTTATGAACTTCTGTTCTATGGTGAAAACCCACCGAATGTCGTAGTCTTCAAATGTTATTGGTTTCAGCCGAAGGAGACTAGAAGGACTCATGAACATATAGGGCTAGTTGAAATCAACCAAAGCACTCATTTAGATGTTCCTGATGTCTATATTATGGCTCAACAGGCGACCCAGGTATTCTATCTACCGTGGGCCTGCCAAACTAATCCAAATCTGAAAGGTTGGGATGTCGTTTATGAAGTGCCTCCACGTGCTAGACTTTCTCCCCCAAAGGAAGAGGATTATGAACCTCACATTAACCCAGACACATATGAAGGAGAATTCTTCCAAGAGACACGTCTTTCCAAAAAGCGTTTCAAGAACCGCTATACTTCACCCCAAAACATTGAAGTAGACAGCGACAATGAATCCGACATCACCCCAGAGGAGGAACAAGAAGAGGTTACTGCTGCGGATGACCTGTCAATGCTTGACCGATTACGTCAAGGTGGCCTTGCACATGTTGATGCCAATGAACCCTATGAGCCCATCATTGATTATAGTGATGATGATGATTATGCATTTATTGATGATACTGATCGAGATTATTAGTAGCGTCAGGTATTCAATTTTTTTATGTTGTACTTGATGATGATACACTTAAGTGATATACATATTATTATTCATGTCGGTACTTTTTTTATGTTGTACTAATTTCGTTTATTCTTTGTCATGGCAGGTGTTGAAAGATGGTGGGCGCTGGTCGGGAGCGCGCCGAGGCCCCTTCTTCGTCGGCGCGTGGTGCGAGGTCTTCCATTCCACACGCACCTCTCCGCCGAGCGTTGCTGGACAGTATGGCGACACCGTCGGGCCCTTCTTCGTCGACCGCGGTGCCCAGCAGGGGACGAGTGTCAGGACCCCGATCCTAGGTCACACCGATCTAGCATGTAACACATCATATCACTTTGTGGCCTCACGCACAGTATTCCCACGGGTGCCACCTTACCTGGCCCGGGACCGTTTGCGCCTTTTGGCTCACGTATATGATAGTGTCGCTAGCATCCATATGACAAAGAACCCGGGCCAACATGGCTAGTCGTGAACCCAAAGCGGCACTAACCCATGGGGACAGGCATACATGAATCAACCTCGAGCATGTCGGTCAACAGCGTGTGAATCCGGGCTGTAGCACTAGGCTAACAGGACTCCGGTTGTCACCGCATGACATTTCCCCGAAGGGACAGACACGGGAACGAAGAGAAACACATGCCGGCCAGTCAAGTGTCCTGAGCAGTAGTGCTGGGCTAGCAGGACTCCGGTGAACCGGGCTGTAGCGGACTACTATCGCTCAGAAAGCACTAGACTACATTTCCCCATATGATAGGCTGCCAAGGATAAACAACTAGATTGTCGGATCCCACTCATACCAAGCATTTCAATCATACACACAATATGCCCGATATGAGTACATACAACATGGCATCACAACAAGACTCTACGACTCAAGTATTTATTCACTAGGCTCCGAAGAGCGAGATATTACAAACATGGGTCTCATGACCCAACATACAGAGCACACAAGCAACAAGCACATGCGGAAGCTTAACTTGTCTGAGTACAGACAACTACAAATGAAGAAGGCTGAGAAGCCTGACTATCTACCAGATCCTGCCGAGGGCACAAGATCGTAGCTGAGGTAACAAGCTAAACGTCGAAGTCCATGTGCAACTACTAGCGAGACTGAAGTCTCTCTGCAAAACATAAGATAAGAAAACGTGAGTACAAAGGTACTCAGCAAGACTTACATCAGAACTAAACTACATATGCATCGGTATCAACAAAGGGGGTGGTGGAGTTTAACTGCAGCAAGCCAGCTTTGACTCGGTGGCTATCCTAAACTACGACTGCAAGCAACTCATTTGAGGTGGCACACACGAGTCCACATGTTCACCATATCAATACACCACTATGGATCCGCTCCCGTCTCCATACGAGAAGGCCATCCATAGCACTCACGCTTATCTTGCGAGTTTTAGAGTATCCACTTTCACTTGTCTATGAACTATGCAAGGGGTCCAAGTTTCCATATCCGAGGAATCCGGCTATTCGAATAGGTAATGATAACCCTGCAGGGGTGTACTTCTTCACACACGCTCTCGCCACTTATAGCCCTATACACGTCATGTACCTCAGCAACCTTCAAGCGGAAGCCGGGCGAGGGAGTCGGCCATGACCTGACTAACCAACAAGTCTCTCGTCCAGGTTTATCACCTATTCGGGTTCCATCCGCAAGGAGATCCGGCCGGGGTGTCGCTCACGGCCCCAAACGATGTGTGCAGGGTTCCCAAGCCCACCATCCGGGTGCCACTTGGTACACCGTGCCACGGTGCCTAGTCTGTCCCAAGCCCACCTGTACCGGGTGCCACTTGGTAGACTACTAACACTACCTACAAACACCAGAAACTAGTTGCAACTCCTGGACAGAGATCGAGTTGATTAATAAGCCGAGAGGGGCCGAGTTACCGGAACCCAATGTGTGGTAGTAACTGTTCATGGATCACAAACACAGAACTCAGTTCCTGAGGACGGCTGCAATGAGACAACCCACCATGTACTCCTACATGGCCTCTCACCGCTACCTTTACCAAATCGTGTTCACACACTTAGCTCTCAACGGTAGGACATGTTCACCACATTCCAATTCATTCCCGATGAATCAGACCGGACTCAACTCTAAGCAGTAGCAGGCATGACAACAAGCATGAATGAGTAGGCACATCAGGGCTCAACAATTCCTACTCATGCTAGTGGGTTTCATCTATTTACTGTGGCAATGACAGGTCATGCAGAGGATAAGGGGTTCAACTACCGCAGCAATTAACAGAGGAATCATGTTGTCCTAATGCAGTAAAACAGAGCAGGAGCGAGGGAGTGGGATTGTATCGGAATGAACAAGGGGGTTTTGCTTGCCTGGCACTTCTGAAGATAGTATAGCTCTTCATCGGTGTCATCGATCTCATCGTTGAAACCACGTCTACTGAGAGGGGACAAACACTGGCAACTGATAAAGAACACAATCAACACATGGCGATATGCAACAATATGATGCATGCTATGACATGGCAATATGAATGTGTTTTGGGCTAATGCAACAGAAAGTCATTTTAATTAAAGTGGAATTCAAAACTATATCAAATTCCAACTCCAAACCTATTATGAAATTTTCCCTAATCATGTTTCATCCTAAACAGTGGGGTTAACTTGCTCAAACCTGCATGAAAATGGTACAGATGTATTCCTTGAATTTTTCTGATAATTTTTCATATATAATTTATCTTATTTGGAGTTACGGTTGAATTTCTATGATTTTTCAAAGTTTTGGATATTTTTTGAATTAAACAAATCATTTCTGATTTATTTAAAATCCAGAAAAGGATTACTGCGTCAGCCTGACATCATCATGATGTCAGCAGGTCAACGGGCGCGGTCTAGGTCAAACTGACCAGTGGGACCCATACATCAGTGTCTCGGGCTGGTTTGGGTGGATGACAGGTGGGACCGGTCAACGTTGACTTGACCAAAGTCAAAGCTGACACGTGGGGTCCACACGTATTAGTACTAATCTTAACAGAAAATTAGACTAATCCTAATTATGCTCGGGACCCACATGTCAGTGTCTAGTGTTAAGCTAAACAGGGTGGTTAGTGGCTAATTAAGCCGGACACGTCAATTTCGCCGGAGTTCGGCCGGCGACGACCAAAACCGCGCCGGGAGCTCGCCGGAATGGCGCTATGGGTGGTGTTGGGCCAAGCCAAGGGCACCAGAGGGTTGCCCTTGCTCATGCGCATCCAGGGAGGCACATGGGAGGGCACGAGGTGGCCGGAGCTCGCCGGGGTGGAGCCCGCGGCGGCTGCCGGAGTTCGGCATCAACCAAAACGATGCCACAGAGCACTGTAGGAGCGATGGTTGGGTGTTTTGGGATCCTGCAAACGCACTGAGTGCGTTGATATGCTCGGCTGCGAGCGGTAGAGCTCGGGAGCGCAGAACTTGCCGGCCATGGCGGACGACGGCGCTCGGCCATGGTGGGAAAGCTAGTTAGGGGACGAAATAGACACGGGGAAGAGAGGGGTTCAGACCAGGAGCTCACGGCGGGTCGACGGGTAGGCTCAGCGGCTCGGGGGAGGCTTGGAGACGACGGAACGTCGGTGGCGATCTCCGACGGCAGAGGAGGAAGATGACGAGGTAGCCGGCGATGCGGGACGCCTGGCATCACGTGGCTCTTCGTAGATGATGAGGACGATGCTGCGGTTCTTCTGGGCAGGTCGGCAAGGCGAGGGAGGGCCGATGGCCGTGGTGGCAGTGGACGGCGGCGACGAGCTCCGCCCGGTGGCTGCGTGCGAGAAACAGAGGAGGGGAGAGAGGGCGGGAGTGAGCGGGTTGTGCACGGGACGTGCGTGGCGTCGTCCAGAGAAGGCCAGGGCATCGAGGGCTAGCGGCAAGCAGGAGGTGGCTGGGCGTGCGCCGGCCACGCGCTCGTCCTCCTGGCAAGGAGGAAGACGACAGGGGAGGGGCCCGGTGGGCTGGGCCACACAGTAACAGGCCGGCCAGGCTGGACAGGTAAGCGCCTGGTAGGTCTTCTGCTCTTTTTTAATTTTTCTTCTATTTTGTTTTATTTAATTGCCACTGAATTCAAATTCAAACAAATTTGAAAACAGTGCCAAAACTCCCCTGGATAATTTTATGTCACTTAAGGTCTACTCCTCATATACATAAAATATCTCAGGGCATTTGAAAATATATTCATTATATATTATGAATATAACTCCAAATTCAAATAGAATATTGATTTAAAATCAGAGCCCAAATAATTCCTTAGAAATGTTCCAAATTTTTGGTTTGATTTATAACTCTTGCCAAAATTGTCAGAGCTATTTCTAGGGCATTTTGGATTTACTGATTGCAATTTTTGGGTTTCTTGCCCCTTTATTAAAATGATTTCCGAGGCTTTCAATTTCCTCATTTCAAATTTCAGAATTTAGACATGGTGCACACATGAAGCTAGCCTAGAGCATTACCAGAAGCTAGGGATGTGACAGCTCACCCCTACTAAACAAGAATCTCGTCCCGAGATTCAAGCGTAGGGTAAGATGATGGGGGAACGCAACTAATGCAATCTTCACGATCCAGGTTGCACTCCAAATGAACGTTGATTCAGTCACCATCTTTGTCTCAATGTCTTACTCTGAGAACTCCGACTAACATGACAATGAGAGGAAAGCGAAACTCCAGAAGGATCGATCTTCTCGAAGATCGAACAAGTCAGGATCACTCATCGAGTGAGACATTGAAACATCTCTCGAGCTGAGACACGAAACACGTCGAGAGGGATGGAAGAAAAAGTGACGGGGTTTGATTTGGTGGGCAACAATTCCACACTTAGAAAGATGGTGGATGTTGTCTAGGTGGCGAGGAAATAATTGCCATGATCCTGTAACGGGGCACCTCAGGGAAGGTGACTCGAAGAACTATTCCCTTAAGTGGCAAAAAGAATTACTTTTGATACAAAGATCATTGAAATTCTTTGTACCAGCCTAAGGCAATCACAAACGATCGTGTGAACGAATTTGAAGGGATGGCATACCCATACCAGAATGGATGATGTGGACTACCTTGTTGAAGACAACGCAATGGATGACTCTTGCTTGCGCGTGCTCTCAAGAACTTGAGCATTTCCATATTCATCAAGGTTCTACCAACATTCGTGTCGAGGATCCTGGCACCAAATCTTACTACCATGATGAATAGTGATGGAGAATGCGGATACAAAGGAAGATAACACCTTCTCAGACTGCCCCTTAGCGAGGCTAAGGGAATGAAATCTGGATGATCGACCGAGAGACATTTAGCACTCCGCTTCTAATGTTCTCCTTGATGTTCTAGCTAGACTCAAAATCATTCGGTATCCGGAACATCAAATAAAGGTCTGACTTTGGGGGCACAAACATCCATAAGGATCAACTTTTAGTATGGATCATATGAAATCCTCATGGAGAACATTGTCAATTGCTTAATCAAGAAACTACAATAATAGATCTTCTGGCTAGGTGTGTCGGCCAACATCAACCTTGTCGGGACCTACATCATAGATCTTGGAATAGTACCAACCATCATATCTGCCTGAGATTTAGATCTGGTCGGTAACAGGACATTTCAGACAACATGCCTAGAAAAGAAAGGTTGCAACATAAGTCGACGGGATAACGTTGCGAGACATTCGGGAGATGAACTACGATAGCAAGCTCCAAAACATGAGCTGGTTCTGCTACATACATGTGAACATGTTGTCCAATACAAGCATGACCACCAAGTAGTCTTACAATAAAACATTACCAAAGTTCAGGTGGGGAACCATCATTAAGGGTATCGAAGTCCTTGTATAAGTCTTGCTCTTAAGAAGGAGCTTCTTTTCCTTGAACAGATCAACCAGTGGCTTGGTGTGCTAGGGAATACATATGGAGTGGAGGTAATTAATCTACCAAACCATAGAATACATTCGCACATGCATAACTGACTTGGGATGGTACCAGAGGAAACAACAACAACCTTTCTCGAACTCACGGCGGCAACTTGCACCAAATGCACATGAATTCGAGGAAGTCACTTCCTCCATCCAAGCATAAGCTTCATGAACGGAACACAAAGGCATTGCTTACAAAATTTTCAACACTAGGTTTATGATCAACATGAATCATGGGGGAGACAAAATGCTGCTGATGGGCTCAACAACACCTCATCAGAATTTCCATATCACTGGACTTCCACCATCATGTGAACACGGTGATAGCATTGGTCAGACCAGAAGATGTAATGGTGTATGCTCGAGGATCAACCATGAGTAAGACGACATTACGAACATCGTTGGTTCTGATTTGATTTGACGATAGCCCATACTCGAATCAAAGTTTTGATAAGACAATAGGTTCAACAACTGACCACGAGGATCAATCGAGGGAGATATCATCTTTCTTCAACACACACACAAGCACAAAGATATCCCTTAGTGATGAACTAAGTGGATTAAGCTTTCATATTCCAACTCTCCAAGTTGTTGTTTGGCTTAACCAACTAGCTCAGGGGTATCCCACACAGATTCTTGGAGATTGGGTGGTTTGGAGGAAAATCAACATGATCACGAACTCAACATAGCGGTCAGGTGACAACCTGGTAACACTTCCGAGAAGATGTTTGGAAAATCACGAACCACCGATATGTTACTAAGCTCGAGAACAATCTTGCTTTTTAGGGCAAGATGATATGATCAACTAAGCAAGGATAGACGCAGTCCCAACTCTTGATCGAAGAGTGCACCAGGAAAATGGACTAGGTAGCACGATCAATCTTAGAATGATGATTCAATAACCAACACGCTAAGAATGAGTTTATTGTCCACTAACTACCAAGCAACGGGGTTGCTAGGAGTATTGATTTCACACATCATAGTTCACTTGTCGGCATTCCGGTTACAACAACACGGAACCGAAGAATGAATAATGATGGCGATAAGTATCACTGCGTCAAGAATTCATAAGAGGTGGTGCAATTCTCATGATATTCTTGACATAAATATGGTAACACTCCAAGGTAGAACGGAGCAAAAGCTGGGTTGGCATTTGATCCATGGAATACAACTACTTTGACCCAATCCTAGATATGGATAAGGTACTGGAGTTTGTTTCTCCTAGTCATTCTAGAATAGAATGGCTTGACGGACCACTAGAGTAATAGGCATTGATAAACACGATTGACAAATACTCCTTACTATCAATTGATAGATGAAGGTCGGAATATAACTGAAGAGGGACAACTCAAGGGGACATATATCTTTCTGAGTTGTGGATGCATAGATTAATATGTCGAACCAAGTTCGACAGGTTTCTTCCAGATAACCCATGCAGAAGAAGAAGGACTGGCAGATTCACAATTATGGATGGAGAACTCCTCAAGAGTACTCTGATTGTGAGCTTTTGGTTCAAAGAACTTCTGCCTTAATGGTTCATGGTATTTGGAAGAAGGAAATACCACGGACCTCGAGGACTATCGCAAAGGTTACTAATATCCTAAAGGAACTAGCAAATACTAACAACATGAGGTAAGTAGGGTGAATCTTGGGTTCAAAACCCAGGAGTAGAATGCCTACTACTAAGTGGCATCACGGTATGCTTTCGAGAATGGTGGCCAGATTCATCACACTGGGAACACAAAACATGGACAGATTACTAGATGGTTTCGTAAGACACCTATGGTCATAATAGTAGCTCCAACATATACGCCGAGGCAACAGAGTACCTCACAGACCGTGTAGTGAGCTTAACCTGGCCCAAAAGAACATCGAGAACGGAAAGAAGGAATTTACAATTGCATCAGACTATTTAGAAACCTGGATGACTCGGACAGCATAACGGCTGTAAATGCTCAGAAAAAGATTTGAGACATTCACAAAGATTTACATAGTCACTTAGCAACATCATGTCAAGGTTCTGGTTCAACTGATAACATACTAAAAGTAGTAGAAACTGAACAAGGCTTGAATCCAACAATCTTATAAGCCTATGGATTAGTAACACGTCATCCTAATGGATAGATGAGAAGGCCTAGTTCTTAATCCCCGTAGAAAAGGAAGAGGACGACTCAGATCAGAGGGCATGAGGTATAAGGAGTAAAAAGAGCCTTACGTTCCCTTCCACAATCAATTCCCTTATATAACTAAAGCATTTCTAGACTCAACTTTGACCAGTTTGGCTTGGTAAACCTACAGGCAGTCAGGCTCTGATACCAAAGCTGTCAGGACCCCGATCCTAGGTCACACCGATCTAGCATGTAACACATCATATCACTTTGTGGCCTCACGCACGGTATTCCCACGGGTGCCACCTTACCTGGCCCGGGACCATTTGCGCCTTTTGGCTCACGTATATGATAGTGTCGCTAGCATCCATATGACAAAGAACCCAGGCCGACATGGCTAGTCATGAACCCAAAGCGGCACTAACCCATGGGGACAGGCATACATGAATCAACCTCGAGCATGTTGGTCAATAGCGTGTGAAACCGGGCTGTAGCACTAGGCTAACAGGACTCTGGTTGTCACCGCGTGACATTTCCCCGAAGGGACAGACACAGGAACGAAGAGAAACACATGCCGGCAGTCAAGTGTCCTGAGCAGTAGTGCTGGGCTAGCAGGACTCCGGTGAACCGGGCTGTAGCGGACTACTATCACTCAGAAAGCACTAGACTATATTTCCCCATATGATAGGCTGCCAAGGATAAACAACTAGATTGTCGGATCCCACTCATACCAAGCATTTCAATCATACACACAATATGCCCGATATGAGTACATACAACATGGCAACACAACAAGACTCCACGACTCAAGTATTTATTCACTAGGCTCCGAAGAGCGAGATATTACAAACATGGGTCTCATGACCCAACATACAGAGCACACAAGCAACAAGCACATGCGGAAGCTTAACTTGTCTGAGTACAGACAACTACAAATGAAGAAGGCTGAGAAGCCTGACTATCTACCAGATCCTGCCGAGGGCACAAGATCGTAGTTGAGGTAACAAGCTAAACGTCGAAGTCCACGTGCAACTACTAGCGAGACTGAAGTCTCTCTGCAAAACATAAGATAAGCAAACGTGAGTACAAAGGTACTCAGCAAGACTTACATCAGAACTAAACTACATATGCATCAGTATCAACAAAGGGGGTGGTGGAGTTTAACTGCAGCAAGCCAGCTTTGACTCGGTGGCTATCCTAAACTACGACTGCAAGCAACTCTTTTGAGGTGGCGCACACGAGTCCACATGTTCACCATATCAATACACCACTATGGATCCGCTCCCGTCTCCATACGAGAAGGCCATCCATAGCACTCACGCTTATCTTGCGAGTTTTAGAGTATCCACTTTCACTTGTCTATGAACTATGCAAGGGGTCCAAGTTTCCGTATCCGAGGAATCCCGCTACTCGAATAGGTAATGATAACCCTACAGGGGTGTACTTCTTCACACACGCTCTCGCCACTTATAGCCCTGTACACGTCATGTACCTCGGCAACCTTCAAGCGGAAGCCGGGCGAGGGAGTCGGCCACGACCTGACTAACCAACAAGTCTCTCGTCCAGGTTTATCACCTATTCGGGTTCCATCCGCAAGGAGATCCGGCCGGGGTGTCGCTCACGGCCCCAAACAATGTGTGCAGGGTTCCCAAGCCCACCATCCGGGTGCCACTTGGTACACCGTGCCACGGTGCCTAGTCTGTCCCAAGCCCACCTGTACCGGGTGCCACTTGGTAGACTACTAACACTACCTACAAACACCAGAAACTAGTTGCAACTCCTGGACAGAGATCGAGTTGATTAATAAGCCGAGAGGGGCCGAGTTACCGGAACCCAATGTGTGGTAGTAACTGTTCATGGATCACAAACACAGAACTCAGTTCCTGAGGACGGCTGCAATGAGACAACCCACCATGTACTCCTACATGGCCTCTCACCGCTACCTTTACCAAATCGTGTTCACACACTTAGCTCTCAACGGTAGGACATATTCACCACATTCCAATTCATTCCCGATGAATCAGACCGGACTCAACTCTAAGCAGTAGCAGGCATGACAACAAGCATGAATGAGTAGGCACATCAGGGCTCAACAATTCCTACTCATGCTAGTGGGTTTCATCTATTTACTGTGGCAATGACAGGTCATGCAGAGGATAAGGGGTTCAACTACCGCAGCAATTAACAGAGGAATCATGTTGTCCTAATGCAGTAAAACAGAGCAGGAGCGAGGGAGTGGGATTGTATCGGAATGAACAAGGGGGTTTTGCTTGCCTGGCACTTCTGAAGATAGTATAGCTCTTCATCGGTGTCATCGATCTCATCGTTGAAACCACGTCTACTGAGAGGGGACAAACACTGGCAACTGATAAAGAACACAATCAACACATGGCGATATGCAACAATATGATGCATGCTATGACATGGCAATATGAATGTGTTTTGGGCTAATGCAACAGAAAGTCATTTTAATTAAAGTGGAATTCAAAACTATATCAAATTCCAACTCCAAACCTATTATGAAATTTTCCCTAATCATGTTTCATCCTAAACAGTGGGGTTAACTTGCTCAAACCTTCATGAAAATGGTACAGATGTATTCCTTGAATTTTTCTGATAATTTTTCATATATAATTTATCTTATTTGGAGTTACGGTTGAATTTCTATGATTTTTCAAAGTTTTGGATATTTTTTGAATTAAACAAATCATTTCTGATTTATTTAAAATCCAGAAAAGGATTACTGCGTCAGCCTGACATCATCATGATGTCAGCAGGTCAACGGGCGCGGTCTAGGTCAAACTGACCAGTGGGACCCATACGTCAGTGTCTCGGGCTGGTTTGGGTGGATGACAGGTGGGACCGGTCAACGTTGACTTGACCAAAGTCAAAGCTGACACGTGGGGTCCACACGTATTAGTACTAATCTTAACAGAAAATTAGACTAATCCTAATTATGCTCGGGACCCACATGTCAGTGTCTAGTGTTAAGCTAAACAGGGTGGTTAGTGGCTAATTAAGCCGGACACGTCAATTTCGCCGGAGTTCGGCCGGCGACGACCAAAACCGTGGCGGGAGCTCGCCGGAATGGCGCTATGGGTGGTGTTGGGCCAAGCCAAGGGCACCAGAGGGTTGCCCTTGCTCATGCGCATCCAGGAAGGCACATGGGAGGGCACAGGGTGGCCGGAGCTCGCCGGGGTGGAGCCCGCGGCGGCTGCCGGAGTTCGGCATCAACCAAAACGATGCCACAGAGCACTGTAGGAGCGATGGTTGGGTGTTTTGGGATCCTGCAAACGCACTGAGTGCGTTGATATGCTCGGCTGCGAGCGGTAGAGCTCGGGAGCGCAGAACTTGAAGGAAATATGCCCTAGAGGCAATAATAAAGTTATTATTTATTTCCTTATATCATGATAAATGTTTATTATTCATGATAGAATTGTATTAACCGGAAACATAATACATGTGTGAATACATAGACCAACAGAGTGTCACTAGTATGCCTCTACTTGACTAGCTCGTTAATCAAAGATGGTTATGTTTCCTAACCATGAACAAAGAGTTGTTATTTGATTAACGAGGTCACATCATTAGTTGAATGATCTGATTGACATGACCCATTCCATTAGCTTAGCACCCGATCGTTTAGTATGTTGCTATTGCTTTCTTCATGACTTATACATGTTCCTATAACTATGAGATTATGCAACTCCCGTTTACCGGAGGAACACTTTGGGTACTACCAAACGTCACAACGTAACTGGGTGATTATAAAGGAGTACTACAGGTGTCTCCAATGGTAGATGTTGGGTTGGCGTATTTCGAGATTAGGGTTTGTCACTCCGATTGTCGGAGAGGTATCTCTGGGCCCTCTCGGTAATATACATCACATAAGCCTTGCAAGCATAATAACTAAGATGTTAGTTATGAGATGATGTATTACGGAACGAGTAAAGAGACTTGCCAGTAACGAGATTGAACTAGGTATTGGATACCGACGATCGAATCTCGGGCAAGTAACATACCGATGACAAAGGGAACAACGTATGTTGTTATGCGGTCTGACCGATAAAGATCTTCGTAGAATATGTAGGAGCCAATATGGGCATCCAGGTCCCGCTATTGGTTATTGACCGGAGACGTGTCTCGGTCATGTCTACATTGTTCTCGAACCGTAGGGTCCGCACGCTTAACGTTACGATGACAGTTATTATGAGTTTATGCATTTTGATCTACCGAAGGTTGTTCGGAGTCCCGGATGAGATCACGGACATGACGAGGAGTCTCGAAATGGTCGAGACGTAAAGATTGATATATTGGAAGCCTATGTTTGGACATCGGAAGTGTTCCGGGTGAAATCGGGATTTTACCGGATTACCGGGAGGGTTACCGGAACCCCCCGGGAGCCAAATGGGCAAACATGGGCCTTAGTGGAAAGGTGAGAGGGCAGCCCACATAGGGCTGCGCCTCCCCCCCTCTCCCTAGTCCTATTAGGACTAGGAGAGGGGCCGGCCACCTCTCTCTCTCTCCCCTTTAAAGGATTCCTAGTTGGACTAGGATTGGAGGGGGGAGTCCTACTCCCGATAGGAGTAGGACTCCTCCTGCGCCTCCTCCTCTTTGGCCGGCCAGCCCCCCTCCCTCCAACCTTTATATACGGGGGCAGGGGACACCCCAAGACACACAAGTTGATCCTTGAGATCGTTCCTTAGCCGTGTGCGGTGCCCCCTGCCACCAAATTCCACCTCGATCATACCGTTGTAGTGCTTAGGCGAAGCCCTGCGTCGGTAGTACATCAAGATCGTCACCACGCCGTCGTGCTGACGGAACTCTTCCTCGACGCTTTGCTGGATCGGAGCCCGAGGATCGTCATCGAGCTGAACGTGTGCTAAGAACTCGGAGGTGCCGGAGTAACGGTGCTTGGATCGGTCGGATCGGGAAGAAGACGTACGACTACTTCCTCTACGTTGTGTGATCGCTTCCGCAGTCGGTCTGCGTTGGTACGTAGACAACACTCTCCCCTCTCGTTGCTGTGCATCACCATGATCTTGCGTGTGCGTAGGAAAATTTTCGAAATTACTACGTTCCCCAACAGTGGTATCAGAGCCTGGTTTTTATGGTTTGATGTTATATGCACGAGTAGAACACAAGTGAGTTGTGGGCGATACAAGTCATACTGCCTACCAGCATGTCATACTTTGGTTCGGCGGTATTGTTGGACGAGACGATCCGGACCAACCTTACGCGTACTCTTACGCGAGACCGGTTCCCTCGACGTGCTATGCACACAGATGGCTTGCGGAAGACTGTCTCTCCAACTTTAGTTGAACCAAGTGTGACTACGCCCGGTCCTTGAGAAGGTTAAAACGGAGTCTATTTGACGAACTATCGTTGTGGTTTTGATGCGTAGGTGAGATGAGTTCTTGCTTAAACCCGTAGCAGCCACGTAAAACTTGCAACAACAAAGTAGAGGACGTCTAACTTGTTTTTGCAGGGCATGTTGTGATGTGATATGGTCAAAGCATGATGCTGATTTTATTGTATGAGATGATCATGTTTTGTAACCGAGTTATCGGCAACTGGCAGGAGCCATATGGTTGTCGCTTTATTGTATGCAATGCAATCGCGATGTAATGCTTTACTTTATTACTAAGCGGTAGTGATAGTCGTGGAAGCATAAAGATTGGCGAGACGACAACGATGCTACGATGGAGATCAAGGTGTCGCGCCGGTGACGATGGTGATCATGACGATGCTTCGGAGATGGAGATCACAAAGCACAAGATGATGATGGCCATATCATATCACTTATATTGATTGCATGTGATGTTTATCCTTTTATGCATCTTATCTTGCTTTGATTGACGGTAGCATTATAAGATGATCTCTCACTAAATTATCAAGAAGTGTTCTCCCTGAGTATGCACCGTTGCAAAAGTTCTTCGTGCTGAGACACCACGTGATGATCGGGTGTGATAGGCTCTACGTTCAAATACAACGGGTGCAAAACAGTTGCACACGCAGAATACTCAGGTTATACTTGACGAGCCAAGCATATACAGATATGGCCTCGGAACACGGAGACCGAAAGGTCGAGCGTGAATCATATAGTAGATATGATCAACATATTGATGTTCACCATTGAAAACTACTCCATTTCACGTGATGATCGGTTATGGTTTAGTTGATTTGGATCACGTAATCACTTAGAGGATAAGAGGGATGTCTATCTAAGTGGGAGTTCTTAAGTAAATTAACTGAACTTAAAAATTATCATGAACTTAGTCCTGGTAGTATCTTGCAAATCATGTTGTAGATCAATAGCTCGCGTTGTTGCTTCCCTATGTTTATTTTGATATGTTCCTAGAGAAAATTATGTTGAAAGATGTTAGTAGCAATGATGCGGATTGGATCCGTGATCTGAGGTTTATCCTCATTGCTGGACAGAAGAATTATGTCCTTGATGCACCGCTAGGTGACAGACCTATTGCAGGAGCAGATGCAGACGTTATGAACGTTTGGCTAGCTCAATATGATGACTACTTGATAGTTTAGTGCACCATGCTTAACAGCTTAGAATCGGGACTTCAAAGACGTTTTGAACGTCATGGACCATATGAGATGTTCCAGGAGTTGAAGTTAATATTTCAAGCAAATACCCGAGTTGAGAGACATGAAGTCTCCAGCAAGTTCTATAGCTAAAAGATGGAGGAGAATCGCTCAACTAGTGAGCATGTGCTCAGATTGTCTGGGTACTACAATCGCTTGAATCAAGTGGGAGTTAATCTTCCAGATAAGATAGTGATTGACAGAATTCTCTAGTCATCATCACTAAGTTAGTAGAACTTCGTGATGAACTATAATATGCAAGGGATAACGGAAACAACTCCCAAGCTCTTCGTGATGCTGAAATCAACGAAGGTAGAAATCAAGAAAAACATCAAGTGTTGATGGTTGACAAGACCACTAGTTTCAAGAAAAGGGCAAAGGGAAGAAGGGGAACTTCAAGAAGAACGGCAAGCAAGTTGCTGCTCAAGTGAAGAAGCCCAAGTCTGATCCTAAGCCTGAGACTAAGTGATTCTGCTGCAAAGGGACTGATCACTGGAAGCGGAACTACCCCAAGTGATTGGCGGATAAGTAGGATGGCAAAGTGAACAACAGTATATTTGATATACATGTTATTGATGTGTACTATACTAGTGTTTATAGCAACCCCTCAGTATTTGATGCTAGTTCAGTTGCTAAGATTAGTAACTCGAAACGGGAGTTGCAGAATAAACAGAGACTAGTTAAGGGTGAAGTGACGATGTGTGTTGGAAGTAGTTCCAAGATTGATATGATCATCATCGCACACTCCCCTATACTTTCGGGATTAGTGTTGAACTTAAATAAGTGTTATTTGGTTTTTGCGTTGAGCATGAATATGATTTGATCATGTTTATTGTAATACGGTTATTCATTTAAGTAAAAGAATAAATTGTTGTTCTCTTTACATGAATAAAACCTTATATGGTTACACACCCAATGAAAATAGTTCATTGGATCTCGATCTTAATAATACACATATTCATAATATTGAAACCAAAAGATGCAAAGTTAATAATGATAGTGCAACTTATTTGTGGCACTGCTGTTTAGGTCATATTGGTATAAAGCGCATGAAGAAACTCCATGCTGATGGGCTTTCGGAATCACTTGATTATGAATCACTTGATACTTGCGAACCATGCCTTTTGGGCAAGATGACTAAAACGCCGTTCTCCGGAACAATGGAGCGAGAAAAGATTTATTGGAAATCATACATACTGATGTATGTGGTCCGATAAATATTGCTCGCGACAGGTATCATTATTTTCTGATCTTCACAGATGATTTGAGCAGATATGAGTATATCTACTTGATGAAACATAAGTCTGAAACATTTGAAAAGTTCAAAGAATTTCAGAGTGAAGTGGAAAATCATCGTGACAAGAAAATAAAAGTTTCTATGATATGATCGCAGAGGTAAAATATTTGAGTTACGAGTTTGGTCTTCAATTAAAACAATGTGGAATAGTTTCACAAAATCATGCCACATGGAACACCACAGCATAATGGTGTGTCCGAACGTCATAACCGTACTTTATTGGATATAGTGCAATCTATGATGTATCTTACCGATCTACCACTATCGTTTTGGGGTTATGCATTAGAGACAGCTGCATTCACGTTAAATAGGGCACCATCTAAATCCTTTGAGATGACACCGTGTGAACTATGGTTTGGCAAGAAACCTAAGCTGTCGTTTCTTAAAAATTTGGGGTTGCGATGCTTATATGAAAAGGTTTCATCCTGATAAGCTCAAACTCAAACGAAGAAGTGCGTCTTCATAGGATATCCAAAGGAAACTATTGGATAAACCTTCTATCACAGATCCGAAGGCAAGACTTTTGTTGCTAAAATTCGGAAACTTTCTGGAGAAGGAGTTTCTCTCGAAAGAAGTGAGTGGGAGGAAAGTAGAACTTAACGAGGTAACTGTACCTGCTCCCTTATTGGAAAGTAGTACATCACAGAAAAATGTTTCTGTGACACCTACACCAGTTAGTGAGGAAGCTAATGATAATGATCATGAAACTTCAGAACAAGACACTACTGAACCTCGTAGATCAACCAGAGTAAGATCCGCGCCAGAGTGGTACGGTAATCCTGTTCTGGAAGTCATGCTACTAGATCATGATGATCCTACGAACTATGAAGAAGCGATGGTGAGCCCAGATTCCGCAAAGTGGCTTGAAGCCATGAAATCTGAGATATGATCCATGTATGAGAACAAAGTATGGACTTTAGTTGACTTGCCCGATGATCGGCAAGCCATAGAAAATAAATGGATCTTCAAGAGGAAGACAGACGCTGATAGTAGTGTTACTATCTACAAAGCTAGAATTGTCGCAAAAGGTTTTCGACAAGTTCAAGGTGTTGACTACGATGAGATTTCCTCACTCGTATCTATGCTTAAGTCTGTCCGAATCATGTTAGTAATTGCCGCGTTTTATGAAATCTGGCAAACGGATAAACAAAACTGCATTCCCTAATGGATTAATTAAAGAAGAGTTGTATATGATGCAACCAGAAGGTTTTGTCAATCCAAAGGGTGCTAACAAAATGTGCAAGCACCAGCGATCCATCTGTGGACTGGTGCAAGCATCTCGGAGTTGGAATATACGCTTTGATGAGTTGATCAAAGCATATAGTTTTATACAGACTTGCGGTGAAGCCTGTATTTACGAGAAAGTGAGTGGGAGCACTACAGCATTTCTGATAAGTATATGTGAATGACATATTGTTGATCGGAAATAATGTAGAATTATTCTGTAAAGCATAAAAGGAGTGTTTGAAAGGAGTTTTTCAAAGAAAGACTTCGGTAAAGCTGCTTACATATTGAGCTTCAAGATCTATAGAGATAGATCAAGACGCTTGATAAGTTTTTCAATAAGTACATACCTTGACAAGATTTTGAAGTAGTTCAAAATGGAACAGTCAAAGAAAAAGTTTCTTGCCTGTGTTACAAGGTGTGAAGTTGAGTAAAGACTCAAAGCCCGACCACGGCAGAAGATAGAAAGAGAATGAAAGTCATTCCCTATGCCTCATTCATAGGTTCTATAAAGTATGCCATGCTGTGTACCGGATCTATTGTATACCCTGCACTGATTTGGCAAGGGAGTACAATAGTGATCTAGGAGTAGATCACTGTACAGTGGTCAGAATTATCCTTAATGAAATAAGGAAATGTTTCTCGATTATGGACGTGACAAAAAGGTTCGTCGTAAAGGGTTACGTCGATGCAAGTTTTTGACACTGATCCAGATGATTCTAAATCTGGATACATATTGAAAGTGGGAGCAATTAGCTAGAGTAGCTCCGTGTAGAGCATTGTAGACATAGAACTTGCAAAATACTTACGGATCTGAATGTGACAGACCCGTTGACTAAAATTATCTCACAAGCAAAACATGATCACACCTTAGTACTCTTTGGGTGTTAATCACATAGATATGTGAACTAGATTGCTGACTCTAGTAATCCCTTTGAGTGTTGGTCACATGACGATGTGAACTATGGGTGTTAATCACATGGTGATGTGAACCATTGCTGCTAAATCACATGGCGATGTGAACTAGATTATTGACTCTAGTGCAAGTGGGAGACTGAAGGAAATATGCCCTAGAGGTAATAATAAAGTTATTATTTATTTCCTTATATCATAATAAATGTTTATTATTCATGCTAGAATTGTATTAACCGGAAACATAATACATGTGTGAATACATAGACCAACAGAGTGTCACTAGTATGCCTCTACTTGACTAGCTCGTTAATCAAAGATGGTTATGTTTCCTAACCATGAACAAAGAGTTGTTATTTGATTAACGAGGTCACATCATTAGTTGAATGATCTGATTGACATGACCCATTCCATTAGCTTAGCACCCGATCGTTTAGTATGTTGCTATTGCTTTCTTCATGACTTATACATGTTCCTATAACTATGAGATTATGCAACTCCCGTTTACCGGAGGAACACTTTGGGTACTACCAAACGTCACAACGTAACTGGGTGATTATAAAGGAGTACTACAGGTGTCTCCAATGGTAGATGTTGGGTTGGCGTATTTCGAGATTAGGGTTTGTCACTCCGATTGTCGGAGAGGTATCTCTGGGCCCTCTCGGTAATATACATCACATAAGCCTTGCAAGCATAATAACTAAGATGTTAGTTATGAGATGATGTATTACGGAACGAGTAAAGAGACTTGCCAGTAACGAGATTGAACTAGGTATTGGATACCGACGATCGAATCTCGGGCAAGTAACATACCGATGACAAAGGGAACAACGTATGTTGTTATGCGGTCTGACCGATAAAGATCTTCGTAGAATATGTAGGAGCCAATATGGGCATCCAGGTCCCGCTATTGGTTATTGACCGGAGACGTGTCTCGGTCATGTCTACATTGTTCTCGAACCGTAGGGTCCGCACGCTTAACGTTACGATGACAGTTATTATGAGTTTATGCATTTTGATCTACCGAAGGTTGTTCGGAGTCCCGGATGAGATCACGGACATGACGAGGAGTCTCGAAATGGTCGAGACGTAAAGATTGATATATTGGAAGCCTATGTTTGGACATCGGAAGTGTTCCGGGTGAAATCGGGATTTTACCGGATTACCGGGAGGGTTACCGGAACCCCCCGGGAGCCAAATGGGCAAACATGGGCCTTAGTGGAAAGGTGAGAGGGCAGCCCACATAGGGCTGCGCCTCCCCCCCTCTCCCTAGTCCTATTAGGACTAGGAGAGGGGCCGGCCACCTCTCTCTCTCTCCCCTTTAAAGGATTCCTAGTTGGACTAGGATTGGAGGGGGGAGTCCTACTCCCGATAGGAGTAGGACTCCTCCTGCGCCTCCTCCTCTTTGGCCGGCCAGCCCCCCTCCCTCCAACCTTTATATACGGGGGCAGGGGACACCCCAAGACACACAAGTTGATCCTTGAGATCGTTCCTTAGCCGTGTGCGGTGCCCCCTGCCACCAAATTCCACCTCGATCATACCGTTGTAGTGCTTAGGCGAAGCCCTGCGTCGGTAGTACATCAAGATCGTCACCACGCCGTCGTGCTGACGGAACTCTTCCTCGACGCTTTGCTGGATCGGAGCCCGAGGATCGTCATCGAGCTGAACGTGTGCTAAGAACTCGGAGGTGCCGGAGTAACGGTGCTTGGATCGGTCGGATCGGGAAGAAGACGTACGACTACTTCCTCTACGTTGTGTGATCGCTTCCGCAGTCGGTCTGCGTTGGTACGTAGACAACACTCTCCCCTCTCGTTGCTGTGCATCACCATGATCTTGCGTGTGCGTAGGAAAATTTTCGAAATTACTACGTTCCCCAACAGAACTTGCCCGCCATGGCGGACGGTGGCGCTCGGCCATGGTGGGAAAGCTAGTTAGGGGACGAAATAGACACGGGGAAGAGAGGGGTTCAGACCAGGAGCTCACGGCGGGTCGACGGGTAGGCTCAGCGGCTCGGGGGAGGCTTGGAGACGACGGAACGTCGGTGGCGATCTCCGGCGGCAGAGGAGGAAGATGACGAGGTAGCCGGCGATGCGGGACGCCTGGCATCACGTGGCTCTTCGTAGATGATGAGGACGATGTTGCGGTTCTTCTGGGCAGGTCGGCAAGGCGAGGGAGGGCCGATGGCCGTGGTGGCAGTGGACGGCGGCGACGAGCTCCGCCCGGTGGCTGCGTGCGAGAAACAGAGGAGGGGAGAGAGGGCGGGAGTGAGCGGGTTGTGCACGGGACATGCGTGGCGTCGTCCAGAGAAGGCCAGGGCATCGAGGGCTAGCGGCAAGCAAGAGGTGGCCGGGCGTGCGCCGGCCACGCGCTCGTCCTCCTGGCAAGGAGGAAGACGACAGGGGAGGGGCCCGGTGGGCTGGGCCACACAGTAACAGGCCGGCCTGGCTGGACAGGTAAGCGCCTGGTAGGTCTTCTGCTCTTTTTTAATTTTTCTTCTATTTTGTTTTATTTAATTGCCACTGAATTCAAATTCAAACAAATTTGAAAACAGTGCCAAAACACCCCTGGATAATTTTATGTCACTTAAGGTCTACTCCTCATATACATAAAATATCTCAGGGCATTTGAAAATATATTCATTATATATTATGAATATAACTCCAAATTCAAATAGAATATTGATTTAAAATCAGAGCCCAAATAATTCCTTAGAAATGTTCCAAATTTTTGGTTTGATTTATAACTCTTGCCAAAATTGTCAGAGCTATTTCTAGGGCATTTTGGATTTACTGATTGCAATTTTTGGGTTTCTTGCCCCTTTATTAAAATGATTTCCGAGGCTTTCAATTTCCTTATTTCAAATTGCAGAATTTAGACATGGTGCACACATGAAGCTAGCCTAGAGCATTACCAGAAGCTAGGGATGTGACAACGAGGTAAGAAGAAGAGAGGAGGTGGAGCACGTGGTCACGGGAGAGGAGGTAGGGTGACTCTTACGGCGCCTTCCTCGCCACCGCCCCCAGCTGTTTCACCCGAGCACGTGACTGCTAGGGTGGACTCGTCTGAGGAGGAGGCTGCACGGACTCCGGTCCACGAGCCTCCGGTCCACGAGTCTTCGGCCCATGAGCCTCGGGTCAACGGGCCTTCGGCCCACGAGACTTGGGCCTACGAGACCCCGGAGGAGCACACGTCTGGATGGGGTACCTGGTCGGATCAGCCTGAGCATGGCAGGGAGCCGAGTGGCCATGCTGATGATGGCGGGGAGCCGACTGATGAGGAGGGGGAGGAGGGGGCAACGTCTACCAGCGTGGTGCTACACGGCTCCCGTCCGTGCCGGTGACCCGCGAGCAGAGGTGGTTGATTTTCCCTGATGGGGAGAGGTACGTAAGTGCATTTAATATTTTTGTACCTTCTGCATTCACATTTCTTCAAATAACTAATGCGTTGGCCTTGTCATGCTGCAGGGGTTGGGACCACCATCATAGTGTCCGCCGGCCCAACTCCGTCCTTGGAGTTCTTTGCCGGCAAAACTTCCCGAGGTTTGTCACGTTGCCTGGTGAGGGTCGGCTTCCAGAGCTTGGATTGAGCTAGGAGCACTACGTCGCTGCCCCGGCCCCGCCGGATGAGATTATCGACGGTGTCGTGTGCGACACGAGGGCAGACATGGTGATCAGAAAGTTCTGGGTAATTTCTCCTTTACACATTTAAAAATCTTCAACTAGTGATAGAGGCGAGGGTGTCCCGATCTTTCGATGAGATGATAACTATCGATTTAGTGGAGACGACTTTGACGATCCGACTACAAACGTGCACGACGTTGCGCCTTAGCAATCGCTAAACCAATCTCCTGAGGTTACTGACGATGCCGGAAGCACAGTCAGCCTGACCACGAAGGTCTATTCCTGCAAGCAATCGAAGAACGAGCAAGAATATGATAAAGCAATCTGAATATTGCAAATATATATATATATGAAGTATTGATAATGGTGGGGATCCGGAAGCGGTCTTGGTCTGGTCGTTGGACACAAACGAAGTACACGAAGTTGCAATGGCTAACTTTTAACTAAACAAATCCCAAGGAAAAAGCTACTAGATGGATCTACTTATATAGGAGCAAGGGGTGGCGGCCAAGGAGGTGGGAGGACGTCCCAAGGCAGCCTAAAACTAACCCTAGGTCGTACAAGGCTCATGGGCCCAAGTGGAGGTGATGCAACACCTTTGGGCTTGTAGTTTGACTCGGATTCTGCTGCAACGTCAGATTGTTTCGTCCGTAACTCAACGCTCCGGACGAATTTGAAGGTGAATCCAATTGGGTTGGAAAGAGCACGAAATCTAGTTTTCAACAAAAAAAGAATCACCCAATTCGGAGTCCGTATGAAAAAGTTGTTGGCGTTTTGAGTCAGGTATGTCTGTGCAGTCCGAATCTGAATCCAAAACGTGAGAGACTTGGACTCTATCTTCTCTTGGCCCAAAAGTGACGTGAGAGGACTTTTTGAACACAACCTAAACTTCTCCTTTTCCCTTATCTTCATATGTGGATTGTACAAATGTCCCATACACCTGCAATTAGACAAAACACAAAAGTGTGTGAAGTATTTTTGTTCTGGATAACATAAATAGACTATTGAATAGTTTACATTAGAAATCACCTCACAAATATGCATGTATGCAATATTTTTTGGTCGTATCCAAGGTAGTCATGTCCTCATCATCCTCCCCTTTTTGAAAACAAAGCCGTCCTCGGCATTGCTTAATCTGAAATGTGGCTAACAAAAGAGACAAGGTGTACATGTTGTATATGTATATGTCATCCATTTTAACTTCCCTTGATTTTTGCACATATGTCACATGTATACATGAGTAACTTTCATTGTTCATAAAATCTAAAGCCAAAAAATTATCACAAGAAATAGAAGGCATGAAAATATTGCAACTCAGTTTGCACATATAAGTGAAGCTCTTATTCACTTCAAAAGATTGGCAATGTTCATCATTAAACCATCCTAACTTTGATGAATAAACCTTACTTGCATCAAATTTACATGCTACAACATGCTTAAATAAGCAAACATGCAATAAGTCATTGGACACAGAATCATCATCAAGATTAGAGGTCATATCAAAATGATTAAACATTGGTTCGTTTGCATCAACAGTTAATTCAATGGGTGCACTCAAAATTGTTGATATTTCAGTTGTTTGATCACATGACGCATTCATGACAGTAACAAGAGTCTCTAAAATAGGTGGTGTGCTCAAATCAACAGGTAACTCAACACATGATGCATTCAAGTTAATTAGGCATGCTTCATTCTCATGTGAAGTTATATCATCAATATCTTTACTGTTACCTCACAGAGATATAGCTGATGTAGGTACGGACGTTGACACTGTACCATACTCTTGAGATGATATCGCGCTCACAATCTGAGGTGGGTCTGCTCTAGTAGGTGCAATAGTGGAGTAACCAACCGGCGGTGGTGAGCATGAACTGGAATAGTAGTTGTTGTAGTCACCCAATGCATCCTCATGTATCTGTCTCTCAAAGGTACAAGCACGGACATACATACCAGTAAAGCAACGAGGAATATACTGAAATCTTGCCTGAATATCATGGTTCAAACCACCAAAAAATCTATTCATTGTATCATCCTCAGATTCTTCTATGTCACAATGATGCATATAAGATTTGAACTCTTGGTAGTAAGCATGAACGGTGTTACTGCCTTGTTTTAATTGCTCCAATTTACGACGCAATTCACGACGATAGTAAGGAGGAAAAAATTGTTGTCTCATTACAGCTTTCAAAACTTTCCAAGTTGTGGGTTGGTTATCAATGTTTTTCTTACAATGTACACTCCACCAAACAGAAGCAAAACCAGTAAATGCTCTAATGGTAGCTCGTACTCTCTCAAGTTCAGAAAAATCATGGTGACTAAAAACTTTTTCTACTTCAAGCTCCCAAGCTAGATAAATAGCAAGATTAAATCTACCCTCAAATGATGGTAAAGAGATAACCTGACCCAACTCTCGTGATGGTGAAGATGTGTCCGTCGTCCAAAAACTTCTATCTCTGGAACCTGTCATGATTAGTAGAAACAAGAACCAAAATTCGAGAATAATGTTCCTATGAACTACTGGGATGTGGTTGTAAAGTGCTCACAGTAAAGCAAATATTAATATCTTACAAGTTCTTACCATGCGGCAGGTGGTGACAGGCAACCAGCGGTGTCAAATAACTCCGAAGATTGTGTAAAGCGATTGCCAGGGGAACGTGTGTATACACGGTATAGAAATATGTGGAGCTGGGTTGGCTATCTATGGTAGCAAAAGATTAGCAATAATCAATTCAGAGATGGAATGTTGAATAAACGCTCAACGATGGTACTGTGTTGGTCCTAGGCTAGACCGAACTAGAGACGCGAGCCTAGAACACTAATGAGGTCACGTCGTAGCACAACTAGCATCAATGAAGGATACTAAGTAGCTCTGGATAGCAAGATATAAGTGAAGATCACAACGGCAGTAAAGATAATGATGTGAAACAACAGCCAAGCAGGATATATCAACAACTTTGTATCCAACTTTCCTCTGAAAAAGTATGTGCCGATTTTTTGATTTTTTTTTCAAGAATGGTATTGACTCAAGCTTTCAAACACAAAAGGAATCACTCAATTCCGAGTTGATATGAGGAGTCAAAAAATTCGAAAACTGGCCTGAAAAACTGGAATAAGGTGTGTTCATGAACTTCGGAGGGCAAAAAGACCTATTTAGAAGCCGATTTTTATGTGCCAACTATTGAACTAGCTTCTTCAACTATTTAGATGCGGCTCATCGCTAGCTTTTGTTTGAGTACTCGCGGAGGCAAAACGGACTTCGTATGAGGAAGTTATGCCTGTTTTACTGAACAGTGCACAAAACAGATTCCAATCCGAATTCAACTACGAGATTGAGTCTAAAAAGATCCGAATTTTTTTTTCTTCTCTCTTTTTTTTCCTCACACTTTTTTTTATTTCTCTCCTTTTTTTCTCTGACTTTTTTTCTCTTTTTTTCTCTCGTTTTCTTTTCTCTCTTTTTTTTCTCCCTCTTTCCAAAACAAACTAGATAAGATGCAGATTGGATCAAGCGAAGATGTGAACGATCTCAACTATTATTATGAAAATGAATGGTGGGTAGCACGTGGTGGAAATTGATGGATAGGTGGTGGACAGCGAAAGAGATAATGATGCAGCGGTGGCGTGACTAATGTGAACAGAACTCGAAACTCTAAACGAACTAGACACTAAGACCAGCAACTCGACACGACGATGCAACCGATAATTCAACTATGCAAGCAATGAAAAGAAAATTGCAAAGGCTCAGACTGGCTTGGACCAAGGATGAATAGATCTAACTCTTTTTTATGGCTTTTTCTTGGACAATAGGTAAGAAAATAAATCTAATCTAGGAAAACTGGAAATTCTCACCGAGCAACCTGATAACATAAATAGACTATTGAATAGTTTGCATTAGAAATCACCTCACAAATATGCATGTATGCAATATTTTTGGTCGTATCCAAGGTAGTCATGTCCTCATCAACTAGCTAGTTATTAATTGTACTAATCAATATTGTCTCATTTGATTGCAGACATTCTACAGGTGTGAGGAGGGATACGAGGAGGACGCGGCACATGTTATCGAGAACGTCTGCAAGCGCCTACTCCAAAACTTACGGCACGAGGCTCGGGTGCAGGCTGTTCGAGACTACTACGCCTTGCGTGGTATCAAGAAGACCAAGCCGGCGTGCCGCGATAAGTTCCTGAGTAAGGAGCAGTACATGAAGGTAATTCTTAAGGCCTTCTCTACTTAAGTTCCTTCATTTAGTAATTCTTAGCCGTAGCGCTCAAGTTTCTATTTGCTAACTTAGGCGCCTCCGAGATGGTGTGCGGATCGGATGGATTGTTGGGAGGTGTTGGTCGATGAGTGGTGCTCAAAACAATGGCTAGCCCTCCACAAGGAGGCCAAGAACAAACGTGCCCAAATGGAAGGTGTGCCACACCATCAAGGAAGCTCCAACTTATATCAGTTCGGGCGCAACTGGGTATGTGGTTTGCTTCATTGTTCATGCAATTCATTCATCATGCTAGCTTGAGCCCTTTAATTACTAATTTTCATTGTTTCTCTCTTTCAGGCACGCTACAATAAGGCGGATAAGGTGCCAGAGGTGTACGACCTGTATGCCATGGCCCACACTGCCTCTTTCAAGAAAGTCAAGGCTTTCTCTCAGTCTGACCTCGATGATGCAAACAACTTCACCAACATCTCCTCCCACAACAAGCTCGTGAGATATAGAGATGAGGGGAAGGCGAGGAAAGGGGAGGACTTTAACCCGAGCCAGGGTCCCATTGATCCAGAGCTGCTGATGATATCTGGTGGCGGGAGGTCCCATGGCTCCATAGCCATTGCAGATGGACTTATCCGTTCTCCTAGCACTCTCCCGGAGATCAAGGCGCGCCAGTCGAGCTCCGCTCCTGAGATAAGGCCTCGTGAACGGCCAGTGCAACTCGCCATCAAGGTTAGTGATACGTACTCAGTTATCTTTCTCCATTACATTGTGTGCGCTTCCATCAATGATTACAAATGGTCATGTGAGTGGTGTTGCAGGCTGCTATACAGAGTGAGAGAGATAGAACGGAGAAACTTCTGGCGGAGGCGGCGGAGAGGCAGCGGGAGTTGGAGGAGAGGACAACAAAGATGATGGAGGAGGAGAGGGCACGGAATGACATGCAGGCAAGGGCCATGTACGAGCTCCTTGTGGTAAGTTTCTTCTGCAGATTAGCCAAAACATTCATGTAGTGTTTGTCTCATTACTAACTAGTATGACTGAGTCGTCAAAACCAAATGTGCAGTCTGTGTGCGAGAAGACAGGTCAGACCGCTCCGCCGATGCCAGTGATTGCTCCTGGGACCATGGTGAGTTTTATTTGAATGGACATTACTTGCTAGTCTTAACATTTGAGTGTCATCATGCTAACAAGACATTGGAAATGATCTTTGGTGCAGCGTAACTCCAGACAAGCATCGCACGATCCTTCTCCAGCTACCGACACGAGCCACCCCGCTCCTACACCTCTTGGATCTTGGTAAGTTTATCTAGTGTTTTGCTTAACACATGCATAAAGACCTAGACTTAGCTTTATTTCCTCCAATGCTTACCATAATGACCTAGACTTAGCTTCTTCTCCTCCAAAATGACTTAATAAGCTTACTGACCTCCAAAACCATCCATTTTACCTAAGTTAGCTCTAAAATGATCTGTACTTAGCTTACTTATGTCAAAAATTGCATAATTAGCTTAGTTAGCTCATAGACGATCCATTTTACCTAAGTTAGCTCTAAAATGACCCATTTTACCTAGGTTAGCTTATAAATGATCCAGTTCATCCAAGTTAGCTCAAAAATGACCCATTTTACCTAGATTAGCTCCTAAATGATCCATTTTACCTACGTTAGCTTTAAAATGACCCATTTCACCTAGGTTAACTCCAAAATGACCCATCTTACCTAGGTTATCTCATAAACGATCCATTTCAACTAATTTAGCTCATAAACGATCCATTTCACCAAGTTAGCTAAAAAACGATCCATTTCACCTAAATTAGCTCTTAAATGATCCATTTCACCTAAGTTAGCTCAAAAAGATCCATTTCAACTAAAATAGCTCATAAATGATCCATTTCACCTAAGTTAGCTCAAAAACGATCCATTTCAACTAAGTTAGCTCATAAATGATCCATTTCACCTAAGTTAGCTAAAAAACGATCCATTTCACCTTAGTTACCTCAAAAACGATCCATTTGACCTTAGTTAGCTCATAAACGACCCATTTCAACTAAGTTAGCTCATAAATGATCCATTTCACCTTAGCTAGCTCATAAACGACCCATTTCAACTTAGTTAGCTCATATATGATCCATTTCACGTAAGTTAGCTCATAAATAACATACTCTTCTTGTTCTAGTCTTCTTCTTGTTCTACTCTTCTTGTTCTAGTCTTCTTCTTGTTCTACTCTTCTTCTTGTTCTACTCTTCTTGTTCTAACTTTCTTATTTTTCATTTTGCAAATTTCATTCACTTGACGAAAGCTTGCATAGATGGAGTGCTCCTTATCCCTTTCTCTGTTTCTTTTGTATCGTTGAACTATGCATGTATCGTTGGATGAAACTATTGTAATATATATGGTTGGATGCCTCTATGTTGAACTTGTTATGTATGATGGAACTATGCATGTAATATATATGGTTGGATGATGAAGTTATGTGTTGGATATCTTATATGTTTGCTCTGTAATGGCCTTTTGAAATATATCTATATATGTCATATATATTTGTGATGAAAATTGTTGGATTTAATAAAAAACAGATAAAAGAGCCAATATGCAGGCTCTTTGCCGTCTGCCACCGACGGCAACGGGCTCTTTGCCGTCTGCCGCGGACCGCAAAGAAGACACGTGGCATCCAGCTGTGCTTCCTGAGAGCTGTCCCATTTGGCCAATTTGCCTACAGTGGCAGACGGCAAAGACTTTGCCATCAGTGGCAGACGGCAAAGAACCTGCCATGTAGTGACGTGTAGATGACATCATACGGCGGACGGCAAAGACACTAGAAATTTTGCCGTCAGCGGCGGACGGCAAAGGCCTGCCATTAGCCACTTAACGGACTGACAGCGCAATTATTGCCGTTCGCTCTCTTTGCCGTCCGCCGCAGACGGCAAAGGGCCTTTGTCGTCAGCCGCCAGGAAGCAGACGGCAAAGTAGCTGTTTACCGTAGCCTACTTTGCCGGAGCCTTTTGCCGTCCGCCGTTCATGCCTTTGCCGTCCGCTGTGGCAGATGGCAAAATAGCTGATTCCTGTAGTGGTTGTTAATTACTATTTAATTGGGATTGAGATGAGGTTTTCATTCTCAATGTTTATCAACCAACTTTGTAGTTAAATAAAATTTATTCCTTTGTTGTAGGAAAAACTGACTTTTTGCAAAAACATTAACCTTAGAGCCTCCACCAGCCATATATGCATGTAGTGTTAGCATTTACCTTGTTCATTGCTTTACAATATTTTTTGCCGGCATATTCCATGTGCTGACCCGTTTCGGGCTGCAACGTAATATGTTGCAGACTTTTCAGACGAAGAGTAAGGTGCGCTAGGTCGTTGTCGTGCACTCAGCTATGTCGTTGGAGTTGATGGACTCACTTTACCTTCGAAGCCTTCCGCTGTTATCTTATTTAGATGGTCTTAAGCCATATTATTATAATAAGTTCTCTTTTGAGACATTCGATGTAATAAGTGTGTGATTACACTCAGTTATAAATCCTTTAAGTACTGTGTGTGTCAGCATTACCGTTCCAGGGATGACACATATGCATAGAGATTTGACCGTCTGAGGTCGGACCGCTACAAGCTCGCAGATGATGCAGCGGAGAGGATCTCTGCAGTCTACACGGCGATGAAGCTTGCTAAGGCACCGGAAGCACTTCCCTTGAAGCGGCTTAAGAAAGCCTTGTGCCTGCGTGAGGCATTAACCTCACCGCAACGGTCTGAATGCGGCAGCCTACGGTGCTGCCTGGCGTCCACAGGGCTGGCGACAACCCTCATGGCTTTGCGGGATGAGACCTCAACACATCCATCCTCGTAGACCGAACGGGAAAGGCCAGCAACGGGGGAGGCGCGATAACCAAGGATTTAAGAAATGGCTGCCAAAGGGGGGGGGAGGGGGCAAGATCCGTCGGGGTTAGTTGAACCCCGACGCCATGCTGGAGGACCCGCGCCGCCGCAGGATCCGCGGCGTCGAGGCTGGATCTAACCCGGCGACCGTTGACGCAAGCGAGCCTGGGGGAGGACGGGGGAGGCGCGACAACCAAGGATCTAAGAAATGGCTGGCAAAGGGGGGGAGGGGAGGGGGCAAGATCCGTCGGGGTTAGTTGAACCCCGACGCCATGCTGGAGGACCCGCGCCGCCGCAGGATCCGCGGCGTCGAGGCTGGATCTAACCCGGCGACCGTTGACACAAGCGAGCCTGGGGGAGGAGGGGCAGGGGCGTCGATGGACCACGCACTGCCGACGGACCGTCGTGTAGAAGGGTGGGTGCGGCAAGGGCCGTCACCATGGGGCTCGAGAGGGAACTGGCAGGCCACAACGGCCGGATCTGTGGCCGGAGTGGCCAGCAGCGCGGGGTTGGGAGGCTCGGCCGAAGGTTTACTTCTAGTTTCCCCTAACAAGGATATTTGACTGTATAAATTCTAACGCGATACTACCGGTGGACTGGTCGAGCAGATGAGCCGTGGAAGGATTAGCAGCGCTAGCTCGTCCCAATCGCTCTAAAATTCAACCTTCCCCAAGCATGAGCTCCGCCAGTGATATTTCTGCTATTGATAAGCGAAAGGCTCAAGGAACTAAGGTTGGTGTCTCACTTCACGGCGTGTTAGAGGGAAAATATCACTTTACATGTACCATTTTTTCTTTTACATGTACCACTTGATACAAGCAAACCAAACAAATAATACAAAAGCATAGATCAAGCGATTCCCATACTAATCCTAGATAATACGCAGTACATGAATTCATCAGGCTAGGAACTGCAGCACATTATTATTGTCGCGGTTGAGTTCTCAGGTCCGTCTAAATACAAGAACATACGAATAAATTGCAAACGCTACAGCAGTGTCTCGTTTTGGCTAGAACAGCACAGCTAGGGATTCATGCCTCTTATGGTACGTTCATCACCTGGATGGACTGCAGCATGTCGGAGAGGGCGATCACCAGGTCACCGGACTTGATCATGCCTCTCGCCTTGAGCAGGGAGAAAGTACGGTTCAGGTTGCTCTCCATGTCATCGGAGAAAGTGAGGCGGAAGGGGATGAGGCCCCATTGGAGGTTTAGTCGTCTCCTCACGGACGTCGAGTTCGTGAAGGCGAAGATTGGGCAGTCAGGGCGGCACCGTGAAAGCAGGGAGGCCATATGGCCACCCTTCGTGTAGACGAAAACGGCATCCACTTCCAACTTGTTAGCTGCAAGTCAAATTGGTTAGATATTATAGACCAAGTAAGTGAAAGGGCCAATTGACAGCAATATTTACCCATTTTAGCAGCAGAAATGCAGATCTCTTCTGATATTTTGTCAGAGAAAGAAGACGAAACGTCCTCAAGTTCTAGTGGCTCATGGTGCTTCTCCTCCCTCCACCATCTTTCAATCCTTAAGCTAACACTACTGAGGACAATGAGTGCCTTATCTGGATATCTACCCATTGCTGACTCGCCAGAAAGCATCAGAGCATCCGCACGTTGGTGGACTGCTTCAGAAACATCAGCAACTTCGGCCCTGGTGGGTATAGGATACTCGATCATCGATTCGAGAAGCTGGGAAGCAACAATGACTGGCTTGTTTAGCTGCCTGCACAGTTTAACTATCTTTTGTTGTATTGAAGGGACCTGCTCCAAGGGAATTTGTGCCCCTAAGTCCCCTCTGGCTACCATGGCACCATCTGATGCACGGATGATCTCCTCCAAGTTTGTCAAAGAGTCAATGCTCTCGATCTTTGCAATGACCGCTATATCACTGATCATAGACAACGAAATAATAATGATCAGGATGGAACAATTTGAGTCAATGTTTCAGAAACACAGCATGTGGCTCGTTTCTATTCATAATGCATAATCTATGTTGGCCTTTTCAGAAAATAAGGCGCATAGATCAAATTCAGAAAGACTACAAAATACCAACAGAGTGACAGCTATTTTCTTTTGCCATTCAGCTTCATGCAATTCTTTACCATGCCCATTCATTTAGCCACAAACAAAATACACACGGAATGAGTAGAAGTTACGAATTAAGGGGTCCAAATTTAAACAAAGATTCATGCAGCCCCAACAGTATGGTACATGAGAAACCTAGCTAATCTTCAAAAAAATCTCACACTCTAGCTAATCTTCACATTTGAAAGCTCAAATATTCCTGTAGGCATGGTTCGCTTAATTGTCCTCTGGAATTAATAATGAAAAAGTGGACAAAGCTAGCCATACACAGCTGGTTCCCGAATTTGGTGAAAGGGGCCGAGCTGCAGCAAGTTATAGCTGACTGCACCATTCAGATGATCCATTTGGATGTACCGTAAGTCTGCAACTGCGACATAACATTATTTGTAATTCCTTCTCTGTTTTTGTGAAAAGGTGATCAAAGGTCGCTGATTTGCCCTATTATCTCTAGTAACTACCAAGAATCAGTGCGTCCATTGGTTCATTCTGGTTGTTTAGGCTATAAAAGGTATGTTTTGTGTATTAATATACTAACAGAGGTCAAATAAAATAGTTTTCTTTCATTTGACAACAACGTAGGCTAGCTGGGTTGGTTGCTGGGCCAGACCTTAGGCTACGGCCTGTTTGTTGGGCGACCTGGGTTCGTTTCCTCCCCGGCACAATCCTTTTTTTGCTTCATGCAAAGGCCGCATTCTCCCATGATTCGGTTAAACCGCTCGGTTTTACTCCTGGTTTACCCCAAAAACCGGCCGATTCGCCTGTTTCGCTCCGGTCCGATGGCAGGGCGGTCCACACAGTGCTTAAGAAACCGTGAGTGCCACCGGTTCCAGTTTTTTCCGGTTCGACCGCCGGTCCGGTCCGATTTTTAAAACTATACCTGGGGGTATAAGAGTTGCTAAAGCTCTAGAAATAGTAGTCATGCATATTGTATTGTCAAGTATGCAGACCATTGAGAAAATAAAATTCAACTCTAACTAATTAACTAAATGTCTGTGTTACCATCATGGATTGAAAAACATGAAGATCCTTATGTGCTAAATCTCTTGAAACAAAAGACAGTGAATTATTTATATAGGAATGAGGTGCCTGTATATTGCAGCGGAATACAGGTTTGCTACATCTACAGCATATTGCATGCAACTGCCGGCGTAGTGGCAATGGGCATGCTTCGTCAGTGGCATTACTTGCAGACACACTCATCTTTGCAAGCGACACTCACAAGCAATCTTAGCATTACCCAAGGAGGCTCTTACTGGAGAAAAGATGTGATCAACCTTAACTCATTTGGTCTTGAGCCTGCTTCTGGTTCCATCAAGCCCTGTCTCCACCACTACAACATGTCTGATCTATTAACCGGCCTTCAGACACTGGAGTTTAGGCATAGCTGCTTCCATTACCCTCTTCACAACACGGGGGCAGATCAAAGAGACGATTGGAGAGCGGAGAATATCATTGAGATGCATGATATAAATCAAGTTATCCAGTAGCAGGGTGAGGATGTAGTGTGGATCAGCGATGAGGGCAGCACACAATGACAGAGCCATTGCTGCTGAGATTGGAGCAGAAGCACCAGGGTAGAAGGGGGGCTCTGACCAGTAAGAACAGATGATGATGCGGGGAGGAAAACTGGATCTCACACTCATTTAAGTTACGGCGATATAATAAACACTGTTTATTTTTGCAAAATTAATAAACACTATTACACTTGAGGATTACAATCTAAGAGGTCAAGATATGTGCGCACATGGGTATGAGTCATGGCGAGATAATAGGGCAGTCGAGGAACCAACTTTAGCTTACTCCCTCCATTTCATACTTTAAGAAGTATTTGCAACCAGTGTGAACTGAAGATTAAGGTGAGCCAAAAGCAAGAGAGTATTGAGTAGAAAAACTTATGTAGCCTTGCACCGAGGTTATTGCATTAGTGAATTATTTTCCAATATGCAGCGATGAATGGATGTATTTCAGCTTTCCTAGGAGACTTGGATGGCTGGCAACTCTCCGTCGCTCTAGCGGTGGATGGAGGAAGAAAAGTAACATAGGGGTAGTGTAGGAAGATGTGACTTGATTCCAGCTTTGTTATACCAGCATACGCCTTATAAAGTAAGAAAAGAAATTATACGCCCTAAAATATGAAATGGAGAGAGTTAAGGACGGCAATCTTGTCCGGTAACCTGCGCACATGTTCCGAGTTTTCTCCCCGCAGGCATCCTCGTGGGTGCAAAGTAACGCCCAATAAGTGGTCAAGAGCATAGGTAACCTGTGCTGGGTCCACCCGTTTACAAAACTAAACCCTGTCTAATTCAATGGAATCAATTGTTGTACGTGGACCTTCTTTGGGACTGAGATAGCATCGTCGTCTGAACTTGGTAGCTCCATGTGCTACTGACCGATGGGCGTCAGGCACATGAGCATACCCATGGGTGTCGGGCAATAGCCGGTGACGGGTATGTGCAAGGTTGTGTGCCTGTCATGAGTGGTCCTCATGGGCGCGAAAATGTGTGGCAGGGACGGCATGGGTGACCCTTAAACGGACCCGTCACGCCTGATTGACATCCATAGAGGAAATACAAAAATCAATATGCGAACAGCAGTGGAGGAGAACTAGAAAGGGTTAGCGCCGTTTTTTTTTCTCAAACACGCAAGACAGCTGTGTAACATTTCATTAGGAAGAAATATGTACAACTGAGGGAGAAAACTCACTCAATAGAACATGCCTGACACCCTCAGAACACAACCCTTGAAAGAAAGAAAAAAGTTGCCTTGCCTCACACAAAAAGGGTCAGTGCTGTTATGACCGAGTCTCTTTTCTTTTGGGCGGGGTGGGGGGAGGGGGTCTGTTAGTGATATTGTACATGGGATGTTGGGAGCTGTAGGACCAAAAAACATGATACTTGTCTGCGCGACTGACATGTGCACCTTGTACAGCTCAGGCATTAGTTTGCATGTGCGTATGTTAGCTGAGCTCAGATCTCCATGACAATATTATTTCATCCAATGGATGTGTAAAGTGATGCCACAGCTCCATGGACAGAAGGATGGGAAAGAACGCATCAGACGGCATTAAACAATTCTTTTCAACTAGTTAAGAACTTGAGAGAAATATTACCTGCCACGACTCCTTGCTGCTATGTAGCTCTTTAGATGGTTAATAACCTCAGCTGACTTAACAAATGAAACTGCAATAAAATCTACACCTACAGCAATTCCAAAGTCTATGTCGAGCCAATCCTGCAAAAGGCGTCACAAGAAAAAGGGGATTATTATCGATAACTACCAAATCCCTTTTTCAGCAAAAAACAAACCACCCAGGTAGCAATCTAAGAAACAGATGACAGACTATTCCAGGAAATTCTTCAGTGTTACAATGCAGTGATATTTATGGAGTAAATAGGACATTTCCAATTGAAAAGATTTCATGATTCAGACAACAAAAGGAAATGCTGACAATCCAAGGTGTTCACACAGAATACTACAGATTCATAGCAACAGCTTATCATGATAGTAAAGTCACCTTAGATGTAATTGTCGGAAGCATGGCATTCTTCGCGCGGACAACACTGCCATCCCGCCAAAATGTAAGATTGGCACGTGGCAACAGCAAACCAGGATCTGTGCAACGGCACTTCACATCCGGTCCTAGTTTCTCAACGACCTCAAACCGAGCCATTCCACCATCCACAAGAAGATCATCACCAACTCTCACATCTTCGTAGGAATCAGAAATACAATTAAGCGGCGACAAAAACTATAGAGGGTAATGAAGAGGTATACTAACCTTCAGCAAAGCCTTCGTAGTTCACATGAACAGTTAGTTCTGGGAGAGGTGCCTCAAAAGATCTAACACTGAATGTCCAGATTTCTCCATCCTGTGAAATCCACCAAAATAGAGTGTGACCAAACTTATAATGGTACTAAGGCAATTCTCTGAAAAAGATAGCAAATAAAATTCCTAGTGATGACCACAGAAACACTTGCACCCAAGGCTCAAATCAGAAATTGCACAGTAAACGATATAGCTGAGCATATCAGGGATTCTCATTAAATATGAGTATAGATGAGTTGGGTTGGGTAGTTGGCTACTCTTCAATCTTACGTCCAGCTCTTGTTATATGATGTTTTCACAAAGAGGATGTCAGAATCTCATTTTTCAGAGTAGTGCATCAATTACCTATAGTTGTTGATTAAACTTTAGTCTGAATTTTTTACAGATTATATTCATAACATGTAGTATGAAATAGACCGTATCATGCCACCACTAGTTACCATCAAATTTTCAACTGTTATATATGGAAAACTAGTAGATAACCCACGCGTTGCCGCGGGATGGTAGGCTGAAAACATGGATAATTAGATTAATGACATGAATAATTGTGAGAATTAATTTTGATGTGATGGCAATGATTTGGCAGCCATGCATGATTTGTTGATGTGAAAGGGTTGCATGCATGGGGAAATTAGTTTGGGATGGTAGATTAAAGACGTGGAGGACATGCATGGTTTGTTCATGTGGAGGCTCTGCATGCTTAGAATAGATAGTGGGTTGCAGCTATTTAAGAACAGAAGATAAGATTAAATTTGAAAAGTAACCCAGCTTTCATAAAAGGCTGCATTAGCTTGAACATGCATATCTTTAATTTTTATTATGATTACACTAGTCTTTTCTTGATCGTAGAACTTGGCGACTGCATGCCAAAATGCATTTCTCCTTTGAGTTACTCGATTTTATTGAATTTTTCTTACCATTGTATTTCCATTGACAAAGGTGATCCGCAAAGTTCAGACTCCACTAATCACGAAGATTTTGCTAAGCCTGCCTATAAAGAGGGGAAAAGATTCAAGAAATTTGTGGGTTTTAAGTATACAAGTTTTTTCTGGTTTTCGCCTGGTTTTCCCTAATGAACTGGGCAACTCTATTCTTACAATCAATTGCCCTAACCTTTCAAGGATTCTCCAAATATATATATATATATATATATATATATATATATATATATATATATATATATATATATATATATACATGTTTTCAAAACACGGTCTCAAGCACTATTAACTTCCAAGTATTTAAAGAAGCAATAACAACATCTTAGAAGAAAAGAAAACTCATGCCCAAATCCTATTGATAAGTTAACCAAAGACAACATGCCCAACTGTGTCACATATCAGTCATGTTGGGGTCATTGGGAGTTCAACCCAAATGGCCAAAAAGTGACTACAGATTAGATTTTAAAAAATCATACTAAATTCCTAACAACTAAATCTGTTACAACCAATCCACTGAAGTCACTCAAATCAGAATACCTTTTTTGTTTCGAGAGCTGCTAAAAGCAAGACCTGAAGGATGCTTCATACGATTATTCAAGTGTTGGACCCTAGACCATGACAATTACCTTCAGAAGCTCATTGCTCATCACTTCTTAACTTCTTAGCTATCTAGAATCTAGAATTTTTTCATGTAACTACCCAGTACCAAACATATGACAAAGATATGCAAAAACAAATATCTGAAACGAGATAATTGCTATAATATCCCTTGTTTCAGCTATTTTACTGGCCCCTGCATTCAAGAAATTAAATTAGAAATGCTACCAGCATTTTAAAAATGGGATACCTCTACTATTAAAGGGAAGTTGGTGTTTGTAGGTCATTAATTTTTGTTTCGTCCTCCCTCGTTCGGTTGGGCCTTGCCCACGCTCCAAAAGCAAAACAAAGCCACCGAAAAGACCGCGTCTACTTGGGACTTCGCCTGTATATTTCAGCGAAAAACTTGGTGGCCGGCTGGCCGCGTACATTGGGCTTTGAAAAAAACAGCTTGCAGCGAACAGGAATTTTATGCCCACGCGAGCGGCTTGGCCATACGGAGATGGGATTCAAACACGTGACTTGCGGTTTAGTTCTATCTGTTGTAACCAACTCAGCCAAATAGGCCGGTGGAAGCATACAAGTTATCCTTTCTTTTCAATCAACGGGCGCAAAGCTTCCCCCCTAGATTTTCCTCGGTTGTCCATCTCGCACATGAAACAGGAACACAAGAGTCTAGCTCACGTACACCAGTACGACTGGGCTATCTCCTAATCCTTCTGTTCGAATTAACCACAAGTCATAGTCGAGGTCAGACCCGAAACAATCACCGTATAGATATTACCTAGCTACCTTTTGCTGCTTTATATCTATACATGTAACTCTACGTGTAATCAATCAGATCAAAGAAAGACAAGCTTCTGAGGCAACCAAATCGATGTACGTGTCACGTGCGCTGCGTGTGTGTTAAGCCAGCCTTCAATACTTCAAGTAGGAATCGATCAAGGTAGCTCTTACGTGTGCACAGCTGTACCGGCGTACCTCAGCCGAGTCCCTAATGTGTTCGATAAGAACTCCTCGAATTTTTCTATTATGTTAGTTGGAGGATGGAGAATTTTCGCGCAACGATTTTGATCTCACCGGACACGAACGACACTCCACTACCCAATTCCTCAGCCAAACCAACCCTGATTCATGACAGCTGGTGTTTGCTCCGTAGCGAAGCACATATTGTCTGATGTGCATGAGAATTCTTAAGGAAAATGAAAAGGGAAGAGCAGCTGCCGAGCCAAAACCCAGCGCAAACCTCACCTCTGCCTTGGCCGCTGGCGCGCCGCCGAGGTCCCCCATGTGGATCTCGCTCCCCTCGGTGTCCATCATGACGGCAACAGCATACCCCTTCTCCTCGTTGAGCCTCCGCACGGAGCTGATGACCTTCTGGTGCCACTCGCGGTCCCCGTGGCACATGTTGAGACGCGCGACGTTCATCCCCCCCACGGCCAGCGCCTCCAGCTCCGAGGGGCCGCAGGTGGCGGGGCCCACGGTGCAGACGAGCTTGGTGCGGCGCGTACTCCGGGACCCGTTCTCCCGCAGCTCGGCCTCCGTGGCCACGTCAATGTCGATGGGCGCTGCCGCAGCGGGCTCGGCCACCAGGAGGCCGTTTGGGTTGGGGAAGGCGGCGAGGTCAGGGTGGGCTGAGCTACAGGACGTGACCAGGCGCTGAGGCCGGCGGGAGGGCAGCAGGCGGAGGTGGGCGGCGCCGGCCGGCGAGAGGGTGGACGTTGGGGCGACGGACTTGGGCGCCGCGAGGTGGAGGAGGGAGTGAGCGGCGGGCATAGCGGGCGTCGGCGGTGGAGATGCGCGCTTGCGGAGAGTAGTGAGTAATTTTTGCGGGGGTTTTGGCTCTCGGTGGGGGGTGGGGGGGTGTGGGGGGGCGGAGATTGCGAGGATGATGCTTTGGGGAGATGCCGCCGGTTCGGTTGGAGGTGGAAAGAAGTCCACATACCCCCTGAGCTGTCAGATTTCGAGCAGATCAACCCCCACCCACCCACCCACACACACAGCTGCAAAACCGGCTTCTTAATTCTCTGGACTGACAAATACCAGGCAAATCACCCCGTGAGCCCAGTTTGGTGGGTTTAATCCCCGGTTTTGCGTATGTGGCGGATTTTTTGCTAGATAGGGTCGACCGAGGTGCCTCTTTTGCGCTGGAATCGGCTCTGGGAGGTTCTGTTTCGCGCGGGAAGAATAAATCCCCCCCTTTGGAGCTGAGCTGCTAAGTGTCAACTTTACTAGTATATTCAATTTGACTGAACTTTTTCTATTGTAGATTATAGCAAATTTTGTGTAAATCTGAAAGTGACCACTTGGCACAATGCAGAAGAGCACTGTTAAAACAGACAAATGTATATGACCACTTGTCCAAACTTTCAATATGTGATTATATGTCCGAAACTGACAATATGAACACTGTAAAAACAAAGGAAGACACTGAAGATGCCAAAAACAGAGCCAGTTTCATGAAAATCAACAGTTGAAATTGTAGTAACCCAACACAGGAAATCAACAATACTAAAACACAAAAATATGCACCAGGATTTGACCATAACATATTGTTCTTCCATTCAAATAGCTCTAGAATAAAGTTTAACATCACCAAAAGCCCATAATGCAGCAGTTCTGCACAATCATTCATCATCCATCATAACTAAGTTTTACATGACCAAAAGCACATCATTTAAGATGATGTTTTGCATCAACAAAAGCTCAAGCTTATCACTGATGCTACACTTCACTGATGATGCATATGCAAACTATCCCCTCCTTCTTGTTAGAAGCCACTCGAACCTCTCATCACCATAAGCTGGAACTTTTGATGAAGATGAGCTTGGTTGAGAGTTTGAAGCCCTTGGTGCCCTAAATGGCCTTGGTACTGTTGGAGCTGTTGGAGCCCTTGTAGCTGTTGGTGCCCTTGGAGCTGGTGGAGCACTTGAAGTTGTTGGTGCCTTTGGAGCTGGCCGTGAACTCTGTGTTGGCTAGGTTGTGTGTGGTTGTGAACTGATTGCTTGCTGAGAGCATGGTCCTTCTTGCTGGTTGTTTTTTTCCCTTTTTGCTAGCTTTCCTGCTTGTCCTTTCTGGTTGGTCCTACATAACAACAACAATGCAATGGTCCTTTGAGTGAATATGTTCATAGTGCAACATGAAAATATGGAAAGGTATTTATCATTATAAAAAATGGGATGGGTCCTAGAATTACGACAAGACCGTTGAGACCATCCGACACATTTATCATTATAAAAATGGGATGGGTCCTAGAATTATGACAAGACCGTCGAGACCGTCTGACACATTTATCATTATTAAAATGGGATGGGTCCTAGCATTACGGCAAGACCGTCGAGACCATCCGACAACGTCTCCGACACATTTATCATTATAAAAATGGGATGGGCCCTAGAATTATGACAAGACAGTCGAGACCGTCTGACACATTTATCATTATTAAAATGGGATGGGTCCTAGCATTACGGCAAGACCGTCGAGACCATCCGACAACGTCTCCGACACATTTATCATTATAAAAATGGGATGGGTCCTAGAATTATGACAAGATCGTCGAGACCATCCGACAACATCTTCGACACATTTATCAATATTAAAATGGAATGGGTCCTAGATAGAAAATTACCTGAGCCATGCCTGCAGCTTGTGTCCTTTTCATGCTTCTCTTAGCTGCCTTTACATAGCTGTTGTCCTAAGGGTTTTCTGAATGCTTCCTCTTGTTGTGTCGTGTACTGATACGTCTCCAACGTATCTATAATTTTTGATTGCTCCATGCTATATTATCTACTATTTTGGGCAATATTGGGCTTTATTATCCACTTTTATATTATTTTTAAGACTAACCTATTAACTGGAGGCCTAGCCCAGATTTGTTGTTTTATGCCTATTTCAGTGTTTTGAAGAAAAGGAATATCAGACGGAGTCGAAATGGAACGAAATCAACTGGAGAAGTTATTTTTGGAAGGAAACACACCTGATAGACTTGGACCCCACGTCAGAAGATACGGGAGCTGCCCACGAGGATGGGGGCGTGCCCACCCTCTTGGGGTGCGCCCCCTGCCTCGTGGGGCCCCTGTGGCTCCCCTGACGTACCTCCTACACCCATATATACCTACGTGACCTAAAACTTCCAGAACGCAAGATAGATCGGGAGTTCCGCCGCCAGAAGCCTCCGTAGCCATCAAAAATCAATCGGAACCCTGTTCCGGCACCCTGTCGGAGGGGGAAATCCCTCTTCGATGGCCATCTTCATCATCCTGGTGCTCTCCATGACAAGGAGGGAGTAGTTCTCCCTCGGGGCTGAGGATATGTACCAGTAGCTATGTGTTTGATCTCTCTCTCTCTCTCTCTCTCTCTCTCGTGTTCTTGAGGTGATATGATCTTGATGTATCGCGAGCTTTGCTATTATATTTGGATCCTATGATGTTTCTTCCCTCCTCTACTCTCTTGTAATGAATTGAGTTTTCCCTTTGAAGTAATCTTACCGGATTGAGTATTTAAAGACTTGAGAACACTTGATGTATGTCTTGCCGTGGATATCTGTGGTGACAATGGGATACCACGTGCCACTTGATGTATGTTAAGGTGACCAACTTGCGGGATTCGTGACATTGGGAACCTATGCATAGGGGTTGGCACACGTTTTCGTCGTGATTCTCAGGTAGAACTATGGGGCACTCTTTGAGGTCCTTTGTGTTAGTTGAATAGATGAATCTGAGATTGTGTGGTGCATATCGTATAATCATACCCACGGATACTTGAGGTGACATTGGAGTATCTAGGTGACATTAGGGTTTTGGTTGATTTGTGTCTTAAGGTGTTATTCTAGTATGAACTCTAGGGCTGTTTGTGACACCTATAGGAATAGCCCACCGGATTGGTTGAAAAGAATAACTTTGAGGTGGTTTCGTACCCTACCATAATCTCTTCGTTCGTTCTCCGCTATTAGTGACTTTGGAGTGACTATTTGTTGCATGTTGAGGGATAGTTATGTGATCCAATTATGTTAGTATTGTTGAGGGAACTTGCACTAGCGAAAGTATGAACCCTAGGCCTTATTTTCACACATTGCAATACCGTTTACGCTCACTTTTATCATTCGCTACCTTGCAGTTTTTATTATTTCAGATTACAAAAACTATTATCTACCATCCATGTACCACTTGTATCATCATCTCTTCGCCAAACTAGTGCACCTATATAATTTACCATTGTATTGGGTGTGTTGGAGACACAAGAGACTCTTTGTTATTTGGTTGCAGGGTTGCTTGAGAGAGACCATCTTCATCCTACGCCTCCTACGGATTGATAAACCTTAGGTCATCCATTTGAGGGAAATTTTCTACTGTCCTACAAACCTCTGCACTTGGAGGCCCAACAACGTCTACAAGAAGAAGGTTGTGTAGTAGACATCAAGCTCTTTTCTAGCGCCGTTGCCGGGGAGGTTAGCGCTTGAAGGTATATCTTTAGATCTTGCAATCGAGTCTTTTAGTTTCTTGTTTTATCACTAGTTTAGTTTATAAAGAAAAACTATAAAAAAATGGAATTAAGTTTGTCTCATATGCTTCACCTTTTTAATATCTTTCGTGAGTATGATCGAAAGGATAATTGTGCTCAAGTGTTAGAAGAAGAAATCTATAAAAATGTTTGGCACTAAATATTTGAATGATGAGCATGATTGCAATGTTGTTAGCATGAACTCCTTGAATATCCATGATGCTAATGATATGCAAAGCCACAAGCTTGGGGAAGCTATGTTCGATGAAGATGATATTTTTTGTCTCTTAAGTTTTGATGAGCAAATTTATTATGATGAAAGCATGCCTCCTATCTATGATGATTATTTGATGACACATATTCTTTAAAGAATAATGATAACCATGAAACTTGTCATCTTGATCTTAATTTTCAATCACATGATAGTTATCTTGTTGAGTTTGCTCCCACTATTGTTCATGAGAAGAATTTTGCTTATGTGGAGAGTAGTAAATTTTCTATGCTTGTAGATCATGAAAAGAATGCTTTAGGTGCTGATTATATTGTTGAATTCATTCATGATGCTACTGAAAATTATTATGAGGGAGGAACATATGCTTGTAGGAATTGCAATAATATCAAGTTTCCTCTCTATGTGCTTAAAGCTTTGAAGTTATGCTTGTTTTACCCTCCTATGCTAGTTGATTATTGTTCCCATAAGTTGTTTGCTCACAAAATCCCTATGCATAGGAAGTGGGTTAGACTTAAATGTGCTAGTCATATTCTTCATGATGCTCTATTTATGTTTCAATTCTTATCCTTTATGTGAGCATCATTGAAATCATCATGCCTATCTAGGGGCATTAAACGATAGCGCTTGTTGGGAGGCAACCCAATTTTATTTTAGTTCCTTGCTTTTTGTTCCCGTTTAGTAATAAATAATTCATATAGCCTCTGTTTAGATGTGGTTTTATGTGTTTAATTAGTGTTTGTGCCAAGTAGAACCTTTGGGAAGACTTGGGTACAGTCTTGTTGATCATGCTGTAAAAAACAGAAACTTTAGCGTTCACGAAAATTGCTGCCATTTTTATTTGGAGATTGATATTTAGTTAATTATTTTTGCATATGATTAATAGATAAATTAATCAGGTCCAGAAATTTATTTGAGAATTTTATGAGCTCCAGAAGTATATGTTTGATACAGATTACTACAGACTGTTCTGTTTTGACAGATTCTGTTTTTCATGTGTTGTTTACTTATTTTGATGAATCTATGGCTAGTAAAATAGTTTATAAAGCATAGAGAAGTTGGAATACAGTAGGTTTAACACCATTATAAATAAATAATGAGTTCATTACAGTACCTTGAAGTGGTGATTTATTTTCTTATACTAACGGAGCTCACGAGTTTTCTACTTTAAGTTTTGTGTTGTGAAGTTTTCAAGTTTTGGGTAAAGATTCGATGGACTATGGAATAAGGAGTGGCAAGAGCCTAAGCTTGGGGATGCCCAAGGCACCCCAAGGTAATATTCAAGGACAACCAAGAGCCTAAGCTTGGGGATGCCCCGGAAGGCATCCCCTCTTTCGTCTTTGTTCATTGGTAACTTTATTTGGAGCTATACTTTTATTTGCCACATGATATGTGTTTTGCTTGGAGCGTCAATTTATTTTGTTAGTATTTGCTTGCTGTTATTTAGAACAATATTTTGAATCTTTTATTTCAATAAAAATGGCATTGATGGCCTTTACTATGCCTATTTTAGAAGTATACATGTTGCTATTTGAAAACAGAAAGTTTACCGTTGTTGCAATAATTCCATAGAAAAGTTAGAATGTGATAAAATGTTGAAACCTTTTGAATATGAAGCTCTAATAAATTTACTACAGTGGGAATTTTCTTTCATAATTTTTGGAGCTAGGGAAGTATAGATGTTGCAGCATTCTTTACAGACTGTCCTGTTTAGGCAGATTGCTGTTATGTTTGCATTGTTTGCATATGTTTGTTTCTTTAATGATTCTATTTGAGGATAGGACTATTAAATATGCAGAGACATTTAGTATTCAATGTTGAATAATGATTTTAGTGATTTGCTACAGTAGAGTATGATAAGGTTTTGCAATGGTTTATACTAACTTATCTCACGAGTCCTTGTTGAGTTTTGTGTGGATGAAGCTTTTGAGATTTAGGGAGACCGTGATATGAGAGGAATTAAGGAGACACAAAAGCTCGAGCTTGAGGATGCCCAAGGCATCCCAAGATAATATTTTAATAAGTCTCAAGCATCTAAGCTTGGGGATGCCCCGGTTGGCATCCCACCTTTCTTCTTCAACAACTATCTGTTAGTATCGGTTGATCCTAAGTTTTTGCTTCTTCACATGATGTTTGCTATTCATAGATGTCATTTTATTCTGCTTTACTTGCTGTTTGAATAGAATACCAAGATCTTAAATTATTAAATGTTAGAGAGTCTTCACATAGTTGCATAATTATTCGACTACTCATTGATCTTCACTTATATCTTTCGGAGTAGTTTGTCATTTGCTCTAGTGCTTCATTTATATCTTTTAGAGCATGGTGGTAGTTTTATTTTGAAGAAACAGAGGAACTATCATGCGTCACTTAGATTATTTTGAGAGTCTTAAATAGCATGGTAATTTTCTTAAAATCCTAATATGCTAGGTATTCAAGAATAACAAAATTCTTTTATGAGTGTGTTGAATACTATGCGAAGTTTGATACTTGATAATTATTTTGATATATGGAGATGGTGATATTAGAGTCATGCTAGTTGAGTAGTTGTGAATTTGAGAGATACTTGTGTTGAAGTTTGTGATTCCCGTAGCATGCACGTATGGTGAACCGTAATGTAACGAAGTCGGAGCATGATTTATTTATTGATTGTCTTCCTTATGAGTGGCGGTCGGGGACGAGCGATGGTCTTTTCCTACCAATCTATCCCCCTAGGAGCATGCACGTAGAACTTTGTTTCGATAACTAATAGATTTTTGCAATAAGTATGTGAGTTCTTTATGACTAATGTTGAGTACATGGATTATACACACTCTCACTCTTCCACCATTGCTAGCCTCTCCAGTACTGCGCACCTTTCGCCGGTACCATAAACCCACCATATACCTTCCTCAAAACAGCCACCATACCTACCTATTATGGCATTTCCACAGCCATTCCGAGATATATTGCCATGCAACTTTCCACCATCTAGTTCATCATGACACATCCATCATTCTCATATTGCTTAGCATGATCATGTAGTTGACATCGTATTTGTGGCAAAGCCACCGTTCATAATTCTTTCATACATGTCACTCATGCATCATTGCACATCTCGGTACACCGCCGGAGGCAGTCATATAGAGTCATATCTTGTTCTAGTATCGAGTTGTAATCATTGAGTTGTAAATAGATAAAAGTGTGATGATCATCATTCAATAGAGCATTGTCCCCCCCCCCCCCCAAAAAAGAAAGGCCAAATAAAAAAAGAAAGGCCAAATAAAAAAGGAAAGGCCAAAAAAAGGGACAATGCTACTATCCTTTTACCACACTTATACTTCAAAGTAGCACCATGATCTTCATGATAGAGAGTCTCCTATGTTGTCACTTTCATATACTAGTGGGAATCTTTCATTATAGAACTTGGCTTGTATATTCCAATGATGGGGTTCCTCAAAATGCCCTAGGTCTTCGTGAGCAAGCAAGTTGGATGCACACCCACTAGTTTCTTTTGTTGAGCTTTCATACATTTATAGCTCTAGTGCATCCGTTGCATGGCAATCCCTACTCACTCACATTGATATCTATTGATGGGCATCTCCATAACCCGATGATACGCCTAGTTGATGTGAGACCATTTTCTCCTTTTTGTCTTCTCCACAACCACCATTCTATTCCACCTATAGTGTTATGTCCATGGCTCACGCTCATGTATTGCGTGAAGATTGAAAAAGTTTGAGAACATCAAAAGTATGAAACAATTGCTTGGCTCGTTATCGGGGGTGTGCATGATTTAAATATGTTGTGTGGTGAAGATGGAGCATAGCCAGACTATATGATTTTGTAGGGATAACTTCCTTTGGCCATGTTATTTTGAGAAGACATGATTGCTTTGTTAGTATGCTTGAAGTATTATTATTTTTATGTCAATATGAACTTTTCTCTTGAATCTTTTGGATCTGGATATTCATATCACAAGTGAGAAGAATTACATTGAAATTATGCCAACTAGCATTCCACATCAAAAATTATCTTTTTATCATTTACCTACTCGAGGACGAGCAGGAATTAAGCTTGGGGGTGCTTGATACGTCTCCAACGTATCTATAATTTTTGATTGCTCCATGCTATATTATCTATTGTTTTGGGCAATATTGGGCTTTATTATCCACTTTTATATTATTTTTGGGACTAACCTATTAACCGGAGGCCTAGCCCAGATTTGTTGTTTTATGCCTATTTCAGTGTTTTGAAGAAAAGGAATATCAGACGGAGTCGAAACGGAACGAAATCAACTAGAGAAGTTATTTTTGGAAGGAAACACACCTGATAGACTTGGACCCCACGTCAGAAGATACGGGAGCTGCCCACAAGGGTGGGGGGCATGCCCACCCCCCTGGGGCGCCCCCTGCCTCGTGGGGCCCCCGTGGCTCCCCTGACGTACCTCCTGCACCCATATATACCTACGTGACCTAAAACTTCCAGAACGCAAGATAGATCGGGAGTTTCGCCGCCAGAAGCCTCTGTAGCCACCAAAATTCAATCGGGACCCTGTTCCGGCACCCTGCCGGAGGGGGAAATCCCTCTCCGGTGGCCATCTTCATCATCCCGGTGCTCTCCATGACGAGGAGGGAGTAGTTCTCCCTCGGGGCTGAGGGTATGTACCAATAGCTATGTGTTTGATCTCTCTCTCTCTCTCTCGTGTTCTTGAGGTGATACGATCTTGATGTATCGCGAGCTTTGCTATTATATTTGGATCCTATGATGTTTCTTCCCCCCCCCCCTCTACTCTCTTTGTAATGAATTGAGTTTCCCCTTTGAAGTAATCTTATCGGATTGAGTCTTTAAAAACTTGAGAACACTTGATGTATGTCTTGCCGTGGATATCTGTGGTGACAATGGGATACCACGTGCCACTTGATGTATGTTAAGGTGACCAACTTGTGGGTTTCGTGACATTGGGAACCTATGCATAGGGGATGGCACACGTTTTCGTCATGATTCTCTGGTAGAACTATGGGGCACTCTTTGAGGTCCTTTGTGTTGGTTGAATAGATGAATGTGAGATTGTGTGATGCATATTGTATAATCATACCCATGGATACTTGAGGTGACATTGGAGTATCTAGGTGACATTAGGGTTTTGGTTGATTTGTGTCTTAAGGTGTTATTCTAGTACGAACTCTAGGGCTGTTTGTGACACCTATAGGAATAGCCCACCGGATTGATTGGAAAGAATAACTTTGAGGTGGTTTTGTACCCTACCATAATCTCTTCGTTTGTTCTCTGCTATTAGTGACTTTGGAGTGACTCTTTGTTGCATTTTGAGGGATTGTTATGTGATCCAATTATGTTAGTATTGTTGAGGGAACTTGCACTAGCGAAAGTATGAACCCTAGGCCTTATTTTCACACATTGCAATACCGTTTACACTCACTTTTATCATTCGCTACCTTGCTGTTTTTATTATTTCAGATTACAAAAACTATTATCTACCATCCATATACCACTTGTATCACCATCTCTTCACCGAACTAGTGCACCTATACAATTTATCATTGTATTGGGTGTGTTGGGGACACAAGAGACTCTTTGTTATTTGGTTGCAGGGTTGCTTGAGAGAGACCATCTTCATCCTACGCCTCCTACGGATTGATAAACCTTAGGTCATCCACTTGAGGGAAATTTGCTACTGTCCTACAAACCTCTGCACTTGGAGGCCCAACAACGTCTACAAGAAGAAGGTTGTGTAGTAGACATCATGTACTACCACATAGTGAACATCACATCTTGACTCCTTTCCTTGAAATTTGCTGCTTTTGGGCTTCTCTTGCTCCTCTCTAGTTCTTTTAGTCTTCTTCCTCCCAGGTTTATTATTAACCCTTATAGGAGGATGTGGTCTAGGGTTGTCAGAAATAAGCCAATTCTCTTTGCCCTCCGCTGGTTGCAGCACATGGTCATATATTTTGTTGTATGTGTTGATGGAGTAACAATCTGCTATGAAATCATCAAGTTTCAAACCACATGTGTATATTGAACTGATTGCATGAGCACAAGGCAGTCCAGAGAGCTCCCAATATCTGCAAGAACATGTCCATTTCTCCAGATCAACTGTGAACCTTCTATACTCACCCTCTTGCACTTCAAACCCATCTTTGCCATTCCATAACACTCTGCATCTTCCTGGTCTCTTTATGTTGAGCTGCAGCTTCTTGAACACATTAGGGCATATAGTTCCACTCCACTTTGCAGGCTTTGCTCTGTTCTCTTGAATTCTAGCCATAACCTTCTTTCTTATGATCTCGTGACTAGTAATTACAAGATAAAATCTTGCTCTCATGATGGAATTGTTGAAGGACTCACACATATTGTTTTCTACAGAATCACAATATGAGCCAAGTTTGAAAAAAGCCCTGCTCCAATGTTCAGGATTGGTTTTCATTATATCTTTTGCCCCTTCTTCTGTTTTTTGAGCAAGCTTTGCTCTATGATAGTTGAATCATGTTCTGTCAGAAGCTTTTGCACATGCCCAAAATATTTTATGATATATCTTCTCCCTGTGTTTCTTTCTCCAATTTGAATAGATGTGCCTAGCGCACATTCTATGTTCTGCTTCTGGACAAATCTCATTTACTGCTCTTATGAGACCCTTCTGCTGATCAGAGATGAAAACCCAGCCCTCACCATTGTTGTTTATCTGAATGTCCTTCTAAAGAAATGATAGAAACCAGTGCCAGCTATCATAGCTCTCAACCTCAACAGTTGCCCATGCAATTGGGTACATCTGGTTGTTGGCATCTCTCCCAATTGCAGATAATATTTGTCCATGTACTGCACCTTTCAAGAAACAACCATCTAAACCAACAACTCTCCTACATCCAGCCATAAATCCCTTCTTGCATCCATCTAGACAAACATACATCCTTTTAAACACATTTTGCTCATGCTCCTCAGGGTCCAATGTAACTGCAACAGTACTACCAGGATTACTCCTAACTAAGATAAGGTGGTAGTCAAATACTCTAGAATATTCACCATTAGTTGAATCTATGAGTTTGTCCATCACAAGCTTCTTTGCCCTCTTGCATTTGGATATGCTAACATCAGCTAGCAAATCTTCTAGTATAGATTCCTGCATCTTCTTCACCCTCCATGTTGGATTGTCTTTGATCTGTCTGAAATACTTCTTTGCAATGATAGTACTGGTCACAAGTTTATTATCTCTCCTAGGCACACATGTATGGACATTGTTGTACCTTTGCACCACCAACCAATCAGACTTGCTATTAATAGACCCATAAATGCTCCATTGGCAGCCAATCCAGCTGCACTTGGCACTTACTCTTTTTTTCTCATCCTTGGGAAATAACAAGTGATGGAAACTCTTCAGTCCATATTTCACTAGTGCATTTTTGAATTGCCTGCTGTCAATAAAAGCCTGGCCAACTTCAAATTGTGGTGCATCTGTACTATCATCATAAACTTTATGAGTGGTCTTTCTCCTTCTAACATCATTGACCTCTCCATCACTAGCCTCATCATAGGAAAGATCATCATCACTTTCAAAGTAAGGGGTATCATCTGCATCATCATCCAACTTACATGTTTCTGGTACAATGAAATCCTCAGTTACATTGCAAGCTTGTGCTTCTTCCTCCCCTAACATTTTTTTTCTCTTTTTCTCCTTGAATTCTTTGGCATATTTTATGTACTCAAGGATTTCTTCATCTTCAGCAGAACTGTTGCTCTCTACAGGAGGCACAACATAGTCACTATCACTGTCAGAGCCATCTGAAGTATGCATCTCTTCATTTACAACACTTTTTCCTCTATCAGAAAATGACCTTGCAGATCTGAAAACAGGCATTTTGGCCCTGAATTGTACCTCATCTGCATTTCTTCTCTCTGCCTGCACCTCCTCTGCATGCCCTAACTCTGTATGAACTTGCTCCGAAAATTCAAACTGCCAATCATTGCTTTCAGGACTTTCATCAGGAGGAATGAATGCATATATGTCAATAAGACCAGCATCAGTCACATGCTTAGCCATCATCTCTAGTGAAATCTGATCATTTAGTACAAGCAAAGCATTTGCCATATCACCACCTCGATATTTCCAATGCAGTGTAGTCTTTTCTAGAGCTTTATTAGAGCATACAACATAATCCGCAAGGTTCTTCTTCAGCTCAGATACTGACAACTTTGCAAATTCAATTGTGAACAACGCAGATTTTCCTCCCACATAAGTCCAATCATTCCCATCATGCCCAAAGTCACCTCTGTAGTGAAATCTAACAGTAATGTAGTCCAGTGGATCCATGGCTATATCCTAAACAAATTGATAGAAAATTAACAATCATAAGTCAGTGAATCATCAGTTCAATGTACTGAACTTTTCTAAAAAAACTGTCTATTTCTTCAGATCAAGAAAACCCTAGATCATCTAATCATATAAGAGCATATGCACACTGATTTGAACTCCGGAATGCCCTTAAACACGCCATCTAATAACCGCTTCCAACATTCTCTCAAAAAAACTGGACTAAACCCTAGCCCCCAAATCAAATCCCCTGAAAATCCCAAACTGACAAGCCTACTCTAGGCAAAAAAAACTAGATTCTCAGCACAAGGTTTGGGCGCACTGACCTGATCGTCGCCGCCGGTCCCGCTATTCACAGCAGGCCGCTGATCATCGCCCGCACTGCCGTGGTCGCCATAATCGCCGCTGTTTCGTCAGAGACAGAGGAGAGGGGAGCAGGAGGTGAAAAGATGACTTGGAGCGCTCGAGGCAAGGTCAGGGGGTGCAGTAGACGAAACACCTCCACCACGTATGCAAAACCGGGGATTAAACCCACCAAACTGACCTCGGGGGGTGATTTGCCTGGTATTTGTCAGTCCAGGGGATTAAGAAGCTGGTTTTGCAGTTGGGGGGCGTGATCTGCTCGAAATCTGACAGTTCAGGGGGGGGGGGTATGTGGACTTGTTTCGTTGGGAGCGTCGCCCTATGAGCTTGTGACATCATCTTGTCCTTACGAGTGCTTCACGCTATATAGGCACAATATGAATGCCGCGTAGTCCAAAAACTGACTTACAAAGCAACTAAAGAGAAAAGAATGTTATGATGATCTAAAAAGAAATTGTGTTAATCACGTGGACCTACGCAAAATGTTCACCAACAAATGCATAAAAGAGTTTGGTTATTAAACAATTAAATGTGAGAAGCTTAGCTTAAAAAATTAAGCTTTTCTATCTCATAATTTTGAGATGAAAGACCTGGATGTGGCTGGTGTTATCTTGAACATCAAGATGCTGACAGATAGTGAGGGTAGGATTACACTTCTGCAATCTCACTATGTTGAGAAGATTTCGAGTCACTTTGTGTATTTAGATTGCAAACCTTCTCCAACACCATATAATCATAACATGTCGATTCGAAAGTTCGAAGGCACGGACATAGATCAAATGAGATACTCTTAAGTGATTGGTTCACGCATGTACCTAGTTTGCGCTACAAGGCCTAACATCGGATTTGTTGTGAGCATAGTGAGCCGGTTTGTTTCCAATCCAAGCAATATACATTGACGTGATGTTGAAAGAGTTATGCGCTATCTAGGAGGTATTGTGAGCCATGGACTTCACTTTACTGAATACCCGATGGTACTTGAAGGGTATAATGATGCGAATATGATCTCTAATATTGATGAGATGAAAGCCACAAGTGAATATGTGTTCATACTTGGTGGTGGTGGTGTTTCCTGGGGGTCTTGCATGCAGACTATCTTAACGAAGCTAACAATGGAAGCTGAACTCACAACATTAGATAAATCATGTGTCGAAGCAGAATGACTTCAAGAGCTTTTGATGGACTTGTCGGTGGTTGAAAAGCCAATTCCGGCTATTCTTATGAATTGTGATAATTAGATAGTAACTACGAAGGCAAAGAGGTCAAGGGATAATATCTAATCCACAAAGCATATAACGAGATTGAAATATGTTAGGCATATAAGAAACTCCGGAGTAGTGTCGTTGGATTACATCCAATGGGCTAAGAACCTGGCGGAACCTTTACGGAAGGGTTATCATGAATTATGATAAAAAATGCATCAAGTGAGATGGGTATGAGATGCACATGAGTTTCCATATGGTAGTAACCTAACTTATGTGATTGGAGATCCCGTGAAATAGGAGCTGAGAAAACAAGCTACTAGTTAACTAAGGAGAGTAACCTTACCAACCCACTCCGTTGGAGATGCGGTACTCTCGTAATCTTTAAGGCATGTTGATGTTTGTCTTAATATGTTTTAAAACTTGTAAAAGCAAGATGTTATACTACAGAGCAATCTTTGGAAGAACACATCTATGTGAGCCTGACTACTGGTCATAACCTATGAGATAGGCTAATCTCTAGCAAGGTCATGAAAAGGTCAGGAGTGTGACTAATATGCTCCAACAATGAGGTTAGCCTTCGGTAGCCTAGTACTAGTAAGCCAATTGGTGAACTTCTAAAGCCAAACTAAAAGGCATGGTCCATTGTTTAGTTGTGAAGAAGTCTAGCTCTTTGCTCTAGGTGAATGTTCAACCTTAACTGGTCCCCGAAAAAATTATGATATATCAAAACATTGTTTGAAACAAAGGACAACATAATGTGCCTCGAGATCTAGTGGGGGATTTTTTATAACTAAGTGGGGGATTGTTGAATTATACATGGGTCTTGGGCCATATAAAAAATAATTTCGGGTCAATTTCTATGTCCCATATGAGATGGCATGACATGATGAAGTTTAGTACCATACCGTTAGCGGAAGAGAGTTAAGGCATGTTCATAAAGGATTCTCTTCTAGTTACTATTGGAGCGTGAGAAGAGGAGTGGTACACGCGCTCCTCCTCCACCCCCACCCCTCGCCTTGCGACGCCACACCCACGCATTCATCGTGTTTCGTGATCGCTGATCTCAGACCTATGTCATGTATGCGCTTTTTTATTGGTCATGAATGGTTAATTAATCCAAGATTAATTACAAGTCACTAATAGATGTACCACTGTCCAAGATGTTGGTCTGTGGGCTGCTTACCAACTCGGGCATGGGCCTAAGCCTAGGCCCACAAATCCTACTACAACCTATATATTGAGGTGTTGGCCACTCCAATGAAAACACTAAGTTCCTCTTTGCGCATAACCCTAGCTATCACCTATTGTTTCACTCACTATTGTTACTTCCCGTGATCCCATCTCGTCGACCGCATGCACAACCATTCGGGAGAGTAAGCCTTTGAAACCCCGCCCTTTGCGATCCTGCATCGAGAGAAGGGTGATAAGGTTTTTGGGGAGCGCCTCAGCGTGACTGCCCCCTCTTTGTGTTCTTCTTTGCTCTCTACTTTGACTACTTTCCCGACCCGATGGCCGCCGCCTCCACCAATAAGAATGTTGCGGAGGAAGCCGTAGCCGCCGTCGTGACCTTAGGAAGGGTATGAAATTTCCATCCCCTATTTACTCATTTATATGCTAGCCGTAGTTACCATGTGCATGGATGTTTCGATTCTATGTTTGATACCTACTCACATGTTTAGATATCAACGAGCTTCCTCCTATTAATTCCATGTTCATCATTTATTTAGGAATTACATCAATCGAAAGTTGTTAATAATTACAACACCTTTTCCCTTATATTTAAGTCAAGACGTTAAACATCTACCTCAAAAAGAACAAGAAAAAGACACTTAAAGCATCAACAGTGTTTCTTATAATGTTCAAATTGTTTTGTACACATGATTTTTTTAATTCTTTCTCTTGACCTATGGAAAATTCATAACATTTTTTGTCTTTCAAACATGACAATTTTAGTTTTATTTTCTAACGCTCATGTGGCAAACTTTAGGAATTTTTATCACTTTATTCATGGCAATTTGGGAAATGTTTTTCTACTTTCTCACATGACAATTTTTATTTCCAATAACATGGCAATTTTATTATTAAGAGTGTGCATTTTTAATAACATGGAGATTTTAGTATTAAGAGCATGGCAAAAAAGAATAATAACATGGGATTTTATTATTAAGAGCATGGCGATTTTTTAGTAACATGGCATTTTTACTTTTAATGGCATGGCAATTTTATTAAATTTTTATATTGGAAATTTCTTGTGTGCAGATTATTATTTTTAAATGAAAATATAAAGCATGGAAAATTCCCTGTACTCTCTCTATTCACAAAAAAGTGATCTAAATGGTCTTATATTAGTTTATAGAGGGAGTACCATTTTATGTTTAATATGCAGTTTTTTCATGTATGGTCTTTCTTCTTGCATTTTTGGATCATGGTATTTTTTTGTTGGTTTCTTTTCTAGATTTACCATGTCCTTTTTACCATGTTGTGTTTTTTGGTAGGCTACCATGGCAATTTTTAGTATGTGTTCTATAGTTCATTATGGAAATTTTTATTTATTTTTAGAGCATGATGATTTTTGTTTGTGCTTTTGTTATGTACATCATGGCAATTTTGTGTTTTTTAGCTATTCAAAACGATGTCTTGCATACATCATAGCAAATCTTCCTTTTTAATTATTATTTTTGTACAACGTAATGCTAAGTGGGCCTAAAACCCTGGTAAAAGTAGTTCGTGCGGGGGGCTCCCGGTGGTGAACGAAAATGTTCATTGGGGGAGGCCTCTCATAGAAAACCAGTATTTCGCTGGAGGGGCGCTCCAATGTTGGTGGTTGCTCATTATTGGGGTGTCTCCGTGAATCTCACGGGATTCGTTCAATGTTGGTCTTTGATGTATCTGATAATCGTTTGGGTTTTTAGAGGTTTGATCTTTCGATCTACAATTCTATTCATCGATGATGGTTGCCGCTCTGATGCACTGGTCTTATGGGCCTTAGCACCATGACCTCTCGTTTGTTTACTACAACAAGATTTCCTTGATCGGTAATGGAGGGGCGATGACGGCGGTGCGCCTTTGGCTCAATTCAATGCTTGTAGTCTTTGCTAGTGTTGGAAATATACCCTAAAGGCAATAATATTTGTATTATTATATTTCCATATTCATAATTATATAGTTTATATTCTATGCTATAACTGCTATAATCATGGAATACGTGATTTAATGGAAAACTCATATGCATGGGTGGAATGATAAGTAGTTAAATAAAAGGTTCCTAGTCTTGTCTATAGTATTAGCTCAATTGTTGTCGTTGATCATGTTCTCCGGATCTTAGGATATCGTTGAGTGTAACGATATCCTAAAACAACATTGAGATTATGACGTTGGAAGAATGATCATATTGAATCGACCCAAACTTGTTTGTTATGAATTGAGATAATATCATCTGTAATCAATTGTAATAATACGGAGTGTTAACATGTGATTTTGCTCCTTAGACCATGAGAGTATCATGGTCACTTCTTACCGTATGGTGGACTCTGGGGTTGCTCAAACGTCACCTGTAACACTGTGATCATAACGACAACTTACATGCTCATCGTAAAGTTTGACAAGTGGTCGGATAGCTTAGGAGTGGGATTTGCTCCTCTGACGATGAAGAGATATTATTAGGGCCCTCTCGGTGTGATGGAATCCATCATCGTCTGGCTAGACATAGGTGACTACATCACGAGGATCCCGAACACAATAACGAGAAAAAAGAACAAAATCGGTAACGAGGATTTCTGTATAGTGGGCGTAGTGATGACTGAGGAGGATACCGATGCATCTCGGGTTTTGTGAAGTATCGCAAAGCAAAGGGACATCACATGATGACCAAAGGTTCATTCGAATATCATTTGTGCGCTCATAGGGATCGATATGGACGTCCACGGTCCTGCTATCGGTCATTGAACAAATGGTTTCATTCATGTATTTGAGTTGCCGAACCTACGGGGTCACAAGCTTAAGGCAATCATGATTTGTTGAGTGTTAGTAGGATGGGAGTGATGATATATATTTGTGGAACTGTTTCATTAATGTTCGGAATAGTTTCGAGAGGATCCAAAAGCATTTCGGGGTCACCAGAAGGGTTTCGGTGAATATCGGGTAATACCGGGTATATATATATAATGTTTTCGGGGATGTTAAATTACACATAAAATGATCTCAAAGTATTTAGAATAATTTTGTATTTAATTTTATATCAAGAGGCCTAAAAAGGCCAAGAGGTGGAAGGCAACTTGGGTCACAAAGGCCCAAGTGGGAAGGCGCCTCCCTTCCCTAAGGTAGGAGGCCGAATAGGAGTGGGGGAGGAGTCCAACTCCTCCTCCCCCTTGACCGGCGCCCCAAGGAGGCTTTCCCTCCTTGGTGGCAGTCCTCACTCTCCTCTCTAATCTATATATACTTGAGGATTTGTGCTCTTTTGTCATATAAGTTTTAGGGCCTCCTCTAGATCTTCTAGTTCTAGTTCTAGTTGGTCCTAGTTGACTAATTAGAGCTAGGCTAATCCTCTTGTCCTCATAATTAGAAGCCCCATGTGGTTCTAATCTCCTCCTTCTAATTCTCCGGTGATGATTAGCTCTGGATAGCAAAGAGGTGTCGGATCATGAAGGCTGCACGCTTGCAACCAAATAGAGAGGTCATGCTTTCAGTCTTCGGTTCGAGGGACTGTTCATGAGCGGCGCAAGGATCGTTCATCGATTATTTGGGGGACTCCAAGTACGATCTACACCGACATGTTATTCTTCTGATGCAACTCGGTGACAGTAACGATCGTGACCCTAACCCGTTATGCATCTTCATATTGATCTTGGGTGTGCGTATGCACAACTTTTTTTGTTTTCTACTACGTTTCCCAACATTGGCATCATGAGTATTTATATGAGTAGGTGTAGGTTGCGATCTAGATCACGTGTGATTGTGAGGGTTGATGTTCTTGCTATGTGTAGCGCCCAAGATGCGCTCGTAACACTATGCTTCCCTCGAGTTTTGATTTAGTTCAATTCATCGATGACATGGTGTCTCTTTATACATGGTTTTGACAATCGATCGTCTCTGGTTGTCGACGATCTACTAATAGTTCCTTGGGCTTCACCATAGTTGAGAATAGTGAAGCATCACGTACATAATAGGGTGCCGAAGATGGATGATCTTCTAGGGGGTCATGCATATTAGACGAAGTTTAGTGTGGGGGACAAGACTTTTGATTAAGTCTCTTCCTTCACACACCCCAAAACTTAATCTAGCATCAAGAATCATCGCCTAAATTATGGACGTAGGTAGCTAGTATTACTTGTTAAAACTGGTTGACCGCGTAACTAAAGTTTTGCTAAAACCGATTAGAGGACGTCTAACTTGGTTTTGCAGGGTATGCATGTGATGTGGTATAGCCTTCGTCATGATAATGAGTTTATGTATGAGATGGTTATATGTTGTAATGTTAAGTGGCATGTGTGTCATGGCACGGCTGGAGCCACGAGATTGCCACGTTAATGCAAATATAGTAGAGATAGCCTACATGTTATAGGTGTGATGGCAACCATACACGGAGGACCCCGACAAGGAGAAGGTCTGCTAAGCGCGGGACGAGGAGCTATAATTTTGTTCCACGCCAAAATTTCTGAATTTGGTGCCACAGCGACGTTTTCTGAAATAGTAGACACGACAACATTTTCTGAAATTGCTGCCACGGTGACGTTTTTGAAAAGGTTGCCACGACAACGAAATATTGGCCGTCATGATGCTTCAACTAGAGATTGAAGATGGTCACGGAAATTCCCGGCGCCGAGGGCTATACCATATCATGCTTTTATGAATTGCCTAAGATGTTTTATCCCTTTGTTGTTTGCACCCTTTGAATGCGCAATAGCCAATTATTTGGGTGATCTCTCACAATAAATATCAAGTTAAAAGGTGCCCTTCCTAGTGTTTCAACCGTCTACGACATGCTGACATCTCGGAGTACGTCATGTCCACATGAGTTCAAACGAGATGGGGGATGTAAGACGGAGATGGTCAGACCATGTGTGCAGATGGCACTCTGTTATCTTGAAGTTCTAGAAGAATTGTTTTGAGCTCGAAGCACAAAGCATCAAAAGATGAACAAGAGTCATATGGTGATATGATCGGCAATAGTTTGCCCACCGGTCAAAATTCTCGTCATTAGTGATGTCCACATCAATGGCTAATAACTAGATTTGGATCTTGAATCACTCACTATCAATTATGAGAGATATTGATTTGAGTGGGAGCACAGTTATTTACTAATTTAGTTTAGTCACTATTGCAAATTAATTATGAACAATGTCTAAGTGTAGTTTGCATTATAGTTGTAGAATTATGGCTCACAGTTCCACCCTTGTTGCGAAATTGATTGACTGTTGTTTATCTGGTTGATCTTTTATGATTGAAAGGATTATCCTCTAAAAGTTCCAAGAAGGATTTTTTTTCTACTGCATTCTTTCAATGCTCTCCTGCTAATGATCCAGAAGAACACCAGTCATGAGTTGATGGTGAGAACTTAAAGAGAAAGAACAAAACCAAATGATGTAATGATACTTAGATGCCTAGGGAAGTTCTGGGCTCATGCCACTCTTAAAAGTTAAATGATTCTTTATTGAGTGGGAGAAATATTGTAAGTAAAACTATAAGTTTAGAGGCGGAAAGAAAAGAAGACTGGAATGTCTAGCTCAGGTATGAATGTCGTACAAGTAATAAGATGTTAAGAAAGTCGGTCAAGTAAAGTGTGATTTTTTAGAAGTGTGATCAAATTGTTAAACACTAAATTCTTCGGGGAATTGTGGTTAAAAGTTGATCACAAGGATACTGACTCGATTGCATGATGTTGCGAATCGATGCAAGAATAACTATGGCCTAATGACCAACACATTAATGAGGTTAAAACATGTGTTAAAAAATTTGTAAAAGTTATGGTAGTTTTTCATCAACATATTACCTCTGAATTTATAGTTATAATTCATTTTAGAGTTTTGTACACTCTAGCCCATTGCATAGAAGTTGCAAGGAGGTTGTTCATAAGAGAACAATAATTGATCGAAGTGATGAACAAAAGGGCTATATTTCTATTATGAATAGGATGTAAGTTATTAATATTGATGACTGAACATCCATAACATTGATGCTAAATGTCGTAAGACTAAAAGAATACCACATACGTATGGCATTGCATTTAGTCACATTGGAGAAACCCGCATGGAGAAATTTCATAGTGATGGATTTGGGAGTCATATGATAAAGAATCATGTGACACTTGCAAGTTTCGTCCAAATTGTGAAGTAAACTAAAATACCGTTCATAGGCCATAAAGAACAAGCAACAAAATAAATGGAAATGTGAATATTGATGTATGTAGTCCAATAAGTATTGTTGCAAGTAGTTGATTTATCTATCTTCAAGGATGACTCAAGTAGATATCTATATTTATTAATTGACGATGTCCTGGATAAGGGGGTACTAACCTAGTCGGCCCGTTCTCGTCGAGTTGGGCCAACGAGCCTTCATTCGTGATCAAGATGGACTCCGGAGGCCGTACGCAGGAGGCATGCGATGGTAGCCCGAATCTGCGTTGGTATTTCCCCAAAGAGGAAGGGATGATGCAACACAGCTACGGTAAGTATTTTCCTCAGTTATGAAACCAAGGTTATCAATTCAGTAGGAGAACCAAGCAACACTATGTAAACGGTACTTGCACACAAAGAATAATACTTGCAACTCAACATGCAAGAGGGGTTGTCAATCCCTCTACGGTAGAAAGATAGATTAAATTGCATGAGATTGGATAAATAGGTATAGTAAAAACACAAAATAAAATAAGTAAAGAAAAAGTGCAACAAGGTATTTTTGGGTTTTTGGAATAATAGATGTGAAAACAATATGATACAAGATAGACCCGGGGGCCGTAGATTTCACTAGTGGCTTCTCTCGAGAAAATAACATATGGTGGGTAAACAAATTACTGTTGGGCAATTAATAGAAGGAAAAGTTAATTATAACGATATCCAAGGCAATGATCATGTATATAGGCATCACGTCAAAGATTAGTAGACCGACTCTTGCCTGCATCTACTACTATTACTCTACAGATCGACTGCTATCCAGCATGCATCTAGTGTATTAAGTTCATGGAGAAATGCAGTAATGCAATAAGAACGATGACATGATGTAGACAAGATCTATTCATGTAGGAATAGGCCCCATCTTTTTATCCTCAATAGCAACGATACATGCGTGCCTCGCTACCCCTTCTGTCACTGGTTGAGGACACCACAAGATCGAACCCATCACAAAGCACCTCTTCCCATTGCAAGAAAAATCAATCTAGTTAGCCTAACTAAACCAAAGATTCGGAGAAGAAATATGAGGCTATAACAATCATGCATATAAGAGATCAAAGAAAACTCAAATAATATTCATAGATAGATCTGATCATAAACTCGCACTTCATCATATCCCAACATACACACCACAAAAAGTCATTACATCAAATAGATCTCCAAGAACATCGAGGAGAACATTGTAATGAGAATCAAAAAGAGAGAAGAATCCATCTATCTACTGCCTACGGACCCGTAGGTCTATGGTGAACTACCCATGCATCATCAAAGGAGCACCAATGAGGATGATGAACCGCTCCGTGATCATGTCCCCCTCGGGCAGAGTGCCGGAATAGGGCTCTAGATTGGATCTCGTGGTTCTGGAACTTGCAGCGGCTGGAATTGTGTTTCGATCGCTCTCCTAGGGTTTTTGGAATATTTGGCAATGTATAGAGCTGAGAGGTGGTGGAAAGGACTCCCGTGGGCCTCACCACCCACCTAGGGCGTGCCAGGGCCTCTAGCGCGCCCTCATGGGTTGTGGGCCCCACGGGCCTCCCCTCTGGTGCTTCCTTGGCTCCCAAGTTGTCTTTTGGTCCAAAAAAAGTTTCACTGTATTTGAACTCCGTTTGATATGGATATTTTGTGAAGTAAAAAACAAGCAAAAAACAACAACTGGCACTGGGCATTGTGTTAATAGGTTAGTCCCAAAAAATGATATAAAGTTAATATAAAATGAATGTAAAACATCCAAGAATGATAATATAAAAACATGGAAAAATAAAAAATTATAGGTATGTTGGAGACATATTAGCATCACCAAGCTTAATTCCTGCTCGTCCTCGAGTAGGTAAATGGTAAAAACAGAATTTTTGATGTGCAATGTTGCCTAACATGTTCATCCATATTCTTTTCTTTTGTAGCATGGACGTTTGGACTTTTAGATGGTTCAAAGCAATAGTCTATATTTGACATGAAAACTTCAGTACTCAAGCATATCAACAAGCAACCGTGTCTTTCAAAATATCAACACTAAAGAAATTTATCCCTAGCCCATCATGCTCAATCATTGATCCATTCACTTAACACACTCGAATATTAACTACATCCAATGCACATGTATGATCATAGTGCTCCCTAGTTTGTGCTTTATAAGATAAGATGGAGACTCAAATAATTTTTTTGCATAAAAGTAAAGAGATAGGCCCTTCGCAGAGGGAAGCAGAGATTTGTAGAGGTGCCAGAGCTGAAAGCTTAAACTGAGAGATACAATATTTTGAGAAGCATGCTGTTCCCGTCAATGAAAATGACTGAGTAGTTCACAATAATTTCCATGCTAGGTACATCATAGGCGGTTCCCAAACATAAAATAAAGTTTATTCCTTTTTCCACCATTATTTCATAATCCATGGCTAGCCGTATCCACGGGTGCCTTCCATACCAACACTTTCCAAGGAATTTATTATTTGACAACATAAAGTAAATTTCTTTTTCATTTCGGGATTGGGCATCCCTATTACCGCCACACTCTCGTGCAATGACAAGTGAATAAACACTCATCTTGAGAATAACACATCTACAATGGAAAAATATTGGCCACCCCTTGTGATACGTCTCCAACGTATCTATAATTTTTGATTGTTCCATGCTATTATATTATCTGTTTTGGATGTTTAGTGGGCTTTATTATGCACTTTTATATTATTGTTGGGACACCTATTAACCGAAGGCCCAGTGCAAATTGCTGTTTTTTTTGCCTATTTCAGTGTTTCGTAGAAAAGGAATATCAAACAGAATCCAAAGGGAATGAAACCTTCGCGAGGATCTTTTTTGGAACAAACGCAATCCAGGAGACTTGGAGTGGAGGTCAAGGAAGCAACGAGGCGGCCATGAGGTAGGGCGGCACGCCCCCACCCTCGTGGGCCCCTCGTAGCTCCGCCGACCTACTTCTTTCGCCTATATATACGCTTATACCCTGAAAACATTCAGGGGAGCCACGAAAACACTTTTCCACCGCTGCAACCTTCTGTACCTGTGAGATCCCATCTGGGGACCTTTTCCGGCGATCTTCCGGAGGGGGATTCGATCACGGAGGGCTTCTACATCAACACCATAGCCTCTCCGATGATGTGTGAGTAGTTTACCACAGACCTTCGGGTCCATAGTTATTAGCTAGATGGCTTCTTCTCTCTCTTTGATCTTCAAAACAAAGTTCTCCTCGATGTTCTTGGAGATTGATACGTCTCCAACGTATCTATAATTTTTTATTGCTCCATGCTATTATATTATCTATTGTGGATGTTAATGGGCTTATTTATACACTTTTATATTATTTTTGGGACTAACCTACTAACCCAAGGCCCAGTGCAAATTGCTGTTTTTTTGCCTATTTCAGTGTTTCACAGAAAAGGAATATCAAACGGAATGAAACCTTCTGGAGAGTTATTTTTGGAACAAACGTGATCCAGGGGACTTGGAGTGGACGTCAAGAAACCAACGAGGAGGCCACGAGGCAGGGGGCGCGCCTACCCCCCTGGGCACGCCCTCCACCCTCGTGGCCCCCTCATGGCTCCACCGACCTACTTCTTCCTTCTATATATATACATATACCCCGAAAACATCTAGGAGCACCATGAAACCCTATTTCCACCGCCGCAACCTTCTGTACCCAAGAGATCCCATCTTGGAGACTTTTTCGGAGCTCCGCCGGAGGGGGAATCAATCACGGAGGGCCTCTACATCAACTCCATGGCCTCTCCGATGATGTGTGAGTAGTATACCTCAGACCTTCAGGTCCATAGTTATTAGCTAGATGGCTTATTCTCTCTCTTTGGATCTCAATACAAAGTTCTCCTCGATCTTCTTGGAGATCTATTCGATGTAACTCTTTTTGCGGTGTGTTTGTCGAGATCCGATGAATTGTGGGTTTATGACCAAGTTTATCTATGAACAATATTTGATTCTTCTCTGAAATCTTTTATGTATGATTGGTTATCTTTGCAAGTCTCTTCGAATTATCAGTTTGGTTCTGCCCACTAGATTGATCTTTCTTGCAATGGGAGAAGTGCTTAGCTTTGGGTTCAATCTTGCGGTGTCCTTTCCCAGTGACAACAGGGGCAACAAGGCACATATTGTATTGTTGCCATCGAGGATAAAAAGATGGGTTTATATCATATTGCTTGAGTTTATCCCTCTACATCATGTCATCTTGCCTAATGCGTTACTCTGTTCTTATGAACTTAATACTCTAGATGCATGCTGGATAGCGGTGGATGTGTGGAGTAATAGTAGTAGATGCAGAATCGTTTCAGTCTACTTGTCGCGGACGTGATGCCTATATACATGATCATGCCTAGATATTCTCATAATTATGCACTTTTCTATCAATTGCTCGACAGTAATTTGTTCACCCAATGTAATACTTATTCTATCTTGAGAGAAGCCACTAGTGAAACCTATGGCCCCCGGGTCTATCATTTATCATATACGTTTCCAATCTATTTTACTTTGCGATCTTTACTTTCAATCTATATCATCAAAACACCAAAAATATTTATCTTATTATTATTATCTCTATCAGATCTCACTCTCGTAAAGTGACCGTGAAGGGCTTGACAACCCCTTCATCGCGTTGGTTGCGAGGTTCTTATTTGTTTGTGTAGGTACGAGGGACTTGCGTGTAGTCTCCTACTGGATTGATACCTTGATTCTCAAAAACCGAGGGAAATACTTACGCTACTTTGCTACATCACCCTTTCCTCTTCAAGGTAAAACCAACGCAGTGCTCAAGAGGTAGCAAGAAGGATTTTTGGCGCCGTTGCCGGGGAGATCTACGCACAAGTCAAGACATACCAAGTACCCATCACAAAATCTTATCCCTCGCATTACATTATTTGCCATTTGCCTCTCGTTTTCCTCTCCCCCACTTCACCCTTGTCGTTTTATCGCCCTCTTTTCCGTTCCCCTTCTCTTTTCTAGTTCATCTCTTTTTCTCTTGCTCCTTGTGTTGCCGTGTGTCATCATGGTTAGTCCTTCTATCATTGTTAGTACTCCTGATCATGAAGTTCTTAATTTTAAACAAAGGGAGGGAGAAAATCTAAAATATGCTTGGCATAGAATTTGCAATGCTCAGAATATATCTACTAGGAAGCATTCCACTTCTGTTCTTCTTCGCAATTTTTATGTAGGCATCACTCCTTGGAACAGATATATTCTTGATACCATTACCAGAGGGAATTTCTTGGGTAGCCATACTTTTGATTCTTATAATGATATGATAGATTTGTTTGGCCCACCACCTCTTTTGGTTAATGGAACTGGTTTAACTTTGGAACATGTGATGCAAAGGCTTGAAATTATTGAAAATAAAGTTGCCTCTGTGGATTATCTAAGGTAGGGGTTACTCTGAATTTTTTTAAAGAAAAAGAACCTATAGTTAACGAAAGAATAGATCTAGATTCCACAAGAATAGGTAAATTTGAGGATATCATTACTAATTTAGGGTCTGCCTTTTCATCCATAAAAAGCACTCCAAATCCTCCTACTACCAAGATTGCTAAATTAATGTATGTTCCTAAAAATAAGGGTGAATCTTCTAGTAAGGAAAATGCAGATCTCAAATCAATAAGTGTTCACCCCAACTTCTTCAATATCATTAAGGAACCTTCTGCTACAAATGAATTTCTTGATTTCTTGGCTAGGAGTTTGATAATTAATAAAAAGAAGGAAACTTCCAAGGGTTATAAGTGTTCCATTGAAGAATTGCATACCAAAGATGATAATACCTAGATCTATTCTTGTTTTTATGCCTAACTAGGGGCGTTAAACGATAGCGCTTGTTGGGAGGCAACCCAATTTTATTTTTGTTTATTGATTTTTGGTTCTATTTAGTAATAAATAATTTATCTAGCCTCTGTTTAGATGTGGTTTTATGCTTTTAATTAGTGTTTGTGCCAAGTAGAACCTTTGGGAAGACTTGGGGAAAGTCTTTGCGATCTTGCTGTAAAAAACAGAAACTTTAGCGCTCACGAGATTTGCTGCCATTTTTTTTACTGGAGAGTGCGATTAGGTTGATTCTTTTTGAAGATGATTAATAGATAAATTCATCACGTCCAGCAATTTATTTTAGAATTTTTGGGGTTACAGAAGTATTCGAAGCCTACATATTACTACAGACTGTTCTGTTTTTGATAGATTCTGTTTTTCGTGTGTTGTTTGCTTATTTTGATGAATCTATGGCTAGTATCGGAGGTTATGAACCATAGAGAAGTTGGAATACAGTAGGTTTAACACCAATATAAATAAATAATGAGTTCATTACAGTACCTAAAGTGCTGGTTTGTTTTCTTATACTAACAGAGCTCATGAGATTTTCTGTTTAAGTTTTGTCTTGTGAAGTTTTCAAGTTTTGGGTAAAGATTTGATGGATTATGGAACAAGGAGTGGAAAGAGCCTAAGCTTGGGGATGCCCAGGGCACCCCAAGGTAAAATTCAAGGACAACCAAAAGCCTAAGCTTGGGGATGCCCCGGATGGCATCCCCTCTTTCGTCTTCTTTCATCAGTAACTTTACTTGAGGCTATATTTTTATTCACCACATGATATGTGTTTTGCTTGGAGCGTCTTGTATGATTTGAGTCTTTGCTTTTTAGTTTACCACAATCATCCTGGATGTACACACCTTTTGGGATAGACACACATGAATTGGAATTTATTAGAATACTCTATGTGCTTCACTTATATCTTTTGAGCTAGATAATTTTGCTCTAGTGCTTCACTTCTATCTTTTAGAGCATAGCGGTGGTTTGATTTTATAGAAATTATTTATCTCTCATACTTCACTTATATTATTTTGAGAGTCCTTTATAATAACATGGTAATTTGCTTTGGTTATGAAATTAGTCCTAATATGATATGCATCCAAGATGGGTATAATAAAAACTATCATAGAAAGTGCATTGAATACTATGAGAAGTTTGATACTTGGTAATTGTTTTGAGATATAAAGGTGGTTATATTAGGGTGTGCTAGTTGAGTAGTTGTGAATTTGAGAAATACTTGTGTTGAAGATTGCAAGTCCCGTAGCATGCACATATGGTAACCGTTGTGTAACAAATTTGAAACATGAGGTGTTCTTTGATTGTCTTCCTTATGAGTGGCGGTTGGGGACGAGCGATGGTCTTTTCCTACCAATCTATCCCCCTAGGAGCATGCGCCTAGTGCTTGGTTTTTGATGACTTGTAGATTTTTGCAATAAGTATGTGAGTTCTTTATGACTAATGTTGAGTCCATGGATTATACGCACTCTCACATTTCCATCATTGCTAGCCTCTTCGGTACCATGCATTGACCTTTCTCACCTTGAGAGTTGGTGCAAACTTCGCCGGTGCATCCAAACCCCGTGATATGATACGTTCTATCACACATAAACCTCCTTATATCTTCCTCAAAACAGCCACCATACCTACCTATTATGGCATTTCCATAGCCATTCCGAGATATATTGCCATGCAACTTTCCACCGTTTCATTCATGACACGCTTCATCATTGTCATACTGCTTTGCATGATCATGTAGTTGACATCGTATTTGTAGCAAAGCCACCATGCATAATTTATCATACATGTCACTCTTGATTCATTGCCCTTCCCGGTACACCGTCGGAGGCATTCATATAGAGTCATATTTTGTTCTAGTATCGAGTTGTAATCATTGAGTTGTAAATAAATAGAAGTGTGATGATCATCATTAAATAGAGCATTGTCCGAAAAAGAGAAAAAAGAGAAAGGCCCAAAAAAAGAAAGGCCCCCCAAAAAAGAAAAGAAATAAAAAGGGGCAATGTTACTATCCTTTTTCCACACTTGTGCTTCAAAGTAGCACCATGATCTTTATGATAGAGAGTCTCTTGTTTTGTCACTTTCATATACTAGTGGGAGTTTTTCATTATAGAACTTGTCTTGTATATTCCAACAATGGGCTTCCTCAAATGCCCTAGGTCTTCTTGAGCAAGCAAGTTGGATGCACACCCACTTAGTTTCTTTTGTTGAGCTTTCATACATTTATAGCTCTAGTGCATCTGTTGCATGGCAATCCCAACTCCTTGCATTGAGATCAATTGATGGGCATCTCCCTAGCCCGTTGATTAGCCTCGTCGATGTGAGACTTTCTCCTTTTTTGTCTTCTCCACATAACCCCCTATCATTATTCTATTCCACCCATAGTGCTGCTATATCCATGGCTCACTCTCATGTATTGTGTGAAAGTTGAAAAAGTTTGAGATTACTAAAGTATGAAACAATTGCTTGGCTTGTCATCGGGGTTGTACATGATGAGAGCATTCTTGTGTGACGAAAATGGAGCATGACTGTCGGTGTCAAAACCGGCGTATCTCGGGTAGGGGGTCCCAAACTGTGCGTCTAGGCGGATGGTAACAGGAGGCAGGGGACACGAAGTTTTACCCAGGTTCGGGCCCTCTTGATGGAGGTAAAACCCTACGTCCTACTTGATTAATATTGATGATATGGGTAGTACAAGAGTAGATCTACCACGAGATCAGAGAGGCCAAACCCTAGAAGGTAGCCTATGGTATGATTGTGTGTTGTCCTACGGACTAAAACCCTCCGGTTTATATAGACACCGGAGAGGGCTAGGGTTACACATGGTCGGTTACAAAGGAGGAGATATTCATATCCGTATTGCCTAGCTTGCCTTCCACGCCAAGTAGAGTCCCATCTGGACACGAGACGAAGTCTTCAATCTTGTATCTTCATAGTCTAACAGTCCGTCCAAAGAATATAGTCCGGCTGTCCGGAGACCCCCTAATCTAGGACTCCCTCAGTAGCCCCTGAACCAGGCTTCAATGACGATGAGTCCGGCACGTAGTATTGTCTTCGGCATTGCAAGGCGGGTTCCTCCTCCGAATACATCACGGAAGAATTTGAATACAAGGATAGTGTCCGACCCTGCAAAATAAGTTCCACATACCATCATAGAGAAAATAATATTTCCACAAATCTAATTTGCTGACTTGTTTTGGCAACACGACCTTATGCCATGGCCCGGTGATTATTCGAACCATTTCCTTTAACTAGCCCCGCACATAACGCGAGGCAGTTTTTTGACACGTCTTGTCAAAGCAGAGATCGTGTCCCCTTATCACGGGATTCTCATCAATATGGGCGTGGGTAACCCAACCGCGCCATCGATTCCGTCACTTGGGGGATAAGCGAGTTTTACCAGGCTAGTGGGGGCGCATAGTTTCGGCCGCCCATATAAAGGGATAAGGATTCACCTTTTCATCCACGCCTTCTTCCTCCTTTGCTCATCCACTTTCGCACACTCGAGCTCCAGCGCCCAAGTCTGCATTTCCCACCTCGACCTTCTCCAACCATGTCCGGAGCGGGAGGCAGGTGGATGGTCTCCTCCGTCACAGAGGGACACATCAAGAAGCTGAGGAGAGCCGGATACCTGCCTGACGACATCACGCACCGGCTCCCAGATGAGGGGCGGCTCATCCCCACCCCCAGGCCCCATGAGAGGGTAGTGTTCCTTACCCACTTCCTCCGCGGACTGGGATTCCCTCTCCACCCATTCGTCCGGGGGCTCATATTCTACTACGGCCTGGATTTCCACGATCTGGCCCCAAACTTCATCCTCAACATCTCGGCGTTTATCGTCGTTTGCGAGGCCTTCCTCCGCATCAAGCCCCACTTCGGCTTATGGCTGATGACCTTCAACGTCAAGCCGAAGGTAGTGAGCGGCCGCCAGGCGAAGTGCGGAGGCGCCATGGTGGGCAAGATGCCCAACGTCGCATGGCTCGAGGGCTCCTTCGTGGAGACCATAAAGGGGTGGAAATCGGGGTGGTTCTACATCACCGAGCCACGTGACCCTAAATGGGCAGCCGCTCCCGAGTTCCGATCTGGCTTCCCCACGCAGCTCACCTCCTGGCAAGAGAAGGGCCAATCCTAGGGTAGTTCGGGAGAGCTGACCGGATTCCAAACATGTATTCAAAACATGGTGAACAAGAAGCTCAAACTCGTCAACGTAGTCTAGGTCATGCTCATCCGCCGGATCCTCCCATGCCAACAACGGGCTTTCAACTTGTGGGAGTTCGACCCAGCCCAGCACCGAACTCTAAACAGGCTCTTCGACACAACTCACGAAGAAGCCTGGAAGGTGCTATTCAAGAGTGCCAAGGTTCCCCCTCCCACTACCGAGGACCGCGGATTCTGCGCGAAGCGCCAAGCCAGAGCGGTAAGCTGTTTTACCTCTCACAGGATACTTGTTTTTCATAGTTTGACTCTATGTGGGATCTAAGCTCCTGTACCTTTGACAGGACTGGCAGGAGACGGCCGAACAGATTGACTGTCCGGCTCCTTTGCCCGAAGGCCCAGCAGACGCTTTCTTGGCGAAGATGCTGACTCTGGCTCCTTACACGATGCCGGAGAAGACCAAGAAGGCCAAGGGAACCCGAAAGAGTTCCCGACGCCAGGCGTCATCGGACTCACCGTCCGATGACTCTGCGGTACACTCCTCCCCCGAAGATGAGGAGGAAGAAGAAGATGCTCCCCCTCCAGGCGGGGGAGACAAGAAAAGGAAGGCCGCCCCAACTGGGGGGGGGGGGGGGGCGAAGGGTCCAAGAAGGGAAGGACTCTCCTTCCGGACAGTTCCACCGCCGCTACCGAAGGCGAAGGCAAGTGGTTGCCCAGGGCCAAGCCCCTAGGGAGGTCGTAAGTATTCGGATACCAGAGTAACTCATAGCATTCCTTTGTCGCACTGCTTTCCCTAACGCCGAATATGATTATGCAGGCCGCCACGAGCCCGTATCGATGTATCGTCGGATGGCTCCCTGGGCTCGTCGGATATGGATAGCGATCCACTTCCGACCGCCACCTCCCCTTGCCCTGTGGACGACGCCGAGGTATTGTCTCAAGAGGCACAGGGTCGAGGGGAGACAGTCCCGGAGGCGCCTCAAGGCGACCTGGAGCAGAGGGGACAAGGCCCCTGAGGGCTCCGAGTTCGGCCCTCAGCCGAACACCACGCCGAAACCTCTAGTGGTTCCGGACTCGGGCAGGCGGCTTCCTTCCAAGAGGGGCGAGACGCCTATGCCGGTGACCTCTGTCCATCTAGAGGCGCTAGACAATCTGTTGGGAGCGCTTCGCAGCACTTCCATCAACGAGGAGCACCGTACTATTATGAGTGCGGTGGTCCAGAAGGTTCTGTCCGCCAAGAGCGGATTGACTGAAGCCTGTGCCAGCCTTCTAACAGGCTTTGAGGTAAGTGTTTAAAATATAGGAAAAATATTACCGCATAGACAGTAGCCCCTGATGCTTTGTTCGGTGTTCACAAAGAAAAGCCGAACAGAGGATCAAACAACATCGCAGGAGTCTAATATAAGTATGTCAATATGCATATGCAGGCTTCGCTGCTGGCATCTGCCCCATTGACTGCGGAGGTCGCCGCACTGAAGCAGGACCTTAAAGTGTTCAAGGACGAGCTCGGCCTTGCCAAGAGGTAGCTCGAGGAGAACAAAGGTAAGTAATACCTAGTTTATGGATACGTATAAAAAGAATGCGATTGCAAAATGACAGGGTCATCATGAATTTGCCAGGGGCCACGACCGAAGTGGCGACCCTAAGGCAAGCGCTGTCCGAGGCCGAAGATAAAGCGGCCAAGGAGCACACCGAGCGGGAAAGGCAAGAGGCTCGGGTGGGCGAGGTGCGGCAAGAGCTCCAGGCTTTCGTGACGAAGCACAAGGCGTTGGAGCTTGACTCGAAGACGCGAGAGTCTGAGCTTGCCGCGGCCCTCGAGAGCGCAAAATGTGCCAAGGCCGAAGCCCAAAAGGCCCTCCAGGAGATTGATGCGATGAACAAAATAGCGGCGGGTAAGGCATTCTATATGCAAAGCAAGCATGTGATAGTAAATTACCTATTACCTACCCGAATCCGGAGCTCTCCAGGGGCATTCACAGATTTGCCCCGCAGCGTGTCGGATGCCGCACAGTTTTACCAGGCCGAGGAGGGAAGCTCAACGGATAAGCTGTTCTGGTCTCAGTATACTGGGACCGAACACCCGGTGCCTATGAGCGACCAGCTAAAGCAGCTGGTCGAGCTACACAAAGCAGCCGAACAGGCCATGAAGGGCTTTATAGTCCGTCTGTGGCCTGGCGACGCCCTTCCGAACAGCTACTTTGGCCTGGTGAGGCGGCTTGTGGATGCCCGCCCACGGCTAGAGGTCGTCAAGCGGTCTATCTGCATCGAAGGTGCACGCCGGGATTTTGCCCGCGTGAAGGTGCAATGGGCCAAGGTAGACACCGTGAAGCTGATCAAGGAGGGACCGCCGCAGGGCAAGGAGCATCGCACCCCTGAAATTTATTATGAGGGTGTCCTGAAGGGTGCCCGTCTTGTAGCGGACGAATGTTCAAAGGATGTATTTGAGTAAACTTGCTCGTGTGATCCTGTATGATGAAAACTTGTTTCATATGCGCTATGCAACACTTGTTTGAATTTAAAATATTACCTTCTGTTTGGCTGTTTATCCAATCTGAGAGATGGCTAGTCCTCGGCTTCTGCCCCCATGCTGCGAGTGCTGGTGTGTTTGGGATAAACCTGAGCACTCTTGTTCCCATTTTTGGGTCCTTCGAGGGAGGTGCTCAGCATAGCAAACAAGGCAACCGGACTAATAATGCTTTATCACTCTCACTTAGCCATAGAATTCTATAATTTTAAATTTCGGCGAAGCCCCTGGTATCCGAAAGGCCGAATTCGGGGCGCGATACACGCCTTTAAGCCAGACAGGACCGGCTCCTCGCTCTAAGCGGCATAAGTCTTTAGGGACTCGAAACCTCGCCGAATAGCGACCAGTCTCTCGCCTTATCATGATAGTCAGTTTTAGCTTTCTCTACTGAGGTGCTTAGCCCAGCAGAATCGGGGCACAATCGCAGTAGTTCTCCTAGCGCTACCTTAGCCGATAGAGCGGAACGTAAGGTACCAAAACATAGGAGCCGGGCAAACCCAACATTTGACCAAAGACATGATTCGGAGCTGATGCATAAAATGCTATAAGTTCGGGGTGCCGCACTTGTGAAAGTGTTCAGACTTCTCACACCATATTGTGGGGGTACTTAAGCCCCTGGTGTGTTGGTCGTACCAAAGTGTACGGTTGCAATGCGTCATTAATGAACACACATATATATAAAACAGGAATGCAATAATAGTCATAATGTTATGCGTTGTTTATTCAAAGAGGTGCGTTAAAGCAGAATGATACAGATGGTGCGATAAGCAAAAAGTAGGACTATGTCCCTTCCAAGGGCAAGCTGAGGAATAGTATTAAAGAAAATATTTCACTCGTTATCGTAATCCACCTGGGAGTTCCGTGGTGTGACGTAGCTTTCTGCCTCTCTTGGTTGCTGCATCATGTGTTCGGCAATCATGCTGCCGGACAAGGTTTCCAGAGATTAAAGTCCTGAAAGAGAAAAATAACAAAGCGGGAAGCCCCTAGTGCGGTTTAGGCCGCGTCTTGGAGTGTGCTGTAGTTGTGCCCCCTCCCCACATGTGCCCATGGTATTTTTAATGCGTAATTATGTACGCGTGGCATGAATTTTGCCATTTGGCTTGGGCCGGGGTGGGGGCCGCATTGCTACGCGAGCTCAGACTATGCCAGGCGGTCTAGTTGCTGATTACTCCGAGCGCGTTCGAAGGTGTCCGGGTCTTGAAACACCGAACTGGTGGATTGCCTTGAGAGGCTGCTTTGCGCTTCTGCTGCGAGGGCCACAGTGTGCTCCTCCGTGCGGAGAGAGCGCTCTGTGTTTCCGTTAACTGTGATGACCCCCCGGGGTCCTGGCATCTTGAGCTTGAGGTATGCATAATGCGGTACCACATTGAATCTCGCAAATGCGGTTTGCCCGAGCAGTGCATGATAGCCACTGCAGAACAGGACTATATCGAAGATTAATTCTTCGCTTCAGAAGTTATCCGGGGATCCGAAGACCACTTCCAGTGTAATTGAGCCTGTGCAATGGGCCTCTACACCTGGAATGACGCCTTTAAAGGTCGTTTTTGTGGGTTTGATCCTTGAGGGGTCTATACCCATTTTGCGCACTGTGTCCTGGTAAAGCAGGTTCAGGCTGCTGCCGCCATCCATAAGGACTCAAGTGAGGTGAAATCCGTCAATGATTGGGTCTAAGACCAGTGCAGCGAATCCGCCGTGACGGATACTAGTGGGGTGGTCCCTACGATCGAAGGTGATCGGGCAGGAGGACCATGGGTTGAACTTTGGGGCGACTGGCTCCAACGCATATACGTCCCTGAGCGCGCGCTTCCGCTCCCTCTTGGGGATGTGGGTTGCGTATATCATGTTCACCGTCCGCACTTGTGGGGGGAACCTCTTCTGTCCTTGGTGTTCGGCTGCCGGGGCTCCTCTTCGTCATCGCTGTGTGACCCCTTATCTTTGTCTTCGGCAATTAACTTGCCGGCCTGCTTGAACACCCAACATTCCCTGTTGGTGAGGTTGGCTGGCTTGTCAGGGGTACCGTGTATTTGACACGAGCGATCGAGTATGCGGTCCAAACTGGACGGGCCCGGAGTGCTTATTTTAAATGGCTTTTTCTGCTGACCGGGTTTAGAGCCTTTGAATCCGGCATTGACTACCGTATCCTCAGTATTATCGCTGTTAATGCAGCGCTTATGTTTGTTGCAACGTGACCTGCTATTGCCGTCCTTGGTATCCAAAGTACCATGGTTTTTTTGATATGTTATTACTGCGAGCCAGCCAGCTGTCTTCTCCCGCACAAAAGCGGGTCATGAGTGTCGTGAGGGCTGCCATAGATTTCGGCTTTTCCTGTCCAAGGTGCCGGGCAAGCCACTCGTCCCGGATGTTATGCTTGAAAGCTGCTAGGGCCTCTGCATCCGGACAGTCGACGATTTGATTTTTCTTTGGTAGGAACCGTGTCCAGAATTGCCTGGCCGATTCTTCTGGTTGCTGAATTATGTGGCTCAAGTCATCGGCGTTTGGTGGTCACACATAAGTGCCCTGAAAGTTGTCAAGGAATGCGGCTTCCAGATCTTCCCAACAGCTAATGAACTCTGCTGGCAAGCTGTTAAGCCAATGCCGCGCTGGTCCTTTGAGCTTTAGTGGGAGGTATTTGATGGCGTGTAAGTCATCGCCGTGAGCCATGTGGATGTGGAGGAGGAAATCCTCGATCCATACCGCAGGATCTGTTGTGCCGTCGTATGATTCAATATTTACGGGTTTGAAACCCTCTAGGATTTGATGGTACATTACTTCGTCTGTGAAGCATAGGGGGTGTGTGGCGCCTCTGTATTGGGCTATATCGCGACGCAGCTCGAATGGGTCTTGCCCGCTGTGTTGTGCCCGACCAGATTGACTTTTACTGTATCCGGCGTGACGTTTATCGTCACGCATAGTGGCGCGCCCTCGTGATCTGTAGATCGATATTGCATGTTTTGCTTTGTCCTCCAATACGTCTCGCAGGTCTGGCATATTTCCCCATGCCTTTTTATTTGAATGGCGTCGGGGTGCGGGCTGAGTTTTTGGCTGGAATGCCTCTCTATCGCGGCCACGAGGTGGCCGATCAGCCGCGTCATATGCTTCTTCCTCCAGTCGGGGTAGCAACCTGCATTTTGGGTAACTCTTGGAGGGGCGCTCGGGTTTATATTCCTCGGCCGCGAGGACTTCAGTCCATCTGTCAGCTAGCAGATCTCGATCAGCTTGAAGCTGCTGCTGCTTTTTCTTAAGGCTATTTGCCGTGGCTATAAGCCGGCGCTTGAAGCGCTCTTGTTCGACGGGATCCTCTGGCACGACGAATTTGTCATCGCCGAGGCTTGCCTCGTCTTCGGAGGGGGGCATGTAATTATCATCCTCCGCTTCTCCATCTGCCACTCTCTTAGGAGGGCTGGCTTCTCCATCCTTCTGCTCTAAATCTTGCTGGAGGGGATTGTTGTTGTCTTTGGCACTATCCGGAGTGTTATTATCTCCTGTGCCGGTATCACCACTTTTGCTTTGGCGGGACTTAGAGCGGCGCCACTGACGTCGGCACTTGGGTTGCTTCTTGGAGGGGTCATCCTCCGCCGTCTCGTCGCCATTGCCTTCTTTGGGTGTGTCCACCATGTATATATCGTATGATGAGGTGGCTGTCTAGTGCCCTATGGGCAGTGGTTCATCTTCGTCTCCCGCATCGTTGTCCATACCGCCGATGTATTCAGAGTCAAAGTCGAGCATGTCGGTTAAGTCATCGACAGTGGCTACTAAGTGGGTGGTGGGCGGGCCGCGAATTTCTTCATCGTCCGCATCCCAATCCTGTCGGACATAGTTCGGCCAGGATCCTCCTGACAAGGAGAGAGACCTTAACGAGTTCAGTATGTCGCCAAAGGGCGAGTGCTGAAAAATATCCACGGAGGTAAACTCCATGATCGGAGCCCAATCGGATTCGCTAGGAACAGGCGCAGGCGATTCGGAGTCCGTGGCCGGAGAGAGATCCGGCAGTTTGTCAACACGGCTCTTGTGCAGAGTAAGGTCGATGTTCGGCTCGATCGCCGATGAGGGTAAGGCCTCCGTGGTGGGGTCCATCCACCCATCCATGGACGGCGCAACTGGCTCCGAATTGAGGGTCGGAGCGGCTGCCGGTGCGATCTCCTGAACACTGTCTGATGGTAGAGCTAAATCATACTCATCATGACCGTGTGACGCACAAGGCAGAGGCTCGAATCCGTCGAAGATCAAGTCTCCACGGACATCGGCCGTGTAGTTTAAACTTCCAAACCTGACCTGATGGCCAGGGGCATAGCTTTCAATCTGCTCTAGATGGCCAAGCAAATTGGCCCGCAGTGTAAAGCCACCGAATACAAAAATCTATCCCGGGAAAAAAGTCTCACCCTGGACTACATCGCTATCGATGATCATAGGAGCCATCAAGCCTAACGGCGACGACACAGAGGAACTCTCAATGAAAGCACCAATGTCGGTGTTAAAACCGACGGATCTCGGGTAGGGGGTCCCGAACTGTGCGTCTAGGCGGATGGTAACAGGAGGCAGGGGACACGAAGTTTTACCCAGGTTCAGGCCCTCTTGATGGAGGTAAAACCCTACGTCCTGCTTGATTAATATTGATGATATGGGTAGTACAAGAGTAGATCTACCACGAGATCAGAGAGGCCAAACCCTAGAAGCTAGCCTATGGTATGATTGTGTGTTGTCCTACGGACTAAAACCCTCCGGTTTATATAGACACCAGAGAGGGCTAGGGTTACACAAGGTCGGTTACAAAGGAGGAGATATTCATATCCGTATTGCCTAGCTTGCCTTCCGCGCCAAGTAGAGTCCCATCCGGACACGAGACGAAGTCTTCAATCTTGTATCTTCATAGTCTAACAGTCCGGCCAAAGAATATAGTCTGGCTGTCCGGAGACCCCCTAATCCAGGACTCCCTCAGTGACCAAACTATGTGATTTTGTAGGGATGAACTTTCTTTTGCCATGATATTTTTAGAAGACATGATTGCTTAGTCAGTATGCTTGAAGTATTATTATTTTTATGTCAATATTAAACTTTTGTATTGAATCTTTCGGATCTGAACATTCATGCCACAATAAAGAAAATTACATTGAGAATTATGCTAGCTTGCATTCCACATCAAAAATTCTGTTTTTTTATCATTTACCTACTCGAGGACGAGCATGAATTAAGCTTGGGGATGCTTGATACGTTTCCAATGTATCTATAATTTTTGATTGTTCCATGCTATTATATTATCTGTTTTGGATGTTAATGGGCTTATTTATACACTTTTATATTATTTTTCGGACTAACCTACTAACCTAAGGCCCAGTGTGAATTGCTGTTTTTTTTGCCTATTTCAGTGTTTCGCAGAAAAGGAATATCAAACGGAATCCAAACCGAATGAAACCTTCGGGAGAGTTACTTTTGGAACAAACGTGATCTAGGGGACTTGGAGTGGACGTTAAGAAACCAACAAGGAGGCCACGAGGCAGGGGGCGCGCCTACCCCCTGGGCGCGCCCTCCACCCTTGTGGGCCCCTCGTGGCTCCACCGACCTACTTCTTCCTCCTATATATACATATACCACGAAAACATCTAGGAGCACCACAAAACCCTATTTCCACCGCCACAACCTTATGTACCCAAGAGATCCTATCTTGGGGACTTTTTCGGAGCTCTGCCAGAGGGGGAATCAATCACGGAGGGCCTCTACATCAACTCCATGGCCTCTCCAATGATGTGTGAGTAGTTTACCTCAGACCTTCGGGTCCATAGTTATTGGCTAGATGGCTTCTTCTCTCTCTTTGGATCTCAATACAAAGTATTCCTCGATCTTCTTGGAGATCTATTCAATGTAACTCTTTTTGTGGTGTGTTTGTCGAGATCCGATAAATTATGGGTTTATGATCAAGTTTATCTATGAACAATATTTGATTCTTCTATGAAATCTTTTATGTATGATTGGTTATCTTTGCAAGTCTCTTTGAATTATCAGTTTGGTTTGGCCTACTAGATTGATCTTTCTTGCAATGGGAGAAGTGCTTAGCTTTGGGTTGAATCTTGCGGTGTCCTTTCCCAGTGTCAACAGGGGCAGCAAGGCACGTATTGTATTGTTGCCATCGAGGATAAAAAGATGGGGTTTGTATCATATTGCTTGAGTTTATCCCTCTATATCATGTCATCTTGCCTAATGCGTTACCCTATTCTTACGAACTTAATACTCTAGATGCATGCTGGATAGTGGTCGATGTGTGGAGTAACAGTAGTAGATGCAGAATCGTTTCGGTCTACTTGATACTGACGTGATGCCTATGTTCATGATCATGCCTAGATATTCTCATAACTATGCGCTTTTCTATCAATTTCTCGGCAGTAATTTGTTCACCCACCGTAATATATGCTATCTTGAGAGAAGCCACTAGTGAAACCTATGGCCCCCGGGTCTACTTTACATCATATAAGTTTCCAATCTACAATTGTCGTTTACTATTTATTTTGCAATCTTTACTTTCTAATCCATACAAAAATACCAAAAATGTTTATGTTATTATCTTTATCAGATCTCACTTTTGCAAGTGGTCGTGAAGGGATTGACAACCCCTTTATCGCATTGGTTGCAAGGTTCTTATTTGTTTGTGCATGTACTAGGCGATTTCCGTGTAGTCTCCTACTGGTTTGATACCTTGGTTCTCAAAAACTAAGGGAAATACTTACGCTACTTTGCTGCATCACCCTTTCCTCTTCAAGGTAAAACCAACACATGCTCAAGAGGTATCACCCTGCCGCTTCATGAGTGGTACGGGCACACAAAAAGGAAATTCATCTTGAAAATTAGAGTTGGCACATACAAATTTACTTATAATGACACAGAAATACAACATATAGGTAGGTATGGTGGACTCATATGGCATAACTGGGTTTAAGGATTTTGGATGCACAAGTAGTATTCCCACTTAGTACAAGGAAAGGCTAGCAAATAGATTGAGAAGCAACCAACCAAGAAACGAAAATTCACATAAACGAGCATTAAGCATAACTAACACCGAATAATGCACCACAAGTAGGATGTAATTTCATTGCATAACTATTGAGTTTCGTGCTTGCATAGGGAATCACAAACCTTAACAGCAATATTCTTACTAAAGCATAATTACTCACCAACATGACTCATATATTACTATCATCATATCTCAAAACTATTACAAAGAATCAAGTCTATTTTGTCCAGTGATCTTCATGAAAGTTTTTATTATATCCCTCTTGAATATCTATCAATTTGGGACTAATTTCATATATTGCAATTGCTTTTGACAAGCTCAAACAAATTTAAGTGAAGAACATGAGCATAAAAAAATTCATCTCTCAAAATAATATAAGTGAAGCATGAGAGAATTTCTTCAAAAAATTACTAACTCTAAAATTAATCTAAGTGAAGCATGAGAGTATTTGTTCAAAAATTAAAGCACCTCTGTGCTAAAAAATATATAAATGAAGCACTAGAGCAATTCCATACCTCAAAAAATTTAAGTGAAGCACATAGAGCAATTCGAACAAATCATGGCATAATTATGGATCTCTCAAATAGGTGTGTCCAGCAAGGATAATTGCGACAAACTAAAAAGAAAAACAAGGAAAGACTCATATAATACAAGACACTCCAAGCTAAACTCATGATATGTGACGAATAAGAATATAGCTCCAAGTAAAATTACTGATGATTGTTAGAAGAAAGAGGGGATGCCTTCTGGGACATCCCCAAGCTTAGTTGCTTGCTTCTCCTTGAATATTAACTTGGGGTGCCATGGGCATCCCCAAGCTTAGTCTCTTTTCACTCCTTATTCCTTCATCGATCGTGATCTCACCCAAAACTTCAAAACTTCAATCACACAAAACTTAACAAAACCTTCGTGAGATCCGTTAGTATAAGAAAACCAAACTTTGCTTTAAGTACTATTGCAAACCCATCCATATTTTGTTGTTGCATTATACCTACTGTATTCTAACTTTACCATGGCTTATACCCCAAGATACAATCCATAGATTCATCAAAATAAGCACACAATGCAACGAAACAGAATCTATCCAAAAACAAAACAGTCTGTAAAGACTCAAATTTTACTGATACTTCTGTAACTCCAAAATTATGAAAAATTTGGACAACAGAGGCAATTTTTATATCAATCTTGTGTAAAAAATTCAGAATTTTTCGTCACTTATGCGAATTTTAACAATTCTGTTACTGGATGCAAAAGTTTCTATTTTTCAACAGGATCAAATCAACTATCACCCAACATGATCCTAAAGGCTTTACTTGGCACAAACTCTAACTGAAACATAAAAAACACAATATAACTGTAGCATAATTCTGCAAACACTCAAGAACAGAAAGAAAAATGTAGAAATAAATTTTATTCATTGGGTTGCCTCCCAACAAGCGTTATCGTGTTATGCCCCTAGCTAGGCATAATGCAAAGATTCAAGTATTATCATCTTTGGTTTTTGGTCCATAGGTTTGCCTCATGATTGATTCATATGGTGGCTTAATTCTTGTTCTAGGGAAGTGTTCCATACCCTTTCTTAGTGGAAATTGAAATTTAATATTCCCTTCTTTCATATCAATCACGACACCTATATCGTAAAAACGGTCTACCAAGTATGATGGGACAAGACGGATTGCAACCAATATCAAGAACACTAAAATCTATGGGCACATAATTCCTATTTGCAAGAATAAGAATATCATTAATTCTTCCCAAAAGCCTTTTAATAGTAGAATCAGCCAAGTGCAAATTAAGAGAACATTCTTCAATATTGGTAAAACCAAGCACATCACATAAAGCAAAACACTCATAATTTTTAATCTTGACTTTAATGGTAGGTTCCCATTCATCATATAATTTTCTAGGAATTGAAATCTCTGATTCCAACTTTTCTTCTAAAGCTTTCATCGTCGCTTCTACAATATGTTTAGTAAAAGCTTTAGTTTGTTCATAAGCATTGGGAGAATTTATCATGGATTGCAATAAAGTGTTCGCACATGAACACGTCATCATGTACCCTGGACGATGGGGGTGATGCACCGCAACGCACGTCAAAGGAGACCCGACCGGAAGCGCGGAAAGCAAGCAATCCCGACGGGCGCTTTTGTACACCCGAAACCCCACACGCCCGGGAGGGACCCCATTAGGGCCCGCGGCGGCTATGGGCTGCCCTAGGTCGACCTGACCGCCCCTAGAGGCTTGTTGATTTGCATCCCTCCATTGTTGAAGAACGACAAAGAACGAGAAGAAAGATACAAGGATAGGGGATAGCTGAACATGAAAAAGTTGTAGATGTGTTGTTCCATTGTGTGCTGTTCAATCGGCCATCACCTCTCATCTATTTATGAGGCGGCTGGACTTCCTGTACAAGTAAAGGACTCCAAATCCTATCTAAATCTTCCCAAAATTAACCGAACTCAGATTTAGGTAAGTCTGACACATCAGTTCGGTTTTTGGGTCTCATAGGTCACAAATGACCTCGGATGAAGATGTGCCCAAAAGCAAATTTAACCGTTTTGACGAGGCGAACAACTTTCATGCTGACTCTTTTCGATTCGAGGCCATCTTGAGGGACAAATCGCTCATGCAAAACAGCTGACTGGTGGCGCTACCCATCAGACACGTGTCTGGTGGGGCGCGTCATATTTTGCCTCCTGGCAGGGCTGCATTCTGATGGCTCTAACTTTTGCATTCAAACACGGATTGGAACGATTTTTATATCAACATCAACCATTTCGATGAGACGCACAACTTTTATGTTGAAACATTTTCTATCAGAGGCAACCTTAATTGAGTTCCATGCGATTCTTTAATCTGGTGTGAACATGAGAATATTTGAACTTGTCATAACTATAGCATAAGAGCTCCGTTTTAGACCATGTTCATATCCATCTCGATCTTATTAAAGAGAGCCATCTGGAGGTGACCTCCAATCATAAGTTTAATTTAGTCTTGATATAACTTAAAGATACTCTTTATGATTGTGCCACTTTTGAGCGTCAACACTTGCCCCTTGTTTTTCGGCAAAGCTAGCGTGCCGAAAAATAACTTCTACCATGCTGGTTCTAAGGATGATGTCAACACTCCATCGGCCATTTATATGCTTAGGATGATAATTATATATCGACCATTTGCAACAAAAGTGCAGCTAATCAAATGCATGATGATGTGGTAATACCTTTGCATGATGTAACAAATTATATTGCATCCATGGATGGAAATAAGTCCATGGAGGGTAACCAATCATACTTGAGGATGAATACCATGGCATAGGTCTCAATCATGTAGTTGAATAATATGGATAATGGTTGAACCGAAGATTTCAATGCGCTAACCTTCGGCTTGGTTGTTCATAGCATTCACTCTTCCTTTACTTCACCTTTGTTGCACTTCTTGCAATGGAAGAGTGCATATCATTCTTGTTCTGAGTGCCTCCTTTTGGAACCCATGCCATGTTCTTATTTTCAAGTTCTTATGCACTTAGCTTTTGCAATTTCTTCTTTTGCCAATAAGATAAGCCGAGTTGGCACCCCGGTTGTGATTTTGTTTCGACCAATAGCAATTCTTTTTTGTCCTTGTGCACCCTCAAATTCTTTTCTTCAGACTTGGCACTTTGACTCTTAACAATTGACTGCTTCACTTCTTTGCCTTTTGTAGCCAATGTGAGCTCTTTAATTGGCTCTTTATCTTTTAAAATCAAGTCTGAATGGGCACTCTTGTGACCATCTTTTTAAACTCGATATACATGTTTGACAACCTCTTTCTTCTTCCTTGAGCTTCAGACCGATTCTTTATGATTGAAACGATCTTTGACATGTGATTGTTCAAATGTTGATCTTCTCGGAGCTGCACAATATTGGTGAGATGGTCTAAAATAAGATGGAGAATGTGACCTTGTATCATACCTGTCCCATGATGGATATGGATCTACATGAGCATAGGGAGGCATCCACGACATTAGCATTGGCGGCCCAAAACAAGGATACGAATATATTGCATTGAAGTTCTCACTTTGCGAATACCGATCCTCATATTTGCGCCTAAGGGGTGATCTTGATGCTTTTGAATTACTTGGCCGATAAGCACTTTCCTCTTCACTTCTCTTTTGATATTTTTCCAATAGCTACGTGAAAGTGACTTTCGGCTTTTCACCTTTGTGCTTACCTTGGCCTTTGATTTCTTTGATTGTTCTTGCACTGATCTTTGGATTTTCTTGTTGCCCCAGTACTTGACGTCTTCTGTGCAACCTTGATGGAATTCCCGCCTTCAAGAATATTTTCATTGTGCTCTTGAAATTTTTTTTACTTAAAAACTTGATCCCATCATCCATAGTTTTTACCTTCTCATGTTTAAATGGATTGGCTTGAAGCAGCCGACGCAAAAATCGTTTGCTATCAGGACCAATTAGAATAGACTGGTCATCTCTTGGTGTCTCAACAAATTTTAATCGTCCTTTATCAATGACCGATTTAACTATTTTATGAAACATGTTGCATCCTCAAAATTATGTTTGAACGAATGATGCAACCTGTAATACATTCTTCCTTGAATTGATGGCTTGACATGGTGATTAAGAATTCTTATGTAATTAGTTTTCAGCAACAAATCAAATATTTGATTAACATGCTTGAATTAAAGGTGAACCTTTTATTTTCTAGCCGATCTTGCTATGAGAACGGCTTTGGAGTTAAGCAAACGAATGGTTCAAATTTTACATCACTCCGTTCAGCTATGCATTGTGTTTTGCACTCTATCTCCGATGTCTTTGAAAAACAAATTATACCATCATCAGTTTTCTCAACAGAGTATAACCTTGGCTTTAAATTTCTGAAATCAAAATAGTTAGAACATACATGTCTCAATTGAGACCATGCATAAGCCAAGTATGAAGCTAGCAAAGCTACCGAATTAGATATGAACTTTAAATAAAGCAAACGGAAAAGTTTTGGCTGCAATAATAAATCATTATCGGTCTCTTTGAATGGCACAATGTATTGACCGATATGCTTTGTAACAATTTTATTGCTAACAAGTAAATTGTCCTTCTTCATTGGTCTTTCAAAATTACTTATAAGATTTTTTCTAATAGATGCATCAACAACAAAGTTGCGACCAAATCTGCAAATAGGTAAATCACTTGCTAGACATACCTCTTTGAATATGTTGGGAGAGCATGATAGTGGTGTGATTTGAATGATACTTTGTTCCACTTCAGTTGGCTCCCCAACGCCTTGGCATCCTCTTTTTCTTCAATATATTCGGCGCACATAATATTTGATTCGGCTTTTTTCAATAACCGGATTTTCTTTATTACCTGGATTAGTACTTTTATCGTTTTGAATTTGCAAGGCTTCTCTCTCTTGTCTAATTTTAGCCCACATCTCAGCTTGGCGAGCTTTAAATGTTTTCATATTAATTTCCATCTACTCCTGATGAGATTGCCCCCAATGCTTTAAGACTCTTTCGGCAATGAGTTGCCAAAACTTTGCAATTGTTTAGGGGATACACTGCATGGTACAACACTGGGCGGATGCACCATTTGCACAACTCTAGATTTTACAGCAACAAAATCATGAGGCTTCCCACCTTCTATTAGTTCCTATCGAATGGAGTTGCATAAATCCCAAGAGAATGTAAGCTTGTTCTCAGTTACCCAGTCTTGATATGGTTACCCCCGATGCTTTTAGACTCTTTCAGCAATGAGATGTTGTCGAAATTCCGTAATTGTGTAGGGGGGAACATGATATGCCACGGTAGTAGGTGAATGCATTTACGCTCCTGTGGAAGTTTCACTTATTCGGCCATGACCATGAAGGTGCTGAGCCGAATTATGGACATCAACAGTTGCATATGGTGCCAAAAAATTAGTAGCATGAGGTGTAGCATATGATGTTTGAGGGTAATTAGCCGAATAACTTATACTAGCATGGCCAATTCCCCTATCCACCGGCATGTTTGGATTAACATACTGCAAGTTTTTTGCCGATGAATATAAAGTTGAAACACTTTGTTGCATACTATTGGAAGTTCCTACATGGGGTGTCTCAACTTGATTAACCGAAGTCATCATGTTGTTCATCGGCATATAGATTTGTGGGGTTGCCGATGCATGGGAGTTGGGATACATATGTTGCATGTTGCTAAAATTATATGAAGTTGATGCATGAAAATTTTGTTGCATCGACACTTACACATAATTAGATGCATCATTGATAAAGCTAGGGCTAGCCGAAACATTATGCTCATTAAACAATCTAGCAACAACATATGCATTATTTTCATCTACATAAGTAAATTGGGTATTCATATTACCTTTGTAGATTGCAAACCGTAGATGACAATGTCTTCGTAGCAAGAATGGGCTGGAAACCGTTCGAAGCTTCGTCCCCAGCGGAGTCGCCAAAAAGTGTGTTTGCACACGAACACGTCATCGTGTACCCTCGATGCCGGGGGTGATGCACCGCAGCTCACATCGAAGGAGACCCGACCGGAAGCGCGGTATATACGCAAGCAATCCGGCGGGCGCTTTTGTACACCCGGAACCGCACACGCCCGAGAGGGACCCCGTTAGCGCCAGCGGCGGCTATGGGCTACTCTAGGTCGACCTGACCACCCCTAGAGCCGTTGATCACAGCCCTCCATTGTTGAAGAACAAAGAACGAGAAGAAAGATACAAGGATAGGGGATAGGTGAACACGAAAAAGTAGTAGATGTGTTGTTCGATTGTGTGTTATTCAATCGACCATCACCTCTCATCTATTTATGAGGCGACTGGACTTCCCGTACAAGTAAAGGACTCCAAATCCCGTCCAAATCTTTCCAAAATTAACCGAACTCGGATTTAGGTAAGTTTGACACATCAGTTCGTTTTTGGGGTCTCATACGTAACAAATGACCTCAGTTGAAGATCCACCCAAAAGCAAATTTAATCATTTCAACGAGGCGAACAACTTTCATGTTGAACATTTTCGAGTCGAGGCCATCTTGAGGGCCGAATCGCCCATGCAAAATAGCTGATTAGTGGCGCTACCCATCAGACACGTGTCTGGTGGGGCGCGCCATATTTTGCCTCCTGGCAGGGCTGCATTCTGATGGCTCTAACTTTTGCATACAAACTCGGATTGGGACAATTTTTATATCAACACCAACAATTTCGAGGAGATGCACAACTTTTGTGTTGACACATTTTCCATCAGAGGCGACCATAATTGAGTTCCATGCCATTCTTTAATCTGATGTCAACATGAGCATCTTTGAACTTGTCATAACTATAGCATAAGAGCTCCGTTTTAGACCATGTTCATATCCATCTCGATCTTCTTAAAGAGAGCCATCTGGAGGTGACCCTTGATATAACTTAAAGCTACTCTTTATGATTGTGCCACTTTTGAGTGTCAACACAAAGAAATACATTCAATCAAATAGCAACTATCATAATTAAAATCTTTGTAATCCAAAAGAGTGGGCACATCACTAGTGAAAGTTTTGACCTCTGCAAACCCACTTTTATCAATTTTTTCAACAAGATTTTCACCCTTCGAATTATGAGGACGCCCTCTAGCTAAAGTTGACTCTTCTTCAATCCTCTTTTCATCAAGTTTAATATTACTAAACAAGGAATCAATAGAAGAAATACTTATCATTTTAAGATCTTCATCATTGTTATGAAAGCAACCAATAGAAAACACTCTTTCTAAAATTCTCTTTTAGCTCTAAGCATAGCGGTTCTTTTCTTACTTTCATCCATAGAAGCGTATAAAGATTTAATCATTAACATCAACCTTAGGTGCAGAAACTTTAATCTTGAGATTTTCTACATCATGGGAAATTCTATCAATGCTTCTAGACATATCATCAATCTTATTCAACTTTTCTTCTATCGTAGTATTGAAAGCCTTTTGAGCATTGATAAATTCTTTATTATTTCTCTCAAGATTAGAGGGGTTCCTATTATTATTGTAAGAAGAATTACCACAGGAATTGCCATAATTATTAGAGGAATTTCCAGGACAAGGCCTAGGATTAAAATTACCTCTATAAGCATTGTTATTAAAATTGTGTCACAAGACAAAATTCACATCTACGGGATCACTATTTTTGCTCAATCAAAGTAGACAAAGGCACATCATTAAGATCAACAAGAGTATTTTTACTAGCAACCAATTTCATAAGAGCATCAACTTTTTCTCTCAAAGTACTAATTTCTTCAACCAAATTAACTTTTTTTACTAGTAGCTGCTCTTTTAGTATGCCATTGTGAATAATTTTCCATAATATTGTCTAGCAATTTAGTAGCTTCACCCAAAGTAATGTCCATCAAACTACCACCCACGACTGAATATAAAAGATTTCTAGAAACAAAATTCAATCACGCATAATTTTTTTGTATAATCATCCAAAGATTTAAACCATGAGTAGGACAATTTCTTAGCATCAATTTCATTCTTTCCCAAGATTGTGCAATATGTTCGTGCTCAAGTTGCTTAAAATTCATGATTTGAGTTCTAAGGGAAATAATTTTTGCGTGCAGAAAGTACTTAGTAATAAAAGCATCTTTGCACTTATCCCAAGAATTGATACTATTGCGAGGCAAAGAAGAAAAAGTAAATTTTTGCATGATCCCTCAAGGAGAAAGGAAGTAATTTCAACTTCACAATATCATTGTCCACATCCTTTTTCTTTTGCATATCACACAATTCTACGAATGTGTTTAGATGGGACGCGGCATCCTGCTACTTCTTGAGCTTGCGTTGATTTTTCCCTTGAAGAGGAAATGGTGATGCAGCAAAGTAGAGATAAGTATTTCCCTCAGTTAAAAACCAAGGTATCAATATAGTAGGAGGCACAAGCAAGCCTCCAATCTATGCACGTGCACAAACTAACAAACACTTGCACATAACGTGAAAAAGGGGTTGTCAATCCCTTCATGGTCACGAACAAGAGTGAGATCTGATAGAGATAGGTATAAAAGATAAATAAAAGAGCAAATTAAAGTAAATATAAATAAATTACAACAAGATATTTTGGGGTTTTTTTGGTTTCTAGATTTGAAAATATATGATGGATAATAGACCCCGGGGCCATAGGTTTCACTAGAGGCTTCTCTCTTGAAAGAAAACATACGGTGGGTAAACAAATTACTGTCGAGCAATTGATAGAAAAGCGCAAAGTTATGACGATATCCAAGGCAATGATCATGAATATAGGCATCATGTCAGTGTCAAGTAGACCGACTCCTGCCTGCATCTACTGCTATGACTCCACACATCGACCGCTAACCAACATGCATCTCGAGTATTAAGTTCATACGAACGGAGTAACGCCTTAAGTAAGATGACATGATGTAGAGGGGTAAACTCAAGCAATATGATGAAAACCCCATATTTTTACCCTTTATGGCAACAATACAATACGTGCCTCGCTACCCGTACTTTGTCACTCGGTGAGGACACTGCAATGTTGAACCCACAACTAAGCACCTCTCCCATTGCAAGGAATACCAATCCAGTTGGCCAAACCAAACCGATATTTCGAAGAGAAATACAAAGATATTTAATCATGCATAAAAGAGTTCAGAAAAGACCCAAATAATATTCATAGATGATCTGATCATAAATCCACAATTCATCAGATCTCGACAAACACACCGCAAAAGAATATTACATCGGATAGAACTCCAAGGACATCGAGGAGAACATTGTATTGAAGATCAAAGAGAGATAAGAAGCCATCTAGATACTAGCTATGGACCCGTAGTTCTGTGGTAAACTACTCATGCTTCATCAGAAGGGCAGCAAGGTTGATGTAGACACCCTCCATGATCAAATCCCCCTCCGGCAGGGTGCCGAAAAAGGCCCCAAGATGGGATCTCACGGGAGCAGAGGCTAGCGGTGGCGGGAAAGTATTTTGGTGGATGCTTCTGGTGGTTTTGGGAATATTTGGGAATTTATAGTGCAAAGGTTAGGGTTGGAGGACTCCCGAGGGGCCCACAAGCCCTCATGGCGCGCCCCTAGGGCACGCCTAGGAGGCTTGTGGCCTCCTCGGGAAGTTTTTGCCCCTCTCCTAGTCCTATGGGTGTCTTCTGGTCTAAGAAAAATCATCGCGAAAGTTTTATTCTATTTGGACTCCATTTGGTATTCCTTTTCTATAAAACTCAAAAACAAGGACAGACAGAAATTGGCACCGGGCTCTAGGTTAATAGGTTAGTCCCAAAAATAATATTAAATATCATATTAACGCATATAAAACATCCAAAACAGATAATATAATAGCATGGAAAAATAAGAAATTTATAGATTCATTGGAGACGTATCAAGCATGCCCAAGCTTAATTCCTACTCGTCCTTGAGTAGGTTAATGATAAAAACATAATTTTTGATGGGAATGCTACCTAACATATTTTCCATGTAATCTTCTTTATTGTGGCATGAATACTCAGATCCATAAGACCCAAAATAAAAGTCTAATATTGGCATAAAAACAATAATACTTCAAGCATACTAATAAAGCAATTATGTCTTCTCAAAATAACATGGCAAAAGAAAGTTATCCCTACAAAATCATATAGTCTGGCTATGCTCCATCTTCATCACACATAGTATTTTATCATGCACAACCCTGATGATAAGCCAAGAATTTTTTTCATACTTTTGGTGTTCTCAAACTTTTTCAACTTTCACGCAATACATGAGCGTGAACCATGTATATAACACTATAGGTGGAATAGAATATGGTGGTTGTGGAGAAGACAAAAAGAAGGAGAAAGTCTCACATCAACTAGGTGTATTAATGGGCTACGGAGGTGCCCATCAATAGATATCAATGTGAGTGAGTAGGGATTGCCATGCAACCGATGCACTAGAGCTATAAGTGTATGAAAGCTCAAAAAGAAACTAAGTGGGTGTGCATCCAACTTGCTTGCTCACGAAGACCTAGGGCAATTTGAGGAAGCCCATCATTGGAATATACAAGCCAAGTTCTTATAATGAAAAATTCCCACTAGTATATTAATGTCGCTTGAAGCTACGTTGGTATTTCCCCAAAGAGGAAGGGATGATGCAGCACAGCGGCAGTAGGTATTTCCCTCAGATATGAAACCAAGGTTATCGAACCTGTAGGAGAACCAAGCAACACAATGTAAACAACACATGCACACAAATAACAACTTCTCGCAACCCGACATGTTAAAGGGGTTGTCAATCCCTTCTGGGGTACGGCGCCTCAAGATAGGCAAACAGACATGGGGTAAATTTATAATAGATTGATAGATTGAACGCCAAATAAATAAATAAGAATAAATTGCAGCAAGGTATTTTTGGATTTTGGGATTAATAGATCTGAAAATAAACGCAAAAGAAAATAGATCACAAAGGAAAATAATATGAGAAAGAGACCCGGTGGCTGTAGGTTTCACTAGTGTCTTCTCTCAAGAAAAATAGCAAACAGTGGGTGAACAAATTATTGTTGGGCAATTGATAGAACTTCAAATACTCATGACGATATCCATGCAATGATCATTACATAGGCATCACGTCCAAGATTAGTAGACCGACTCCTGCCTGCATCTACTACTATTACTCCACACATCGACCGCTATCCAGCATGCATCTAGTGTATTAAGTTCATGGAAAAACGGAGTAATGCAATAAGAAATATGACATGATGTAGACAATATCTATCTATGTAGAGATAGACCCCATCATTTTATCCTTAGTAGTAATGATACATACGTGTCGGTTCCCCTCTGTCACTAGGATCAAGCACCGTAAGATCGAACCCACTACAAAGCACCTCTTCCCATTGCAAGATAATTAGATCAAGTTGGCCAAACAAAACCTAAATATCGGAGAAGAAATACAAGGCTATAAGCAATCATGCATAAAAGAGATCAAAGAAACTCAAATACTTTCATGGATATAAAAAGCTAGATCTGATCATAAACTCAAAGTTCATCGATCCCAACAAACACACCGCAAAAGAGTTACATCATATGGATCTCCAAGAGGCCATTGTATTGAGAATCAAGAGAGAGAGATGAAGCCATCTAGCTACTAACTACGGACCCGAAGGTCTACAAAGAACTACTCACGCATCATCGGAGTGGCACCAATGGAGGTGGTGAACCCCATCCGAGATGGTGTCTAGATTGGACCTGGTGGTTCTGGACTCTGCGGCGGCTGGATGAATATTTCATCGACTCCCCTAGGGTTTTGGGAATATTGGGGTATTTATAGATCAAAGAGGCGGTCCGGGGGGCACCCGAGGTGGGCACAACCCACCAGGGCGTGCCCGGGTGTAACGCCCCATATGTAACCTTCCCGAATTGTACTCCAACTCATGCCGTTTCCGGCATTAAGTTATATTTAATTCTCGGGTTCGGGTCTTTGTCTCCGTGTGTTGTTTTTTTGTTTGCGTGCATCTCATATCATGTCATCACGTGCATTGCATTTGCATACATGTTCATCTCATGCATTCGAGCATTTTCCCCGTTGTCCGTTTTGCATTCCGGCGCTTCGTTCTCCTCCGGTGGCCATTTCTAGCTTTCTTTCGTGTGTGGGGATTAAACATTTCCGGATTCGGGAGACTTGCCATGCAGCCTTGGTTTACTACCGGTAGACCGCCTGTCAAGTTTCGGGTCATTTGGACTTCGTTTGATACTCCAACGGTTAACCGGGGGACCGAAAAGGCCTCGTGTGTGTGCAGCCCAACACCCCTCCATTTTGGCCCAAAACCCGCCAAACTCTGCTCCATCGTCTCGGTCGTTCGATCACGATCGCGTGGCCGAAAACCGCACCTCATTTGGACTCTCCTAGCTCCCTCTATGCCTATTTAAACACCCCTCCATTCAGATCTCAGATTTCTCCCCGTCCTCCTCCGAAAAAAAAACTAATCGACCCCGCCACCGACGGACGTGTCCGGACCGGACCGGACACCGTCCGCCCCGCCGCCGCCAGCCATTCGGGAGCCGCCACATGTCGCCCTCCGCCGCCTCCGCCGCCGCGGCCCGGGAGGCCCAAGCCGGGCCCCCGCGAGCCCGTAGCCGCCGCCTCCCAGCGCCCGATCCCCGCCGCCTTCTTCCTCGATCCCGGTCACCGCCGCCCGCCGCAAACCTCGCCGGAGCTCCGGTGAGCTCCGCGACGAACCTCGCCGCTGCCTCTCCGCCGCTCGCCGCGCCCGGCCGAGCCCCGGCCACCGCGCCTCTCCGCGGCGCGGCCCGCGCCGCCCGGCGCACCTCCTCGCCGACATCGCCACCGCCCCTCCTCGCCGGCGGCCACCGCGTCCTCGCCTCCCCTCGCCGGAGCCGGCCGCCGCCATCGCCGGAGACCGAGCTGCTACAGTGCCCCGCGCCGCGCCCCGATCGGATCTGGATCTAAAACCCTAACACCCCCCGGTTGACTTTCTCCTCTTTTTACAGATTTTTGTGCAATGTTTGACTGCCCATAACTTTGCATCCGTGGCTCCGATTTGGGCATATGATATGTCAAAATCTTCGTCTCGGCGAGTACATCATTTCATTCCATTGCATCTTTTGCATTTGAGGTCATCTTGGTGCCTAAAATGCTGTTGGGAGGAGGCATCATGAGTTAAATTGCAGATCCGTTAGTTCATCATGCACTTTTGTCATTTTTGCCATGTTTAATCCGTGCATGATATGCCTGTGCCCCTTTGGGATAAATTGTTAAGCATGTTGTCTTCTTTCCAGAGGTGCCTCCCTTGCATTTTTAGGATGTGTATGTTGTCTTGTGCAAGCTTGCGAAGTAGGGTACCTGAATTTACCGATTTCAGGGACTTAGTGAAAATCACTAAGTCTGGGATGTTTTAGTTCACGATGCTATATGTCCAGCTTGTTTCCTAGTGATCCGTGCCTCTTTTGAGGATGATCAGTAAGAGTGATTTGTTATGCTTGTTGTGCTTCATCCATCCATGTCTTTACTTGTTATGTTGGAGCACCCTAGGTTGACTCAATCGAGCTCAACTTTTGCATAGTTGTTGTTTTGGGCAGATCATGAACTCTTTTGCGATTTTGCCGGAGTTATTGCTAGTGATCCATGCATGCTATGCCTTTGTTCTTGCCATGTCTAGCTAGAATTTTGTGCCTTCTTAATGGATATATACTTGCCTTGCCATGACTTGCACCGTAGTGAGTGCATCGAGCTCTTTTACATGCCTCCGTGAGTTATATTTCAGCATGTCCCAGTTTTCACTAAGTCTGAAAACTGATTGTGTTTCATCGATGTTCGTGTGCTCGGTAGAGTATTTTGTGAACCCTTTTGGCCCAAGGTCATTTTGGGTGTTTTGTTAAGCTTGTTGAGTAGCTCCAGGCCATGCTCTTACTTGCCATGTTCAGTTTTTGCTTCATGTTGTTTTGCTAATCCGAAGAGAGCATCGTGGTCTGAAATTTCAGACTAGCGTTAATTTCGCTAAGTCTGAAATCTGTTTTGCTTATTCAGTTTTGCCATGCTTGTTTGAAGCCCTTAATGGATGAATTTGCCTATGCCTCAGTCCTGGTGATTTGTTAAGCTTCTTGAGTACATCACTGCCATGCAATTTGTTTTCATGTTGGGTGGCTGTAGCATGTTTATTTTGTTGCATTTAGGAGCCTACTTGCTGTAAATCGCAGATCGGTTCGTTTAGTAAAACGCTTGCCATTTCTAAACCGTAGCTCCGATTGCCATGATCTTTATATCGTTTTCAGGGGATTTCTTCCCCTCTATCCATTGGCACACTTGGTTTTCCAAGTTGAGGCCAGTTTCATGCATTTCCTGTCTCGTCTTGCATCTTGCATCCCGCATCGCATCCCGCATAGCATATCATCTTTGCATCTTATTGGTTGCCTTTGCACGTGGTTGATTGTATCTTTGTTTGTGTTGTTGGGTAGAGCCGGGAGACGAGTTCCCTAACGAGGAGCCCGTTGAGTTTGCTTTTGAGGATCCAGTCAATTCTGACAACTGTGCAGGCAAGATGATCACACCCTTGAAATCATTACTATCTTTGCTATGCTAGTTTGCTCGCTCTTTTGCTTTGCCAATGCTACGATGCCTACCACTTGCTTGTCAGCCTCCCAATTGCCATGATTGAGCCTCTAACCCACCTTTGTCCTAGCAAACCATTGATTGGCTATGTTACCGCTTTGCTCAAGCCCCTTCTTATAGCGTTGCTAGTTGCAGGTGAAGATTGGAGCCGTTCCTTGTTGGAACATTTATTTACTTGTTGGGATATCATTATATTGCTATGTTATCTTTACTCATCTATATACTTGGTAAAGGGTGGAAGGCTCGGCCTCTCTCCTAGTGTTTTGTTCCACTCTTGCCGCCCTAGTTTCCGTCATATCGGTGTTATGTTCCCGGATTGTTGCGTCCCTTACGCGGTTGGGCTATAATGGGAACCCCTTGATAGTTCGCCTTGATTAAAGCTTTTCCGGCAATGCCCAACATTGGTTTTACCATTTGCCACCTACCCCTTTTTCCCTTGGGTTTCCGGAGCCCGAGAGTCATCTTTATTTTAGCCCCCCACGGGCCAGTGCTCCTCTGAGTGTTGGTCCGGAACGTCAGCCGCCGGTGGCCACCAGGGGCAACTCTGGGCTGGCCTACCGGAAGTTTGGACAATCTGAGTGTGCCCTGAGAAAGAGATATGTGCAGCTCCTATCGGGATTTGTTGGCACATTCGGGCGGTGTTGCTGGACTAGTTTTGACCTGTCGAATCGTCTTGTTGTACCGGGATACCGAGTCTGATCGGTGGGTCTTGGGTGGAGGTCTATTCCTTCGTTGACCGTGAGAGCTTGTTATGGGCTAAGTTGGGACCCCCCTGCAGGGATTGATCTTTCGAAAGCCGTGCCCGCGGTTATGGGCAGATGGGAATTTGTTAATGTCCGGTTGTAGATAACTTGAACCTTAAATAATTAAAATGAATCAACTGAGTGTTGCCGTGATGGCCTCTTCTCGGCGGAGTCCGGGAAGTGGACACGGCGTTGGAGTTATGTTTGCGTAGGCTGTTCTATATAGTTTTCCGCTCGTGCTTTGCCTCCTCTTCTCGCTCTACTTTGCGAATAAGTTAGCCACCATATATGCTAGTCGCTTGCTGCAGCTCCACTTACATTACCCTTCTCCTACCTATTGAGCTTAAATAGTCTTGATCGCGAGGGTGCGAGATTGCTGAGTCCTTTGTGGCTCACAGATTACTATTACACCAGATGCAGGGACAGATGATACCTCTCCGGATGGCGCACTCGAGCTGAAGTGGGAGTACGACGAGGACTCTCAGCGTTACTATGTGTCGTTTCCTGATGATCAGTAGGGATGCCTATTCGGGGTTAGATCCAGGACCTAGTCGCTTGTTGGGGGTCTTTTCTATTTTGGCGCCGTAGTCGGGCCATGAGTGATTGTATGATGGATGTTATTTATGTACTTTGATGTGACGTGGCGGGTGTAAGCCAACTATGCTATTATTCCCCTTTATATTATATATGTACATGGGTTGTGTAATGATTACCGACTTGCGACATTGCTTTCAATGCGCCTATGTCTCTAAGTCGTGCCTCGACACGTGGGAGATATAGCCGCATCGAGGGCGTTACAAGTTGGTATCAGAGCCTTCCCCGACCCTAGGAGCCCCATTGCTTGATCATTTTTAGCAGCCGAGTTGTGTCTAGAAAAATGTTTTGAGTCCTTAGGAATTATATATCGGAGAGCTTAGGAATTCTTTTTACTTCCCAGTCTCCTCATCGCTCTGGTAAGGCATCCTGACGTAGAGTTTTGACTCTTCTCTTCTCAAATTTCACTAATTTTTTTTTAGGATCACGCGAGTATCTTGGTTTTGTTCCGATGGCTTATGATGAGAATACTGTCTTGGTGCCTCCTGTCAGGGGTTTAGTGGAAGTGTCCCGGGGAGTTGAGCTCTGAGGTGTTGTCATCATAATTCTATCGTTGCAATTCTGGCATACTTGAGATATGTGCGCGACATCGAAAATCTCTTTTATGCAGTTCGTTGGTGAGATAACCTCGACGCCACCCAGTACTGGGGCGGGAGTTCGGGAGTATCGCCATAACTTGTATAATGGATGCTTTTCGAAGGTTGAGATAGATGGTTTCCGAAGGTTTCTTGGTTATGTGTTGAAGGATGGATGCAGCTGGATGTAGGATTTGCTAGCTTGGGTGAGATATTATGCTTCCCCTGTATCCGCAACACCTGATTGCATAACCGGAAAGTTTCGGGAGTTTCATAGGTGGGAATTCAAGTAGTCTTAGGATTTCTTTCAACAGATGTGTGATATGAAATTGGGGTTCGACGTCTAGTGGTTCGCCTATTCACGGTCGATTTTACAGTGGCCTCGTTGTGTCTTAAAGAGTCCTTGGCTATGCTGACTTGGGGACGCTTCGTATGTCATGTGCACTGCCTTGTACATGATGGTGCTGTACGGTCGAGCCCGTGTAGGTCCTACCACGAACACTTCGGACGAAATTTCTATCATGTGTTTGTTCCGGCTTATTCCGCAAGCCAACCCTTGGTTTTATTTCGAGTTGTGGTATTCGTTCCTCTTCGACGTCATATGTTGATTCCATCCCTCGTTGATGTACCTCTTCTGTCTGATTCTTCGTGGCTTCGCAATTTAGGAATATGTGACCACTTCAAGAGAAGTGCATTCATTCTTTTTGTTTGGATGTGAAGACTTCATGTTGCAATTTTCATTCCGTTGGATTCACCTTCAATATTTCTCTATTTGTGTGCTAATGGTGGTCAACTTCTTCAGGATGGCTCCCGCTAAGAGCACCAGTCAGAACCAGAATCAAGATCCTCCGCCACCTCCGCCTCCTCCGGAAGCATGGCAGGCTGTGATGGCTGCTACTAATGCAAATACTCAGCTGATCATGCAAATCATCCAAGAGCGGAATCAAAGCAGTCAAGGAAATCAAGGCAACAACCAGAACCATTTTGCAACTCTGAATCAGTTCCTCGCAAATGGTCCAAAGACGTTCAACAACTGCGTTGAGGCTACCGATGCTGATGATTGGTTAGTCGATCTGGGCAAGCATTTTGAATGCAGCAACGTCAGACCTGAAGATTTCGTCAAGTTCGCGTCTTTTCAGCTCAAGGATCAGGCTGCAAAGTGGTTTCAGCAGTACCGGGATTCCAGAGGTGGACATTTGATCACTTGGGATGATTTCCGTCGTGATTTCCGCGCTCATCACATTCCTCAAAGTGTGACTGAAAGCAAACGTGAAGAATTCCGCAATCTGAAGCAAGGCTCTTTGTCTGTCTATGACTACAACAAGTTGTTCCAGAAGCTCGCCCGTTTTGCCAAGCAGGATGTTCCTGATGAGAAGAGCATGATCTATCAGTTCAGGGGTGGTCTTCGTGAAGAAATTCAGCTCGCTCTTGTCCTCTTCGAGCCGCTGAGATACGATGAGTTCTACAACATGGCACTGAAGCAAGAGGCTGCTCAGCTAAGGTGTGATGCTTCCAGGAAGCGAGTCAGAGACACTACGTCTTCTTCCTCTACTCAAGTGGCCAAGCAGCAGAAGTATTGGCTTCCTCCTCCTCCGTTCCGTCAGCCGTATCAGCAGAAGAGCAAAGGTGGCAGTGGTTCATCCCACCCACCCAACCCAGGCTTTCAGAACAAGACTTCGTCTCAAGCTTCAAGATCGAGTGCTCCGTACCACCGTCCGCTCTCAGAGGTCACGTGCAACAAGTGCCAACAGAAGGGTCACTATGCCAACAAGTGTTTCAACCAGAGGCGTCTTCCTCCTCCTCCTCCTGTCAGATCGGCAAGTACAGCTGTGGTCAAGCATAATCCCAAGCACGCCAAGGTCAATATGGTGAATGCAGCTCAGGCAGAGGATTCTTCGGATGTGATCATGGGTAACCTTCCTGTTAATGATATTCCCGCAAAAGTTCTTTTTGACATAGGTGCATCGCATTGTTTCATCTCGAAGCCTTTTGCATCTAAGCATGAGTTCATTTCCCAAGCGATGCATAGTCCGTTAGCAGTGGTATCTCTGGGTAAATGTTTGCTCGCCAACCAGGAGATTCCGGATATTTCCATCATGTTGGGCGATTACAAGTTTCTCTCTTCTCCGGTGGTTCTTGGTAATTCTGATATCGATCTTATTCTTGGGATGGACTGGCTCTCTAAACACAAGGCTCACCTCGATTGTGCGGCCAGGCAGATTCAACTGACTCATTCGTCTGAGGAAGTAATTGTCTTTGCTGCTCAGGATAATACCATCCGGTTGTTCTCTCTCAATGAAAAGGGTGAATTGGATGCTATTTCGCAGATTCCGGTTGTTTGTGAGTATCAAGATGTCTTCCCTGAAGAAGTCCCAGGCATGCCTCCAAACCGGCCGGTTGAATTTGTTATTGAACTTGAGCCCGGTACGGAACCTGTGTGCAAACGTCCCTACAAGCTCGGCCCCGAAGAGTTGAAGGAGTTGAAGAAACAACTCGATGTTCAAGAAAGAATGGGTCTCATTCGGCCTAGTACTTCTCCGTGGGGTTGTGGTGTTCTTTTTGTGAAGAAGAAGGATGGAACGGACCGACTTTGTGTTGATTACCGTCCATTGAACAAGATGACCATCAAGAACAAATATCCACTTCCCAACATTAATGAGCTGTTTGAACAACTCGAGGGTGCCCAAGTATTCTCCAAGCTTGACCTCCGTATGGGTTATCACCAAATTCGCATTCGTGAGCAAGATATTCCCAAGACGGCGTTCAGAACAAGCTATGGGTCATATGAATACACTGTCATGTCTTTTGGCCTCGCCAACGCTCCTCCGACGTTCTCTCGCATGATGAACTTCATCTTCAACCCCTACATCAATGACTTCGTTTTGGTCTATCTCGACGACATTCTGGTTTTCTCGAAGAACAAGGAAGATCATGCCAAACACTTGCGTTTGGTTCTTGACAAGCTAAGGGAACATCAGTTCTACGCCAAGTTTTCCAAGTGTGAATTTTGGCTCGATGAGGTTCTTTATCTTGGCCATATTATCTCTGCCAAGGGAATTTCCGTGGATCCTGAGAAGGTGTCTGCAATCGTTAATTGGGAACCTCCTCAGAATGTGAAGCAACTCCGTAGCTTCCTCGGTCTTGCAAGTTATTGCTGAAGATTCGTTGAAAACTTCTCCAAGATCGCGAAGCCTCTCTCAAATCTTCTTCAGAAGCATGTCAAGTACGTTTGGTCTCCGGAGTGTGATATCACTTTCAACGCTTTGAAAGAGAAATTGATCACTGCTCCAGTTCTGACTCCGCCTGATGAAACCAAGCCGTACGAGGTCTTTTGTGATGCCTCTCTCCAAGGTCTCGGTGCAGTACTGATGCAAGAGAAGAAAGTTATTGCTTATACCTCTCGCCAGTTGAAGCCTAATGAGAAGAACTACCCCACTCATGATCTCGAGTTGGCGGCAGTTGTGCACGCATTGTTGACTTGGAGACATCTTCTCTTGGGAAGAAAAGTGGACATCTTCACTGATCACAAGAGTCTCAAGTACATCTTCACTCAGCCTAATCTCAACCTCAGGCAGACTCGATGGGTCGAAATGATTCAAGAGTACAATCCGAGTATCGAGTATACTCTAGGCAAGGCTAATGTGATTGCTGACGCTTTGAGCAGAAAAGCATATTGCAATAGTCTGATTCTCAAGCCTTATCAACCCGAGCTTTGTGAAGCTTTCCGCAAACTTAATCTGCAAGTTGTTCCTCAAGGTTTCCTCGCCAACCTTCAAGTTTCTCCTACCTTGGAAGACCAGATTCGCCAAGCCCAGCTTCTTGATGCTATGGTGAAAAAGGTGAAGATTGGTATTGCAAAGAGTCAATCCAAGTACAAGTGCTACCGACTTGATGACAAGGACACTCTCTTCTTCGAGGATCGAATTGTGGTGCCCAAAGGTGAACTTCGTAAAGTGATCATGAATGAGGCTCACAACTCTCTCCTCTCCATCCACCCTGGGAGCACGAAGATGTATCAAGATCTGAAGCAAACCTATTGGTGGACTCGAATGAAGCGCGAGATCGCTCAATTCGTGAATGAATGTGATGTCTGCAGAAGAGTGAAGGCAGAACACCAGAGGCCAGCAGGTCTCCTCCAACCTCTTGCCATTCCAGAATGGAAGTTTGACCACATTGAAATGGACTTCGTGACTGGGTTTCCTAAGTCCAAGCGTGGCAATGATGCTATATTCGTTGTCATCGACAAGCTCACCAAAGTGGCTCACTTTTTGCCTATCAAAGAGTCAATCACTGCAGCTCAATTGGCGGAGCTCTATACCTCTTGAATTGTCTCTCTACACGGTATTCCTCAAGTGATATCTTCAGACCGTGGCAGCATCTTTACCTCCAAGTTTTGGGATTCTTTCTAGAAGGCCATGGGTACCAGCATTCGCTTCAGCACTGCTTTCCACCCTCAAACAAGCGGTCAAGTCGAGCGTGTCAATCAGATTCTTGAAGATATGCTCAGGGCTTGTGTTATCTCCTTCGGCATGAAGTGGGAGGATTGTCTTCCTTATGCTGAATTCTCGTACAACAACAGTTTCCAAGCAAGTTCCGGCAAGGCCCCATTTGAAATTCTATATGGTAGGAAGTGCCGTACACCTCTCAACTGGTCTGAAACCGGTGAACGTCAGCTGCTGGGTAATGACCTGATCACAGAGGCAGAAGAAATGTGCAAGGTCATTCGTGATAACCTCAAAGCAGCCCAATCCCGCCAGAAGAGCTACTACGACAGCAAGCACCGTGATTTGGCTTTCGAGATGAAAGATCATGTCTACCTCCGCGTCTCTCCAATGAAAGGGACTCGTCGCTTCGGTATCAAAGGGAAGCTTGCCCCCAGATATGTCGGGCCTTTCAAGATCGTCAGCAAGAGAGGCGACCTCGCCTATCAACTCGAGCTTCCTGCAAACTTTGCCAATGTTCATGATGTGTTCCATGTCTCGCAACTCCGTAAGTGCTTCAAGACGCCTGAGCGCACCGTCAACTTCGAGGACATCGAGCTCCAAGAAGATCTCTCCTACCGTGAGCACCCAGTTGCAATCCTTGAAGAGACTGAACGCAAAACTCGCAACAAGTCAATCAAATTTCTCAAAGTCAAGTGGTCACACCATTCCGACCGTGAAGCTACATGGGAACGCGAGGATCACCTCCGTTCTGAGTACCCGGAGTTCTTTCAGTCCTAGATCTCGGGACGAGATCTTTTCGTAGTGGTGGAGTGTTGTAACGCCCCATATGTAACCTTCCCGAATTGTACTCCAACTCATGCCGTTTCCGGCATTAAGTTATATTTAATTCTCGGGTTCGGGTCTTTGTCTCCGTGTGTTGTTTTTTTGTTTGCGTGCATCTCATATCATGTCATCACGTGCATTGCATTTGCATACATGTTCATCTCATGCATTCGAGCATTTTCCCCGTTGTCCGTTTTGCATTCCAGCGCTTCGTTCTCCTCCGGTGGCCATTTTTAGCTTTCTTTCGTGTGTGGGGATTAAACATTTCCGGATTGGGCTGAGACTTGCCATGCGGCCTTGGTTTACTACCGGTAGACCGCATGTCAAGTTTCGGGTCATTTGGACTTCGTTTGATACTCCAACGGTTAACCGGGGACCGAAAAGGCCTCGTGTGTGTGCAGCCCAACACCCCTCCATTTTGGCCCAAAACCCACCAAACTCTGCTCCATCGTCTCGGTCGTTCGATCACGATCGCGTGGCCGAAAACCGCACCTCATTTGGACTCTCCTAGCTCCCTCTATGCCTATTTAAACACCCCTCCATTCGGATCTCAGATTTCTCCCCGTCCTCCTCCGGAAAAAAACTAATCGACCCCGCCACCGACAGACGTGTCCGGACCGGACCGGACACCGTCCGCCCCACCGCCGCCAGCCATTCGGGAGCCGCCACGTGTCGCCCTCCGCCGCCTCCGCCGCCGCGGCCCGGGAGGCCCAAGCCGGGCCCCCGCGAGCCCGTAGCCGCCGCCTCCCAGCGCCCGATCCCCGCCACCTTCTTCCTCGATCCCGGTCACCGCCGCCCGCCGCAAACCTCGCCGGAGCTCCGGTGAGCTCCGCGAAGAACCTCGCCGCCGCCTCTCCGCCGCTCGCCGCGCCCGGCCGAGCCCCAGCCACCGCGCCTCTCCGCGGCGCCGGCCCGCGCCGCCCGGCGCACCTCCTCGCCGACATCGCCACCGCCCCTCCTCGCCGACGGCCACCGCGTCCTTGCCTCCCCTCGTCGGAGCCGGCCGCCGCCATCGCCGGAGGCCGAGCTGCTACAGTGCCCCGCGCCGCGCCCCGATCGGATCTGGATCTGAAACCCTAACACCCCCGGTTGACTTTCTCCTCTTTTTACAGATTTTCGTGCAATGTTTGACTGCCCATAACTTTGCATCCGTGGCTCCGATTTGGGCATACGATATGTCAAAATCTTCGTCTCGGCGAGTACATCATTTCATTCCATTGCATCTTTTGCATTTGAGGTCATCTTGGTGCCCAAAATGCTGTTGGGAGGAGGCATCATGAGTTAAATTGCAGATCCGTTAGTTCATCATGCACTTTTGTCATTTTTGCCATGTTTAATCCATGCATGATATGCCTGTGCCCCTTTGGGATGAATTGTTAAGCATGTTGTCTTCTTTCTAGAGGTGCCTCCCTTGCATTTTTAGGATATGTATGTTGTCTTGTGCAAGCTTGCGAAGTAGGGTACCTGAGTTTACCGATTTCAGGGACTTAGTGAAAATCACTAAGTATGGGATGTTTTAGTTCACGATGCTATATGTCCAGCTTGTTTCCTAGTGATCCGTGGTTCTTTTGAGGATGATCAGTAAGAGTGATTGTTATGCTTGTTGTGCTTAATCCATCCATGTCTTTACTTGTTATGTTGGAGCACCCTAGGTTGACTCAATTGAGCTCAACTTTTGCATAGTTGTTGTTTTGGGCAGATCGTGAACTCTTTTGCGATTTTGCCGGAGTTATTGCTAGTGAACCATGCATGCTATGCCTTTGTTCTTGCCATGCCTAGCTAGCATTTTGTGCCTTCTTAATGGATATATGCTTTCCTTGCCATGACTTGCACCGTAGTGAGTGCATCGAGCTCGTTTACATGCCTCCGTGAGTTATATTTCAGCATGTCCCAGTTTTCACTAAGTCTGAAAACTGATTGTGTTTCATCGATGTTCGTGTGCTCGGTAGAGTATTTTGTGAACCCTTTTGGCCCCAGGTCATTTTGGGTGTTTTGTTAAGCTTGTTGAGTAGCTCCATGCTATGCTCTTACATGCCATGTTTAGGTTTTGCTTCATGTTGTTTTGCTGCTCCGAAGAGAGCATCGTGGTCTGAAATTTCAGACTAGCGTTAATTTCGCTAAGTCTGAAATCTGTTTTGCTTATTCAGTTTTGCCATGCTTGTTTGAAGCCCTTAATGGATGAATTTGCCTATGCCTCAGTCCTGGTTATTTGTTAAGCTTCTTGAGTACATCACTGCCATGCAATTTGTTTTCATGTTGGGTGGCTGTAGCATGTTCATTTTGTTGCATTTAGGAGCCTACTTGCTGTAAATCGCAGATCGGTTCGTTTAGTAAAACGCTTGCCATTTCTAAACCGCAGCTCCGATTGCCATGATCTTTATATCGTTTTCAGGGGATTTCTTCCCCTCTATCCAGTGGCACACTTGGTTTTCCAAGTTGAGGCCAGGTTGATGCATTTCCTGTCACGTCTGGCATCTTGCATCCCGCATCGCATCCCGCATAGCATATCATCTTTGCATCTTATTGGTTGCCTTTGCACGTGGTTGATTGTATCCTTGTTTGTGTTGTTGGGTAGAGCCGGGAGACGAGTTCGCTAACGAGGAGCCCGTTGAGTTTGCTTTTGAGGATCCAGTCAATTCTGACAACTGTGCAGGCAAGATGATCACACCCTTGAAATCACTACTATCTTTGCTATGCTAGTTTGCTCGCTCTTTTGCTTTGCCAATGCTATGATGCCTACCACTTGCTTGTCAGCCTCCCAATTGCCATGATTGAGCCTCTAACCGACCTTTGTCCTAGCAAACCATTGATTGGCTATGTTACCGCTTTGCTCAAGCCCCTTCTTATAGCGTTGCTAGTTGCAGGTGAAGATTGGAGCCGTTCCTTGTTGGAACATTTATTTACTTGTTGGGATATCATTATATTGCTATGTTATCTTTACTCATCTATATACTTGGTAAAGGGTGGAAGTCTCGGCCTCTCTCCTAGTGTTTTGTTCCACTCTTGTCGCCCTAGTTTCCGTCATATCGGTGTTATGTTCCCGGATTGTTGCGTCCCTTACGCGGTTGGGCTATAATGGGAACCCCTTGATACTTCGCCTTGATTAAAGCTTTTCCGGCAATGCCCAACATTGGTTTTACCATTTGCCACCTACCCCTTTTTCCCTTGGGTTTCCGGAGCCCGAGGGTCATCTTTATTTTAGCCCCCCACGGGCCAGTGCTCCTCTGAGTGTTGGTCCGGAATGTCAGCCGCCAGTGGCCACCAGGGGCAACTCTGGGCTGGCCTACCAGAAGTTTGGACAATCTGAGTGTGCCCTAAGAAAGAGATATGTGCAGCTCCTATCGGGATTTGTCGGCACATTCGGGCGGTGTTGCTGGACTAGTTTTGACCTGTCGAATCATCTTGTTGTACCGGGATACCGAGTCTGATCGGTGGGTCTTGGGTGGAGGTCTATTCCTTCGTTGACCGTGAGAGCTTGTTATGGGCTAAGTTGGGACCCCCCTGCAGGGATTGATCTTTCGAAAGCCGTGCCCGCGGTTATGGGCAGATGGGAATTTGTTAATGTCCGGTTGTAGATAACTTGAACCTTAAATAATTAAAATGAATCAACTGAGTGTGTTGCCGTGATGGCCTCTTCTCGGCGGAGTCCGGGAAGTGGACACGGCGTTGGAGTTATGTTTGCGTAGGCTGTTCTATATAGTTTTCCACTCGTGCTTTGCCTCCTCTTCTCGCTCTACTTTGCGAATAAGTTAGCCACCATATATGCTAGTCGCTTGCTGCAGCTCCACTTACATTACCCTTCTCCTACCTATTGAGCTTAAATAGTCTTGATCGCGAGGGTGCGAGATTGCTGAGTCCTTTGTGGCTCACAGATTACTATTACACCAGATGCAGGGACAGATGATACCTCTCCGGATGGCGCGCTCGAGCTGAAGTGGGAGTACGACGAGGACTCTCAGCGTTACTATGTGTCGTTTCCTGATGATCAGTAGGGATGCCTATTCGGGGTTAGATCCAGGACCTAGTCGCTTGTTGGGGGTCTTTTCTATTTTGGCGCCCTAGTCGGGCCATGAGTGATTGTATGATGGATGTTATTTATGTACTTTGATGTGACGTGGCGAGTGTAAGCCAACTATGCTATTATTCCCCTTTATATTATATATGTACATGGGTTGTGTAATGATTCCCGACTTGTGACATTGCTTTCAATGCGCCTATGTCTCTAAGTCATGCCTCGACACGTGGGAGACATAGCCGGATCGAGGGCGTTACACCGGGCCTCCTGGCGCGCCCTGGTGGGTTGTGCCTCCCTCGGGGCAACCCCCAGGCGCAGCCAGGGCCCGTTGTGTTCCTTTTGGCCCATAAAAATTCTCCGTAAAGTTTCATGGCATTTGGACTCCATTTGATATTGATTTCGTGCGATGTAAAAAACATGAAAAAACAGCAAGTGGCACTTGGCACTATGTCAATAGGTTAGTAACAAAAATGATATAAAATGACTATAAAATGATTATAAAACATCTAAGATTGATAATATAACTGCATGGAGCAATAAAAAAATTATAGATACGCTAGAGACGTATTAGCATCCCCAAGCTTAACTGCTACTCGTCCTCGAGTAGGGAAGTGATAAAAATAGAATTTTTGATGTGGATAAACACTCATCTTGAGAATAACACATCTAGAATGCACTAGTACAGCGAGGTGCTATACAAACGGTTTTAACCCCTTTCCGCGACGACATTTGGAACCATCGCCTTGTGAGTGTGGGAGATAGGGGGGTCCTTCCTACACGACCCAGAAACCGTCAGGGATATGCCCTCCTGGCACACACGCTCGGTAAAATGAGGTCGTGTGCGACCGTCGAGCACTCAAATACAGAAATACGTACAGTCGTGCTAAAAAATACAATTATACAAGCAAAATCATTTTCGGTCGTAAGTACATCCCACACAATCAGTCACCACTAAACGTTTCCATTCGTATATACATCCCACACAGTCGCTCCAAGGAAAACGTTTATGTTCACAAGTACATCACACACAATTTTCCCAGTTAAATCGTTTGTGATAGCGTTTCCATTGCACACGGTATTAACAATTTTATCGTTTGCGTTATTGAATGCATCACACACGGTGCCTAGAAGAAACTGTGTGTCAAGGGCTGTCCATCACACATAGTTTTTATGTGGTAAACGTTTGCGCCAGGTGGCCTAACGCAAACAGTTTTCAAGAGGATGTCGTGTGTGATTGTTCATTAATCTAACACGGTTTATTCCTAGATACTGTGTGTGTTATTGAATGCATCGCACATGGTGTTTTCTCAATAACCGTTTGCAATAGAAAACCCAATTAGCATGCTAATTATCCGATTATTAATAATCCATTTATTAATCTAATTGAAATTTCATATTAAGCACACAATATATTTCATTTTCATAATTGAAATACACCAGAGTACAACATCATATAGCTTCAGCACTCAGCTACCCCATTACACAACTACACGAGCACCAAGTTTGACAGGCAACATCTATAACCTTTCGAAATTAGCATCATAGATGGTACATACACAGATGTATCTCATCTGGAAAACTGCTAAAGCAGAAGGCGAATATTGAGCCTTCATTGATGTTGAAGGTCTTTGTAACTTTAGGCCAGTGCCTGTGGATGATTGACCGTCCATCCTTCATCCTCTTCAGGAACACTTCAATATTGAACCGTGGGTATTGTATGAATAGCTTCCTCGCCTCCTGACCATACAGGTGGTTTGAGAGGTAATCATCAGTGAACTGCTTTGGAAAGGCCTAAAAACAAGGGTGTGCATAAATATCTTCTCTATATTGGAAATGGGGCAAAGGAATAAAAAAAGGCAAGGTATAATAGTTAGTACCATCCTGTAGTGAACTGATGTCTTCCTCATTGTGCAGACAAAGATCTTGTTGTTTTTTGTTGCTAATTTCTTTATCCTAACAATCTTTCTGAGTTTCTTGACTTGACTGATATTCATGGACAACTCATTTCCTCATATGCAAAAAGGGTCGAACAGTGGGTCAAAATCTCTGACAGCAGGACCTACATGTGCAAGACTAAATTGTTAAAGACCTAAATATTAGAATGGTTCCTGCAATTGCACAATAATGTGCTATTAGACAATGGACCATGCACATGCTAACCTTGATTGTAAACCTCAGTGCTTCCCATTGTTTCCCTGCAACACATATAAGGTAGTTAGTCATCAGGTTAAGTAAGGGTTCAGATGCTATCAGTAAAATATGTTGATGAAAAATAAGCACATTGCAGATTCATCAGATTAATTCAAGCTACATGGAAAACCCATTTATCCAAACCAAGCATGATTAAGAACTAGGAAATATAGCACTTGTATATGTTTCTCATGTATTAAGTGCAACCAAATTCGATGTATTCCTCACATGCACAACAATACAAAATTCTACCCACGACAATTAGACATTGCATTGCAGAATTGAACCAAGCAGTTAGCTAAACGCCACAATAAATGAACCAGACATTAACTGGGCACCACATTGCACAATATAACATACTCCTAATAGAAGATCGGACAGTTTACAAACCAAGCATGCTTAACAACTTGGAAATAAAGCAATTGTATTTTTTCTCATGTATTTACTATAGCCAAATTCAATTTATTCCTCACATGGTATACAATAACATGATGCACCCACAACTATTGAACATCGCATTGCAGAATTGAACCAAACAAAACAGTTAACTAAACACCACAACAAATGAACCAAACGTTAACTGAGCACCACATTGCACAATATAACATACTCCTAATAGAAGATCAGATAGTTAACCAAACCAAGCATGCTTAACAACATGGAAATATAGCAATTGTATTTGTTTCTGATGTATTTAGTACAACCAAATTTGATTTATTTCTCACATTGTATACAATAACAGAATGCATCCACAACAATTGAACATCGCATTGCAGAATTGAACCAAACAGCCAACCGCGTCACATCGTCGGTGCGCGAGGCGTCGATGGTGGCCTCCACGGCGAGGTACTCCTCCAAGATCTGGGGGTCGATACGAATGGCAGCCATCGCGACCTCATCTGTGCGTGCGGCCGCAATTTGCTTCTCCACTGCCAAATGGTCCTTGGGATCCTGGCTATACTGCGTGCACCGTGGCTTAGGGCGGCGCTTATTTGGTGGAGGGGTCGGTGATTTGGGTGGAAGGTGTTGCGCCGAGGGTCGGGGTATGTGGGATGTGGAAGGAAAAGGAGGATGGGGGCCGGGTGTGGATTACTTGCCTGGATAGGCGAGTCCGAGCAGTGTGGAGGAGGGTTGCCGGTGAGGAGGTAGCGCTGCAAACAAGGAGTGAAGGTTTCAACTTGGAAAGGAAGGCAAAAACAGGGGAAATGTGGCTTTTGGTAAGGGGAGGGGGTGGGGAGGTATATATTTCCACGGAAGCCGAAAATTTGGAATCGCTTCAGCGAATAAACTGGCGCGCAAAGTGTCATCAGACACGGTCCCTTATTCAGAACTGTGTACGATATGTGAACATGACAAACGATTCAGATAGCTTAACCCGTGTTTGTTGAGTTTGAACGTCAAAAATTTTGGTTCGAATTTCCCTGGTTACAGTGGTCATCCACGTCATTGCATAATTTGGGTACAGAAAGGAGACTACAGCACATCCACACTTCTTAATCGAGCAAGTTCAGCAATTAAATAGAGCTAGCTGACCTAAACATTACGTTAACAAATTAAAGACCGCCACTCTTAATTAAACAAAACAAAGAGTACTACTACGACTGGTGCTCGTCGATCTTCGCCGCCGCCTCCATGTCCAGCTCGCACCCGACGGTCTCCTAGGGAAGGGTTTCCATGTCATCAATTGCATTATACTCGGCAAGCATCTCGCCATCCGTGTCCGCCATATCTTTAGAATAGGCCGCCACAAGCTGGGCGTGGGCGGCTGCGATCTGGGCTCTAGCAGGCTCTGTCGTGGCAAGGTATGCCACACAGGAACGGATGGCTGCTCGAACTCTCTCGGTGATTGCCATCTCTTAGGCCGTGGGTTGCCGACCGTTGTCAGAGAAGCTTCGTTCGATTTGTGCGATGACTACCACGAGCTGGGCGTGGACGGCCTCGACATGGTAGTGGGCGGCCTCCATCAGGGCTAAGGCCGCTGCTGCGGAAGGGACAGCTATTGTGCCACTCTCGCCAGTTGCTATCCCTGAGGCAGATGCTGCTGCCGCTGCCTGAGAAGCAACAACGGCCGTTTGGGCTGCCTTGGCCGCCCGGACGCAGACTACGGTCGCCCTCATGAAGCTTGTTTGCACGTGCCTGGCGGCTGCGACCGCGCTCTCGCCAGAGTGGGCCGCCGAAGTTGACCTCATGACGTGGGTCCACGTCCCCATCTTTCACCGGCGATGAATGACCAGTGAAATTATATTTGGGGAGTGAGCTAGTGTGCTTGACACGCCGGCGGTGGACTGTAGCCGACGCACCTTCTCGCGTAAGCCATAGGCGTACTATACACCGACGGTGCTCCAAGATATTTTGTGCTACATCTCACACGGTTGGTGATAATAAACTGTGTGCGATCTACTTGATTTGTCGTCTTGATTTGAATTACGTAATGGGGTCACAACTTCAAAGGATGGTGTTTGAATTGCTAGAACTTTTATCTGCAGTGAACATGCAACGATAGGTGTGTCGTCAAAAAATTGGAATTATTCAGGGTTCATTTTGATTTTTTTATACATTAACTTGGTTTTGTAGGCATTTCAGGTGCATAATTAAAATTTGAACTACATGCACATGCTCCAGTGCATATAAACTGGTTGAAAAGGCAAATATGTGTCCTTGGTTGCATGCTTAGGTCCCATGCAACAAATGCGATTGAATTTCAAACACCCTGCCACCGTCACTCGGTCGCAAACACTGAGATACCTGGTTTTTAAATTCTAGTAAATCCAAAACTCGTCTGAAATTCATGAACCTTGGCATGCTATCATGGAGCGGCATCAACATACCATGGTAAATTTTTTGTCCCATTTGGGGCAGGTTTGGGTATAAGCTTCTCACAAACCAAAGCTTCTCACAACAAGCGTGATGGTTTCTGTATGGAACTTGCCACCTTTGGGGATGGAACGATATCCGTTGCCTCTTATTGCTTTCAAAAAAATTCGAGTGTCAAAATAGAACAACAAGAGTGTTGTGTTTAATTTTGGAATTGTTTGGGGTTCATTTGGACATTTCTATACATTAACTGGGTTTTCCAGGCATTTTATGTGCATAATTCAAATTTGAACTACCTGCACATTCTCGAGTGCGTATAAACTAGTTGAAAAATCAAATACGTGTCCTTGGTTGCATGCTTAGGTCCCATGCAAGAAATGGGAATGAATTTTGAATACCCTGCCACCGTCACTCGGTCGCAAACATTGAGATACCTGGTATTCAAGTTCTAGTAAATCCAAAACTCGTCTAAAATTCATGAAACTTGGCATGCTATCATGGAGCGGCATCAACATGTCGTGGTAAAAAAATTGTCCCATTTGGGGCAGGTTTGGGTATAAGCTTCTCACAAACCAGAGCTTCTCACAATAAGCGCGATGGTTTCGGTAGGGAACGTGCCACCTTTGGGGACGAAACGATATCCGTTGCCTCTTATTGCTTTCAAAATTTTCCGAGTGTCAACATAGAACAACAGGAGTGTAGTGTTTAATTTTGGATTTTTTTGGGGTTCGTTTGGACATTTTTATACATTAACTGGGTTTTCCAGGCATTTTATGTGCATAATTAAAATTTGAACTACATGCACATTCTATAGTGCATATAAACTGGTTGAAAAATCAAATATGTGTCCTTGGTTGCATGCTTAGGTCCCATGCAACAAATGGGAATGAATTTCAAACACCCTACCACCATCACTCGACCGCTAACATTGAGATACCTGGTTTTTAAATTCTAGTAGATCCAAAACTCGTCAAAAATTCATGAAACATGGCATGCTTTCATACAGCAACATTAACATGCCGTGGTAAATTTTTTGTCCTATTTGGGGCAGGTTTGGGTATAAGCTTCTCACAAACCAGGGCTTCTCACAACAAGCGTGATGGTTTCGGTAGGGAACATGCCACCTTTGGGGACGAAACGATACCCGTTGCCTCTTATTGCTTTCAACATTTTTCTAGTGTCAACATAGAACAACAAGAGTGTTGTGTTTAATTTTGGAATTTTTCGGGGCTTGTTTGGACATTTTTATACATTCACTGGGTTTTCCAGGCATTTTATGTGCATAATTCAAATTTGAACTACATGCACATTTTCCAATGCATATAAATTGGTTGAAAAATCAAATATGTGTCCTTGGTTACATGCTTAGGTCCCATGCAAGAAATGGGAATGAATTTCAAACACCCTGCCACGGTCACTCGGCCGCAAACATTGAGATACCTGGTTTTTAAATTCTAGTAAATCCAAAACTCGTCTGGAATTCATGAAACTTGGCATGCTATCATGGAGTGGCATCAACATGCCGTGGTAAAAAAACTGTCCCATTTGGGGCAGGTTTGGGTATAAGCTTCTCACAACAAGCGTGATGGTTTCAGTAGGGAACGTGCCACCTTTGGGGACGAAACGATATCCGTTGGCTCTTATTGCTTTCAACATTTTTCTAGTGTCAACATAGAACAACAGGAGTGTTGTGTTTAATTTTGGAATTTTTTGGGGCTCGTTTGGACATTTTTATACATTAACTGGGTTTTCCAGGCATTTTATGTGCATAATTCAAATTTGAACTACATGCACATTCTCAAGTGCATATACACTGGTTGAAAAATCAAATATGTGTCCTTGGTTGCTGAAAGTGCTAGTGATCGACTAGAGGGGGGTGAATAGGCGATTTTTATGAAAGTCTTCAAAACATGTAAGTTTCAAAGACAAACGATAGAAATAAACCTATTATCATGCAGCGGATGGTAGACTACACTAGGTGAACCATAGTCATGTATTCAATGAACTGAGAGCACAATAACTAATGGCAGCTAGGCAGTAAGGATCAGGTCGGAAGATATTGTGAAGCCAATCAGAACAAGCAGTCACTCAGTGAAGACAGAAGATAATGCAATCATACAATAACTTCACTAAGACCAACAGTAAGTAAAGTGAAGGGAAGGATGAAACAAGTGACTCGTTGAAGACAATGATTTGTTGGACCAGTTCCAGTTGCTGTGACAATTGTACGTCTGGTTAGGGAGGCTGAGATTCAACTCAGAAGACCTCGTCTTCACCTTATTCCCCTTGAGCTAAGGACACCCAGTCCTCGCCCAATCACTCTGGTAAGTCTTCAAGGTATACTTCCAAACCTTCATAGACTTCGTTCACCGGCGATCCACAATGACTCTTGGATGCTCAGAACGCGACGCTTAACCGGCTGGAGGATTCACAGTCCTCAAGTGTAATAAGTCTTCAGATCACACAGACAAGAAGACTTAAGTGATGCCTAACACTCTTTGGCTCTGGGTGGTTAGGGCTTTATCCTCTCAAGGAATTCTCTCTCAAAGGCTTCGAGGTGGGTTGCTCTCAAACGACAAAAGCCGTACTTTAACTCTGAGCAGCCAACCGTTTATGGTTGTAGGGGGTGGGCTATTTATAGCCACTAGGCAACCCGACCTGATTTGTCCGAAATGACCCTGGGTCACTAAGGAACTGACACGTGTTCCAATGGTCAGATTTCAAACACACATGGCAACTTTACTTGGGCTACAAGCAAAGCTGACTTGTCCAACTCTGAACAAGATTCACTCTCATAGTCTTCACTCGAAGACATAGGTTTTGGTTAAGCATCACTTCAGTCATTCTGACTGGTTCTCTTGGACCCCACTTAACAGTACGGTGGTTCCTATGACTCAACAAAGAAGAAGAAGAACTACGAAAGATCTAAGTCTTCGCGCTCCATAGTCTTCATGTGATGTCTTCTCTTGTCATAGTATTCAATGTGAATGTCTTCACATACCACCTTTGACTTCAGTGTCTTCATACATTTTTAGGGGCCATCTCTGGTAAGAAAACCGAATCAATGAGGGACTTCTACCTGTGTTATCCTGCAATTCTCACAAACACATTAGTCCCTCAACTAGGTTTGTCATCAATACTCCAAAACCAACTAGGGGTGGCACTAGATGCACTTACAATCTCCCCCTTTTTGGTGATTGATGAAAAACTAGTTGAAGTTTTCAACGGGGAATATAATATGTGAAATTATAAAGGATAAGGAATTGTCTTCATAAGTTGCAAGGGCTCCCCCTGAAGATGTGCATATAAGTAATTTGCTTTTGGAATGCAAATGCACATGGCAGGTTGTACTTGTGGAGATCCTCTTCAACTTATGATGACAATTCATCATGCATGTAAAGGTATGTGAAGATAATGACATGCATAATGGAAAATGGACGTCTGCAAATGATCTAAGTGCGGAATTTATCGTCGCATCGCAAAATAGCAAATAAGTAGCAGACGACCATTGAGTTTAAGTGTTACAACTCAAAGAACCAAATGTATCAAAACGAGAGTTGTAAACACTAGGCAAAACATAAAGTAACTGCCCATATTGACCCGCTTGAAGACTATCAAACTCATATGCTTCTCCCCCTTTTGTCAGTGAGGACCAAAAAGGTTTGAAGACATAGAGCATCTACTCGTTCCCATGAAGAGTAGGTGAAGCAGCAGGGTCGTCGGTGGTGTTTGGCGGTGCAGAAGAACTTGGGGCAGTGTTGAGGCGTGCAGAAGTAGGGGGCGGTGAAGTGGCATCATCTTCGTCCTCGATCACTCTGGCATTCACAGTTGCCGCAGAGGAAGAAAACTCAGAGTCTTCAAGAGATGGAGTTCGTCGCAGCACAACCCTTCGGGGAGGTGTGGAGTCAAACTTGAAGCGTTCAGAGAAGCCATCCTCTTGAAGATCATCCTCAGAGCTCATAAGCATCAGCCCTTTCCATGTACGCCGACAAGTTTCATGGGCAATAAAGGCATTCTAGGTGGCAAGATTGCGAATGGGGTTGACATCCACCAAGAGGCTTTGCATTTGGCGCTTCAGCCAGTCATGATGCCTATCCTGTTTCCGATGAAGAGCAACCAGAAGCTCTCGGTCATTGAGAAGATGAGATCGCTTTTTGGGTCGTTGGGCAATAGTGCTCTTAGTGGCTTCAGTAAGAGCACGATGAGGTGCACGTGTAGTTCCAGCCAGAGGAGAAACACGAGTGACTGCTTCAACTCCTCAATGTTCTGAGTGAAACTTTGATGCTCCGCATTCTGAAGACTAAGAGGTTCCTTGGCAGGCTCAGGATAAATGGCTTCAACGGACATATCCACATCAGGCAGAAAGATCCGATGATTGCGAGCAGATGGTGATGGGGAACGTAGTAATTTCAAAAAATTTCCTACGCACATGCCAGATCATGGTGATGCGTAGCAACGAGGGGGAGAGTCTGATCTACATACCCTTGTAGATCGCAACGGAAGCGTTGACACAACGTAGAGGAAGTAGTCGTATGTCTTCTTCCCGATCCGACCGATCCAAGCACCGTTACTCCGGCACCTTCGAGTTCTTAGCACACGTTCAGCTTGATGACGTTCCTCGGGCTCCGATCCAGCAAAGCGTCGAGGAAGAGTTCCGTCAGCACGACGGCGTGGTGACGATCTTGATGTTTCACCGACGCAGGGCTTCGCCTAAGCTCTACAACGATATGACCGAGGTGGAATTTAGTGGCAGGGGGCACCGCACACGGCTAAGGGACGATCAACAATGATCAATTGTGTGTCAAGAGGTGCCCCCTGCCCCCGTATATAAAGGAGCAAGGGGGAGGGGTTCGGCCGGCCAAGGGAGAGGGGCGCAGGAGGAGTCCTACTCCCACCAGGAGTAGGACTCCCCCCCCCCAATCCTATTCCTAATAGGAATCCTCAAGGGGGAAAGAGAGAAGGGGTGGCCGGCCACCTTCCCTAGTCCTAATAGGACTAGGGAAAGGGGGGAGGTGCGCAGCCCTCTATGGCAGCCCCTTTCACTTTTCCACTAAGGCCCAATAGGCCTATTTGCCTCCCGGGGGGTTCCGGTAACCCTCCCGGTATTCCGGTAAAATCCTGATTTCACCCGGAACACTTCCGATGTCCAAACATAGGCTTCCAATATATCAATCTTTACGTCTCGACCATTTAGAGACTCCTCGTCATGTCCGTGATCACATCCGGGACTCCGAACAACCTTCGGTACATCAAAATGCATAAACTCATAATAACTGTCATCGTAACGTTAAGCGTGCGGACCCTACGGTTCGAGAACAATGTAGACATGACCGAGACACATCTCCGGTCAATAACCAATAGTGGGACCTGGATGCCCATATTGGCTCCTACATATTCTACGAAGATCTTTATTGGTCAGACCGCATAACAACATACGTTGTTCCCTTTGTCATCGGTATGTTACTTGCCCGAGACTCGATCGTCGGTATCCAATACCTAGTTCAATCTCGTTACCGGCAAGTCTCTTTACTCGTTCCGTAATACATCATTTCGCAACTAACTCATTAGTTGCAATGCTTGCAAGGCTTAAGTGATGTGCATTACCGAGAGGGCCCAGAGATACCTCTCCGACAATCGGAGTGACAAATCCTAATCTCGAAATACGCCAACCCAACATCTACCTTTGGAGCCACCTGTAGTACTCCTTTATAATCACCCAGTTACGTTGTGACGTTTGGTAGTACCCAAAGTGTTCCTCCGGCAAACGGGAGTTGCATAATCTCATAGTCATAGGAACATGTATAAGTCATGAAGAAAAGCAATATCAACATACTAAACGATCGCGTGCTAAGCTAATGGAATGGGTCATGTCAATCAGATCATTCAACTAATGATGTGACCTCGTTAATCAAATAACAACTCTTTGTTCATGGTTAGGAAACATAACCATCTTTGATTAACGAGCTAGTCAAGTAGAGGCATACTAGTGACACTGTGTTGGTCTATGTATTCACACATGTATTATGTTTCTGGTTAATACAATTCTAGCATGAATAATAAACATTTATCATGATATAAGGAAATAAATAATAACTTTATTATTGCCTCTAGGGCATATTTCCTTCAGATGGCTGATATGAGATAGCGGAGTAGAGTTTAATCAGCCGCATTATCCGTGGAGCGTAGAACTTCAAGCCAAAAAGATCAGAGCCTGATGCAGCAAGTTGGCGGATGAAGAAGTCCTGTGCATTGAAGCATTTGCCATGAACAATATAGAAGACCAAAGTCTTCATTGCACCTTCCAGCTTGGCATGTGGAGAATGTCCTTTGATGGGCCAGAGAGTTCACCTTATGATGTGATAGATAGTCCTTGGCAGATACTCAAGGTCTTAAACAAAGAACTCCTTAGGATATGCAACATCTTGTGGCAAGGGCTTCATCATACTGAGCATCTGACTCATGTTCGGTTCAGGCTTCTGAAAGATGTTCTCCATAGCTTCACTGTGAAGCTGACAGCCAGGTTCATAGAGATCTCCAGGAGTGGGCAGACCAGTGAGCTCAATGATATCAAAGGCTTTGGCTTCGTGACGAACATTTCCTGTCTTCCACTCCAGGATCCAAGTCTTCGGATCTCTGTTGTAACCACGGATGTGAAGTGGGGCATAAAATTGGAGCAGCAACTCTTCGTTCCAGTGCTCTTGGTTGGTGACAAAAGGCAACAATCCAACCTCTTTGAAGCAATCCAGAGCTTCTTCCAGACAGGGCAGACCAGCTATTGCTTCGGTGTCAAGATGCTTATGTGGGAAGATGCGACCTTGATTGTACATAATGCAGGAGTAATAGCTTCGCTGCAGATAGCTCCAGAACCGATCAGAAGATATTCGTTCCCTTGAGTAGGGGTTCTTGGAGCTATTGAAGAATGTGTTGTCTGCTTTGAAGCCGTTGACATTGAAGGATCCAGGTGCTGATGCAGGACCTGGAAACCTGGGCAACCTTGGCATTGGCTTCTGTACCCGAGGCATGTGCTCAATATGATAGTCAAACTGAGGACCAGCAGCAGGTGCAGGAACAGAAGCAGTGGCATCATTGGCTTCGCTGACTTCTGGTTCTTGGGTTGGTGGAGGCTCCACATTTGCTTCGGCCATGACAACATCAGTGGCTTCATTGGTGTTGGTGGTGGCAGCCTCAAGATTTTCTACCTCCACTTGTCGAGCTGGAGGGTCGGGCACAAGCACGTTCTTCTCGAGAACAGCTTCTTCAGTAGTTGGGGAAGTAGGAACAGGTTCTTCTTCTTGAGTGTCATCGGCTGATGCAGCCAGAATGTCTTCAGCAGTTTTAGCGTCAGACTCGGAGACTTGAGACCTTGGTCCTTTGCGAAGCCTACGTAACGCAGGCGACACCATTGGAGATGGAGTTGGCTGGGCCTCAAAGTCATCTTCTTCTTCTTGCCGGGGTGGTGTGACTTGTTGTTGTTGTGGGTGATCAACCCATGTTGCATTCTGAGCAATTGGCGTGAAAGGACGACCAATGCTGATGAGTTTGCTGTGCGTAAGCACATGCGATGATACCTGTTGGTGCTCGATCTGAGGAAGGACTACATCATCTTCAACATTGTCATGGTGACCAATGTCTTCAGCAGCGGTGGGATCAGCTGCTGGAATGTCTTCAGCTTCATAAGCCTCTGTGGAAGCAGGCTCATGGACAGTCAGTTGGCGCTCTTGATGTTCAGCGTCAGGTCGAACCATGGAGATAGGTTCAACAATTAAGGGCTCTTTGGGAGCAGCCCGTTCCTTCTTGGTCTTCCGCTTCTTCTTGGAGGGAGCAACATCAGATGCTTCAGGATATTTTCTCTTTCTGGCTTCAGCCTCAGCAGTCCTCGTCTTCTTCAGTTCTGAAGCGGTAGACCTGGCTTTTGGCTTCGAGCCAGTCATGCTGGTTGGGAAGACAATGGGATCTGCTTCCTGCCTTGGTGCGTTGGGTTCGGCCATAGTGGGCTTCTTCTTCTTCTTAGCAGCCATCCTGGGATCAATGCCCAGACGCCCAAGGGCCTTGCGCTTCTCAGCCTCGTTGTAGGCTTGCACACACTTGTCAGCCAGGCTCTTCATGCGCTCACGAGAACCCTGAGCTTCTGCACGTTTCTTGAGAAAGGCTTCCTTGAGCTCGTGCAGCATAATCTTGAAGTTCTTCACCTCTTGCATGTTGAGCTTGGCCATATGCTTCTTGAACTGGGCTTTTTCAAAGTCAATCTTTTGCTTCAGTTCAACGATGCGCTAGGCGATAGCTAACTCTGAAGCAATGGCACCATGGAAGGCGACACTGAGGCCAATTGGAAGTTGCAGATCGTCAAAGCTGAGGTTGGGCGTTTCAAACCACTCATCGATGAAGTCATGGATGATTGCCACGTCAAAGAGAGGCAAATTGTTGAAGATTTCTGCTTCTTCTTTGCTCTTGATCAGTTGCTCAAGAGCATCATCTGCCAGATCTTCATCACTGGACAGATCAATGGCATCATTGCGCAGAATGGCAGCAGCAGTCAGTTCTTGGCTGGTGTGTGGCAGAGGCATCTTGACTCTCTGGGGCTTGGAGATGCATGACAGATCTTAAGACTGCACACTGTCTTCAGGAGGTGCAGTAGCCAGTGGCTTCGCCCGTGAGATTTTCGGGGCTGAGGCAGGTTTTGAAGCTTTAGGTTGCTTCAGTTTCTTTGGCGTCGGCATTGCAGGCGCTTCGTCAGATTCAGCGTCATCTGCAGGCACATCCATACCTGTCCCTTGAACCACGATATGAGTGATGAGACCTTCCAGGTTATAGAAGGGCCCAACAAGATTGGGTTCAGCTTCGCGGGTGCCATCAGCACGGGGAGCAGAGGGACCAGGGTTGAAGTCTAGTCCCAATGGCTTCTTGTTCTGCTTCGCTGAGTTCTTGGCAAACTGGAAGTTGCGCTTGAACAAATTGTCGTCACGACACCATAGTAGTAACGATGGGTCAGCATCAGCAGGCTGTGGTCCACGGACCATGTAGGGATAGAAGCCTTGTTCAATGGCTTCATCTCTGGACCTGGGTTGAAGATTTTTGTATAGGATGTCTCCCCAAGGTCGCTTGATGGCATTTTTCTCAGCATATTCCTGGGTCACAAACCGGTATTTGAACCATTGTTCTGCCCAATATCTTCGAATCCATTGGATTCGGGTCTTGCGTTGATTGTAATCCTCTTCAGCATTTGTCTTGTAAAGCTCTGAGAGGTCATAAGGCAAATCTCTTGATGTTCCCCCATGACGCTGTCTGCCACCCTTCCTTACGGATTTCTCTGCAGCCATGAACTTCAAACTGAATGGCTTCAACACGTTCAAAGGCTTCAGAGGCTTTCGCTTGCTGGATAAACAGGAACTGGCTTCGGGAGAATTTATATGATGCTGTAAGAATTCTGCAAATGAATGCAGACTATGAGAATCAAGGGATTCTCCCACGGACATGTACCTGTGACAGCATTAAGGTGCGAGGGAAGGGGAAGAGGTCATATGCATTCTCAGAAGATTTTGAAGATAAATCAATTTAGAAGACATTGATCTCATCGTGCGAAGACATTCACTCATAGATAAGGAGTTGGTTCCAGATTTGTACGAATCCAGAGATCAGTAAAAGTGAGGAATCTAACTACTTTGTGAAGCATAAGTGAACATACTAGGCATAATATGAGATGCAGTATGAAGTGGATCCAACATGTGTGAACAGAAACTACTTGTGGTAGAAGGTGACAAATCTGTAGGATCAAAGGGGCCGTAAAAAGGAAGTTTTATTTACCACACAAGGAACTGCTAGACGGAGTGGAAGAGGAGGCCGAGCAGTTCGATCGTCCGTGCCCTAACTTGGCGACGGAGGACACCTATGGCAATGGCGGAGAAGACGATGTCCGCGGCCGGCGTGAAGACAACGTCAGAGAGGTTGCGGCAGCTAAGCACTTCGTCACCGGCATCGTCGAGGGCTAGCGGTGGCGCTAGGGTTTGTGCGAGAGTGGAAGAAAGGATAATGACTGTGGTGAGGCGTGTATTTATAGGGACAGGGACGGCACAGCATTATTACATAGGTGCCCCTGGTGATTCACATCTGAAGAACACGTGGCCATCATGCAACATATCGGAGGTTGTTCCACGTTCCCACGCACGCCTGGATTGTCGGGTGGTCGTTCCCACTTCTCCGGGTTTCAGGTGAAGGAATTTGCATTGAAAACGGACTTAATGTTTTCTTTGTATCTTCTGCTGACAAGGACGCAGAGAAGACATTCGACAGTTTCAATAGAATGCATATGATTTGGAGAGATAGAGTTTGAGATAGAAAGCATAGAGAGGTTAGGGTCCGATCACATTCACTTAGTTCAAAAGATTCACCAAGAAGACATAGCTATAAGTGAATGCTGTAGAGGACAGATCACTATATATATATATATATATATGAAAAAGACAATCAAACCAACATAGTGAAGATAATCATGAGGACAAGTTGAGAATGAAGACAAACAAAATGTGAAGACATAGCAAATGTAACACCATGGGTAAAACACTTCAAATAGAAGAATTTGGTGGTGGCGTTACCCACCGTATAGGAAGTATTAGACCCAGACACGGCGCACAATTATCGTGGCGCTCCGAAGTCAAATTCCACATTAATGTATTCACACTTAGAATGTATGTCTTCATTGATTGAAGATATACTTTACTTCATGCGTTGCACATCTAAGTTATCAATATGCATAAGTGTTAGGATGTGTGCCTGATCATAGGACATTTGAGGATTCCAAGATATTTAGCTCACACCGTAACTTGCAAAATCTCTTCTCATCCAAGGGCTTGGTGAAGATATCTGCCAATTGCTCTTCAGTGTTGACGTGTATGATATCAATATCTTCCTTCGCAACATGATCTCTGAGAAAGTGATGACGAATTTCAATGTGCTTTGTCTTCGAGTGCTGAACTGGGTTGTTGGCAATCTTGATGGCGCTTTCGTTGTTGCAGTAGAGTGGCACTTACTTCAGATGAATGCCATAGTCTTTGAGTGTTTGCTTCATCCACAGAAGCTGAGTGCAGCAAGATCCAGCAGCAATATATTCAGATTCAGCAGTGGAGAGAGATACACAGTTCTGCTTCTTTAAAGACCAACATACAAGTGATCGTCCCAGAAAATGACATGTGCCTGATGTAGACTTGCGATCCACTTTTTCACCAGCATAATCAGCATCCGAGAATCCAACCAGATCAAACTCTGAGCCCTTTGGATACCATAGTCCTAGAGTTGGGGTGTAAGCCAAATATCGAAGAATTCGCTTCACAGCTAAGTGATGCGATTCCTTTGGTGCCGCTTGGAATCGAGCACACATGCAAACACTAAGCATAATATTTGGCCTAGATGCACATAGATAAAGTAAAGAACCAATCATGGAGCGGTATACCTTTTGGTCGAACTCTTTACCATTGTCGTCGGGACCGAGATGATGTTTGGCTGGCATTGGCGTCGTGAAGCCTTTGCAGTCTTGCATACCAAACTTCTTCAGGCAATCTTTGAGATACTTCTCTTGAGATATAAAGATGTCGTTGCGTTGCTGACGTATTTGAAGACCAAGGAAGAACTTCAGCTCACCCATCATGTACATCTGATATTGCTCTTGCATCATATATCCAAACTCTTCACTGTATTTCTGATTGGTGCAGCCGAAGATAATGTCATCCACATATATTTGGCACACAAACAGTTCACCATCATATGTCTTCGTGAAGAGAGTGGGGTCGAGGGAACCAGATTTGAAGCCTTTGCTCTTCAGGAAGTCTTTGAGTGTGTCGTACCAAGCCCGAGGAGCTTGTTTGAGGCCATATAGTGCCTTGTTGAGCTTGTACACCATGTCAGGATGTTTTGGATCTTCAAAGCCAGGCGGTTGTGCAACATACACTTCTTCTTCAATCTTGCCATTGAGAAAAGCACTCTTCACATCCATTTGATATAGAAGTATGTTATGATGATTTGCATAGGCGAGCAGTATGCGTATGGCTTCAAGTCTAGCCACAGGAGCAAATGTTTCATCGAAGTCAATCCCTTCAACTTGAGTGTATCCTTGAGCAACGAGACGAGCTTTGTTTCTGACAACTTTACCATGCTCATCTTGCTTGTTGCGATATATCCATTTGGTGCCTATTATATTATGCTTCCGAGGATCAGGACGCTTAACCAATTCCCATACATTATTCAGCTCAAACTATTGAAGCTCTTCTTGCATAGCTTGAATCCATTCAGGTTCCATGAAGGCTTCTTCAACTTTCTTAGGTTTTGTTATTGAGACGAATGCGAAGTGCCCACAGAAATTTGCTAGCTGAGTTGCCCTTGGACGAGTGAGTGGACCAGGTGCATTTATGCTATCGATTATTCTCTCAATCTGCACTTCATTTGCAACACGAGGATGTATAGGATGAAGATTTTGCTCTTGCTGATCATCGTCATTGTTAGAGGGATTGTCTTCAGGCTGAGCATTGTCTTCGGGTTGTTCAGGTGCGGAGATGATAAGTTCCTCTTCAGGTTGAGCTTCAGAAGGTATGATTTCTCTAGTTCCCATAAGTTTGATTGATTCACTGGATGGAACTTCATCTAGCACATTTGGCAGTTGCTCTCTTTGTGAGCCGTTAGTTTCATCGAACCGCACATCCACTGTTTCAACCACTTTGTAATGAAAGAGATTGAAGACTCTGTAGGAGTGAGAATCCTTTCCATATCCAAGCATAAAACCCTCATGTGCTTTTGGTGCAAACTTTGAAGTGTGATGTGGATCCTTGATCCAACACTTGGCGCCAAATACTCTGAAGTACCTGACATTTGGCTTCTTGCCAGTAAGGAGCTCATAGGATGTCTTGTTCAGAAGCTTGTGAAGATAAACACGGTTGATGATATGGCATGCAGTGTCAATGGCTTCAGGCCAGAATTTTCTTGGAGTCTTGTATTCATCAAGCATCGTTCAAGCCATCTCAATAAGTGTTCTGTTCTTGCGTTCGACGACGCCATTCTGCTGTGGCGTGTACGGAGCTGAGAATTCATGTGTGATGCCCAAGGTATCAAGATATGTATCAAGGCCAGTGTTCTTGAATTTAGTGCCATTGTCACTTCTGATGTGCTTTATCTTGGCGCCATAGTTGTTCATTGCTCGATTGGCGAAGCGTCTGAAGACATCCTGCGCTTCAGTCTTGTAAAGGATTATATGCACCCAAGTATATCTTGAATAATCATCAACAATGACAAAGCCATAGAGACAAGCAGTAGTAGTAAGAGTTGAGTAATGAGTGGGACCGAAAAGATCCATGTGTAGTAGTTCGAAGGGTTATGTCATTATCATGATTGTCTTCGAGGTATGCTTGGCCCTCGTCATCTTTCCTGCTTCACAGGCACCGCATAAGTGGTCCTTCTTGAACTTGACGCCCTCGATGCCTATGACATGCTTCTTTCTTGCAAGAGTGTGGAGGTTCCCCATGCCAGCATGCCCTAGCCTTCGATTCTAGAGCTAGCATTCAGAAGCTTTTGCTAGAAGACATACTGCAAGTTGTGGTCCTGCTGAGAAATCTACCACGTACAAATCATCTTTCCGATACCCTTCAAACACTAGAGTCTTGTCAGATTCCATTAGTACAAGGCAACGATATTTTCCAAACATCACAATCATGTTTAAATCACAAAACATTGAGTCAGACATTAAGTTGAAACTAAGGGATTCAACAAGATGACTTTATCCATGTGTTGATCCTTTGAGATTGCAACTCTACCTAAACCCAATACCTTGCTTTTACCAGTGTCAGCAAATGTGATGTGACTTTTGTCTGATGGACGTAAAGTTGAGTCCATGAGAAGGCTTCGCTTGCCAGTCATGTGATTTGTACACCCACTATCAATAATCCATTCTGAAGCAGCTAGTGTCGTACCCTACAGTGCAGTTAGGGGGATAGGCTTCACGAAGAGAATTGTGAAGCAAAAACATTCGACGAACCAGTGGATTATTAAATCTTAGATCGAGATTAGGACTGTTAGGACAAGTTGCAAGCGATTCAGAAACGAAGTACATAATAAGACCAATTGGGCATTTGATCTTGCGCCCTACAAGATGTTTAAGGTCCCTGGAGACCTTTCCCTGCAAAAGAGAGTGAAGCTTTCTTAGCCACCCACATCTTTAGGGGTGGCTTCGAAGCAATGAGTCTAAGTGCAGCATCTGAGAATTTTGGCTTTGGAGCCCTAGCAAAAAGTCTTGCAGGTGGACAATAGTACTCATAAGAATAAGCAGAATAGTTCTTAGTTTTATGAACATGGCGGTTTGATGAACCGTGGTCATATTCATAGGCCTGAGTATGGCTTCCCTGCAAAACATTTGCGTTAGTTTGACTCCGGTGAGTCCTTTGTCTGTATGAAACCTTTGGACCGTATGAAGCCTGTGGTCTGGGGTTTGTCTTCTTTACCTGTGGTGTCATGATGACATTCACAGGAAGATTCTCCAAACACCTTTTGGGCACCCAGATCTTCTCCATAGGCGGTCCATTCCTGCAGTTAGTATCAATATACCTGGCAAACACTTCACCATTCTGATTCTTAAACAGTTTATAGTTTGCATCAAAGGATTCATCAATAATAATTGGGTTAGCACAAGTGAAGCCAGATAGAGCGAATGGATCTGCTGAAGGTTCCTTTCCAGCAACCCATGTGGTTTTGGGGTACTGCTCAGGTTTCCAGTAAGAGCCATCAACATTCATTTTCCTTACGAACCCAACACCCTCTTTCCTAGGGTTTCGGTTCAGGATCTGCCTTTTGAGGACATCACATAGTGTCTGATGCCCTTTGAGACTTTTGTACATCCCTGTTTCAAGCAGTGTCTTCAACCTAGCATTCTCATCAGCAATAGCAGTGGTATCCTCAGCAGAGGGGTTAGTTACCACATCAACAGTTGAAGATATTGCAACAGTAGCAGTAGTAGAACATTCAGCATCAGAAGTAGCATTATCACGCTCAATGCATTTAAGACATGGTGGTTCAAATCCTTCCCGAGCTGAACTGATCTATTCGGCGCGAAGCGACTCGTTTTCTTTTTGAAGATCTTCATGAGCCGCTCTCAATTTCTCAAGATCTTGCTTCCTTTGAAGATAATCATAGGAAAGCCTTTCATGAGCTGTTGAGAGTGTTTCATGACGACTTTTAAGTTCCTCATACTTAACGTGAAGATTTTTTATGTCTTCAATTAAGGACTGAGATCGAGTCATTTCAGCGTCTAACAGATCATCGCTTTTGTCTAACAGTTTTTGAATGTGTTCCATGGTGTTCTGTTGTTCAGTTGCAATTTTAGAAAGTGTTTTGTAGCTGGGTTTGGAAACACAATCAGAGTCATCGTCACTAGATGTTTGATAGTGAGTAGTGCGTGTGTTTACCTTGGCACCGCGTGCCATGAAGCAATAGGAAGGAGCGGAGTAGTCCTTGTCATTTGCATCGATGTCGGTGATGAAGTCATTGTCTTCAGTGTTGAAGATGGACTTGGCAACATATGCTATAGCCAGACTTGCAACGCCAGAGTCAGACTCCTCCTCAGACTCCACCTCCGCCTCCTCAGAAGCAGACTCATCCTCAGAGTCCATTTCCTTGCCAACAAACGCACGTGCCTTGCCAGATGAGCTCTTCTTGTGTGATGAAGACTTGGAGGAAGACTTGGAAGAAGATTTTGAGTATTTCTTCTTCTTCTTGTCGTCAGAGTCATACTCCTTGCTCTTCTTCTTCTTCTTCTTGTTCTCATTGTCCCACTGTGGACACTCAGAGATGTAGTGGCCAGGTTTCTTGCACTTGTGACATGTTCTCTTCTTGTAGTCATGAGCAGAAGCTTCATCATTCCTTGAGCTTGCTCATGAAGACTTTCTAAGGCTTTTCTTCTTGGTGAATTTTTGGAACTTCTTCACAAGCATAGCAAGCTCCCTTCCAATGTGTTCAGGATCATCAGAACTGCTGTCAGATTCTTCTTCAGATGAGGAGACAACCTTTGCCTTCAAGGCACGAGTTCGCCCATAGTTGGGACCGTAGATGTCTCTTTTCTCAGAAAGCTGAAACTCGTGTGCGTTGAGCCTCTCAAGTATGTCAGACGGATCTAGTGTCTTGAAATCAGGACGTTCTTGAATCATCAGGGCTAGGGTGTCAAACGAACTGTCAAGCGATCTCAAGAGTGTCTTGATGACTTCATGCTTGGTGATCTCAGTAGCGTCGAGGGCTTGAAGCTCATTTGTGATGTCAGTGAGCCGATCAAATGTGAGCTGGACATTCTCATTGTCATTTCTCTTGAAGCGGTTGAAGAGGTTGTGAAGGACACTAATTCTCTGATCTCTCTGGGTTGAGACGCCTTCGTTGACCTTGGATAGCCAGTCCCAGACTAGCTTAGATGTTTCCAAAGCACTCACGCGGCCGTACTGTCCTTTGGTCAGATGACCACAGATGATATTCTTGGCAGTAGAGTCCAGTTGAACGAACTTCTTGACATCAGCGGCAGTGACACCTTCTCCAGCCTTGGGAACGCCGTTCTTGACGACATACCATAGGTCAACATCAATGGCTTCAAGATGCATGCACATCTTATTCTTCCAGTAGGGATATTCAGTTCCATCGAAGAAGGGGCACGCAGCGGAGACTTTAATTATCCCTGCAGTCGACATAGCTAAAACTCCAGGTGGTTAAACCGAATCACACAGAACAAGGGAGTACCTTGCTCTGATACCAATTGAAAGTGCTAGTGATCGACTAGGGGGGTGAATAGGCGATTTTTATGAAAGTCTTCAAAACATGTAAGTTTCGAAGACAAACGATAGAAATAAACCTATTATTATGCAGCGGAAGGTAGACTACACTAGGTAAACCATAGTCATGTATTCAATGAAGTGAGAGCACAAAACTAATGGCAGCTAGGCAGTAAGGATCAGGTAGGAAGATATTGAGAAGCCAATCAGAACAAGCAGTCACTCAGTGAAGACAGAAGATAATGCAATCATACAATAACTTCACTAAGACCAACAGTAAGTAAAGTGAAGGGAAGGATGTAACCTGTGACTCGTTGAAGACAATGATTTGTTGGACCAGTTCCAGTTGCTGTGGCAACTGTATGTCTGGTTAGGGAGGCTGAGATTCAACTCAGAAGACCTCGTCTTCACCTTATTCCCCTTGAGCTAAGGACACCCAGTCCTCGCCCAATCACTCTGGTAAGTCTTCAAGGTAGACTTCCAAACCTTCACAGACTTCGTTCACCGGCGATCCACAATGACTCTTGGATGCTCAGAACGGGACGCCTAACCGGCTGGAGGATTCACAGTCCTCAAGTGTAATAAGTCTTCAGATCACACAGACAAGAAGACTTAAGTGATGCCTAACACTCTTTGGCTTTGGGTGGTTAGGGCTTTATCCTCTCAAGGAATTCTCTCTCAAAGGCTTCGAGGTGGGTTGCTCTCAGATGACAAAAGCCGTACTTTAACTCTGAGCAGCCAACCATTTATGGTTGTAGGGGGTGGGCTATTTATAGCAACTAGGCAACCCGACCTAATTTGTCCGAAATGACCCTGGGTCACTATGGAACTGACACGTGTTCCAATGGTCAGATTTCAAACACACACGGCAACTTTACTTAGGCTACAAGCAAAGCTGACTTGTCCAACTCTGAACAAGATTCGCTCTCATAGTCTTCACTCGAAGACATATGTTTTGGTTAAGCATCACTTCAGTCATTCTGACTGGTTCTCTTGGACCCCACTTAACAGTACGGTGGTTCCTATGACTCAACAAAGAAGAAGAAGAACTACGAAAGATCTAAGTCTTCGCGCTCCATAGTCTTCATGCGATGTCTTCTCTTGTCATAGTCTTTAATGTGAATGTCTTCACATACCACCTTTGACTTCAATGTCTTCATACATTTTTAGGGGTCATCTCTGGTAAGAAAACCGAATCAATGAGGGACTTCTACCTGTGTTATCCTGCAATTCTCACAAACACATTAGTCCCTCAACTAGGTTTGTCGTCAATACTCCAAAACCAACTAGGGGTGGCACTAGATGCACTTACATTTGCATGCTTAGGTCCCATGCAAGAAATGGGAATGAATTTCAAACACCCTGCCATCGTCACTCGGCCGCAAACATTGAGATACCTGGTTTTTAAATTCTAGTAAATCCAAAACTCGTCTAAAATTCACGAAACTTGGTATGCTATCATGGAGTGGCATCAACATGCCATGGTAAAAAATTTATCCCATTTGGGGCAGGTTTGGGTATAAACTTCTGACAAACCAGAGCTTGTCACAACAAGCGTGATGGTTTCGGTAGGGAACGTGCCACCTTTGGGGACGAAACGGTATCCGTCGCCTCTTATTGCTTTCAAAAAGTTTTTAGTGTGAACATAGAACAACAGGGTGTTGTGTTTAATTTTGGAATTTTTGGGGGTTCATTTGGACATTTTTATACATTAACTAAGATTTCTAGGCATTTGATGCGCATAATTCAAATTTGAAATACATGCATACACTCCAGTGCATATAAACTGTTTGAAAAAAAATCAAATATGTGTCCTTGGTTGCATACTTAGGTCCCATGCAAGAAATGGGAATGAATTTCAAACACCCTGCCACCGTCACTCGGCCACAAACATTGAGATACCTGGTCTTTAAATTGTACTAAATCCAAAACTCGTATGAAATTCATGAAACTTGGCATGCTATCATGGAGCGGCATCAACATGACGTGGTAATTTTTTTGTCCCATTTGGGGTAGGTTTGGGTATAAGCTTCTCACAAACCAGAGCTTCTCAGCAAGCGTGATGGTTTCGGTAGGGCACGTGCCACCTTTGGGGACGAAACAATATTCGTTGCCTCTTATTGCTCTCAATTGTTTTCTAGTGTCAACATAGAACAACAGGAGTGTTGTTTTTAATTTTGGAATTTTCGGGGTTCGTTTGGACATTTTTATACATTAACTGGGTTTTCTCGGCATTTCATGTGCATAATTCAAATTTGAACTACATGCACAAGCTCCAGTGCACATAAATTGGTTGAAAAATCAAATCTGTGTCCTTCGGGGCATGCTTAGGTCCCATGCAAGAAATAGGAATGAATTTCAAACACCAGGGCTCTGTTGATTGCCGGTAAAACGTTGAGATACTTTGTTTGTAAATTCTAGTAAATCCAAAACTCCTTTGAAATTCATGAAACTTGGCATGCTATAATGGAATGGCACCTGACATGCTGTGGTATTTTTCGTGTCCATTTTGAGAGAAGGCCCACTCGAATAACAACCAACAAAGGCATTTTGAAACAAATAGCTGCCACTGTAACATCTCAAATGTTTTGTATAATTTAAATTGTGTGTGTTCTGTTAACCATTCACGTGACGCCACACCTCACTCTTTTAATGTCTAGGAGGTGCCGCGCGGATAGGTGCTTGAGTGCTTGACTAAACGGAAGGTGTGCGAGTTGTACTCCAATGCAGAGGCTCACCGGGAAACGTGCGATCTATACACCGCGCAGGCTCACTAGGAAGCGAGCCCTTTGACTTCCATGGCCGCCCGCCTTGCTCGCACCCTCTACATTAATGGTGCCCAAGCCGCAGTTCAATATGGTTTTTAAATATAAAACACTGATCACAAACGTTTTAGTTAGAACACCCGTATGCAAAACCGACAATTTCCCCAGGAAGCCAAGGGAAAATGTGCCTAGTAGGATTTGTGCAACTCTTGATCGCAAATGTTTTAGTTAGAACACCTGTATGCAAACCGAGAACTTCCCCAGGAAGCCAAGAGAAAATGTGCCGAGCAGGATTTCTGCAGCTCTTGATTGCAAACATTTTAGATAGAACACCCATATGCAAAGTGAGAGCTATGGTCTTCCCCTTTAAGTCGAGGGAAAATCCACAGCGCAGGATTTGTGCATCCCTTCAATGCAAATGGTAGTTTTGGATGACCCGTGTGCAACCACGTACAAACAATTTGGTAAGAATTGCATCTGTCATATTGGGTATGTTGCCATTTGTCAATCTGGAAAGATGGACATTTGTTGATCTAGTAACATTGCCATTTGTCAATCCTTGTAACACTGCCATTTGTCAAAATATGCAGCTAGAAATCACTAGAACTATCTAATTTTTGCAACTAAAATTGAGTAATTAAGCATATATTTCATTCATAGATTAAGCAGTCGTTCTTAATTTATACAAACAGTTCAACTCGACAGCTGTACCGACCAAACTTTTCCCCAATTGTTGCGAACCACATACTGAAATAGTTAGTTCAACTATATATACTAGCTAATTTTAAGTATGTTGTATAGTTCGACCACACATCTATAGTCAGATGAACTGGACAAAATAGCCCCTAAATACTACTACTATCACGGAGGGGCTTTGTGCTACTTCCTGCAGCCTCTCCTCTATCGAGCATGCTCAGTAAGAGGCAGAGGAGGAGGAGGAGCCTACTGACGAGCTAGAGAAATGTAATACGGTGCCTGCTGCTGCTGCACGTTAAGGACGCTCGCCAGCTCGAACGCCCACTGCCGCTCCAGACGATCCCTCTCGAAGTGGCTGGACTGCTCGTAGATCTCCTGATTTCTCACCTCTGCGTCGGTGTGTGCTGCGGCCACAGCTGCGGTAAGGCTCTTTGCGTGCTCGATGAGGCGCTCCTCCTCCTCTCACAGGAACTCGATGTAGCACGCAAGGTCGCTGATGCACGTGCGGGCCTCCACCTCCGCCTCCCTCCTTCGAGTGGCGGTGGCGGAGCGGGTGATGATCCCGACGGTCGACGGTGGGCTGGCGTCCACGGCGGCCGACGATGGGGTGGCGGCCACGACCACCACCTCCCGCCTTTGGGCCGCGGTGGCGGAGCGGGTGATGGCCGCGGTGGCCGACAATGGGGTGGCGGCCACGACGGCCACCTCCCGCCTTCGGGCCACGACGGTGGAGCGGGAGATGGCCCTAGCTTTCAACGGTGGTGTGGCAGCAACTACGACCGACAATAGCGGCCGACGGGCAGCGACGACAGAGTGTGTGGTGGGTGTTCCGCGCACACCCAACAGGGACGCCACGCGCACTACACTACGCCAGGGACTACGCCGCCACCGCGGTGTAGCCTCCCAGCTGGAGCTGTCCTCTGATGACGGCGGAGTGGCTGAGCGATGACGACGGACCGGTGCCATTAGCAATTGTGGGAGACGCACATGAGATAAGCTACAGGGAGGGAGGGGAAAATGCGACGCATGACTCGCCGGCCGTGAGGGTTTTTATAGCAGGCTGGTAAGCATTGGGATTTTGGGGGATTTCACCGAGTCGGGCGGGAAGCTTGCGCGGGAACCTGCGAGGTTGCGCGGGAACAGGCTCACCGATGATTCATTGGTGCCACTTCGAGCCACCGTTTGGCCAAAAGAACGCCCCCGCGCACTGCGCAAGCTTGCACTATAAGCCGTCTGCGACAGCGGGGTGACAAGACGTGCGAGAGGAGGACGAAAGGACACATACACATACTATTAATACAAAAAAACATTTGCGATTTAATTACCTACTATACCCCCGTCCTGGTTTATAAGTAGGATTTAACCAATAAAATACGAATGCATGTCGCCAAAGATTATACCGTTGGAGTCGTATTTGAACATAGTTTCCAGCTATACAATTTTTGTAATATGCATTAACACTTTTTTTTGGTTAAATTTAAGGTTATATACCAACAAGCGTTTGCCCGCAACACACACGGCTTATTCCATCACAAACAGCTCGGATGGATCAACTGTATGCCACGTATCGCACACGCAACTCTAATCTGATTCGTGTTTGATGTGTCTGACATCGCTCGCACAATTTGTCTTATTTGCCATGTATCACTATGCTGACCTCTGCTCGCATCCCTCGGCAAGCTTTGCTTGCCGTTAGGCGCTGCGGCATGCTCTGCTCATGTCCGTTGACGACACATGGAGAGGGGATGTCTAGCGGCGCTCTAATGGAGTTCAGTGAGCATAGAGTGGAGACCCACGCGAGGGAGACAGATCTCTCCGTGGTGTACACCATCGACCTGGCCGTGGTGGACGACTACATCAACAGCATTGAGCAGTTGCTTGCTCGAGACAAGTAGAAGGTGGTCGGCATCGACCTCCAGTACACCGCCGGTCGTCCTGGCATAGATTAGAAGGTTGCCGTCGCCCAGTTGTGCGTGCGCCATCATGTCCTCATGTACCACTACTGCATGGCCACAGAGCCTTGCGACTGTTTCAATAGGTTTGTCAACAGCACCGGCTACAAGTTCGCCACGATGGAAACCATCGACGATGTAAAAGCTCTCAGTGTCACGGGCTTGGCCTGCAAGAACCTTGTCGAAATCTATGACCACTACAGGGTCTGGGGCAGCATGAAGAAGGACTCCCTGGCCGAACTCGCCTCGGCCATCATGGACCCCTACTACGAAAAAGAGGAAGCAGGATGCCCAGAGAACAAGTCCCCTATCCTGGCATAGGGCCTGGATGCGGCAACTGGATGAACCTCACCTCAGGTTCGCGGCCAAGAGCGTGTACACATGCTATGAGATGCACAGGCGAATCGTTGACATGAGGAAGTGCCTCGTTGCCCAAATCGACGAGCCCGGATTGAGCCACAAGCAGAGCAAGTGTCACAGGAAGTAGATGATGATCAGATGATCGTTTATGCTAATTAATCATGCATGTAATATATAGTTTACTTTATTGGTATGTGGAAATGTCATGTGTGTAGTAGCACCTATGTAATTATGCATGTAATAGTTTACTTTGGTGTGTGGAAATGCCATGGTTGTAGTAGCCACCTATGTAAGTGGATGTTTAATTTGGTTATGCAACCATGTCCTTATAAGTGTGTGTGTGTGTGTGTGTGTGTGTGTGTGTGTGTGTGTTGTTCTGTATGCAATCCCATCGCACAACACACACGTCTTATTAGCAGCAACCGTCTGTGTTATTATCGGTCTTCACACACATTTCTGATTACAAACCTGTTTGCCGCGTATCACACACATCTTGTTATATTGAACCGTTTCTGTTCTCTTGTCTCAACACAAACAATTCATCCAAGTGAATTGCATGCCATATATCGCACACACCTTGATCTGGCTGGCCGTTTCTTTTGTGTTGCCTAATCACAAAAAGTTCATCCGAGTGAACCATATGCTGTATATCACACACACCTTCATCTGGCTGCCTGTTTCTTTTGTTCCTCCTCATTGCAGATAGTTAATTGAACTGAACCGTATGCCCTGCATCGCACACGCAACTAAAATCTGAACCGTGTTTGATGCATCCTCCATCGCAAACATTTTGCACCTTTTGACGGTTGTTTACACCACCGTTTGCAATTATGGCATCACACATAGTTTCGTCGAAGGGTCTCTGATCGTAGTGTCGCATTAGAAGCATCTTGCAGTAGTGATGGAAAATATTAGCCACACCTCACCGCTCCGCGAGCGAAACGAACACACAAAAGAGAAGTTTATTTTTGAAAATTAGAGATGGCACATGCAAATTTGCTTAGAATGGCAAAAGAATACCGCATATAGGTAGATATAGTGGACTCATGTGGCAAAACTGGTTTGAAGGTTTTTGGATGCACAAGTACTGATCATACTTAGTGCAAAATGAAGGCTAGCAAAAGATTGAGAAGCGACCAACCAAGAAACGAATAATCTCATAAGCGAGCATTAAGCATAACTAACACCGAATAATGCACCACAAGTAGGATATAATTTCATAGCATAACTATTGACTTTCATGCTTGCATAGGGAATCACAACCTTAACACCAATATTCTTACTAAAGCACAATTACTCATCAAGATGACTCACATATCACATCATCATATCTCAAAACTATTACTAAGACTCAAGTTTATTTTGTCCAATGATCTTCATGAAAGTTTTTATTATATCGTTCTTGGATATCTATCACTTTGGGACTATTTTTCATGTGTTGCTTTTGATAAGCTCAAACAAATATAAGTGAAGATCATGAGCATAATATTTCCTTCTCTCAAATTAATTTGAGTGAAGCAAGAGAGAATTTCTTGAAAATTTACTAACTCTCAAATAAATATAAGTGAAGAAAGAGAGCATTTCTTCAAAAATACTAAGCACACCGTGCTCAAAAAGATATAAGTGAAGCACTAGAGCAAGTCCATAGCTCATAAAAGTTTAAGTGAAGCATAGAGAGCAATTCTAACAAGTCATGACATAATTTTGGCTCTCTCAAGTAGGTGTGTCCAGCAAGGGATCAAGACTTAAAACACAAAATAAAACAAACAAAGACTCATATCATACAAGACGCTCCAAGCAAAACACATAGTATGTGACGAATAAAAATATAGTTTCGAGTAAAATACCCAAGGTCGTTAGAAGAAAGAGGGGATGCCACTCGGGGGCATCCCCAAGCTTAGTTGGTTGCTCATTTTTGGATAATAGCTTGGGATTCCGGGGCATCCCCAAGCTTAGGCTCTTCTACTCCTTATTCCTTCATCCATGGCAAGATAACCCAAAACTTGAAAACTTCAATCACACAAAACTCAACAAAATCGTCATGAGACCTGTTAGTATAAGAATAATAAATCGCTACTATAAGTGTTGTATCAAACCTATTCATAGTTTGTTCTTGCATTATATCTACTGTATTCCAACTTTTCTTTTGCAAAAACTCATCAAATAAAACCAAAGAGCCATCAAAATAAGCACACAACACAAAGAAACAGAATCTGTCAAAATAGAACAGTCTGTAGCAATCTGACTATTTCGAATACTTCTGTTGCTCCAAAATTTCTAGAAAATTAGGACATCCTGAGAAATTTGTATATTGCTACCTCAATTCAATGACGAGGCACTTGAGCCCGTACCAGCAGCATGTAATGCGGCTGACCAACCACCACGTGGCCGGGACAAAATAACAACTCAAGCCGAACACCAAACCATACTATCTCGCCGTAAAGGCTGAGACATAACAGCTCGGGGATACACATGTGACCTACGGCAAGACCTGAGGAATAAAGCAGGTCCGCCCAGATCGATCTATAGATTGCGGGGCGTGCCCCGGCGCGCGACGACGGCTATCAGGCCGAACATGACAAGCATAATCACGTCCGGGCCGAAAACCGCGGACGGACTCCATCTGAACTACGTCGCGACTTGGCCCGATATGGAGGTGCCGTACACCCTCTCTGCTTCACCGATGAAGTAATGGAACATGAATTCCTAGAAGGGTTCAAACCCGTGAATATCGAATCATACGATGGAACAACAGATCCCGCGGTATAGATTGAGGACTTTCTTCTCCATATTCATATGGCCCGCGGTGATGATCTTCATGCCATCAAATACCTCCCCCTAAAACTCAAGGGACCAGCTCGGCACTAGTTGAACAGCCTGCTTGGAAACTCTAGTGGCAGCTGGGAGGACCTAGAAGACGCCTATCGCGACAACTTCCAAGGCACATACGTCAGACCTCCGGATGCCGATGACTTAAGCACATAGTTCAACAGCCCGGAGAGTCTGCCAGGAAATTCTGGACCAGGTTCTTAACTAAAAAGAACCATATCGTCGATTGCCCGGATGCCTAAGCCCTAGCGTCCTTTAAGCATAGCATCTGCGACGAATGGCTTACCCGACACCTCGACCAAGAAAAGCCAAAGTCCATGGCGTCCCTCACAGCACTTATGACCCGCTTTTGTGCAGGCGAAGATAGTTGGCTAGCCCGTAGCAATAGTAACGCAAACGAACCTGGCACTTCCAAAGGCAAGAACAGCAATGGCAAGCCCTGACGCAACAGGCATAAGCGTCGAAACAATGGTGACAATACCGATGACACGACGGTCAACGCCAGATTCAGTGGCGCCAAGTCCGGTCAGCGGAAGAAGCCATATAAAAGGAACAATCCGGGCTCTTCCAGCTTGGACCGCATACTCGATCGCCCATGTCAGATCCACAGCACCCCTAATAAACTAGCCAATCATACCCACCGGAGTTGTTGGGTCTTTAAACAGGCCGACAAGTTAAATGTCGAAGACCAGGAGAAGGGGTCGCAAAGTGAGAATGACGATGAGGAGCCCCGTCCACCGAACACAGGGGGACAGAAGAAGTTTCCCCCCAGGTTACCCATATCCCCAAGAGGGAGAACAAACGTGCGCTCAGGGACGTCTATGCGATAGAGCCAGTCGCCCCAAAATTCAACCCATGGTCATCCTGCCCGATCACCTTCGATCACAGGGACCATCCGACCAGTATCCGTCACGACAGTTCAGCCGCACTGGTCCTTGACCCAATTATTGATGGATACCACCTCACGCGAGTCCTCATGGACGGTGGCAGGAGCCTCAACCCACTCTACCAGGATACAATCCGCAAAATGGGCATCGATCCATCAAGGATCAAGTCCACAAAAACTACCTTTAAAGGAGTAATACCAGGTGTAGAGGCCCGTTGCACGGGTTCAATCACATTAGAAGTTGTCTTTGGATCCCCGGACAACTTCTGAAGCGAAGAATTGATCTTCGACATCGTCCCCGTCCGCAGTGGCTATCATGCACTGCTCGGACAAACTGCATTCGCTCGATTCAATGCGGTGCCACACTATGCTTATCTCGAACTTCAGATGCCCGGACCACGCGGTGTCATAGAAGTCAATGGAAACACGGAGCGCTCCCTCCGTACTGAGGAGTACACCGCGACCCTAGCAGCAGAAGTACAGAGCGGCCTTATCAAGTAGAACCTTAATTTGGCGGCCAAGCTCCCGCACACTGTCAAACGAGTCCGGACTACCCTGCAGCAGGACAGTCCAGCCCGTCAGGAGCTGGACTAGCAATTCGGCCTCCGTCTCAGTCCCGACATAATGGCGGCGTACGTATCGTGCGTGCATAATTACGCACTCAAAATACCATGGGCATAGATGGAGGCGTAACTTGATTATGGTCTGTCATACGGCTCCCACACATACTTTTCCTTTTTTACCATTTTTAGCCTTTTCTTCCACATGCCCCTCCTGACGGCCTGATCATCGGTCCTTTCGAAGGATAGATATACGAAGGCACCAAGCAGTACATATGTGTGGGGGAATGTCTAGATGTTCCTCTTGAAGATCATTCCACCTGTTTTCGGCACCCGCACGTAGCCCCCCCTTGGTCTTGGCATGTTAAATAGCCAGGTTGCTTATCGCACTATTTGTACAAATACGGTTTGACGTACTAATCAAATTATAATGGAAACAATTTGCGGCCGAGTTTATGTGGCACCAGCTTACTCCTTCATCTTATTTCGCTATTCTTATCGATTGCACCTGTACACTTTAGTGCGCTTTAATTCGCCAGGGGCTTCATTATGCTCCATACTACGGCAACAAAGTCCGAACACTTTTTACAGTACAATTCGGCACCCCGAATTTTAGCATTATATGCATTGGCTCCGAATCATGTCTTTGGTTAATAGTTAGGTTGCCCGGATCTTGTGCTTGCTACCTTACGTTCCGTCCTATCGGCTAGGGTAGTAAAGGGAGAACCACTACGATTGTGTTTCTGGTTTATGCAAGCAAACACCTCAGTAGAGAAAGCCGAAAATTGACTGTCATGATACTGCGAGAGCTGGTTAGCTATTCGGAGGTTAAAAATCTTTTGTGATTTTTTCCGCATTGTGCGACGTATCGACCTCTACCCGATCAGGTGTCTACAACACCCTAGTCCGGATTAAATACTAACTAGGGGCTGCGCCTACATTTCTATTGTCAAACTCCTATGGCTAAGTGAGAGTGATAAAGCCACATAGTCTGATTGCCTGGTTTGTTGCGCTAAACACCTCCTTCAAGGACCAAACTCTTGGATCAAGAGTGTTTAGATTCATCCCGAACACCCCCGTACTACCTACGTGGGGGCTGAAGCCGACGACTGCCCAACTCCCAGATTTAACAAAACAGCCGCATAGGAGGTAAAATTTTCAAACAACAAACATTATATTACATAAGACTTTGTTTCACAATACAGGAAGGGATAACATGAATGACTTCATTCAAAGATAACGTCTTTTGAACACTGGCCCTCTACAATGCGGGATCCCTTCAGGACATCATCAAAATACCGCTCGGGCGTGCGGTGCTCCTTGCCCGCAGGCGGTCCCTCGGTGGCGAGCTTGACGGCGTCCATCTTCGCCCACTGCACCTTGACACAGGCGAAGGCCATCCATGCACCTTCAATGCAGACCGACCGCTTGATGGCATCAAGACGAGGGCAGGCATCGACCAGCGGCTTCACGAGCCCGAAGTAGCTGCTGGGTAGGGCGTCGACAGTCCATAGATGGATTATCAAATCCTTCGTGGCCAGTTCGGCCACCCTATGCAGTTTAGTCAGCTGTTTCAACTGATCGCTAAAGGGCATCGGATGCTCTGGCGCAAGGTATTGCGACCAGAACAACTTCTCCATTGAGCTCCCCTCTTCGGCTCGGAAGAATTCCGCAGCATCGGCAACGCTGCGCAGCATATCCGCAAATGCCCCTGGAGAACTCCAAATCCGCGTCAGTAAGAGGAACCTTTTCTTCACATACTTGCTCTGCATAATAAAGGCCTTACCCGTAGCGGAGCCGGACACTGGATCCACTCCGCCTTCTTTGTCCATCCCTGAACAAACAAATAGGGAAGCTTAGGCGTCTCCCTTGAGTATGCAAATAAAGGATACACACCTTGAAATATGAAAAACTTACCGAGTTGGCAGGATGGGCCAGGTCATGCCCACGGTCCTCGTTCGTCACCGGCCATGTCTCGTTGGCCTTAAAGAACACCTTCTAGATGTCTTCATGCATTGTGCCGAAGAACTGTTGCAAGGTCCGGTGCTCAGCCGGATCGAACTCCCACAAATGGCAAGCCCGGCTTTGGCACGGAAGGATCCGACGAACAAGCATCGCCTGGATCACATTGACAAGCTTGATGTTCTTGTCTACCATGCTCCTGATGCATTGTCAGCTCGTCCGACGAAGACAAGTCCAGACCCTTCTCTAGCCAGGAGGTGAGCCGCATTGGGGCTACGGATTGGAATTCTAGAGCCGCGGCCCAGGTGGCATCACGAGGCTCTGTGACGTAGAAACACTGTTGTTGCCACCCTTTGACGGTCTCCACAAAGGTACCTCTGGGCCATAAGACGTTGGGCATCTTTCTCACCATGGCGCCTCCGCACTCTGCATGTTGATCGCCAACCACCTTCGGCTTCACATTGAAGATCTTTATCCACAATCCGAAGTGGGGTGGGAAGCGGAGGAAGGCCTCCGACATGACAATAAATGCCGAGATGTTGAGGAAGGAGTTGGGGGCCAGATCGTGGAAATCCAACTCGTAGTAGAACATGAGTCCGTGAACGAATGGGTGGAGAGGGAATCCTAATCCGCGAACGGAGTGGGGGATGAATACCACCCTCTCATGGGGCTCCGAGGTGGGGATGATCTGCCCCATTGCTGGAAGCCGGTGGGCGATTTCCGGGGCTAAGTACTCGGCCTTCCGAAGCTTGGTCATGTCCTTCTCCTTGATGGAGGAAACCATCCACTTGCCCTGCGCACCAGATCCAGACATGGCTGGAGTGCTTTTTGGGGGGGGGGGGAGGAGGATGGAAGCTTGGGCACCGGAGCTTGAGAATGGATGGGCAGAGAGGAAGAGGGCGTGGGTGAAACGGTGAAATCCTTATCCCTTTATAAAGGCTGCAAATATCAAGCGTGATAGAGGCAAAGGTGTTCCGTCTTTCGATGAGATGGTGGCTATCATTTTAGAGGAAGTCGACTTTGATGATCCGACTACGAACGTGCGAGGACGTCGCGCCTTAGCAATCACTAAACCAACTCCAAGGGTTATTGACCACGCCGAAGCACGATCAACCTGACCACGATGGCCTGTTTCCTGCGAGCAAACGAAGAACAAGCAAGAAACTGAGATTGCAATATGGATATTGCGAATATAATATGAAAGCTTTATTGATCAAGGCGGGGTTCTGTGACGTCTTGGTCTGGTCGTTGGACACAAACGAAGTACGCGAAGTTGCAGCTATGGCGAACTTTTAATCTAAACAAAACCCAAAGTCTAAACGGCGCCCTAAGGGCTGTATATATGGAGGAAGAGGGGGGGGGGATTTCATGGCCCTTGGAGGAGGGGTCCGAAACCAACCCTAACTCTTGTTTCCCACACATACGGACTCTAAAAACAGCCTATACTTAAGTATTTCGAAAATACATGGGCCTGGCCCAATAATAAGGTGACGCAGCACCTAAAATAGCCTTTGGACGAAATTTATGAAGTGTCATCTTGTATATTTCGTCCAAGGCTCCATGCACTCCTTATGGTGGCTTCAAAGTCCGGAAATCATCACTTCTAACTCCGTTTTGGATCCCCTTGCGCATGCCATCATCTCCATGCTTGAACTTGTTCCAAGGTTCATCTTTCTTGTCCAAGCTAGGCCCTTCATTTGTAAGCAAGACAAATGTATCCAATTTAGGCAGCATCATATTCTCATGAACATTAGAATCGTTACCAAGAAACGAAAGTACCTGATAATTCAATTGGCGTGTGCGAGCTCTAGTAATTGGTCCAGTATGCATAGCAGCAGGGGCTGTGGGTGTAACAATGGTATTGATGTCCTCATCAAAGTGCCTCCCCACTCGCCTTAAAACTCGCCTATTCCCTAAGGGCCATGGAGACGGCGCGGTTGGATTACCCACACCCATATTGATGAGAATCCCACAAAAAGGGGACACGATCTCTGCTTCGACGAGACGTGCCAATAAAATCGCATCTTGAAACATGGAGCAGGAGGCTAAAAAACGGTTCAAAATAATTACCGGGCAGCAACGTGATGTCACGCTACAAAAGTTGTCAGTAGATTGGACTCGTGAAACATCATATTCTCTGCATGTGTGTGTGGTACTTGTTTTGCAGAGCCAGCCACGTTTTCTATGTTTGAAGGCTGCTTTGAAGTTTTCGGAGGAGGAACCCGCCTTGCAATGCCGAAGACAATTTGCGCGCCGGACACATCATCATTGAAGCCTAGTTCAGGGGCTACTGAGGGAGTCCTGGATTAAGGGGTCCTCGGATGCCTGGACTATGTAACATGGGCCGGACTAATGGGCTACGAAGATACGAGATAGTAGACTTCCTCCCGTGTCCGGATGGGACTCTCCTTTGCGTGGATGACAAGCTTGGCGTTCGGATATGTGGATTCCTTCCTTTGTAAACTGACTCTGTATAACCCTAGGCTCCTCCGGTATCTATATAAACCGGAGGGTTTAGTCCGTAGACGCAATCACAATCATACAGGCTAGACCTCTAGGGTTTAGCCACAACGATCTCGTGGTAGATCAACTCTTGTAATCCTCATACTCATCAAGATCAATCAAGCAGGATGTAGGGTATTACCTCCATCAAGAGGGTCCGAACCTGGGTAAACATTGTGTCCCTTGTCTCGTGTTACCATCGACCTTAGTCGCATAGTTCGGGACCCCCTACCCGAGATCCACCGGTTTTGACACCGACACTACCAAAGCCATGCTCGAGTCCAGAGGCATGAAGAGTAGAGGGGCGAGGTGAAACTCCCCCGGCAAGACCCTTGCCGAGGTGGCCTTCACGGCCCGGGCAAGAGCCTTGCCGGGGCAAGTTGCCCAACACCAACAAGGCCGCCACCCTTGAGTCTAAGAGTCCAAACGCCATCAACCATATGGGAACCAAGGCTCGGGAGGCGCCTCCATGGTGGCATGCGGATCTTTGTGAAGACAAAGGGCCCATGAGCCTAGATAGGGACTAGGAAATAATACAACAACAAGGCTCCTTGCCGAGGATGCCCACAAGGCCCCGGCAAGGCTCCTGCCAAAGATATCCACGAGGCCCCGGCAAGACTCTTGCCGAGGGCGCCCACAAGGCCCCATCAAGACCCTGCTGGGAAGATCAGCAAGACTGCGGCAAGGTCTTGTCGCACCATCGCCACCCCAGCTCAGGGGCCGACCCACCAACTAAGCAGGTACCCACGTGGCAGTACGTGGCTCCTAAGCCAACTAGTCAAGCACCTACATGGTGGCATGCAGATCTTCGTGAAGACCCTGCCACCACGCTAGCTCAGCGGCCTACTAGCCTACATGGCGCTGCATGCCTCGTTGGCCTAGATGCGTGTCGGAGCAAGGCGAAGCGACGACAGACGGGACGGGCTTCATTACCATCCCCAATAAAGCAAGAGGACACCTAAGTAGCGAATTTAATGCATTTTGTCCCATGATGTCAGGCGATAAACTCGACTATTGTACAACTTTCCACCTCCTGTGTGCCACTGTGGAAGCCCCTTTGACTATAAAAGGAGGCCCGCGGCATACTGTGAGAGGATTCAAACTTTTTGGACCCTGCACGCTTTGTAGCTAGTCCAAGAACACCAGATCAAGGCAAACCAGTAGGAGTAGGGTATTACGCACGATTTGCGGCCCGAACATGGATAACCCCCCCCCCCCCCCCGCATTGATCTTCTAAACCTGCTCTTTTTACAGCCCCATGCCCCAGCAACTGTACTAGGGATTCCTTGTGATCCCATAGGTGTCGTTCCTGAACCCCGACAAGTGTCCACATCCTCGCGTGCCTCCGCACCTCCCGTTGCATTGGTGGCTGCGGGTGGCAGAGCCTTCGAGGTGGACGGGTGAGCCGAAGCACCAGATTTCTTCTTGGGCGCCATGGTTGATGGCGCCATTGAAGACGAAGATGGCGATGAAGATGACACGCTGCACACGCTTTCAGGTTCGCGCAAGTGATCCCCCTACCTGGCATGCCAAAGATGACGTGGGAAACCACGACCACCTATGGGACGAAGGGGCCCTTGCTTGCTCGGTAGGGGGGGTGTCATATTGCATAAAGAGCAGAGGAGCGTGGGGCGGCACAACAGAGATCACACGGGCAATTTTACCTAGGTTCGGGCTGCCACGAGGCGTAAAACGCTACTCCTTCTTTGGTGGATTGATGGTGGAAGAATGGTGGTGGAGCATAGTACACTTGCACCACAGGGACGACAGTGGCTACGCGCGTATGAATGTGCGGGTGTCCAATATTCTATCCCTTTCTATGGTTGCCATGGGCCTAATTTTATAGGATAAGGGGTCACCACAATGGCAAAACAATCATTATTCACTGATAAGATAGCAAACAGTGCTATCATACCTAACCCTACAGGATGATAGGGTGCATTAAATGCACCACTTAACGTCACATCGTTGCTTGCCCGACAAGCCTTGTCGGGCTGTTTTGCCAGCTTCATACCTGCTCGCTTGACACGTCGCAGGACGGGTGTCGTTCGTAGGCATTTCCAATAGACACAGGCTGCCTTGTGGTGAGTGGCTGCCACTTAATCACTTTGCGGCTTGACACCACACTAATTGATGATGTGGGTCGTGGCGGAGTGGTTGGGTGAGGTAGTTTTGCCTCCGTGAGTCCCGGCAGGCCTTGCCGGGATGTCTTGGATGTTTTCTTGACCCTGCCCTCGCCGATCTCGTCTGCCCGGCAAGGGAGGCTTTTCTCTTGGTGATATCTTGCTTCTCTGGCTTGATCTTGGTCAGCTTGATCTGCATGCCGGTCCTTCGATGATCTTGGTCTCTTCTACTTTGGCATGGCCTGGTGCTGTAATTTTATTCCCGTGCCTGTGCATAGTCTGGGCAATAGACCCAGGGTTTGTTGCACCAACAACGAGAGGCTTGTTCACCGGGATTCCTATCGTAAGCATCATGTTATCATGGTGAGAGGATGTTCCATCGGATGTGTGTGGTAATTTATAATGGACCACTTGGAGCAACCCTGCAGGGTTTAATACTTTTGGAAGCCGTGCCCATGGTTATGTAGCGAGTTAGAAATTTATAATATTTGGTTGTAGAGAACTTGACACAAAATCCAAAATAAAACATCAACCACGTACGTAACCGTGATCGTCTCTCTTTGAGGGAGTTGGGGAAGAGAACATAGTGGGGTTATATTTGACTCATAAGTAGTTCAGGATCACTTCTTGGTCATCACTAGTTTGCGACCGTTATGCGTAGTTTACTCTTCTTACTCTTGTACTTGTAAGTTATCCACCATACAAATGCTTAGTGGTTGCTGCAAGCTCACCACTTAACCATGCCATACCCATTAAGCTTTGCTAGTTTTGATACCCCTGGTAATGAGATTGCCGAGTCCCCGTGGCTCATAGGTTACTACTACAATAGGTGCAGGTATAGGTAAAGCGAATTCTAGGTCAGGAGCCTGGGATTAGCAGGGTGGATGTCGTTCTTCTTTTTCATTTGATTTCGTTTGAGAGGGGGAATTTCGTGGCCCTTGGTGGAGGGGTCCGAAACCAACCCTAACTCTTGTTTCCCCACACATACGGACTCTAAAAACAGCCTATACTTAAGTACTTCGAAAATACATGGGCCTGGCCCAATAATAAGGTGAGGCAGCACCTAGAATAGCCTCTGGACGAAATTTATGAAGTGGCATCTTGTATATTTCGTCCCATGCTTCATGCACTCATTATGGTGGCTTTAGAGTCGTGGAATCATCACTTGTAACTCCGTTCTTGTTCCCCTTGCGCATGCCATCATCTCCATGCTTGAACTGGCTCCAAGGTTCATCTTTCTTGTCCACGCTAGGCCCTTCATTTGTAAGCAAAACAAATGTATCCAATTTAGGCAGCATCATATTCTCATGAACATTAGAATCGTTACCAAGAAACGAAAGTACCTGATAATTCAATTGGCGTGCGCAAGCTCTAGTAATTGGTCCAGTATGTATAGCAGCAGGGGCTGTGGGTGTAACAATGGTATTGATGTCCTCATCATCCTCCCCTTCTTGAAATGAATCGTCCTCGACGAAAGTTCATCGTCATCACCCAAATAAGGCTTCAAACCTGCAATGTTAAAAGTGGGACTAACCCCAAAATCTGCAGGCAGCTCAAGTTTATATGCATTATCATTTATTTTCTCTAACACCTTAAAAGGACCATCAGTACATGGCATTAGCTTTGATTTGCACAAATTAGGAAATCTATCCTTACGCAAATGTAACCAAACAAGATCTCCAGGTGCAAACACAACATGTTTTCTACCCTTATCTCCAGCAATTTTATATTTAGCATTCATACGCTCAATGTTTTCCTTAGTTAACTGATGCATTTTTAAAATCAATTCAGCACGTTCTTTAGCATCAAAATTAACCTTCTCCGAAGATGGAAGAGGCAACAAATCAATAGGTGCACGAGGTAGGAAACCATACACAATTTCAAAAGGGCACATCTTAGTAGTAGAATGCAATGAACGATTATAAGCAAATTCAGTATGAGGCAAGCATTCTTCCCACATTTTCTTATTATTCTTCAAAACAACCCTAAGCATAGTAGACAATGTTCTATTGACTACTTCAGTTTGTCCATCAGTTTGTGGGTGACAAGTAGTACTAAAAAGCAGTTTAGTCCCCAACTTAGCCCATAAACATCTCCAAAAGTGGCTAAGAAATTTAGTATCACAATCTGAAACAATAGTATTTGGCACACCATGCAAGCGAATAATTTCACAAAAGAACAAATCAGCAACATTAACAGCATCATCGCTTTTATGACATGGTATAAAATGTGCCATTTTCGAGAACCTATCCATGACAACAAATATGCTATCCCTCCCCTTCTTTGTTCAAGGTAAACCTAAAACAAAGTCCATAGATATATCCTCCCAAGGAACACTAGGTACAGGTAAAGGCATATATAAACCATGAGGATTGAGTCGTGACTTAGCTTTTTGACATGTAGTGCAGCCAGCAACAAAACGCTCAACATCCCGTCTCATCTTTGGCCAAAAGAAATGTGTAGCAAGTATATCCTCCGTCTTCTTGACGCCAAAGTGTCCCATTAATCCTCCTCCATGCGCCTCCTGCAACAACAAAAGACGAACGGAGCTAGCTGGAATGCATAGCTTGTTAGCACGAAACACAAATCCATCGTTAAGAACAAACTTGTTCCAAGTTCTCCCTTCCTTACAATTCTGCAATACATCTTTAAATTCAGCATCATGAACATATTGATCTTTGATGGTCTCCAAACCAAATATTTTAAAGTCAAGTTGTGAAAGCATAGTATAACGATGAGACAATGCATCAGCAATAACATTTTCTTTACCCTTCTTGTGTTTAATGACATAAGGGAAAGTTTCAATGATTTCAACCCATTTAGCATGTCTACGGTTTAGTTTTGCTTGACTTTTAATGTGTTCCAAAGATTCATGATCAGAATATATAACAAATTCCTTGGGCCATAAATAATGTTGCCATGTTTCTAAGGTCCGAACAAGAGCATATAATTCTTTATCATAAGTAGAATAGTTCAGACTAGGCCCACTCAATTTTTCAGAAAAGTATGCAACAGGTTTGCCATCTTGTAATAACACACCTCCTAATCCAATTCCACTAGCATCACATTGAAGCTCAAAAGTCTTACTAAAATCAGGAAGTTGGAGTAAAGGAGCATGTGTCAACTTATCTTTCAATATCGTGAAGGCTTCTTCCTGTGTGGTACCCCAAACAAAAGGCACATCCTTCTATGTAAGCTCGTTGAGAGGTGCAGCAATGGTGCCGAAATCTCTCACAAAACGCCTATAGAAACCAGCGAGGCCAAGGAAACTCCTCACTTGTGTGACCGTTTTGGGCTGCGGCCAACTCTCAATAGCTTCAATCTTGGCTTTATCAACTTCAATTCCCTATGGAGTAACATAGCCAAGAAAAGATACTCGGTCGGTGCAAAAGGTGCACTTTCCAAGATTACCAAACAAACGTGCATCACGTAGAGCAATAAAAACAACACGTAAATGTTCCAAATGTTCCTCCAAAGATTTGCTATAAATCGATATTTCATCAAAGTAAACTACCACAAATCGTCCAATGAAAGCACGTAAAACTTCGTTCATTAATCTCATGAAAGTACTAGGTGCATTAGTTAACCCAAAAGGCATAACTAACCACTCATATAATCCAAACTTAGTTTTAAATGTTGTTTTCCATTCATCTCCCAATTTCATACGAATTCGATGGTATCCACTATGCAAATCAACTTTGGAGAATATTGTAGAGCCACTCAATTCATCAAGCATTTCATCTAGCCTAGGAATAGGATGATGATAACGAATAGTAATATTATTAATGCCTCTACAATCAACGCACATACGCGATGTACCATCCTTTTTCGGCACTAAAATGATAGGAACAACACAAGGACTAAGGGATTCGCGTATATAACCTTTGTCGAGCAGTTCTTGTACTTGACGCATAATCTCCTTCGTCTCCTCTGGATTGGTACGGTATGGTGCATGGTTGGGTAATGATGCACCGGGAATTAAGTCAATTTGATGCTCAATCCCTCGAATAGGTGGTAATCCCGGTGGCACGTCTTCTGGAAAGACGTCAGCGAACTCCTGCAAAATGTTAGTGACAGCAGGAGGCAAAGAGGAAGGCATGTCCTCGAAAGAAAATAATGCCTCTTTGCACACAAAAGCATAGCAAACAGATTTGCTGAAATCTAGCTCATCAATATCAGATTTTGTGGCAAGTAAACGTGCACTTTTCAATTTAATTTCAGAAGCAACACTAGATGGTTTATTATTAGGTTTCATTTGTTGCTCAAATTCCTTTGCCACAATCTGATTTTCACTCTTATTTTTCTCATGTTTTGCTTTATTAGCTCTATGAATAGCATCTTTCAAAAGGGATTCATGAGTCATAGGAAGCAAAGTAATATTTTTATCTTTATGAACAATAGTATACTGATTGTTTCTACCATGGTGTACAGAATTTTTATCAAATTGCCATGGTCTACCAAGTAATATGGAACATGCTTGCATAGGTACCACATCACAATCAACATAATCAGCATATGTAGAGATACTAAAATGCACACGAACAGTACGTGTGACCTTAACCTTGCCGCTGTTGTTGAACCATTGGATGTAGTAAGGATGTGGATGTGGTCTTGTGGTGAGAGATGGCTTCTCCACCATCTCCATGCTAGCCAAGTTATTGCAGCTCCCTCCATCTATGATGACGCGAATAGAACGTTCCTTCACAACTCCCTTTGTATGGAGCAAATTATGCCTCTGATTTTGCTCAGCTTGTGTAACCTGCACACTCAAAACACGTTGAGCAACTAAACATTCATACCTGTCAGCATCTTCAGCAGCCATGTATTGCGTCTCATGATCAGAATCGTCTCCACCGTGTTCTTCATGTGTAATAAGAGCCAACGTCTCCTCATCATAGTCACCATCCTCAGTAGCAATCATCACGCGCTGAGACTGGCATTCTCTCACAAAATGTCCTCTTCCCTTACAACGACGACAAATAATATCACTTGTGTGCCCTGTTGATGCCATGGAAGAAGAAGAGCTCTGCGTAGGCCCGGCAGGTGTGCTCTTGGTAGATAGTGGTGGTTGTGCCTGCTTTCTTGTATCACGACTGGAGGTGGCACTTGATGGAGGTGCTGGTGGAGTGGAAGTAGAGGATGCACGTGGTGTCCATGATGAAGATCGACCTGTAGAAAAGTTAGTTCACGCCAATGCCTGTCGATCCCGCACTTCACGTTCAACTTTACAAGCAAGATGGAATAAACGAGTGATATTAGTATACTCCTTATACTCTAGAATGGTCTAAATCTCTCTATTTAATCCACCCATAAAACGTGCAAGCATAGCTTCATTCTCGTCAACAATACCACATCTAATCATACCAGTTTGTAATTCCTGATAATATTCTTCTACAGAATTTTTTCCCTGTCTTAAGCGCTGCAATTTTTGAAGTAATTCACGTTGATAATATGGTGGAACCAAACGAGTATGCATAGCAGTTTTCAAAGTAGCCCAAGTAGCTGGAATAGGATATAATCTACAATGTTCAGACCACCAAACACATGCAAAGCTAGTGAAAGCACAAACAGCAGCAGGAACACGTCTCTCCTCAGGATATTGTAAACATGTAAATCGGTGTTCAGTTTCTAACTCCCAAGTAAGATATATATCAGGAACATATCTACCCTCAAATGGTGGAATATTCAATTTTAGTTTAGGAAGATGGTCATGTACCTCAGGTGGTGGTGCAGCCCTACCGTTGCGATGATATGCATGAGGACGACCTGGTGGTGGTGGTTGCACGTAGTTCTGATTTTGATCAAACTCATCCTCGTAATGGTCCTCTACCTCTGCAGTAGCAGCAGGAGCAACAGAAGCACTAACAGTAGGTACAGCAGCACCAGAAGTTTGACCAGGCTCAATAGGAACGCGTTGTGCTTGTCCCACTTGATTTAGAAGACGATGTTGTTGTTGTTGTAGAGGTGCGACACGTGCAGCAGGCGGTGGAAGACGCACGAGCAATTCATTAAACTTGTTATCGAGCATTGTTTCAAACAACTTCTCAATGCCATCTATCTTCTCCATGGCCTCTTCAAATCTGTTTAGCACATCTTCCACCTGTCCACTCATCATTTGCTGAAACTTATCATGTAACTCTTTGTTCGTCATGTTCTCCCAGTCAATCGTGTCGGGTTGTGATCCTGCCATGGTTAGCAACAATAGAAACACACAAGACTATGATCCTACAGACTACTAGAAAATGGCGGTGGTGGAGTGTCACAAATCCGTTAAGCAAATCTCAAATTCTTACCAGTTCTTACCCAGCAGCAGGCGGTGATCGGCAACCGTCGTAGTCAAAACTCTCAAAGCTTGGATAGAGCGATTACCAGGGAGAGTCAAACGCACATAGATATATGTGGAGCTAGGAAGGCTTATAATATGGTAGCAAAAAGGGTCAGCAATAATCAATTCAGAGATGCAAAGTTGAATAAACGTTCAACGACGGTACTGTGCTGGTCCTAGGCTAGACCGTGCTAGAGACGCGAGCCTAGAACACTAACAAAAATCATGGCGCTGCACGTAAACAAGGGAAAATCACACTCTGGAAAAAAATCGCTTTTTTGGCGCTCCTTTTTTTTGCGAAAAATCACTATAATGGAGAGTGTCTCAAAACTCTTCCCTCGTCAAACTGACAGGATGGGCATGGAATTTTTTTGACTTTTTTTTCCGAAATTAGGGCAGCGACGATGAAAAAGTGCGCCAAAAAATCACTATGATGGCACGTGGCTCAAAAGACTCAGAAAAGCCTAAAAATAGGATAGGGAAAAAAATTTGCCTCTGAAAATTTTGGCCTAAAAACTGCCCGGGGTCTCCAGACTTTTTTTTTCGAAACCTACGCAGGCAAGGAAACACGAATCGGAAAGTAGACGGACCTCGAAAACAAATCTAATATGAAAGGAACTCGGATTGGTGGTGGATATATGATGGTAGGATATGGCAGCGGTGGTGGTATATGGATACGGATTGGTGGTGGTATATGGATATGGATTGGTGATGGTATATGGAGACGGATTGGTGATGGTATATGGAGACGGATTGGTGGCGGATAAGCGGTGGTGGTAGATGGCAGGGGCGATGATGATTGTGCGGCGGCGACATGACAACTTACGACCAGAACTCGAAGCTCTAAAAGACTAGACTGTAAGACCAGCAACTAGACCCGACGATGCAACCGCAAATTCAACAAAGCAAAATACTGAAAAGACTATGCAAAGGCTCAGATTGGTTCGGATATGATCAACTAACCCTAAATTTTTTTTGGCTTTTTTTTGTGGACTGTAGGTATGAAGAACAGACTCGGTCTAAACTACGAAAAACTATAAAATCTCACCGAGCAACTTGGAAATCTGATACCACTTGATAGAGGCAAAGGTGTCCCGATGTTTCTCTGAGATGGTGGCTATCGTTTCTGTGGGAGTCGATCTTGACGATCTGACTATGAACGTGCGAGACGTCGCGCCTTAGCAATCGCTAAACCAACTTCCGAGGGGTTATTGACCATGCCGGAGTACGATCAACCTGACCACGAGGGTCTGTTTCCTGCGAGCAAACGAAGAACTAGGAAGAAACTGAGATTGCAATCTGGATATTGCGAGTATAAGATGAAAGCTTTATTGATCAAGGTGGGGTTCTGTGACGTCTTGGTCTGGTCGTTGGACACAAACGAAGTACGCGAAGTTGCAGCTATGGCGAACTTTTAATCTAAACAAAACCCAAAGTCTAAACGATGCCCTAAGGGCTGTATATATGGAGGAGAGAGGGGGAATTTCGTGGCCCTTGGTGGAGGGGTCCGAAACCAACCCTAACTCTTGTTTCCCCACACATACGGACTCTAAAAATAGCCTATACTTAAGTACTTCGAAAATACATGGGCCTCGCCCAATAATAAGGTGACGCATCACCTAGAATAGCCTCTGGACGAAAGTTATGAAGTGGCATCTTGTATATTTCGTCCCAAGCTTCATGCACTCATTATGGTGGCTTTAGAGTCCTGGAATCATCACTTGTAACTCCGTTCTTGTTCCCCTTGCGCATGCCATCATCTCCATGCTTGAACTGGCTCCAAGGTTCATCTTTCTTGTCCATGCTAGGCCCTTCATTTGTAAGCAAAACAAACGTATACAATTTAGGCAGCATCATATTCTCATGAACATTAGAATCGTTACCAAGAAAAGAAAGTACCTGATAATTCAATTGGCGTGCGCGAGCTCTAGTAATTGGTCCAGTATGTATAGCAGCAGGGGCTGTGTGTGTAACAATGGTATTGATGTCCTCACAATCAAGTAAAACGTCTATGCAACACTACTCTCCTACAACCTTCTCTTGCAAAGATTTGGCCTAAAATATCAAGAACACAAGCATCTCCCCAAAAACCTAGAGATAAGAGAACCAACAAGAAAGAGAGGGATTTGGGGAAAAACCTTGGTCCATGGCAATAGGAAGTGGTGGGGAAAGATCCCACCGGTCGGAATCCAAAGAGAGCAGCCGGAGATGGAGATCCAGCAAGGGACTCTGGCCCCGTTCTTGAGCGAGGGAGAGAGAGAGACGATGTGGGGGAAACAGACGAATGGGTATGGGGAAGTTAGAACCCCCCGTTCCCGTCCTTATCCCCACGCGCCTCCGACAGCGCGGTAGTACCACATATCATTGCGGTAGTACCGCTTGGGCGGAAGGACCGCACCAAAGTGGTAGTACCGCTCCCCCAGGCGGTAGTACCGCGCTGGGCCGGTAGTACCATACACTCCGCGCACGTAGTACCGTGGCAGGCCGCGGTAGTACCGTGAGCTCAAGAAGAACCAAATTTCCAACACAAGAGAAAGAGTGGTCTTCGCACAAAAACTTCAAACGAACACCACACCACCCAACAAGTTCAAACAAGAGGAGAAGAAGGGGCAAAACGACAACAAGAGACGACCACGAGACACAACCTCTCCAACGAGAGGGCGGTGGCCGGAGTGTAACACACCGTATGTAACCTGCCATATTTGTATTCCAACTCTTGCCATTTGCGGAACTAAGCTATGATATTTCCTCATTGTCGGGTTTTTGTCTCCGTGTTTCTTTTGTCTTTGTCATGCATCTCATATCACGTCATCATGTGCATCGCATTTGCATACGTGTTCGTCTCATGCATCCGAGCATTTTCCCTGTTGTCCGTTTTGCATTCTGGTGCTCCTATGTCCTCCAGTGTCCCCTTTTACCTCTTTTTCATGTGCGGGTGTTAAACATTTTCGGATTGGACCGAGACTTGCCAAGCGGCCTTGGTTTACTACCGGTAGACCGCATGTCAAGTTTCGTGCCATTTGGACTTCATTTGATACTCCAACGGTTAACTGAGGGATCGAAAAGGCCTCGTGTGTGTTGCAGCCCAACACCCCTCCAAAGTGGCCCAAAACCCACCTAAACCTCTTCCATCATCTAGGTCGTTCGATCACGATCGCGTGGCCGCAAACCGTGCTCAATTTGGAGCCTCCTAGCTCCTCCTACCTATAAAAAGGCCACTCCCTCGAAAATTCCGGATCAATACACTCCCTAACCCTAGCCCCGCTCCTCTCCGCGCGGCCGGACACGTCCGTCGCCGCCGGACGCAATCGCCGCGCCAACCACCGGGCGCCACATGGCACTTCGTGCCCCACATCGCCGCCTCATCCCCGCCGGCCCGCTCGGCCCAGGGCGGGCCCTCCTCGCCGCCCCGCCCGGCGCCGCCGCTGCCATCGCCGCCGTCCGCCGCTCGTGATCCCGCTCCCCGGCCTCCTCCTCGACCTCCGAGCTCCAGCCACCTCGGTCTCCGGCCGTCTATAGTGATTCCAGCCATCCTCGGATTGCGTGCCCGATCTGGATCTGGATCTGAGAGGGTTGACTTTTGTCCTAACCCTAGCATTTTTATGCATTTTCATCATGATATATCTCTGCATTCGTGGCTCCGTTTCGGGCGTGTAGCATATCAAATTGTTCATCTCGACGAGTACTTCATTTCATCTAATTGCATCATGTTCATTTGAGGTCATCTTGATGCCCTAAATGCTGTTGCAAGAGTGCTAGTTTATATTAGTTTCATATCTTTATCAGGTTTTGGACATTTGTCATTTTTGCCATGATTGTTGTGTGTCTCCTATGAACTTGAGCCCTACATGTGTTTGAAGTATGCCATGCCATCTTTACAGGGATGTATGCCATATATTTTTGTGATCTCTGTGGTGACTAGCACAAGCATGCAAAGTAGCTCTCGTAATGTTGCTGATTTCAGGGACTTAGAAATCTTCTAAGTCATTTTCCTGATTATATTTTTATGCCATGTATCCATGTTGCTACGGAGTGATACATGCCTCTTTTGAGCATCATCAGTAGTTTTGTAGATATTGTTGTGCTCTATCCATCCATGTCTTTGTTTCCAATTATGGAGCACCCTAGCTTGACTCAATCGAGCTCTACTTTTGCTATAAAATGTTCCTAGCAGAATGTTTACATGTTAAGCATTTTTGCCGAGGTTGTTGTAGTTGATCCATGCATGCTATGATGTTGTACTTGCCATGTTTAGATTCTATGCCATGTCTACTTGCTGGGTGTATGCTTAGTTTGTCATGCAATGCCTTGTGGTGAGTGCATCGAGCTCGTAAACATGCCTACTTAATATCTGTTTTGCCATGTTCCAGTTTTCTACTAAGTCTGAATTCTGTTAACGATATTTGCTATGTTCACATGGTTGCCATTGTATTTTCTGATCCCTTTTGGCTTATGGTCAGTAAGGGACTTTTGTTGTATGCTTTGAGTAGCTTCATGCCATGCCTTGATTTGCCTTGATATGTTCCTGTAGCATGTTGTTATCTTGCTCTAAACATTGCTTCCTGATGTTAAATTCCTGACATGTTATTTTCACTAAGTCTGTAACCTGTTATCTTTTGCACTTTTGCCATGCTTGTTTGAACCTGCTACTGAGTGAATTAGCCGTAGCTCAGTGTTCATCTTTTTTCAAGCATCTTGAGTGTATCCCTGCCATGTATTTTGTTGTTATGGTAGGCTGCAGTAGCTTGTTGTTATTGAGGAATTTAAATGGCCTCATGCTATTAATCGCAGATCGGTGCCATATTTGTTTTGCTTGTCATTTGCAAACCGTGCATCCGATTCCGGTGATCTTTATATCAATTTCGACCAAAATCAACTCATCTTTCTAGTGGCACTCTTGGTTTTCCAAGTTGAGGCCAGGTTCAATCATTCCTTTCCGAAGCATGCATATGCATTGCATATCGCATCCTGCATATCATGACATGTTTTGCATCATGTTGTTTGTGCATTGCACGTGGTTGATTGTGTCTCCCTTTGCTTGTGTTCTTGCTTTGGGTAGAGCCGGGAGATGAGTACGTGATCGAGGAACCAGTTGAGTACGCTTACGAGGATCAAGCTAACGTCTACTCGGAGAACTTTGCAGGCAAGATGACCATACCCTCGAAATCACTTCTATCTTTGCTTGCTAGATGCTCGCTCTATTGCTATGCCTATGCTACGATACCTACCACTTGCTTATCATGCCTCCCATATTGCCATGTCAAACCTCTAACCCACCTTGTCCTAGCAAACCGATGTTTGGCTATGTTACCGCTTTGCTTAGCCCTCTTATAGCGTTGCTAGTTGCAGGTGAAGATTGGAGTTTGTTCCTTGTTGGAACATGTTTATTGTTGGGATATCATTATTATATCTTGTCTAATTTAATGCATCTATGTACTTGGTAAAGGGTGGAAGGCTCGGCCTTATGCCTGGTGTTTTGTTCCACTCTTGCCGCCCTAGTTTCCGTCATACCGGTGTTACGTTCCTTGATTTTGCGTTCCTTACACGGTTGGGTTATAATGGGAACCCCTTGACAGTTCGCCTTGAATAAAACTCCTCCAGCAATGCCCAACATTGGTGTTACTATTTGCCACCTGGCCTCTTTTTCCCTTGGGTTTCCGGAGCCCGAGGGTCATCTTTATTTAAACCCCGCTGGGCCAGTGCTCCTCTGAGTGTTGGTCCGAAGCGAGTAGATTGCGGGGCCACCTCGGGGCAACTTGAGGGTTGGTTTTACTCTTAGGATGTCTCATCTGAGTGTGCCATGAGAAAGAGATATGTGCAGCTCCTATCGGGATTTGTCGATACATTCGGGCGGCTTTGCTGGTTTAGTTTTACCATTGTCGAGATGTCTTGTAACCGGGATTCTGAGTCTGATCAGATTGTCTTGGGAGAAGGAATATCCTTCATTGACCGTGAGAGCTTGTGATGGGCTAAGTTGGGACTCCCCTGCAGGGATTTGAAGTTTCGAAAGTCGTGCCCGCGGTTATGGGCAGATGGGAATTTGTTAATGTTCGGTTGTAGATAACCTGAAACTTAACTTAATTAAAATGAATCAACTGAGTGTGTGGCCATGATGGTCTCTTTTCGGCGGAGTCCGGGAAGAGAACACGGTCTCGTGTTTATGCTTGAACGTAGGTTGTTCTAGGATCACTTCTTGATCATAGTTTCTCGACCGTGCCTTGCCTTTCTCTTCTCGCTCTCATTTGCATATGTTGGCCATCATATATGCTAGTGCTTGCTGTAGCTCCACCTCATACCTTTTACCCTTCCTATAAGCTTAAATAGACTTGATCGTGAGGGCGTGAGATTGCTGAGTCCCCCGTGACTCACAGATTACTTCCAAAACCAGATGCAGGGACCGATGATACCGCTCCAGGAGATTCGACTGAGCTCAAGTGGGAGTTCGATGAGGACTCAGGACGATACTACGTTTCCTTTCCAGACGATCAGTAGTGGAGCCCAGTTGGGGCGATCGGGGACTTTGTTGCATTTTGGGGTTGTTCTTTATTTTGGTTCCATAGTCGGACCTTGATTGTATCTGGATGAATGTAATGATATTTATGCTATTGTGTGACGTGGCGAGTGTAAGCCAACTATGTACCTCATTTTCTTATTCATTACATGGGTTGTGTGAAGATTACCCCACTTGAGACATTGCTTACAATGCGGTTATGCCTCTAAGTCGTGCTTCGACATGTGGGAGATATAGCCGCATCGTGGGCGTTATATGGAGCCACCTATGTTTGAGTCAATTGGTATGGCACCGCGAAGAATTATCCTTGGGCCCATGACCAAAACTCGTCTTTGGAGCACAAGCACCATCAAAAATGGCTAATGTGAAAGATTTGATCAATTTATGCATAATGGGGGGACGGAGAGTTCATTAAGAGAACAACACTCCCCCTATGTCCATGCCTACATCTAAACAAGACAACAAGTTGAGTATGGTGGGGTGTGCAAGGGTTCAAGCAACATTGCTCGAATCAATGATATTTAGCTCATGCCTTAACTCGCGAAATCTTGCTTCATCCAACGGCTTCGTGAAAATATCTGCAAGGTTATCATGAGTGTTGACGTAGTTGAGCTCGATCTCCCCTCGCCTAATGTGATCCCGAATGAAGTGATACCGAATCTCAATATGCTTCATCTTGAAGTGTTGCACCGGGTTGAGGGAAATCTTGATGGCACTTTCATTGTCACACCAAAGAGGCACTTTGTCACAAATCACACCGTAATCCTTTAAAGTTTGCCTCATCCATAAGAGTTGTGCACAACAACTACTGGCCGCTACATACTCCGCTTCGGTGGACGAGAGAGACACACAACTTTGCTTTTTGGAAGACCAACTTACCAAAGAGCAACCAAGGAATTGGCACCCTCCAAAAGTGGACTTCCTATCCACTTTGTCTCCCGCCCAATCTGAGTCCGAGTAACCTACAAGCTTGAAGTTTTCTCCTCTTGGGTATCATAAGCCAACGTTTGTGGTATGAGCCAAATATCGAAAGATTCGCTTGACCACCACAAAGTGGCTTTCCTTAGGTGCAGCTTGAAACCGTGCACAAATTCCCACACTCAACATGATATCTGGTCTAGATGCACAAAGGTAAAGCAAGGAGCCAATCATGGAGCGATATACCTTTTGATCCACCGCTTTACCATTGGGATCTATGTCAAGTTGGTGCTTGGTGGGCATTGGAGTGGAAGCCGGCTTGACATCACTTAGCTTGAATCTCTTGAGCATGTCTTGAGTGTATTTGGCTTGGTTGATGAAGATTCCTTCTCTTCTTTGCTTCACTTCAAACCCTAGAAAGAACTTCAGCTCTCCCATGGAAGACATCTCGAACTTTGAGGTCATGAGAGCGGCAAATTCCTCATTGAAAGCTTTGTTAGGGGAACCAAAGATAATATCATCAACATATAATTGGCACACAAACAACTCCCCTTTGACCTTCTTAGTAAAAAGAGTGGGGTCGATTAGCCCAACTTCAAAACCACGGTCTTGTAATAACTCGGTAAGGTGGTCATACCACGCACGTGGGGCTTGTTTAAGGCCATAGAGTGCCTTATCGAGTTGATACACATGATCGGTGAAGTAGTGATGCTCGAACCCGGGGGGTTGCTTGACATAAACCAATTCATTAATAGGACCATTAAGAAAAGCACTCTTCACATCCATTTGTTGTAACTTAAAGTTATGATGAGAAGCATATGCAATCAACATGCGAATGGATTCAAGACGAGCAATGGGAGCAAAGGTTTCACCATAGTCGATACCCTCGACTTGGGAGTAGCCTTGTGCTACCAAGCGAGCCTTGTTGCGAATGATAATCCCACGAGCATCTTGCTTGTTCTTAAATATCCACTTGGTTCCAATGACATTGTGGTTCGCCGTCGGCCTTGGCACCAATCTACACACGTTGTTGCGCTCGAAGTTGTTGAGTTCTTCATGCATGGCATTGAGCCAATCTGGATCCTCGAGCGCCTCATAGACCTTTTGGGGCTCAACACAAGAGACAAATGCATGATGTTCACAATAGTTTGCTAATTGTCTACGAGTACTTACCCCCTTTCTTAAGCTTCCAAGCACATTTGTCATGAGATGATCCTTGGTGGAGAGCTTGGAAGCAACCTTGGCGACACGATGCTCCAATTCCTCCTCGGTGGTGAGTTGAGGAGCGGTCACTTGATCATCTTGAGCGACGTCTTGAGCTTGTTCTTGATCTTGAACTTGCTCGGAGGAGAGAACTTGACCTTGGGCATCACTTGGTGTGTCAACACCGTCTTGAGCATAATCTTGACCTTGGTCTTGTTCTTGAGGATGAGGGCCTTCACATTGTTCTTCGAAAGCGTGTGGGCCTTGGGTTGGTGATGGCTCCACTTGAGTGGAGCATTGTCCTTCTCCTTAGGCCACAAGGGGTTCTTCAATGGGTAGGATGAAACCAACACCCATTCTTCTTATGGCTTGAGGAGGAATTTCATCACCTACATCACAAGTGCCACTTTGCTCCACTTGGGAGCCGTTATTCTCATCAAACTCCATGTTACACGTCTCCTCAATAAGTCCCGTGGATTTATTGAGGACACGGTAAGCATGATAGTTTGTGGCATAACCAACAAATATGCCCTCATAAGCTCTAGCCTCAAATTTAGACAACCGAACACCTTTCTTGAGAATGAAACACTTACACCCGAACACCCGAAAGTACTTAAAGTTGGGCTTGTTACCGGTGAGTATCTCATATGGAGTCTTGTTCAAGCCCTTGCGGAGGTAGAGCCGATTGGATGCATGACACGCGGTGTTGATGGCTTCGGCCCAAAAGTTGTATGGAGACTTGAACTCCGCCATCATGGTCCTTGCCGCATCCATCAACGTCCGGTTCTTCCTCTCCGCAACACCGTTTTGTTGAGGGGTGTAAGGTGCGGAATATTGATGCTTGATCCCCTCATCACTAAGAAACTCATCCAAGGTGTAGTTCTTGAACTTGGTGCTGTTGTCACTTCTTATTGTCAAGATCTTTGCATTGTGTTGACGTTGTGCTTCATTTGCAAAGTCAATGACAGTTTGTTGGGTCTCGCTCTTCCTCTTGAAGAAATACACCCAAGTATATCTTGAGTAGTCATCCACAATCACCAAGCAATACGTCCTACCCCCAAGACTATCAAAGGATGGAGGCCCAAAGAGATCCAAGTGAAGGAGCTCCATAGGACTCTTTGACTAAATGATAGTCGTGGGAGGGTGAGCCTTCTCATGTAGCTTTCCTTCGATACAAGCACTGCAAGCATGATCTTTAGCAAAACTAAAATTCGTTAGTCCACGGACATGGTCCCCCTTGAGAAGACTTTGCAAAGATCTCATATTGACATGGGCTAAACGGCGATGCCAAAGCCATCCCACATCAACTTTAGCCATTAGGCATGTCACGGTCTTAGTGGGTCGCTCCGAAAAGTTAATCACATATAGACCGTTCTCGACATGCCCAAGAAAGGCTACTTTAAGAGTCTTGCTCCACAAGAGGGCCACGGAATCAATATCAAAGAAAGTGGCAAAGCCCATGAGTGCTAGTTGACGAACAGAAAGTAAATTGTATGCAAGGGACTCAACAAGCATGACCTTCTCGATCGTGAGATCATGAGAGATGACTACCTTGCCAAGTCCCAATACCTTAGAAGATGAGGCGTCACCCCACTCGACATTGGTGGGCATAGATGGAATCTTGTGCACGTCCACCACCAAGTCCTTGCTTCCGGTCATATGATTTGTAGCTCCGCTATCGAGCAACCATGATCACCCACCGGAAGCAAACACCTACAAGAGATCAATGCTTGGTTTTATGTACCCATTTTGTAATGGGTCCTTTGATGTTAGTAACAAGGGTCTTTGGAACCCAAATAGACCATTCAATGTACTCATGAGGAGAACCAACAAATCTGGCATAGACATGCCCATCACTAGCACGACATAACACATAAGAAGGATTATAGTCGCCGGCTTTGATGGGAGGGGTGGCATTGCCCTTTTTGACACCGCCACCCTTCGCATTGTTCTTCTTCTCCTTGGAAGCACTCTTTCCCTCCTTCACAAAGGTTTGCATGAGAGGAGGAGGTCGTTTGGCCTTGTCATTCTTCTTCTTGTTCTTGGACTTGGGCACGTACCCAATCCCTTCCTTGGCCACAACTCCCTTTTGGTTGGTCAAGAGGTCGTTGAGGTTCTTCTCTCCTTGTATGCAAGACGCAAGACCTTTCTCAAGTTTCACCTTTAGCTTAGCGTTCTCCTCAACAAGATGCACATGCTCACAACACGGGTTAGTAGCATTTGCATTATCAATTAACATCATACGAGGAAAAGTGGCCTTTTCCTTGGTTAGCTTTACTTGAAGTTGATCATGAGACTCTTAGAGGCTAGAATGAGCACCCCTCAAGACTTTGTGAGCCTTGTCAAGTAGATCAAACTCCTCTTTGAGTCTAGTAATATCAACCTCAAGTTCGGCCTTCTCGGAGTTTAGCACACGAGAAACAATGAGAACATGATCAAAATCTTTCTTTAACTTAGCATGATCAACGTTGTGCGACTCCTCAAGAGCCAAACAAAGACCACGCTCTTCCTCAAGAGCATTGGTAAGATCCGAGATCTCATCGGCATAGTCACGACTATGCCCCTCCATCTTGGAGATAGCATCTTCATGAGACTCGATCATGTCATTGGCTTCACCGAGTTGTTCCAAGAGAGCAATAAAATGCTTCTTGGATTTACCCTTGAGTTTACTCATAAAGGACTCAAGCTCATTTTCCTCCACATTAGATCCCCCACATTCATCAATGCAATCCGTCAAGGAAGGATTATTAATGATGGTAGTTTTGATGTTGGGAGTTACCTTGTTGGTGGCTTTAGCGATGAGACACTTGGCAGTGATGTTCTAGTTGGGTGAGTCGAAGAGAGATACTCGTGGAGTTTTTGCAATGGCAACGGATGCCATGGCCACCGACTCACCATCTTCATCATCATCATCATCCTCATGGTACTCTTCTTGAACCACCAACGCCTTGTGAGGGATTTTCTTGGTGAAGTTGTTCTTGTTGGGGAAAGAATTGGCTTTGTCCTTTCGAACAAGCTTGCCACCATTGTCTTCCCTCTTCTCATACGGGCACTCCGCAATGAAGTGACTCACATTGCCACAATTGTAGCAAGTCCTTACACGTTGCTTGCTCTTCGTGCCACTTGAGGTATTCTTGTTGAAGTTTGGCCTTGAGTTTTTCTTACTCCAAAATTACCTTGAAGCAAGTGCCATGTGTTCATGATAGGCATACTTTGTATCTTCGGGGTTGCTTTCCCCTTCTTCCTCTTCTTCTTCCTCTTCACCGCAAACCTTGGCCTTTAATGCAAGGTTGGGCTTCTTTGCCCTTTGAGAGCGAAGCACCGCATTGTCGGCGGTCTTGTCCAAGATGTTCATAGCCACAAATTCATCCAACACTTCACTTGAGGTCAAAGTGTGGAAGTCTGGCCTTTGACGAATGACGGAGGACATGGCCTTGTGGCAAGGCATCATTGCCTTGAGGAATTTGCGCTTGATCCAACTGACATCCGTGTCCTTGCTCTTGTGATCTCGGAGTGAGACCGCGAGTTTGGTTACTCTCCAATAAAGCTCACGAGGTTCTTCATCTTCTTTCATTGCAAACTCATCGGCTTCATCTTGCACCACTTCATAGTTGGAGCGTTGAATGCTTGTGCTTCCCCGGTAGAGCGAGACAACACAAAGCCATGCATATTTGGCCAAGGTGAAGGGCCGAAGATGAGGTAGATCTTCGGGTGGAATTGCATCTTGAATGATGAAGAGAGCATTCTCATTGAATTGATTATCCACGGCTTCTAGAGGAGTGAAGTTGCTTGGATCATGCGGATGGAAACCTTCTTCAATGATTCTCCAAAGATTAGTGTTCACATGATTTAAATGACGCTTAAAGCGGTAAACCCAAGAATCAAAGTCCTCATTTTTCACAATCTTAGGGGGAGGATCGGCATGATTCAAATGAGTGGAAGGAACCGGTCCACCATAAACAAGTGGTGGTTCCACATGCGCAAAGATGCCGGTGCCATTTTTACCACTAGAAGAAGGAGCCTTTTCACTACTAGCTTCCCCCTTGTCGGAGATAGCATCTGTCACCTTGTCGGTGGGATCACCCACTTTCAACGGTGCGGTGGATAGTTTAAGCCCTTCAAGGAATTTAGTAAACATGCTTTCAAGGCCACATTGAACTCCTCACGAGAGACCGAGGTTCCCCCATCGCCCATAGACGAGATCGGATTCACACCGGAGTGTTCCTCCACACCGTCTACGGTATCAACCATACTCTTCGGATGGTAAAGTCCTTAATAAAGAGACGAGGCTCTGATACTAATTGAAAGGATCGATATGGTTGACTAGAGGGGGGGTGAATAGGCAACTAACAATTTTTAGCTTTTCTTTAACAATTTAAACTTTGCATCAAAGTAGGTTGTCTAGATATGCAACTAGGTAAGCAACCTATATGATGCAACAAAGATAGGAACACAAGCAAGCAAGAGATATATCACTAATAAGCTTGCACAAGTAAAGGCACGAGATAACCAAGAGTGGAGCCGGTGGAGACGAGGTAACTAAGAATTTGAGATTTGCTTGACGGATTTGTGACACCACCACCACCTCTTGTTAGTAGTCTGTAGGATCAAATTCTTGTGTGTTTCTATTGTTGCTAACCATGGCAGGGTCACAAGTCGATGAGACTGACTGGGAGAACATGATAAATAAGGAGTTGCATGATAAATTTCAGCAAATGATGAGTGGACAGGTGCAAGATGTACTAAATATATTTGAAGAGGCCTTGGAGAAGATAGATGGCATGGAGAAGACGTTCGAAACAAAGCTCGATAACAGGTTTAATGAATTTCTCGCGCGTCTTCCACCACCACCACCGGCTGCACCTAACGCACCTCTACAATAACAACAACAACGACTACCTCCACATCACGAAACAGCCCTCCGCCGAGCGAGCCGTCTCCCTCTTGCACCTGGCCAAATTGTTGGTGCTGCTGTTGATACTTCTGTGGCTTCTGCTGCTGATGCGGAGGAGGATGATTTTGCGGGAGATTACGAGGATGAGGTTGATCAAAATCAGAACTATGTGCCTCCACCAGCACATCAACCACCAGGTCATCCACATGCAAATAATGGCAATGGTAGGGCTCCCCCTCAGGTACGAGATCATGACCATCTCCGTAAACTAAAATTTAATATTCCACCATTTGAGGGTAGATATGTTCCTGATATATATCTTACTTGGGAGTTAGAAACTGAACAATGATATACATGTTTACAATATCTCGAGGAGAAACGTGTTCCTGCTGCTGTTTGTGCTTTCACTAGTGTTGCATGTGTTTGGTGGTCCGAGCATTGTAGATTATATCCTATTCCAGCTACTTGGGCTGCTTTGAAAACTGCTATGCGTACTCGTTGGGTTCCACCATACTATCAACGTGAATTACTTCAAAAATTGCAGCGTTTAAGACAAGGAAAAAATTCTGTAGAAGAATATTATCAGGAATTACAAACTGGCATGATTAGATGTGGTATTAGATATGTTCCTGATATATATCTTACTTGGGAGTTAGAAACTGAACAATGATTTACATGTTTACAATATCCCGAGGAGAGACGTGTTCCTGCTGCTGTTTGTGCTTTCACTAGTGTTGCATGTGTTTGGTGGTCCGAGCATTGTAGATTATATCCTATTCCAGCTACTTGGGCTGCTTTGAAAACTGCTATGCGTACTCGTTGGGTTCCACCATACTATCAACGTGAATTACTTCAAAAATTGCAGTGTTTAAGACAAGGAAAAAATTCTGTAGAAGAATATTATCAGGAATTACAAACTGGCATGATTAGAGGTGGTATTGTTGAGGAGAATGAAGCTATGCTTGCACGTTTTATGGGTGGATTAAATAGAGAGATTCAGACCATTCTAGAGTATAAGGAGTATACTAATATCACTCATTTATTCCATCTTGCTTGTAAAGCTGAACGTGAAGTGCAGGATCGACAGGCTTTGGCGCGAACTAAATTTTCTGCAGGTCGATCTTCATCATGGATACCACGTGCATCCTCTACTTCCACTACACCAGCACCTCCATCAGGTGCCACCTCCAGCCGTGATACAAGAAAGCAGGCACAACCACCACTATCTGCCAAGAGCACACCTCCCGGGCCTGCGCAGAGTTCTTCTTCTTCCATGGCATCATCAGGGCACACAAGTGATATTCTTTGTCGTCGTTGTAAGGGAAGAGGACATTTTGTGAGAGAATGCAAATCTCTTTTGCACCGACCGAGTATCTTTTCTTGGCTATGTTGTTACTCCATGGGGAATTGAAGTTGATAAAGCCAAGATTGAAGCTATTGAGAGTTGGCCGCAGCCCAAAACGGTCACACAAGTGCGTAGTTTCCTTGGCCTCGCTGGTTTCTATAGGCGTTTTGTGAGATTTCAGCACCATTGCTGCACCTCTCAACGAGCTTACAAAGAAGGATGTGCCTTTTGTTTGGGGTACCGCACAGGAAGAAGCCTTCACGGTATTGAAAGATAAGTTGGCACATGCTCCTTTACTCCAACTTCCTGATTTAATAAGACTTTTGAGCTTGAATGTGATGCTAGTGGAATTGGATTAGGAGGTGTGTTATTACAAGATGGCAAACCTGTTGCATACTTTTCTGAAAAATTGAGTGGGCCTAGTCTGAACTATTCTACTTATGACAAAGAATTATATGCTCTTGTTTGGACCTTAGAAACATGGCAACATTATTTATGGCCCAAGGAATTTGTTATACATTCTGATCATGAATCTTTGAAACACATTAAAAGTCAAGCAAAACTGAACCGTAGACATGCTAAATGGGTAGAATTCATTGAGACTTTTCCTTATGTCATTAAACACAAGAAGGGTAAAGAAAATGTTATTGCCGATGCATTGTCTCGTCGTTATACTATGCTTTCACAACTTGACTTTAAAATATTTGGTTTGGAGACCATCAAAGATCAATATGTGCATGATGATGAATTTAAATATCTATCGCAGAATTGTAAGGAAGGGAGAACTTGGAACAAGTTCGTTCTTAACGATGGATTTGTGTTTCGTGCTAACAAGCTATGCATTCCAGCTAGCTTTGTTCGTCTTTTGTTGTTGTAGGAGGCGCATGGAGGAGGATTAATGGGACACTTTGGCGTCAAGAAGACGGAGGATATACTTGCTACACATTTCTTTTGGCCAAAGATGAGACAGGATGTTGAGCGTTTTGTTTCTCGCTGCACTACATGTCAAAAAGCTAAGTCACGACTCAATCCTCATGGTTTATATATGCCTTTGCCTGTACCTAGTGTTCCTTGGGAGGATATATCTATGGACTTTTAGGTTTACCTCGAACAAAGAAGGGGAGGGATAGCATATTTGTTGTCATGGAAAGGTTCTCGAAAATGGCACACTTTATACCGTGTCATAAAAGCGATGATGATGTTAATGTTGCTGATTTGTTCTTTCATGAAATTATTCGCTTGCATGGTGTGCCAAATACTATTGTTTCAGATCGTGATACTAAATTTCTTAGCCACTTTTGGAGATGTTTATGGGCTAAGTTGGGGACTAAGCTGCTTTTCAGTACTACTTGTCACCCCCAAAATGATGGACAAACTGAAGTACTCAATAGAACATTGTCTACTATGCTTAGGGCTGTTTTGAAGAATAACAAGAAAATGTGGGAAGAATGCTTGCCTCATATTGAATTTGCTTATAATCGTTCATTGCATTCTACTACTAAGATGTGCCCTTTTGAAATTGTGTATGGTTTCCTACCTCGTGCACCTATTGATTTGTTGCCTCTTCCATCTTCGGAGAAGGTTAATTTTGATGCTAAAGAACATGCTGAATTTATTTTAAAAATGCATGAGTTAACTAAGGAAAACATTGAGCGTATGAATGCTAAATATAAACTTGCTGGAGATAAGGGTAGAAAACATGTTGTGTTTGCACCTGGAGATCTTGTTTGGTTACATTTGCGTAAGGATAGATTTCCTAATTTGCGCAAATCAAAGCTAATGCCACGTGCTGATGGTCCTTTTAAGGTGTTAGAGAAACTAAATGATAATGCATATAAACTTGAGCTGCCTGGAGATTTTGGGGTTAGTCGCACTTTTAACATTGCATATTTGAAGCCTTATTTGGGCGAGGACGATGAACTTTCGTCGAGGACGACTTCATTTCAAGAAGGGGAGGATGATGAGTACATCAATACCATTGTTACACCCACAGCCCCTGATGCTATACATACTGGACCAATTACTAGAGCTCGTGCGCGCCAATTGGATTATCAGGTACTTTCGTTTCTTGGTAACGATTCTAATGTTCATGAGAATATGATGCTGCCTAAATTGGATACATTTGTCTTCCTTACAAATGAAGGGCCTAGCTTGGACAAGAAAGATGAACCTTGGAACAAGTTCAAGCGTGGAGATGATGGCACGCGCAAGGGGATACAGAACGGAGTTACAAGTGATGACTTCAGGACTTTGAAGCCACCACAAGGAGTGCATGAAGCCTTGGACGAAATATACAAGATGCCACTTCATAAATTTCGTCCAGAAGCTATTTTAGGTGCTGCGTCACCTTATTATTGGGCCAGGCCCATCTATTTTCAAAATACTTAAGTATAGGCTGTTTTTAGAGTCCGTATGTGTGGGGAAACAAGAGTTAGGGTTGGTTACGGACCCCTCCTCCAAGTGCCACAAAATTCCCCCCTTTTCCTCCATATATACAGCCCTTAGGGCGTCGTTTAGACTTTGGGGTTTTGTTTAGACTAAAAGTTCGCCATAGCTGCAACTTCGCGTCCTTCGTTTGTGTCCAACGACCAGACCAAGACATTAGAGAACCCCACCTTCATTAATAAAGCTTTCCTCTTTTATTTGCAATATCCAGATTCCAATCTCAGTTTCTTGCTTGTTCTTCGTTTGCTCGCAGGAAATAGACCCTCGTGGTCAGGTTGATCGTGCTCCGGCGTGGTCAATAACCCTCAGAAGTTGGTTTAGCGATTGCTAAGGCGCGACGTCTTCGCACGTTCGTAGTCGGATCATCAAAGTCGACTCCCACAGAAAACGATATCTATCTCATCAAAACATCGGGACACCTTTGCCTCTATCAGTTGTTGTTAAGGTTTGTGATTCCCAAAGAATGCTTGTATTGTCTCCCTTTATGCTAAGAAGTTGGAGCACGATTTATTATTGAGTGTGTTCATTTGTGTGAAGGTCGGGGGAACACGATGGTTAACTCCTACCAATCTCCCCCCTAGGGGCATGTGTAATAGTTCTTTGCTTCAAGGGCTAGTAGACTTTCGCAATAAGTATGAGTTCTTTAGGACTAATGTGTGTCCATGGATTATACGTACTCTCATCTTTACGCAATTTGCTAGCCTCTTTGGTACCCTACAATGCCCTCTCTCACCTCAAGATGAGTTTCCGTACCAAGGCTCAATACAATCAAGTCCGTAGCGTCTACCGATTTCGCAATATCCCCATTTCCCTCTTCTTTGAGACCAGGATTCCTTGTGTAATTTCATCCATCTCTTAGTTTTTTTTTGAATCATTGAGTTCATCACTCAACGTAGTCTAGCAGTTCAGTTCGACTCTATTTGAGAGACCTCGCTTGCTTATTGCAATTCAGAATTGAATTGATTCTATCCTTGATGTATTTGCAATTCAATCCGAATCAATATTGTGGTCAAAATTCGCTGATGCATCCAAACCCCGTGATATGATACGCTCTATCACACATAAGCCTCCTTATATCTTCCTCAAAACAGCCACCATACCTACCGATTATTGCATTTCCATAGCCATTCCGAGATATAGTGGCATGCAACTTCCACTGTTACATTTATTATGACACACATCATCATTGTCATATTGCTTTGCATTATCATATAGCTCACATAGTATTTGTGGCTTAGCCACCGTTCATCATTTTTTATACATGTTATGCTAGATAATTGCACATCCTGGTACACTGCCACATGCATTCATAAAGAATCATATTTTGTTCTAGTATCAAGTTGTAATTTTGAGTTGTAAGTAAATAGTAGTGTGATGATCATCGTTATTCCTTATTAGAGCATTGTCCCAGTGAGGAAATAAAAAACGAGGCCAAAAGGAGCCACCAAAAAAATGAGAGTGAAAGAGAGAAGGGGCAATTTTACTATCTTTTTTCCACACTTGTGCTTCAAAGTAGCACCATGTTTTTCATATAGAGAGTCTCCTATGTAGTCACTTTCATATACTAGTGGGATTTTTTTCATTATAGAACATGGCTTGTATCGTCTGATGATTGGTTTCCTCAAATGCCCGAGGTCTTCTAGATGAAGCAAGTTGGATGCACACCCACTTAGTTTTCAATTTGAGCTTTCACACACTTATAGCTCTTGGTGCATCTATTGCAGGACAATCCCCACTCCTTGCATTGATATCAGTTGATGGGTATCTCCATAGCCCGTCTATTAGCCGGCTTGGTGTGAGACTTTCTTCCTTTTTACCATCTCCATATTAATCTCTACCACAGTATACTATTCCACCCATTGTGCTATACCATGGCTTGCACCCATGTATTACGTGGGGATTGAAAAAGCTGAAGCACGTTAAAAATTATGAACCAATTGCTTTGCTGACACCGGGGTAGTGCATGATTTATATTTTGTGTTAAGAAGATGGAGCATGACAAGGCTATATGATTTTGTAGGGATAGCGTCCTTTAGCATTTTTATTTTGAAAGACATGATTGTTTGTTGGTATGCCAGAGTATTGATATCTTTATGTCAAAGTATAGACTATTGCTTTGAATCATTCATATCAAAATATTCATACCATAAAACAAAGATTACATGATAGACATGTTAGATAGCTTCCACATAAAAATTGTGTTTTTATCATTTACCTACTCAAGGACGAGCAGGAATTAAGCTTGGGGATGCTTGAAATGTCTCCAATGTATCTATAATATTTTATTGTTCCATGCTATTATAGTATCAATCTAGGATGTTTTGTACGAAATTATATGCAATTACATATCATTTTTTGGGACTAACCTATTAAGCTAGTGCCAAGTGCCAGTTGTTGTTATTTGCCTATTTTTGGTTTTCTAGGAAATAAGTACGAAACGAAGTTCAAACGCTATAAAACTTTTTAAAGTTTTTTAGACAAGAGAGACCCTAAAAGCTTTGGGAGGAGACGAGAAAGCAAACGAGGAGACAACAAGGAAACTAGGCGCGCCCAGGGGGTAGGCGCGCCCTGATGCCTTGTGGGCCCCTCGTGGCTCTATCCGACCTAATTCTACCTCTATAAATTCTCTAAAATCAGGAAACCAACAAAGATCCACCCAAAATAATTTTTCCGCCACCGCAAGTTTCTGTTCTTCCACGATCACATCTGGTGGCCTTTTTCAATACTCTGCTCGAGGGGGGAATCGATCATGGAGGGCTTCTACATAAACCTTGTTGCCCTTCCGATGATGTGTGAGTAGTTTACCACACACCTACGGGTCCATATCTAGTAGCTAGATGGCTTCTTTTGTCTCTTTGATCTTCAATATAATGTTCTCCTCGATGTTCTTGGAGATCTATTCAATGTAATCTTCTTTTACCGCGTGTTTGTTGGGATCCGATGAATTGTGGGTTTATGATTAGATTATTCATGAATATTAATTGAGTCTTCTATGAATTATTTTATGCATGATTATTATAGCTTTGTGTTTCTCTCCGATCTATCTGTTTGGCTTGGCCAATTAGATTGATTTATCTTGCAGTGGGAGAGGTGCTTTGTAATGGGTTCAATCTTGTGGCGCTCTATATCCCAGTGACAGTAGGGGACACGACACGCATTTGTATTGTTGCCATTAAGGGGAAAATGACGGAGTTTATTCATATTGGTTGGATTTACTTTACCGCATCATGTCATGTTGCTTAAGGCGTTACTCCGGTTTTCATGAACTTAGTACTCTAGATGCAAGCTGGATAGCACTCGATTGGTGGATTAATAGAAGTAGATGCAGGCAGGAGTCGGTCTACTTGTCTCGAACGTGATGCTTATATACATGATCATTCCCTTGAATATCGTTATAACTATGCGCTTTTCTATCAATTGCCAACAGTAATTTGTTTACCAACCATATGTTTTTTGTTTGAGAGAGAAGCCTCTAGTGAAAATATGGCCCCGGGGTCTACTTTTATCATATATATAATCCAAAAATACCTTGCTGCAATTATCGTTATTTTATTTTTTGTTTTATTTTATCTATCTATCACTATGAGATTTGATCCTTGCAAATAACTGTCGAGGGATTGACAACCCCCTTGATCGCGTTGGGTGCAGGTATTTTCTCTTTTGTGTGTAGCTACTGTTAACGAGGTTTCGCGTGGTTCTCCTACTGGATTGATAACCTTGGTTCTTAACTAAGGGAAATACTTATCTCTATTGTACTGCATCATCCTCTCCTCTACAAGGAAATCCCAACGCAACTCACAAGTAGCACCTCGTACTGTGTGGGTTCCTGCAAAGAGAAAAACTCTCAACCTTGCTTTACTATCGGTATATGATTGCCCTATTCCTGAATACTCTTATGATGACTCGCTGGAAAATTTTAAACTGTTCAAAAACCAATGTGGTGAGATTGTGGCTTGCTATGTTGGACCGAACTACAGAAATCGCCCGCAAAGAAAACTATTTGGTTCCCAAAGAAAACTATTGAGGCATTACCTATTGTTGTGCTAACCATGCAGGAAGAAAATGCTCGATACATTCTCGAGAAGGCTCGACATAGTGAATATACACATGAATCTTCAAATCATTTTGCTCATATATCTAGAAATAATTTTAATGCTTATTCCTTTGATTATGCTCGAACTTCTGTGAGAACCAACTCTTCTATTTGCCGAACAAAATCATATCCTGATCGCTCATATATCTCTAAGCCACCCACAAAGATGTGGGTGGCTAAGAAAGCCTAATTCACCGGCAGGACTATGTCTCTGGGTGTATTAAATGGGTGATAGATAGTGGATGCACTAGTCATATGACCGGAGGCAAGTCGTTGTTTGTCGACCCCAACTTAACTGCTCCTTCCCAAAAGTACATTACTTTCGGCGACAACAACAAAGGAAATGTAATTGGACTAGGTAAAATTGCTATCTCCTAGGACAAGAACATTAATGATGTTTTACTTATTCAGTCTCTTGGTTTCAATCTTATGTCAGTAGGCAAGCTTTGTGAATTGGGAATGCCGGTTCTATTTCCATCACCAAATGCATTGTATTTATGGGCAATGACAATTCCTTCATCTTTGAGGGACATAGAAAAGGTGATCTATATATTGTAGATTTCTCTAAAGGTTCCTCAGTACAAACTTGTTTGCTTGCAAAAGCAACCAAAGGATGGCTATGGCACTGTAGACTTGGTCATGCAAGTATGAGAAACTTGCAGACTCTTGTGAGGAAAAATCATCTTCATAGCATTCCTAGTGTGAAGTTCTATAAGGATCTTCTCTGTGCTACCTATGAGGCTAGAAAATTGGCCAAGAAACATCATTCTTCCAAGACTGTCATGATCACAACATGACCTCTTGAGATCCTTCATATGGATTTATTTGGGCCTCAAAATTATGCCATCTTTGGTGGAAGTAATTATGGTCTAGTTATAGTGGATGATTTGTCTCGCTACACCTAGGTATTGTTTCTTGAATACAAGACCTATAGTCAAGATATATTCAGAAGATTCGCCAAGAAGCCTCAGAATGAATATGATGTGTGAATTAAGCATGTCAGAAGTGACAATGGCACTGAGTTCAAAAATACCAAAATACCGAAGACTTTCTAGATGAAAATGGTATCACTCGTGAGTTCTCTAATGCATACACTCAACATGCTAGAGTTATTGAGCGATAGAATAGAACTCTGATTGAAATGGCAAGAACTATTCTTAGTGAGTAAAAAAACTCCCATTTGCTTTTGGGCTGATGCTATTAACACTGCTTGCCATGTTGTGAATTGTGTTTATCTTCACAAGTTCCTTAAGAAAACTTCATATGAGCTTATCACTGGCAAGAATCTGAATGTTTCTCATCTGCGTGTTTTTGGTGCTGATATGTCTCGGTTGTATGTACTTTTCCAAACATTTTTGCTCTTGTTTTGGACTCTAGTTTGCACGATTTGAATGAAACTAACCCGGACTGATGTTGTTCTCGGCAGAACTAACATGGTGTTGTTTTTGTGCAGAAATAATATTTCTCGAAATTGGACAAACTTTCTGGAGATTTTTATGGAATAAATAAAAAATATTGGAGCCAAGACCCACTAGAGGGGCCACACTTTGCCCGCAAGGCACTAGGGAGCGCATACCCCCCCCCCCCCCCAGGCGCGCCCTGGTGGGTGGTGGGGTCCTCGTGGCTCTTCTGATCCTAATCTAGATACTATAAATTCCTACTTCTTGAGAAAAAGGAGTGGAATTTTCATCGCGTTTTACGATACAGAGCCGTCGCCACCTCTTGTTCTTCATCGGGAGGCCAGATCTGGAGTTCGTTCGGGGTTCCAGTGAGGGGGATCTTCCATTTTTGTCATCATCAACCATCCTCCATCACTAATTTCATGATCCTCACCGCGGGGAGTGAGTAATTCCTTCATAGGCTTGCTGGAAGGTGATGGGTTGGATGATATTCATCATGTAATTGAGTTAGTTTTGTTAGGGCTTGATCCCTATTATCTACTATGTTCTGAGATTGATGTTGCTATGACTTTTCTATGCTTAATGCTTGTCACTAGGGCCCGAGTGCCATGATTTTAGATCTGAACATTATATGTTTTCATGGATATATTTGTGTGCTTGATCCGATCTTGCAAGTTATATGCACCTATTACGTGTTATGATCCACATACCCCAAGGTGACAATAATTGGGATTCTTTCCGGTGATTACTGTAGTTTGAGGAGTTTAGGTATTCACTATGTGTTAATGCTTCGTTACGGTTCTCTATTAAAAGGTGGCCTTAATATCCCTTAGTTTATGGACCCTGCTGCCACGGGAGGGTAGGACAAAACATGTCATGCAAGTTCTTTTCCATAAGCACGTATGACTATATACAGAATACATGCGTACATTATATTAATGAATTGGAGCTAGTTCTGCGTCTCCCAAGGTTATGACTATTACATGATGAATATTATCCAACGTTATCACTGATCCAATGCCTCCAATTTTTTCACATATTGTTCTTGCTAAGTTACTACTACTGCTGTTACGGTTACCATTTCTATCGTTACTACTACTATCAAATTACCATGATACTGTGTTACTGATCACTCTACCACAGATATTTAATCTCCAGGTGTGGTTGAATTGACAACTCAACTGCTAATACTTACAGTATTCTTTGGCTCCCCTTGTGTTGAATAAATAAATTTGGGTTGAATACTCTACCCTCAATTTTTTTGCAATCCCCTATACTTGTGGGTTATCAAGACCTTTTCTGGCACCGTTGCCGGGGAGCATAGCTATATTTCTTGAGTTACTTGGGATTTATATCTATTGATCAGTATAAGGAATCTTAAGGATGATAGAACCAAGATCATTCCCTCAAAGATGAGGGGAGGTAAGGAAGTGTTATCTAGCTCTGCACTTGATTCACCTTCTGTTTTAAGTAAGCTTGCAACACCACCACCTGCTATTAATCCTGATATGTCGCAAGTAATTGATGATGCTACTTCTACTATGAATGGTGCTATTGATGATGCTAGTACTTTGGTTGATAAGAATGTGCCACTAGGTGAATTTCTTGATGAACAACTTGCTAGAGCTAAAGAAATTGAGAATACTGAAACTGATGAGATTGCTAAAACTAATGAGATTACTGAAATTGATGAAGTTATTGAAACTGAAAATTATGAAACACCTATTAGAACTAGCTCTCCTAGATATGAATTGCCTAGATACTATAACGACCCGAACCTGATAAGATTCGATGTCTCTTTGCTTACTTTGCTAGTCCCTGGATCAATTCGCTAGCACACACAGTACATAGGAATATCAAAGTAACACGTGCATCATTACTACAATATATGATCCAGAAGTTATAATGTATTACAAACTGAGTAGCACAAAGCTAGCTTTACTCAATAATAACAATGGAAATGTAGCATAATAAATGATGAGTCCCATCAATGCTGACTGGCAAAAATGCTGAGTGAAGACTCGCAACCCTATTGTATCTCACTGATCATCTGAATATCTTGCAACATGATAAGTTGCATCCACAAGGGTCAATACACTGAATGTATTGGCGAATCGTACATAATGATATAGCAAACCTACATCCACAAGCAAGATATGGCAAACATAACACTCATGTTGGTTTGGCATAAAGCTAACATCACCTAGTTCCACTAACAAGTCAAGGTTTTACATATCCATAGTTGACACACAACAAACCTATCACATCCAGTTAACCGCACACAGGAAACCTTCAGAATCATAGGATGATATGAGAAAGATCTTCAAGAAGTCTCAACTACGCTCAGTTGTGGCGCATTCTCCAGGGAGAATAGAGCGCTCAACCATGAACGCGTTCACCTGATTTAAGCCCTGAAACCTCAAGTGCACTCAGCCATGGCACATTCTCTAGGGACAATAGATCACTCAGCCATTGACACATTCACCTGGAAAAAGTCCCGAGCCTAAAGCTATAAAGACTAACCACTTCCAGGCATCACTCGACACATACCCACATCTACCATCGCAAGCTACTCACACCATCACATAACACAATCAACACCAAAACATGACAACACGGAACATAATGATCAATCAAACATATAACATATCACACCAACTACATATGCATAGCAGATATATAGGATGATCATAATCAAAAGTGAAACTTGCGTTGAACGGTGTTGAAGTACTCTAATGTTTAATTCTGATCCACTTCACACTCTGGACAATCTATACGTTTAACGAAGGCATCGATAAATAAACCGTACTCACATAACACTAAAATAAAACAATGATAACTAATTCGAATAAACTCCAATAACAGAAACATATCAGTAGGTATAGATTACCTTTATGCTAGTAGGATCACAAGGCAAAAGGAATCAACTAATTTGGATCAGCGGTTTGAAAGATATGGCCTCTAGAAGGTAAATTTTAAATTTGAGCAAATTCAATTTTAAACAGTTCAAAAATGTGCAGTTTGGGTTCTACCAGATTCTCCTGATCAATATGAGTTCAAAAAGAATTGATAAATTTTGATTTACGGATCTCAAGGTATACCTAAAAGAAAATATCATATGAAATCTGCCCAAAAACAATTTTTAGCTGCTGCGGTTACTGTAGCATATTGCCATGTGTCGCTCTAGGATTGGCTAAAAGGGCTTCTGGTCGCACATGCTCACCGTGTGGCAATAAGACGACGATCGCGGTCCTCTAGATGATGGTGGCGATGGCTACGGGGAGTCCCAACGATGGCGAACTGACCGAAGGAAGATGCGTACGACAGCGGTGAGTTTGCCGGCGTCCACGGCGATGGGGGTGGCCTCTACTGGCTGCTATTCAAAATATGGCGTGGCGGCGATCTTCTTCGGGCTGGGCTCGTGGGCGGCGTCCTGGTGCTCCCCTGGATTTAGAAAAACATGAGGGAGAGGGAGAAGATCAAGACGATGATCGCAGGAGGTAGCAGAGAGGTTGGTAACCTGCAGAGGCGATGGAACCGACTCGCGGAAGCTCCAGGCGGCGGTGGACTCTGGTGAGATCGGGATAGGGGAAGACGGGCACGGGAGAGGTGAATTTTGCCAAAAAAAAATAGAATAGGAGGGGTTTGAGATCTTATATAGGGTGGATCCCTTGACCTGGGGCTCAAGAAACGATCGAATTAATCGATTTCATCTCGGTGGGGGTTCGGTGAGCTACAGGAGACCGTGACGAACACGTTGCTGCGAGGGAATTGACAGACATGACCAGAAGTCAGCCGCAAAGAGGAGGAAGAGACAAAAACAATAGAAGAAGTGTGTTGCGGGTCTGGGCTAACAGCTTCGCCGAAATGAGCCGGCCTGCTAGCTGAGCGTGCGGGCAAAGTCCTGGCTGAGCCATTGTGTAGGCCGACTGCACAGTGCACTTGTTTAATTTGTTTTTTAACCTTTCTACAGAAAGTAAATAAAGCTAAATAAAATACCAAACTGAAATTTTAAAATACCAAAAAACACACAGTAAAATATTCTATCTATATTAGAAAACAGTGAACATTTTTAAAACACAAATGCACTTTTCAAAAGAAAAATTATGCAATAGGAGCAAATAAGAGTATCCAAATAATTCCAACTAATATTCTAAACCTTTTTCAACTATACTTAACAGAGAAGAAGTCATGTTTTTCTTCTCTCAATATTTTTCCTTGAGTTGAAAAGGATTTGAACATTTGCAAAATAAAAGTATGAGTCAAATGAGTATCGGGAAAGTCCTTTTATTCCCGCTCGTTAGAATATCACATAGACTCTGAGAAATTCAAATATGCATAGAAATCAAGATGCAACAGAGTGATCCTATTAACATTCCAAATCTAAAAATTTGGGATGTTACAGATACCTGAGGGTTATGTTATTGATGGAGAGGTAGCTAGGGACTTTTTGCTTGTAAGGATAGAGAAGATCTTAAGAAATAACTACGCAAGTTGAAAGAAAAATATTTGAATACTAGAATTAAATATGATCCTAAGTTTGCTACTTCACCTATCTTTATTACCGATAAGGATTATGAATTCTCTGTATACCCAGAGTTAATTACTATGGCTAAATGTGATCCTTTTCATGGCTATAAAACTGAAACTGTTGTGGCACATCTTACTAAATTAAGTGATATAGCCACTATATTTGCTCATGAGGAAAAATTCGCTATTACTATATTCTTAAGTTATTTCCTTTCTTGGTAAACGGTGATGCTAAGATATGCTATAATACTCTTGCTTCTGGTTGTGTGTGTAGTCTCCCGGATATGATTTATTACTTCTGTGAAAAATATTTTCCTGCTCATAACAAACAAGCTACCGTACAAGAAATACTTAACTTTGTGCAAATTGAAGAAGAGAGTCTCCCACAAGCTTCGTGTAGGTTCTCCAATTACTTAATGCTTTGCCCGATCATCCTCTTAAGAAAAATGAAATACTTGGTATCTTCTATAATGGAGTAACCGATGCTTCTGGGGAATACCTAGATAGTCGTGCAGGTTGTGTTTTCAGGTAACGAACTGTTGGGCAAGCTATGGAACTGAATAATATTTTGAAGAATGATAATGATTGGACACTTCCTAGACCACCGCGTAACCCTCTCCGAAGAAGTGGGGAATTTTATTTATCCGTCCTGAAGATATGCAAGAAGCAAAGAAATGCATGAAGGAAAAGGGTATTAAAGCTGAAGATGTTAAGAATTTATCGCCTATTGAAGAAATACATGGTCTTGACACACCACCATAGGTGGTAGAGGTAAATTCTCTTATAAAGTTTGATGAAGGTGAAATTCCCTACAATAAATCCCCTAGTTAATGCTTGTATGAATTTGACAATTACATTGTTAAGCAAGATCATTTCAATAAAAATGTTATTAAACAATTGAAACAAAATGCCTACATGATTGATCGCTTGAGTGACTTGTTTTTTATTATTGTTAATGATGTCAAAGTTGTTAGTAAACATGCTTCTATGGTCCAAAGTAAGTTAGAACAAGTTGCTAAATCTCAAGGTGAATTGCTCAATGGAATGAATAATAACATGAATGATCATGTTGTTAGAGTAATGACTAGAGGATGTAGAATGACTCAGGAGTCACTTTATCCTGAAGGTGACTCTAAAAGAATTGAACAAGCCTCTCAAAGAATTAATATTGATGCACCTAGTCCTTCTAAAAAGAAAAAGGAAAGGAAAAACTGATAGGACTTTGCATACTTCTAGTGAACCTGAGGTAGAAAAACCTTCTGAGTATACTAATGATGTTTCTATTTCTGATGCTGAAGCTCAATATGGTGGTGAACATTCACCTATTGATAACAATAATTATAATGATGATGTTCATGTAGATGCTCAACAAGACAATGATAAAGAACCAGATAATGATGTTGAAATAGAACCTATTGTTGATCTTGATAACCCACCTTCTAAAAATAAACGTTATGAGAAGAGAGATTTTGTTGCTAGTAAACATGGTAAAGAAAGAGAACCTTGGGTTAAAAAACCCATGCCATTTCAACCTAAGCCATCTAAGAATAAAGATGACGAAGAATTTGAACGCTTTGCTGAAATGCTTACGCTGGTCTTTTTGTGCACTCATTTTACTGATATTTCAAAGATGTCCCCTTAAGCTAAATACATGAAACATATTGTCACTAATAAAAGAAAAATACCTGAAGCTGAATTTGAAGGAAATATGCCCTAGAGGCAATAATAAAGTTGTTATTTATATTTCCTTATATCATGATAATTGTTTATTATTCATGCTAGAATTGTATTAACCGGAAACTTAGTACATGTGTGAATACATAGACAAACAGAGTGTCACTGGTATGCCTCTACTTGACTAGCTCGTTAATCAAAGATGGTTAAGTTTCCTAGCCATAGACATGAGTTGTCATTTGATGAATGGGATCACATCATTAGAGAATGATGTGATTGACATGACACATCCGTTAGCTTAGCACTATGATCGTTTAGTTTATTGCTATTGCTTTCTTCATAACTTATACATGTTCCATTGACTATGATATTATGTAACTCCCGAATACCGGAGGAACACTTTGTGTGCTATCAAACGTCACAACATAACTGGGTGATTATAAAGATGCTCTACATGTGTCTCCAATGGTGTTTGTTGAGTTGGCATAGATCGAGATTAGGATTTGTCACTCCGATTGTCGGAGAGGTATCTCTGGGCCCTCTCGGTAATGCACATCACTATAAGCCTTGCAAGCAATGTGACTAATGAGTTAGTTGCGGGATGTTGCATTATGGAACGAGTAAAGAGACTTTCCAGTAACGAGATTGAACTAGGTATGATGATACCGACGATCGAATCTCAGGCAAGTAACATACCAATGACAAAGGGAACAATGTATGCTGTTATGCGGTTTGACCGATAAGGATCTTCATAGAATATGTAGGAACCAATATGAGCATCCAGGTTCCACTATTTGTTATTGACCGAAGATAAGTCTCGGTCATGTCTACATAGTTCTCGAACCCATAGGGTCCGCATGCTTAACGTTCGATGACGATATGTATTGTGAGTTATGTGATTTGATGTACTGAAGGTTGTTCGAAGTCCTGGATGTGATCACGGACATGACGAGGAGTCTCGAAATGGTTGAGACATGAAGATTGATATATTGGAAGGTTATGTTTGGACACCGGAAAGGTTTCGGATAGGTTCGGGCATTTTCCGGAGTACCGGGGGGTTACCGGACCCCCCCCCCGGGGGTTTAATGGGCCTTCATGGGCTTTAGTGGAAGAGATAGGAGGGGCGCCCCCCCCAAGCCCAATCCGAATTGGGGAGGGGGGCGGCCCCCCTTTCCTTCTTCCCCTCTTCCCTTTCCTTCCCCCTCCTAGTTGGGCAAGTAAAGGGGGGAATCTACTCCCGCCCCCCTCCTCCAGTACTTTATATACGGGGGAGGGGGCACCCCATAGAGACAAAAGTTGATCTCTTAGCCGTGTGCGGTGCCCCCTCCACAAATTTCCACCTCAGTCATATTGTTGTAGTGCTTAGGCGAAGCCCTGCGTCGATAACTTCTTCATCACCGTCAACACGCCGTCGTGCTGACGAAAGTCTCCCTCGGCCTCAGCTGGATCTAGAGTCCGAGGTACGTCACTGAGCTGAATGTGTGCCAATCGTGGAGGTACAGTGCGTTCGGTACATGATTGGTTGGATAGCGAAGACGTTCGACTACATCAACCGCGTTACTTAACGCTTCCGCTTTCGGTCTACGAGGGTACGTGCACTCACTCTTCCCGCTCATTGTTGTGCTTCTCCTAGATAGATCTTGCGTGATCGTAGGAAAATTTTTGGATTACTACGTTCCCAAACAGTGGCATCCGAGCCAGGTCTATGCGTAGATGTTATATGCACGAGTAGAACACAAAGGAGTTGTGGGCGTGGGTATATACATATTGCTTGCCGTCACTAGTTGTTTCTTGATTCAGCGGTATTGTTGGATGAAGCGGCCCGGACTGACATTACATGACCACGTTCATGAGACTGGTTCTACCGACGTGCTTTGCACACAGGTGGCTGGCGGGTGTCAGTTTCTCCAACTTTAGTTGAATCGGATTCAATGTACAGTGTTCTTTCTGAAGATCAAAAAGCAATCACTATGCCACGTTGTGGTTTTTATGCCGTAGGTAAGAACGATTCTTGCTAGAAGCCCGTAGCAGCCACGTAAAACTTGCAACAACAAAGTAGAGAACGTCTAACTTGTTTTTGCAGGGCATGTTGTGATGTGATATGATCAAGACGTGATGATATATAATTTGTTGTATGAGATGATCATGTTTTGTAACAGTTATCGGCAACTGGCAGGAGCCATATGGTTGTCGCTTTATTGTATGAAATGCAATCGCCATGTAATTGCTTTACTTTATCACTAAGCGGTAGCGATAGTCGTAGAAGCTATAGTTGGCAAGACGACAACGAAGCTTCGATGGAGATCAAGGTGTCAAGCCGGTGACGATGGTGATCATGACGGTGCTTTAGAGATGGAGATCAAAGGCACAAGATGATGATGGCCATATCATATCACTTATTTGATTGCATGTGATGTTTATCCTTTATGCATCTTATTTTGCTTAGTTTGGCGGTAGCATTATAAGATGATCTCTCACTAAATTTCAAGGTACAAGTGTTCTCCCCGAGTATGCACCGTTGCTACAGTTCGTCGTGCCGAGACACCAAGTGATGATCGGGTGTGATAAGCTCTACGTTCACATACAACGGGTGCAAGCTAGTTTTGCACACGCAAAATACTCGAGTTAAACTTGACGAGCCTAGCATATGCAGATATGGCCTCGGAACACTGAGACCAAAAGGTCGAGCTTGAATCATATAGTAGATATGATCAACATAGTGATGTTCACCATTGAAAACTACTCCATCTCACGTGATGATCGGACATGGTTTAGTTGATATGGATCACGTGATCACTTAGATGGTTAGAGGGATGTCTATCTAAGTGGGAGTTCTTAAGTAATATGATTAATTGAACTTTAATTTATCATGAACTTAGTACCTGATAGTATTTTGCATATCTATGTTATTGTAGATAAATGGCCCGTGCTGTTGTTCCGTTGAATTTTAATGCGTCCTAGAGAAAGCTAAGTTGAAAGATGATGGTAGCAACTACACGGACTGGGTCCGTAACTTGAGGATTATCCTCATTGCTGCATAGAAGAATTACATCCTGGAAGCACCACTAGGTGCCAAACCCGCTGCAGGAGCAACTCCATATGTTATGAACACCTGTCAGAGCAAAGCTGATGACTACTCGATAGTTCGGTGTGCCATGCATTACGGCTTAGAACCGGGACTTCAACGACGTTTTGAACATCAAGGAGCATATGAGATGTTCCAGGATTTGAAGTTAATATTTCAAGCAAATGCCCGGATTGAGAGATATGAAGTCTCCAATAAGTTCTACAGCTACAAAATGGAGGAGAATAGTTCTATCAGAGAGCACATACTCAGATGTCTGGGTACCACAATCACTTGACTCAGCTGGGAGTTAATCTTCCGGTTGATAGTGTCATTGACATAGTTCTTCAATCACTACCACCAAGCTACAAAAGCTTCCTGATGAACTATAATATACAAGGGATGGATAAGACTATTCCCGAGCTCTTCGCAATGCTAAAAGCTGCGGAGGTATAAATCAAGAAGGAGCATCAAGTGTTGATGGTCAAAAGGACCACCAGTTTCAAGAAGAAGGGCAAAGGGAAGAAGGGGAACTTCAAGAAGAACAGCAAGAAAGTTGCTGCTCAAGTGAAGAAGCCCATGTATGGACCTAAGCCTGAGACTGAGTGTGTAACACCCCAAGACCGGAGCTTCAGATGCCTTCCAGGGTTTCCGGGTTCCGTCGTGTGACTTGTTTGGTTCTTTGCATTCATCATTGCATCATGTGCATTGCATCATGTCATCATGCCATCATGTCATTAATCTTTGCATCTCAAGTCGACTAAATAAATCGTATGGATCTTTTGATCTATTTAAATCGAGGGAATTCACGTGGTGATTTCTCTTTATAACATATCCTCCTGATATTTATGGAGCTATTATAAATATTCCATTAGTTTGGAATTTACCACAACACACGTGCATGATAAATCTGTTGGCCTTTTCTTCTTCATGTTTTGACTCTCTAACCTTGTCTATAATTCTTTCTTTATCTATCGAAGCCCCACCAAAATTCTCAATATTTTTGGACCTTCCCAACCCTCACTTCCTATTCAAATCATTTGAATTTAAATCAAATGAGTTTGAATTTAAATCCTTCAATCATGGCCTTTTTCTATTTTCTCGGAACAAGCACATTTTTGTCAGTCCGGGAAAATTATCTGCGTGTCCAACTTCTTCCCCTAACCTCCCTTTCTTTTCTTTCTTATCTCTGTTTTGTTTTTATTTTCTTTAGAGTGAGAGAGATAAGATAGCCCAGCAGGCTGGCCCATCTGCAGCCCAGCCCGCACCCTCCTAACCCTAGCCCACCTGGACCTCTGCTTATCCCCTCGCCCTTGCAGCCACTCATCCTCTCCCTCGTTCCTCCTAGCGCCGTCACGCGTAGAAGATGGAACCGGTGCCCGATCCTCCCTCCTCTCGATCTATCCCTCTCTCTCTCTCTCTCGCTCTTGTCGCCACCCTGAGAAGAAGAGAGAGAGGAGCGAGAACCCCCTATCGACGAGCGCCCGAGGAGAGGAGCTCCTCGAGTACCGGCCGCCCTCAGCAACCTCCTCCCCTCTCCTCCCCGCGCCTTCCCGAGCGCCATGGCCGCCGCCCACTCCCTGCAGCCGCTGCCGTCCCGCTCGAGTCCGAGGGCCCCGCCTCCATCTCTGGTTGTCGTCAGCAAGCAGCCCCGCCAGAGCTCTGTTTCTCCTGTGCACTGTCGTCAACAAAGCCAAGAAGCACCAGGACCCGACGCGCTCCTTCTCCTCCCAGGCTCTCCCTCGCCTGCGCGCACCTCATGCCGGCGAGCACGACGCCTCTTCATGCGACCCCTACCTCCTCTTCTTCTTCCAGCACAGGGCCCCTTCCCCGTGCGCCGCCACCTACCCTGCCGGCGACCAAAGCCACCGACGCGGCCTGCTGCCAGCCTCGGCAAAGCAGATGACGCCAGCTCCTCCACCTCGCCTCTTCGCAACCCCCCGCTGCTGCTTGATGCTTGCTCGTCTCGCGTCGCTTCCCCATGACCCGTCGGTCTCCTCTGCATAGCGCCTCCCGACACCACCCCACCTCCATCGCCCTTGCTGCTACTGCTAGACCACCATGGCCACCTTCCCATGTTTCTTCTTCGGCCTTCAGTGCATCGAACACCCCACTGGTGCCTCTGTGAACGTTGCCAAGTTTGGCCACCACCAAGACCCTCAAATCATGTACCCGGAGCCCAAGTTTGGAGACTGCGTGGATGTGCATCTCACTTGTGCCACTTTGGATCATCAAAACCGTTCGGGATTTACCAAATACCACTACGCCCGGAGACCTTGGGTCTGTCAAGTTCCCCTACGACCCGGGTACGACTACGGGGATTCGCCAAGTACCATTCGGATGCGCCAAGTTCGACTACATGGACCGCCAAGTTCCTCCACCGATGACTCAAACAGCTTCAAAACTTGAACCACTACCGTCGACCCTCGAACACCCCGAGGAAGTCAAGTTTCATGCCGCGACCTCGAACATCTACGGACGTGCACGACTATCGTTGCCCGAAGAACCGCGAGTCACAAGCGCCGTGAACAACTACCGTCGCCGTGGATCCGACAAGTTCGCGAGTACGACTACTTCCCACGACTACCCTCGAGGACTTTGGTTCTATCAAGTTCGACAACGACATGGGTACAACTACCGCCGCCATGATTTTCGACAAGACATCGTGTACCTCTACTTCCACTACTGTCCCATTTGCACTCTTCGAAGGTATAACCTCGAGACGACGCCCGTGAACGAATGAATGCATGTTGTATGAGATGCACCCTTGTTTTGCCTCGAGTTTGAACTATCGGTGCATGTTGCCCCTCTTTTGCCTTGTCACCATCGTCGACTCATGGGACACCCGGTATCCCGGAGTGCCCCACCATCTTTTGCACGCATCCGCATACTTCTCCTTTGCATCGGTATCTCAATCGAGTTACCGGAACCGGAACATTGTAGTGGCACCGTTTTCGTTATCGTTGCTGTGGGACCCTTTTTTCTTTCCACCATGGTGACAAATGCCTCATAATATGCTCTGGTCAACATTTTCATAAAAATTTCTAAAAACTTGCATATGTCATTCGCATCATAATAATAACATTTAAAATGTTAAGACTATTGTTTGCTTTAAATTGCTAATTGCATATGAGGATTTACCGGAATTGTTGTTTGTTGTTCCGGCCTCATTTAAACTTGCCTAAATGTTTAGTTTACTCATACTTCACTTCTTGCCATGTTAACCAACATTTAATATTGTTGAGTACATAAACGAGAGAGAACTAAATAAGGCATGTGGTGTTTTCTTCAATATGCAACTCCGTTGCATAATGAGCTCCACTTAATTTGTAGGATTGTTTGTGCACTTTGCCATGCCACGTCTCTTTAAACCGGACGTGCATCACACTCGATTGTGCATCATGCCATGTTGATGTGTTGGTTGTTTACTATGTTGTGTGCTTCTTTTCCGGTGTTGCTTCTTCGGGTTGGTTCCGGTAACGTCGTGTTTGTGAGGATCCGTTCGACTACGTTCGTTTGTCTTCTTCATGGACTCGTTCTTCTTCCTTGCGGGATTTCAGGCAAGATGATCATACCCTCGAAATCACTTCTATCTTTGCTTGCTAGTTGCTCGCTCTTTTGCTATGCCTATGCTGCGATACCTACCACTTGCTTATCATGCCTCCCATATTGTTGAACCAAGCCTCTAACCCACCTTGTCCTAGCAAACCGTTGTTTGGCTCTGTTACCGCTTTGCTCAGCCCCTCTTATAGCGTTGTTAGTTGCAGGTGAAGATTGAAGTTTGTTCCTTGGTGGAACATGGAGATGTTGTTCCTTGTTGGAACATGTTTACTTGTTGGGATATCACAATATATTTTATTTAATTAATGCATCTATATACTTGGTAAAGGGTGGAAGGCTCGGCCTTATGCCTGGTGTTTTGTTCCACTCTTGCCGCCCTAGTTTCTGTCATATCAGCGTTATGTTCCCGGATTTTGCGTTCCTTATGCGGTTGGGCTATTATGGGAACCCCTTGACAGTTCGCCTTAAGTAAAGCTATTCCAGCAATGCCCAACATTGGTGTTACCATTCACCACCTAGCTTTTTCTTTTCCCTTGGGGGTCGCGCGCCCAAGGGTTATCATTATTTTAAACCCCCGGGCAAGTGCTCCTCTGAGTGTTGGTCCAGCCGAGCGATGTCCGGGGCTACCAGGGGCAACTCTGGGCTGGCCTACCCGACGTCTGGCTCATCTGAGTGTGCCCTGAGAAAGAGATATGTGCAGCTCCTATTGGGATTTGTCGGCACATTCGGGCGGTGTTGCTGGTTTAGTTTTACCCTGTCGAAATATCTTGTAGAACCGGGATACCGAGTCTGATCGGAATGTCTCGGGAGGAGGTCTATTCCTTCGTTGACCGTGAGAGCTTGTGATGGGCTAAGTTGGGACACCCCTGCAGGGATTTGAAATTTTGAAAGCCGTGCCCGCGGTTATGGGCAGATGGGAATTTGTTAATGTCCGATTGTAGAAAACCTGAAGTTGACCTTAATTAAAATACATCAACCGCGCGTGTAACTGTGATGGTCTCTTTCCGGCGGAGTCCGGGAAGTGAACACGGTGTTGGAGTTATGTTTGACGTAGGTTGTTCTAGGATCACTTCTTGATCATAGTTTCTCGATCTTGCTTTGCCTTCTCTTCTCGCTCTCTTTTGCGAACAGGTTAGCCACCATATATGTTAGTCGCTTGCTGCAGCTCCACCTCATACCTTTACCTTACCCATAAGCTTAAATAGTCTTGATCGCGAGGGTGCGAGATTGCTGAGTCCCTGTGGCTCACAGATACTTCCAAAACCAGTTTGCAAGTGCCGATGAGTCCGTGCAGATGACGCAACCAAGCTTAGGAGGAGCTCGTTGAAGATCCTATCCTTTGTGTTGTTACGTTCTAGTTGATCAGTAGTGGAGCCCAGTTGGGGTCGATCGGGGACCGTGTCGCATTTGGGGTTCTTCTTTTATTTTGGTTCCGTAGTCGGACCTTGATTGTATTTGGATGTTGTAATGCTTTATTCATGTAATTGTGTGAAGTGGCAATTGTAAGCCAACTATGTATCTTTTCCCTTATGTATTACATGGGTTGTGTGAAGATTACCTCACTTGCGACATTGCTTTCAATGCGGTTATGCCTCTAAGTCGTGCTTCGACACGTGGGAGATATAGCCGCATCTAGGGCGTTACAAGTTGGTAATCAGAGCCTTCCCCGACCTTAGGAGCCCCCACTGCTTGATCGTTATTAGCAGCCGTTGTTGAGTCTAGAAAAATGTTTTGAGTCATTTAGGAATTATATATCGGAGAGTTTAGGAATTCTTTTTACTTCCCAGTCTCCTCGTCGCTCTGGTAAGGCATCCTGACGTAGAGTTTTGACTCTTCTCTTCTCAAATTTCACTAAAGAAAATTTTAGGATCACGCAGGTATCTTGGAATCGTTTCGATGGTTTTATGATGAGAACATTGTCTTGGTGCCTCCTGTTAGGGGTTTTGTGGAAGTGTCCCGGGGAGTTGAGCTCCGAGGTGTTGTCGTCATAATTTTATCGTTGCAGTTCTGGAATACCTGAGTTTAGTACGCCGACATCGAAAATCTCTTTTATGCACTTCATTGGTGAGATAACTTCGACGCCACCCAGTACTGGGGCGGGAGTTCGGGAGTATTGCCATAACTTGTATAACGGATGCTTTTCGAAGGTTGAGGCAGATGATTTCCGAAGGCTTCTTGGTTATGTGTTGAAGGATGGATACAGCTGGATGTAGGATTTGCTAGTTTGGGTGAGATATTATGCTTCCCCTGTATCCCCAACACCTGATTGCATAACCAGAAGATTTCGGTAGTTTATAAGTGGGAATTCAAGTAGCTCTTAGGATATCTTTCTGATAGAGGTATGATATGAAGTTGGGGTTCGACGTCTAGTGGTCCGCCTATTCACGGTTGGTTTTACAGTAGTCTCGTTGTGTCTTAAAGAGTCCTTGGCTATGCCGACTCGGGGACGCTTTGTATGTCATGTGCACTGCCTTCTACATGATGGTGCTGTACGATCGAGCCCGTGTAGGCCCCACCACGAAAACTTTGGACGAAATCTCTATCATATGTTTGTTCCGGCTTATTCTACAAGCCAATCCTTTGTTTTGTTTTGAGTTGTGGTATTCGAGTTGCTTCGAAGTCAAATGTGGATTCCATACCTGTCCCAAATGGTGTTCTCATACTCCGATGTGGATACCAATCCTTCTTGATCATCAAGATTGTCTTGTCAATCCTTTTCACCGGCGTGCTTCTCTTCTAGTGGATCCGATCACTTCAACAGTCGCAAGATCTATTACTAGTCCTTCTCAACGGTGTTGTTTTCATTCATCTCCAAGTTGCTTTTGTTTTTCCCGCCCACCCACCCTTTTCCTTCAAGAACTCATATTTCTGAATCAAGTATCCATTTTATTCATGTGAAGTCTCTTCATTCTTTTCCTTCAATGTCCTTATCCGGTGATTCTCATGAATATCCTAATGGAACCTCAAGTTCATCATTATTCATTCTCTTTCTTTTCCGGTGGATCCAATTCAAGCTTTCGGTGTTAATCATATTCTTTTCCGTATTTTAATGCTTTTCTCGTGCCGGCGCACCTCATAGCCATTCATTTCTCCCTATTCATTTGTTCCGGAGTGCTCAAGTTTTCTCAAAAGGCTCGTCTTGTCATTCAAGATCCTTTCAAGCTCTTTCGAGATTGTTATCTCATTCAAGTCATCTAATTCAACCGGTGCTTTCTCCTTTTCAAGTAACCTTATCAACGGTGTTTTCTTTTGAGTGGGCCCTAACCCACCGGTCTTTTCCCAGGATCTTACCTGACTCTTCTTATTTCCCGGAGCTATCCTCAAATTTCTTTTCGAAGTTTGACGTAAGAATGATTTATCATCAGTCAAATGTCTTTATCCAAGATCTTCCAAATTCTTTTCATCATTGGTTCAACTTTTCTATTCTTCTTTATTCTGGAGTGTCTCAACAATTCACGGTGATGTTTCTCGTCGTCTTTCTCATCATTTGAAGAACGAAGAAGAGTTTTACCTCCATATCTTATCTGTTCTCTCAGAGATTCGTGGTTCTAGTTCGAGGCCATCCTCTCATAATTGTATTCGATTACCATAATTCTTTTCACCTATCCGGAGCAATTCAAGAGTCTTCTCAGTTTGATTATCCGGAGTCCAACAATTCAGGTGTATTCATTCTCAGATTTCAGTTGTCATTCTCCAATCTTACCGGTGCATCAAGTGATCTCTAATCAGTTCGTGATCTCTTCGTTCTAATGTATCTAAATCCTCTCAAGTATCTTCGTTAATTTCATAATTCTTCCCGGTGTTTCTTTATCCTTACTTCGTTCATAACCAATTCTTACGGTGGTTCGTTCAAGAGTTTCTTCTTCCTTCTTTATCATATCTATGTATTCGTTGTCCCAAACTCTAACGGTGGTTCGTTGAAGATCTTCCAAGTTTGCGCCATATCTATCTTAGTCCTTTTTATACGAGAAAGTAATATGCCAAATCTGTTGATTGCCATCAATTTAATTGGTGAAGGATAAGCATAACATAATTCTTATTCTTGTTCATTCAAGTGATTAATTCCTTATTCCGGAGGCCCTTCAAATTCTTGATCTCATTTCTTCATCTTTCTTTTCCGGAGTTCCAACCTCTTTCAATTTTATTATCATGGCGATCTCTATCTAAATCATTGCGAGGCTTCAGTCTTATTCTTTTCATCAGTCAATTATTTTGGGATCATTCTTTTATTACCGGAGTTCTTCATGAAGGTTCTACATGATGGATCCATCAAGGATTTAATTCCTTCTCGAAGTTTTCATCGAGATTCATTTCTAGGGAGCTCAAGCATTCTTCATCTTGCTATTCGGAGTGCAATTCTTTCTTCCGTATCTTTGGAGGTGGTATTATGTCATTTTTGATAATTTGAGTTCATGTTTCATGATTCACATGTTTTCAAGAGTGAGGTATTTAAATCCACCAATCTCTTCATTGGAGTTATCTCGGTTTAGATTTCACCAAAAGCCTTCCATTGGGAATGTTGCTATTTATGGTGTTTATAAATGACCCAAGTTTTTCATTTATCCTTCCGGTGAAATAGTTTCTCGTCTCCTTGCTGATATCAATCCAATCTATTGGTTCCGTTAGTGGCAAAAATTTCACCTCATAGTTTTGAGATGTTTTTTCCATAAGCCCACTACAAACTTATTCGTTTTTTGTTGGTCTTTCCCAACAACTACGTTTTAACCTTCTTGGAACGGTGCCTTCCAAGATCATTGGTGGCAGAAGTTGTCATTTTCTTCTCAATTCCTTCTTTTTCATTTATCTATCATCTATTTCTTTCTTCCGGAGGCATTGTGATGTTGCTCTCTTCAACTCATCTTCTTGTTTCGTCCGGATCATGTTCTTTCCTTTGCTTATCCATTCAACCGGAGTGTTGTGTTTTCATGCCAGTTCTCTCATCTTATCAAGTTTTACATCCTTTCTCAACCGGAGTGCTGTCTAAAATCGTTCTTACCCCCTTGTGCCATTCTTTCAATAGTTTCGGAGGCAGTGTGTTGTTGATTTCACCAAGTATCTTCTCGTCTTATCAAGTTCTTATTCAATTCCTTTTCTTTTCAGTCGGAGTCCTGTCCAAATTATATCATTATTAATCCTTTTCTATCTTGTTTTAACCGGAGTGGTTTCAATATTTATCTTGCCCTTCAACCTCAAGGTTTTTTTCGCAATGTTCTTTGTTCCTCTTTTCTAAAGGAGTGTTTTTGACCTTGTTCACCTTCGTTGTATTCTGTCTCGAATTTGTTCAACCTCGCAAGGTTCTTTGGTTTCACTCATTCGTCAAAGAAGCAACTTAGTTTTACCTCTTCTCTTTATCTTCCGTTTTTCCCTCCGGTGCCATTCTAGATCTCGGGACGAGATCCTCTCGTAGTGGTGGAGTGTTGTAACGCCCCAAGACCGGAGCTTCAGATGCCTTCCAGGGTTTCCGGGTTCCGTCGTTTGACTTGTTTGGTTCTTTGCATTCATCATTGCATCATGTGCATTGCATCATGTCATCATGCCATCATGTCATTAATCTTTGCATCTCAAGTCGACTAAATAAATCGTATGGATCTTTTGATCTATTTAAATCGAGGGAATTCACGTGGTGATTTCTCTTTATAACATATCCTCCTGATATTTATGGAGCTATTATAAATATTCCATTAGTTTGGAATTTACCACAACACACGTGCATGATAAATCCGTTGGCCTTTTCTTCTTCATGTTTTGACTCTCTAACCTTGTCTATAATTCTTTCTTTATCTATCGAAGCCCCACCAAAATTCTCAACATTTTTGGACCTTCCCAACCCTCACTTCCTATTCAAATCATTTGAATTTAAATCAAATGAGTTTGAATTTAAATCCTTCAATCATGGCCTTTTTCTATTTTCTCGGAACAAGCACATTTTTGTGAGTCCGGGAAAATTATACGCGTGTCCAACTTCTTCCCCTAACCTCCCTTTCTTTTCTTTCTTATCTCTGTTTTGTTTTTATTTTCTTTAGAGTGAGAGAGATAAGAGAGCCCAACAGGCTGGCCCATCTGCAGCCCAGCCCGCACCCCTCCTAACCCTAGCCCACCAGGACCTCTGCTTATCCCCTCGCCCTTGCAGCCACTCATCCTCTCCCTCGTTCCTCCTAGCGACGTCACGCGTAGAAGATGGAACCGGTGCCCGATCCTCCCTCCTCTCGATCTATCCCTCTCTCGCTCTTGTCGCCACCCTGGGAAGAAGAGAGAGAGGAGCGAGAACCCCCTGTCGACGAGCGCCCAAGGAGAGGAGCTCCTCGAGTACCGGCCGCCCTCAGCAACCTCCTCCCCTCTCCTCCTTGCACCTTCCCGAGCGCCATGGCCGCCGCCCACTCCCTGCAGCCGCTGCCGTCCCGCTCGAGTCCGAGGGCCCCGCCTCCATCTCTGGTTGTCGTCAGCAAGCAGCCCCGCCAGAGCTCTGTTTCTCCTGTGCACTGTCGTCAACAAAGCCAAGAAGCACCAGGACCCGACGCGCTCCTTCTCCTCCCAGGCTCTCCCTCGCCTGCGCGCACCTCATGCCGGCGAGCACGACGCCTCTTCATGCGACCCCCACCTCCTCTTCTTCTTCCAGCACAGGGCCCCTTCCCCGTGCGCCGCCACCTACCCTGCCGGCGACCAAAGCCACCGACGCGGCCTGCTGCCAGCCTCGGCAAAGCAGATGACGCCAGCTCCTCCACCTCGCCTCTTCGCAACCCCCCGCTGCTGCTTGATGCTTGCTCGTCTCGCGTCGCTTCCCCATGACCCGTCGGTCTCCTCTGCATAGCGCCTCCCGACACCACCCCACCTCCATCGCCCTTGCTGCTACTGCTAGACCACCATGGCCACCTTCCCATGTTTCTTCTTCGGCCTTCAGTGCATCGAACACCCCACTGGTGCCTCTGTGAATGTTGCCAAGTTTGGCCACCGCCAAGACCCTCAAATCATGTACCCGGAGCCCAAGTTTGGAGACTGCATGGATGTGCATCTCACTTGTGCCACTTTGGATCATCAAAACCGTTCGGGATTTACCAAATACCACTACGCCCGGAGACCTTGGGTCTGTCAAGTTCCCCTATGACCCGGGTACGACTACGGGGATTCGCCAAGTACCATTCGGATGCGCCAAGTTCGACTACATGGACCGCCAAGTTCCTCCACCGATGGCTTGAACGGCTTCAAAACGTGAACCACTACCGTCGACCCTTGAAGACCCCGTGGAAGTCAAGTTTCATGTCGTGACCCCGAACATCTACGGACGTGCACGACTATCGTTGCCCGAAGAACCGCGAGTCACAAGCGGCGTGAACAACTACCGTCGCCGTGGATCCGACAAGTTCGCGAGTACGACTACTTCCCATGACTACCCTCGAGGACATTGGTTCCATCAAGTTCGACGACGACATGGGTACAACTACCGCCGCCATGATTTTCAACAAGACGTCGTGTACCTCTACTTCCACTACCGTCCCATTTGCACCCTTCGAAGGTATAACCTCGAGACGATGCCCGTGAACGAATGTATGCATGTTGTATGAGATGCACCGTTGTTTTGCCTCGAGTCTGAACTATCGGTGCATGTTGCCCCTCTTTTGCCTTGTCACCATCGTCGACTCATGGGACACCCGGTATCTGGAAGTGCCCCACCATCTTTTGCACGCATCCGCATACTTCTCCTTTGCATCGGTATCTCAATCGAGTTACCGGAACCGGAACGTTGTAGTGGCACCATTTTCGTTATCGTTGCCGTGGCACCCTTTTTTCTTTCCACCACGGTGACAAATGCCTCATAATATGCTCTTGTCAACATTTTCATAAAAATTGCCAGAAACTTGCCTATGTCATTCGCATCATAATAATAACATTTAAAATGTTAAGACTGTTGTTTGCTTTAAATTGCTAATTGCATATGAGGATTTACCGGAATTGTTGTTTGTTGTGCCGGCCTCATTTAAACTTGCCTAAATGTTTAGTTTACTCATACTTCACTTCTTGCCATGTTAACCAACATTTAATATTGTTGAGTACATAAACGAGAGAGAACTAAATAAGGCATGTTGTGTTTTCTTCAATATGCAACTCCATTGCATAATGAGCTCCACTTAATTTGTAGGATTGTTTGTGCACTTTACCATGCCACGTCTCTTTAAACCGGACATGCATCACACTCGATTGTGCATCATGCCATGTTGATGTGTTGGTTGTTTACTATGTTGTGTGCTTCTTTTCCGGTGTTGCTTCTTCGGGTTGGTTCCGGTAACGTCATGTTTGTGTGGATCCGTTCGACTACGTCCGTTTGTCTTCTTCATGGACTCGTTCTTCTTCCTTGCGGGATTTCAGGCAAGATGATCATACCCTCGAAATCACTTCTATCTTTGCTTGCTAGTTGCTCGCTCTTTTGCTATGCCTATGCTGCGATACCTACCACTTGCTTATCATGCCTCCCATATTGTTGAACCAAGCCTCTAACCCACCTTGTCCTAGCAAACCGTTGTTTGGCTATGTTACCGCTTTGCTCAGCCCCTCTTATAGCGTTGTTAGTTGCAGGTGAAGATTGAAGTTTGTTCCTTGGTGGAACATGGAGATGTTGTTCCTTGTTGGAACATGTTTACTTGTTGGGATATCACAATATATTTTATTTAATTAATGCATCTATATACTTGGTAAAGGGTGGAAGGCTCGGCCTTATGCCTGGTGTTTTGTTCCACTCTTGCCGCCCTAGTTTCCGTCATATCGGTGTTATGTTCCCGGATTTTGCGTTCCTTACGCGGTTGGGCTATTATGGGAACCCCTTGACAGTTCGCCTTAAGTAAAGCTATTCCAGCAATGCCCAACATTGGTGTTACCATTCGCCACCTAGCCTTTTCTTTTCCCTTGGGGGTCCCGCGCCCAAGGGTTATCATTATTTTAAACCCCCGGGCCAGTGCTTCTCTGAGTGTTGGTCCAACCGAGCGATGTCCGGGGCTACCAGGGGCAACTCTGGGCTGGCCTACTCGACGTCTGGCTCATCTGAGTGTGCCCTGAGAAAGAGATATGTGCAGCTCCTATCGGGATTTGTCGGCACATTCGAGCGGTGTTGCTGGTTTAGTTTTACCCTATCGAAATGTCTTGTAGAACCGGGATACTGAGTCTGATCGGAATGTCTCGAGAGGTGGTCTATTCCTTCGTTGACCGTGAGAGCTTGTGATGGGCTAAGTTGGGACACCCCTACAGGGATTTGAACTTTCGAAAGCCGTGCCCGCGGTTATGGGCAGATGGGAATTTGTTAATGTCCGATTGTAGAAAACCTGAAGTTGACCTTAATTAAAATACATCAACCGCGTGTGTAACCGTGATGGTCTCTTTCCGGTGGAGTCCGGGAAGTGAACACGGTGTTGGAGTTATGTTTGACGTAGGTTGTTCTAGGATCACTTCTTGATCATAGTTTCTCGATCGTGCTTTGCCTTCTCTTCTTGCTCTCTTTTGCGAACAGGTTAGCCACCATATATGCTAGTTTCTTGCTGCAGCTCCACCTCATACCTTTACCTTACCCATAAGCTTAAATAGTCTTGATCGCGAGGGTGCGAGATTGCTGAGTCCCTGTGGCTGACAGATACTTCCAAAACTAGTTTGCAGGTGCCGATGAGTTCGTGCAGATGATGCAACCAAGCTCAGGAGGAGCTCGTTGAAGATCCTGTCCTTTGTGTTGTTACGTTCTAGTTGATCAGTAGTGGAGCCCAGTTGGGGTCGATCGGGGACCGTGTCGCATTTGGGGTTCTTCTTTTATTTTGGTTCCGTAGTCGGACCTTGATTGTATCTGGATGTTGTAATGCTTTATTCATGTAATTGTGTGAAGTGGCGATTGTAAGCCAACTATGTATCTTTTCCCTTATGTATTACATGGGTTGTGTGAAGATTACCTCACTTGCGACATTGCTTTCAATGCGGTTATGCCTCTAAGTCGTGCTTCGACACGTGGGAGATATAGCCACATCGAGGGCGTTACAGAGTGCTTCTACTGCAAAGGGACTGTTCACTGGAAGCGGAACTGCCCCAAGTATTTGGCGGATAAGAAGGATGACAAAGTGTAAGGTATATTTGATAATTGATATACATGTTATTGATGTGTACCTTACTAATGCCCACAATAGCGCGTGGGTATTTGATACTGGTTCTGTTGCTAATATTTGCAACTCGAAACAGGGGCTACGGATTAAGCGAAGATTGGCTAAGGACGAGGTGACGATGCGCGTGGGAAATGGTTCCAAAGTCGATGTGATCATTGTCGGCACGCTACCTTTACATCTACCTTCGGGATTAGTTTTAGACCTGAATAATAGTTATTTGGTGCCAGCGTTAAGCATGAACATTATATGTGGATCTTGTTTGATGCGAGAAGGTTATTCATTTAAATCAGAGAATAATGGTTGTTCTATTTATATGAGTAATATCTTTTATGGTCATGCACCCTTGATGAGTGGTCTATTTTTACTAAATCTTGATAGTAGTGATACACATATTCATAGTTTTGAAGCCAAAAGAATAAGTTTAATAATGCTAGTGCAACTTATTTGTGGCACTGCCGTTTAGGTCATATTGGTGTAAAGCACATGAAGAAACTCCATGCTGATGGGCTTTTGGGATCACTTGATTATGAATCACTTGATTATGAATCACTTGATGCTTGCGAACCATGCCTCATGGGCAAGATGACTAAAACTCCGTTCTCCGGAACAATGGAATGAGCAACAGATTTATTGGAAAGAATACATACTGATGTATGCGGTCCGATGACTGTTGATGCTCGTGGCGGGTATCGTTATTTTCTTACTTTCACAAATGATTTGAGCAGATATGGATATATCTACTTGATGAAACATAAATCTGAAACATTTGAAAATTTCAAAGAATTTCAGAGTGAAGTATCGTAATGTAACATCCCAAAATTCTAAATTTTGGAATGTTATAATAAATAGATAGATTTGACTGATTGTTTGATTGATTGTCTGAAAGTGAGTGAATTCAAAACTTTTTGAAAGTTAAATGAGAGGGAATAAAAGGACTTTCCCAAACTTTCATATTTGCTTTCTGATCTCCATTATTTCAAATTCTTTTCAAGTACAAAACCCTTGAGCGAAGATGATATGACTTCTTCCATTTAAATTAAATGAAAGGGCATTTGAAAATAATTGAATTTCATTTGGAAATATTTCAATTCATAAACTTCATGCAGCTTAATGATTTTCATGAGAGAAGATAAAAAGACTTCTTCAAATTATATGAAATATGCGTTGGGAGTTTCAAAGAATTAAATTCAAAGTTCTTTTGAATTTATTTTCAATTTGGAGTTATTTGAGTTTTATTCAAATTATTTTTCTCCAAAAATAAAATATATGGAAATTAGGGTAACATGATTCCCTACAACAGAAAATTGAAGAGAAATAAATTTGAAATCATTTTGATATTTCTAAAATGATTTTTATTGGATTTTATTAGACCAGTAGCACTCTTTGAATTATCTGAATTTGTGTGAATTTTATTTAATGCTAGCAAAATGTTCATCTTGTAGAAAAACTTTTTTCTGAAAATTTTGATATATAATATGCCTATATAAAGTTTTATTTTATTTTCATTTTTCAGTGTATCGCATTCTGTTTAAAAAAAATTGCGCGCGCGCCTGAAACTAACTGTCGCCTACGTACGCATCATAGTACCAGCGAGCGCCCAATTTTTTTCTTTATCCTATATGGGCCAGGCCTAGCCAGCCTTTTCATTTTTTTCTTTCTTAGGCCGATTTTGTTTTAAAAAAAAACTGTAGCCGCAGCGTGCGCGTGCGGCCGGCCGAAGGCCTTTAGGCCCATCCGCCTCTTTTCTTCTCTGTTTCGTATATTTTCGTCTATGTTTAGTCCCACATTGCCTAGCCTTTGACCCTTAAGCCTCTTTTCCACCAATAAATATAGACCCATAGAGGCTCCAAAAATCATCTGATTCGGGTTAAATCAATATTTTGGTTTGACTAAATTCATTTAAGAAAAACGTATTTCTCCTCTCCGGCGCGACCTATGGAAATTGTCTCTTCTCTCCAAAGTTGTCTTTTCTCTGCCTTATAAAGGTATCTTTCTTTGTTTTTTTCTTCTTGTACTTCCGTAGTTTATTATTTTTAGACTAATACGATAGAATAATTAGATTATCGATTAGTCTACGTATTTATACATTAGACCCTAGCCCGTAACTATTTTTTCTTCCGTAAAACAGCTTGGCCCTGATTTTTTCAAATAGCCATAACTTTTTACTCGTTTGTCCAAATCCAACGAAACCAGCGCCTATAGCTTCGTCTTGTTTTCACCTATCCAGTGGACCTGTCACATCAGCTTTTTGAAATTTTCAACTTTCGAATTTTTGTTCAGATTTATATTCAAACTTCTTTTGATCATAACTTGAGTTTTATAACTCCGATTTAGTTGATTCTTTTTGCAAATCGAAGCTCTTGACCTAAACTTTCTGATAAGGCCAAATTCACATAATTTTGGTACGGTTAGAAATTGTTTTATGTTGCAAGAGTTATTTGCTTGGTTTTGATGTTTTCCGAACTGTCTTCTTCGTTCTTCCCGATCTTCTGAGTGATTGCTTATGTGTGGTTAATATTGCTTGCTCACGATTGATTGAACGGAGTGTGACGAGTAGAACTATCAAGAGTTATGAGTGCGAATCATCTTCATCAACATTGCAGGCAAGTTCACACTTTGATCATATCCCCTTTCATACCCAGTTTTATTGCATTAGATCAATCCTCAAACATTGCATGATTAGGATCTAATTAAATTGTGGGATGGGAAGTAGTTGAGGTAGTACCTATTACCTGTTTATTATCAAACCCTTGGGAGTTACTATTACGTTATGCTTACATTGCCATGCTATGCTCATAGACGTGGATTGGGTTTTGAGAGTATTTCATGACAGATGTGAGATTGTTAATTGATGGTTTACTTAAGGTGGCAACTTAAACACACATCTGGGTGGATTGAGGCACCTGGTTATTCCAGGACTGCCTGCCTAGGCACCTGGGTAGACCAGGATTGCCTGTTTTTTTATGGACCACCACCCAGGCTCAAAGGGATCATGAGATTATTCATGCTAGAAACTTCCGTGTGCAGCCACAAGCTATTATGGGCTCTAGCATAGTTGATTAAGTCGTGTAAACTCTTACAGTGGTAGACTAGCAGATGTAGGGGAAAGTAGGTGTAACGGTCTATCCATCGTAAGGTGCTAGCGCTTCTGAAAGACTATGTCTCGGTCATCCGTCTTCTCAAACACCATGTAGTGTGAGAAACCAAACGGAGGCGATCGAGTCTTGTGGGGAAAAGTGCGCAAACCTCTGCAGAGTGTATAAACTAATCATGGTTAGCCGTGTCCCCGGTTATGGACATCTTGAGTATCTAGTACCTGGATTATCATGTGAATCTCATCACGTTACTTTAAATGAATATTCTTGGGTTTTAATGATGTTATTTAATTGGGATTGAGAATGTTGTCAACCATTCTCAATGTTCAACAACCACCATGGTAGTTAAATAAAAATGTATTCCTTTGAAGTAGGGAAAAATTGGCTTTACGCAAAACTATAACCATAGAGCTTTTCCACCAGCCAAATATGCATGTTGTGATAGCCTTTATTCATCATTCTCTATGGTGTGAATTTGCCAGTACATTCAATGTACTGACCCTTTGTGGCTGCAACGTCTCATGTTGCAGGATTATCTTACGACGAGTAAGTGATATGTTAGGGTTACGAGTTCTACACTCAACTTTGCCGTTGGTGTTGATGGGAATCCACAACCTTATTACTTCCGCTATTGTATTTGAGGTAATAGTATTTACATTACTTTATGCATGTGATTTACCTTTGTTATAAATCCTCGAGTATTGTGTGTGTCAGCATACCGATACAGGGATGACACTTAAGCACAGAGACTTGATCCATTCGGGTCGGGTCGCTACAAGATGGTATCAGAGCACATGTTGACTGTAGGATGTGACCATAGAAACTGGCAAGCCCATAGCAAAGATTTTTCTCTACAACTTTCCCTTTCAAAAGGATCTTTTACCTCTCTTCTCTTCTGAGCTTATTCAAAAATTCCCTTTAGTGATACCATATCCCTTTTCCCCTTTTGACCACCCGAAGATTCGACTGGTGAGACCACTCCAAGAAGTACAAGATATCGGACAACTAAGACCACTTCGGGATGAAGAGGATTTTATCGTGCATTACAATGATGGAAACTACAACGGTTGAAGACTCCGAAGACTAGGAGAATTGGAAGGCTCTAAAGAAATTCCAGATTTGTATGACCTAGGGAGGCTACCCTTATGGAACTTGGCAGACTAAGGAAGCTGTCAATAACCGAGATCAGGGTGTATCGGAGAAAGACAGAGCATGGAGAGTTAAAAACTCAAAGTTTTGTCAAGGAACACCCTAAGGCAGGAGATATCAACTATTGAGAGATAGCTCATGGAAATGACAAGAGCAGAAACACAGTTATCCGTGATGTCATCACCCGCTTATGGTATTTGTCACCGGGCTGAGTTAAGCAAGCATTTCTTCAAAAGGATTGGAGGGTAGAAGGCCGATGGAGCATCTATCAGCAGAGATGAAGTTTTAACCTTAGCTGGTGTATCACCAGGATCTGGAGTGTTACATCAAGAAGTTAGGATGGAGGTACAAGAAGCCATATTTTGACAAGGAGCATTGCGTGAAGAACTCAGGAACCAAAAGCTGAAAGTAGCCAAGCTGGAGGAGCTACAACCTCGAGATACCGGAGATTTGTCAGGAACTGAAGGACAGTATGACCATGGTTCTTGTGAAGGATGTTGAAACCAGAAGTTTGGAACGCAACTCCAGAATATTAAAGGACGTCACGAGAGACTTCGCGTCAACAGAATTGATCTGGCAAAAGAACTTGAGAAGGACAAGCATGATTGGAAGAAGCCATTGGAGGCATGAACAAGGCTTGAAGAGTTTGGAGATGTTGAAGATTTATTGACCTTTAGAAGACCAAACCCCTGTTATATACCTATGTTAGATGCAACATTTGTGAGCTGTCATTTGTTTGATGTTTTTCCCGACGGCCACAAATAAAATTTGTCTTTTCAAAACTGTTGTTTGTATTGTGTGTATCCCTCTCTATCTCTCTTATCTCACCCCAAACCCTTGGACCCAATAGAGGATGAATGGAGATGAGCCTGTATTTTCTAGACCGATGAGTCAATTGGAGACAGACCGATGGAGGATCACATGGAGAATAACCCTATAGTTGGAAATGATATGACCCAGCATGCTCTTCAGTGCTTTGAAAGAGGTGCTGCTACTTGGTGGAGAAGGTACCAAACCATCAATGGATGGCAAGGAGTAACCACTTGGAAAGAATTTAAGTTGACTTTGCCAAAGTCTAGGTTTGTGTCCTAGAAATTGAAGCCTTATGGAAAGGATATGAAGAAACCTTGTGCATGCAAGACTTGTGGAGAAATAGGACACACCCATAAAGAACACAAGGATGAATGCCCTAATTGTGAAGGAAGTCACCCAGTTGAAGAATGCCCAACTAGGCAGATTACTTGTTTCTTGTGTGAAGGGACTACCCACTACCCTACTCAGTGTCACATTTACCCCATGGTACAACGAACCATCCAACAGAAGAAAGAAGTAAAGAAAGGAGCCCTTATGGAAATTTTAGAAGAACCCGTGATGAAGGAAGATGGAGGACACACCTAAAGAAGACCCGAGTAAACCCTGCACTAAGTATTGCTATTCATGTGGAGAAGACGGACACATCTCCCAAAATTGTTTGAATGGGGATCTAGTAGAATTCCCGACAAAGGAAGTAGAGTATGACCCATAGGAAATAGAAGCCCTAATTGGAGCGGAAAAGTCCAGAAAGAGAAGCAGAGTGGATTCCAGGAAGGACCTGAGTCATATCACCTGTTACAGGTGCAAGGAGTCAGGGCACTACCTCAACATTTGCCCAAAAAGGAAACCTCGATACTTGTCAGAAGTAATATGTTTTAGTTGTAATGGAGCAGGGCACTTTGCCAGAGAATGCCCCAAGGAGAAGGAAACTTGTGCTAGATAGTTGAGTTTGCAACAAAAGAAGGGAGTAGTAGAAGTGAGAACATTTTCTTTTATATTGAGGTGTTGAGTTGAGACATGTAATGGAAAAGCGAGAGATTGTAATCACTTGAGAATGAATAAAGTTAGCATCGTTGGTACTGATATGGATTTATGAGTTGTTACTCTATGAAGAAGAATTTTGGCCATTCTGAGGATATGAGAAATATGGTCTATGGAAGATTTGTGCATTTTAAGGGTGGTAGTACCCTGTAAGAACTGTTGACCCCTGGAAAAGATAAGGATACTCCACTGAGTGGATTTCGGACAAAATGAATACGAGTTTTGTCTTGATATGTGTGATGCCCCAAGAGTATGTGGGATGAAGTTGGAGACCATCAGTTGTTTGGACCAAATGTGATCAAGGAGTCAGAAGAGAATGTTAAGTTGATTCGAGATAGACTGAAGGTAGCTCAGTCCAGGCAGAAGAGTTATGCGGACTAAAACGCAAGGAGGTAGTCTATGAAATTGGAGACAGAACATGTCTTCATGTGTTCCCTTTGCGAGGAATTAAATGATTTGTAGTTAAGGGAAAGTTAGCCAAGAGATTTGTAGGACCATACTGAGTTTTGGAGCGTATGGGAGAAGTGGCCAACAAGTTGGAGTCACCCGAAGGACTGTCAGGAGTTCAAGATGTGTTTCATGTTTCCCAGTTGAAGAAGTGCCATGCAGAGATGGCCAATATTCCTCTGTAAGGACGCTTGACCCTGGAAAGGATAATGATGTTCCACGAAGTGGAATATGGACTCCATAAGTATAAGTTTTTATCTCGGTATGTGGGATATCCCACGAGGATGAAGAGATAAATTACTATTGGATATAAAGGAGGCATGATCAATGGAAACTCCATGATGAGTTTGAGTAATCATGTCCTAGTTTGGTGCCAATAGAAGGAAGGAAGACAATACAATTGGATGGATTTAAGAATACTAGGAAGTTGGAAGTTGGAATAATGATCAGTTGCCCGATGATAAGTTCAAGGACTACAAGTGATGAGATGGGCCATAACCCACATGCCCCAGGACCTACCAAGAAGCCAGCACATTCTTGCTGAAGGAAAAACCCTAGAGGAAGATACGACGTTTATCGGCAGACAATTCTATAGGAGTAACGCAAAACCTGAGGGTTGTGAAGGAACGATAGATGTTTGTTTGGCTTGCAGAATCAATGGATTATTCCGAACGCAGTTCATGGACAAGAAAAATTCTGCAATGCTTGTGAGGATGACCGAGTGTTAGAATGCGAGATTCGCTAAACCGTATACAAAGTAATGATTTGGGTGCGAAATGGATTGATCACCATACCGACTTACTCTTATTATTCGCCTTGCTATATGGGATGGTAAATCTGAGTGACTTGCCTATAGTAGAGAGACGACAATATTAAACCTTGTTTGAACCTTAGAATGGTATAGGTATTTTTCCCTTATACAAGGCAGCTTTGCCAACCGTAGGTTATACGGTGAGGATCAACCTGTGACGCCCGGGTAATTAAGCTACAGTAATCCTCACTAATGATGCCACGTCACCTCTGTCACTGTAGTTAATCTCGGGTTAAATCAAAACAGTTTCGATATTCAATTCAAAATTATGATGGTAATAAAAGTTTTCAAAAAATAATAAAACAAAAATGTTCGGTGGTTGCCAAATATTACAAAGATAATTATGGTGTATGGTTCACAATTTTATAAAATGCCTAAGTGTTTATAAATAAATAAAAACAGAAAAGAAAATAAATAAAAAGAAAACAGAAAACAAACAACAACAACAAAATATAAAAGGGACCCCCCCCCACTGGGCCAGACGGCCCAACCGGCCAAGCCACCACCGGCCCAACTGGGCAAAGGCCCAGCCGGCCACACCCCCCTCCCATAACCCACACCCCCGAAACCCTAACCCCACCCCGTCGCCCCACTCACCCCCCACGCCGCCACCCACTTCCCCCCCTCATCCCACTCGCCTTTCCCCGATCTGGATCGGGGCAACCTCCCGATCCCGCCCCGCCCGCGAACTCGACGACGGCGCCCGTCGCCGGCGCCGCCCTGCTGCCGTCGCCTCGCCTTCCCCCGCAAGTCTCCCCCTCTCCCCTCCTCCGCGCCCTCGATTGGATCGGGGGAATCGAATCGCCGCCGCCGCGCGGAACGCCACTGCCGCGGCCTTCCTCGCCGGACCACCTCAACGGTCTGCCTCCTCCACGACGCGCCGTCTCCGTCCTCCTCCTCACGCACCGCTGCCCCGTCCCTACGACCTCGGTGAGGACCTTGGTCCTCCTCTCTCCCTCGCCCCGCGACCTTCGCCGCGCGGTGGCGCTCGCCTGCCGCGCTCCCGCCCTGCCCACCGTTGCTCCGCTCCGGCCGCGACCACGCCTCACGCGCTCCGGCCCCGCAGTCACCGCGGTCGGGCCGCGCCCTGCCCACGCGCGGCGCCGTCCGGCCGTACCCGTCGCCTCACGGTCACCGCGCCGCCCGCCGCCTCGTTTCGCTCCGCCCACGGGCTCGCCCTACCCCGCGCTGGCCAGCCGCTGCCGCCGCGCCTGACCCCATGGCCTTCCGCTCATCGCCGCGGCACCCTGCGCCACCCGTGCAGCCTTGTCGCTACCGCAGCGCCTGACCCCGCTCCATCCCACGACCCCGCCCCGTCTGTTCCGGCCGGCCGCGCCCCCTTGGCCGCGCGCGCCCATCCGCTTGCCGTGCTGCTCCGGCGCGCCGCCGTGGCCGGCGCCCCCTGGTAGCGAGGGCGTGCACCCAAACGGGCTAGCGCCAGCGCCCGCACGCCCGTACCCCCAGCGCCCGACCCGCATTGGCCACAGGGGCCTATGACAGCTGGGCCCCGCCCCCTAAAAACATTTTATATATAAAAAAATATAAATAATAATTAAAATAATCAATTAATTAATTAATTATGTTAATTAATCATGTTTAAATTAATCTAATTAATTAGTTAGTTTAATTAAACAGTAACTGGATTAGCTAACCTAACTAACCTAAACAGAGGATGACAGGTGGGTCTCGCTGGACCCACGGGCCAGGTTTGACTCTGGTCAGCTGGGTTTGACCTGCTGACGTCATGGTGATGTCATGCTGACATCACCTTTCACTGTTCTAGATAATGTTCTATTAAAATAATTAATTAAATTCCAGAAATTAATAAAATCTTTAGAAAATCATATCTTTTAATCCGTAACTCGGATTAAAATATTTTCAACATGAAAGTTGCTCAGAACGACGAGACGATTCCGGATACGCAACCCGTTCGTCCGCCACGCATCCCTAGCATAACAAACTCGCAACTTTCCCCCTCCGGCTCCTGTGCCCGAAAACGCAAAACACCGGGGATACTTTCCCGGATGTTATCCCCCTTCCCCGGTATCACCTATTACCGCGTTAGGGCACCTCTAACGCCGTTACTTGTCATGTCATGCATCACTATGCATATGCTTGCTTAAATATTTATTGTTTCTCCCCCCTCTTCTCTCGATAGACACCGAGACCGACGCCGCTGCTACCCAGTACGACTACGGAGTTGACGACCCCTCTCTCTTGCCAGAGCAACCAGGCAAGCCCCCCCCCTTGATCACCAGATATCGCCTACTCTCCTCTATACTGCTTGCATTAGAGTAGTGTAGCATGTTACTGCTTTCCGCTCATCCTATCTTGATGCATAGCCTGTCCTTGCTACTACTGTTGTTACCTTTACCTGCAAACCTAATGCTTAGTATAGGATGCTAGTTTATCACCAGTGGCCCTACATTCTTGTCCGTCCGCCATGCTATACTACTGGGCCGTGATCACTTCGGGAGGTGATCACGGGCATAGGCTATATACTTTACACTGTTACTTTACATGTGGTACTGTTCGGAGATGGGGGCTGAAGGGGCAGGTGGCTCCATCCCGGTAGAGGTGGGCCTGGGTTCCCGACGGCCCCCGACTGTTACTTGAGGCGGAGCGACAGGGCAGGTTGAGACCACCTAGGAGAGGGGTGGGCCTGGCCCTGGTCGGCGTTCGCGGATACTTAACACGCTTAACGAGATCTGGGTATTTGATCTGAGTCTGGCCATTTGGTCTATACGCACTAACCATCTACGTGGGAGTAGTTATGGGTATCCCGGCGTCGTGGTATCAGCCGAAGCCTTCTTGACGTCAGCGATGGAGCGGCGCGCGCTGGATTGGACTGGAACGCCAGTAGGCTAGGTCTGCTTCCGGCCGCCCTCGCAACGTGCAGGTGTGCTAAGGGCGATGGGCCCAGACCCCTGGGCGCTTAGGTTTAGACCGGCGTGCTGACCTCTCTGTTGGTATAGGTGGGGCTACGACGTGTTGATCTTCCGAGGCCGGGCATGACCCAGGAAAGTGTGTCCGGCCAAATGGGATCGAGCGTGTTGGGGTATGTGGTGCACCCCTGCAGGGAAGTTTATCTATTCGAATAGCCGTGTCCCTCGGTAAAAGGACGACCCGGAGTTGTACCTTGACCTTATGACAACTAGAACCGGATACTTAATAAAACACACCCTTCCAAGTGCCAGATACAACCGGTGGTCGCTCTCTCACAGGGCGACGAGGGGAGGATCATCGGTTAGGATTATGCTATACGATGCTACTTGGAGGACTTCAGTCTACTCTCTTCTACATGTTGCAAGACGGAGGCTGCCAGAAGCGTAGTCTCCGAAAGGATTAGTTATCCCCCTCTTATTCTGGCTTTTTGCAGTTCAGTCCACATATGATACCCTTACTCCATTTGATACCCATGCATATGTAGAGTAGCTCCTTGCTTGCGAGTACTTTGGATGAGTACTCACGGTTGCTTTCTCCCCCCTTTTCCCCCCTTTCCTTTCTTTCTGGTTGTCGCAACCAGATGTTGGAGTCCAGGAGCCAGATGCCACCGTCGACGACGACCCCTACCCCGGAGGTGCCTACTACTACGTGATGCCCGCTGACGACGACCAGGAGTAGTTAGGAGGATCCCAGGCAGGAGACCTGCGCCTCTTTCAATCTGTATCCCAGTTTGTGCTAGCCTTCTTAAGGCAAACTTGTTTAACTTATGTCTGTACTCAGATATTGTTGCTTCCGCTGACTCGTCTATGATCGAGCTCTTGTATTCGAGCCCTCGAGGCCCCTGGCTTGTAATATAATGCTTGTATGACTTATTTTATTTGTAGAGTTGTGTTGTGATATCTTCCCGTGAGTCCCTGATCTTGATCGTACACGTTTGCGTGTATGATTAGTGTACGATTAAATCGGGGGCGTCACAAGTTGGTATCAGAGCCGACTGCCTGTAGGAAACCCCCTTCCACACTCCTTGGCCGAAGTCGAGTCTAGACATTGCAAAAACTTTTACTAACTTGGCTGTGTGCCTTACGGGCCCACGTCGCCATCGGGTGGTGCTAGGATCTTTTACTCCTCGACCTTTACTATGGGACTCTGAACTCCCTTCTACTCGGGTTAAACGAATTCCCCAACTCTGACACTAGGATCCCGTTACGACATTCACCCCGAAGTTGGATAAGCCCTAGTTATTCTTTAGTGTAGTACTTGAACATTATCCACATTGTCATTTGACTCCTGTGAAAACAACTTTGTTTTCAGATGGAACCCACGAGGCAGGTCGTGCGCCACACGACGGCCATTGGTGCCTCAGGATCACCTGCGGTGTTGGCTGAGATGATGACCTATCTGGGTTATCGCTGGCACCCTGAGTACACCGTCTATGAGGAGTATCAGGACTTCAACCAGGAGCAGTACCGTGCCGTTGTCCACCTCTACTCTCGGGAGTATGACTCCACTACTGTGCTGCACACTGCTTATGGTGTTGGAGTGACTATCGATATGGCGGTCCACGATGCTGCTTATGCTGCTCTGACACGTCTTCGGGGCGAGTATCAGGAGTTGGACACCTCCCCCTTCAGGCACATTGCTATTGCATCCGATGTTGGTGCGGAGGGTTACTACACTGCTGCCTACTCCACTATCACCCGAGAGCCATTCTACCATCAGAACCTGGTTCTGCATGCTGATGGGCTGGATAGAGCTAACCGAGCTCTTCGCCACGAGTTGTACACCACCCGTCAGCACCTGTATCGTGCTCTGACGCTGTTGCACCCCTCTGTCCGCTCTGGTAATCTGTCGCGTTCTGCGATCTACCCTGCCCGGACCGTGATGCCCCAGGGCGTCGGCTGGCCAGATGTGGGAGGCTACTCTCCTGCATTGGGCCCTCTCCTGCCACCTGCGCATCGGGTTCCGCACCAGAGTATCCGCGGACCCCAGGCTACTCGCGCGGAGGTCTTCCCTTCGCGTCACTACCAGCTGTCGGGCTACACCTACCTCCGCAGTACCGCATGGGACTGACGTAGACTTGCTTATTAGAGTTAGATGCATTCGCCGCGAGCCTGTGTGCCGCCTACGATGTCTTAGTCTATGTATTGAACATTGTGTAACGAACTCTATGCATGATCTCTTTTGTAAGATATGCCGACTACTATGTGGTATCTATCGTGCTGCTTTCGTTGTGCATGTTTCATCATGAATGATTCTTGTTTTTACAATTCCTCAATGCTGAACTACCCCTGTTAAACATTAGCAGGATGGTTAGACCAGGTGGTCGTGGTCGTGGTGGCAACGCCCCACCACCGCCTGAGTACATGGCTGGTATGATCCAACAGCTTGAGATGAATCGCCAGTTCATGGAGAATATGATGGCTCAGTTTCCTCGCCCCAATATGAACCAGCAGCCAACCCCAGTAACTCTGCAGGATTTCATGCGCCTGAACCCAACAGTGTACCGCAACTCAACCCAGCCTCTGGATGCTGATGACTGGCTCCGTGACATCACCTATGAGATGGAGTCTGCTGATGTAGCCCCTGCCAGCTATGTCACCTTTGCTTCCTTCTTCCTGAAGGGACCCGCAGCTCAATGGTGGGACAGCCACAGGCGTACACTGCCAGCTGGAACAATCATCACCTGGCCAGACTTCCAAGCTGCCTTCCGTGCTCGCTTCATTCCTCAGGGAGTTATGGACCGGAAGAAGCGTGAGTTCCGCAACCTCACCCAAGGCAACAAGACTGTGGAAGCTTATCAGCGGGAGTTTCTTGACTTGTCCCGCTATGCTGAAGAAGACATTGCAACTGATGCACGCAGACAGGAGAAGTTCCGTGATGGCCTTCAAGCTGACATCAAGCTCGCACTTCTAGTGCATGACTTTACTGATTTCGCCACTCTGGTGAACAAAGCCATCAATGTCGGAACTGGTCTGCAGGAATACCAGAGCTCTCACAGGCGCAATCGTGACACGGGCTCATCTTCGGGCCCGTCCTCGCAGAAGTGCAAGATATGGATTCCCAATAGCTTGTACCAGCCGGATGCACCTACCCCAAGGCAGACCTATGCTGCACCTCGTCTGCCTACTCCTCCGACTAGGCGGCCAAGACTCCCAGCTCCACCACCACAAGCTCCTGTTCCCACTCCCAATAATGGATTGTGCTTCAGGTGTGGACAACCAGGACATCGTGCTAGGGAATGCAACCAGAACCCGAATCAACTGGCCCTTCCAGCAACTGGCCGTGGAAGCAACCAGCCCCGCAGCAACAATGCCAAGTCTTATGGTCGTGTTCATGCCAACCACGTTGATCTGAGCGAAGCTCAAGACCAGCCTGCTACTGTGATGGGTACCCTCCTCGTAAATTCAGTACCAGCATCCGTTTTATTTGATACAGGTGCATCTCATTCATTCATGTCAGAAGGTTTTGCATGCTTGCACGACATTAAATGTGAGAACATGGATGCTTCACTATCAGTACACACCCCTGCGGGCCAATGCCGAACCTCCATGATTTGCAACGACGTCCCTGTAGAAATCGAAGGACTGGAATTCCTTGTCTCTCCCATCGTACTGAAGTCCTGTAGCATTGATCTCATTCTGGGGATGAATTGGTTAAAAGCGCATACTGCTTCTATAGTTTGCGCCACTAAGGTCGTCCATTTGCTACACCCTTCTGATGAAATAATAGCTTATCAAGCTCATCTAGTTCAGAACGCCGAGGCACGGCTTTATGCCTTGAATGCGTTGAACGCTGCACCACTCGAGGGCATTGAAAACATTCTCGTCGTTCGTGAATTCCAAGATGTCTTCCCAGAAGAACTTCCAGGGATTCCCCCTGCTAGAGCTGTCGAATTCATCATCGACTTGAAACCCGGCACCACCCCTATAGCTAAACGACCCTATAAGATGCCGCCGCATGAACTCATTGAGCTTAAGGAGGAAATCGACAAATCTCTTGTCAAAGGTTTCATTCGCCCAAGTTGCTCTCCTTGGGGAGCACCTTCTCTCTTTGTTAGGAAGAAGGATGGGACAAACCGATTGGTCCAAGACTACCGTCCTATAAACCAAGCTACCATTCAGAATAAATACCCTCTTCCTCGGATCAATGATCTTTATGATCAACTGGCTGGTTCATCAGTGTTCTCCAAACTCGACTTGAGGTTGGGTTACCACCAGATCCGTGTTCGTGAAGAGGACATCCCAAAAACCGCCTTCGTGACTCGGTATGGGTCATATGAGTACACCGTCATGTCATTCGGCTTAACGAATGCTCCCGCCACCTTCTCTCGTCTGATGAATTATATATTCATGGATTACCTCGACAAGTTCGTCGTGGTATATCTGGACGATATCCTTGTATTTTCCAAGAACGAGGAAGAACATGCTGTACATCTGCGTCTTGTGCTAGAGAAGCTTCGAGAACATCAGCTGTATGCTAAGTATTCCAAGTGTGAATTCTGGCTTCCCGAAGTAACCTATCTTGGGCATGTCATCTCCAAAGATGGTATTGCCGTCAACCCTGAACGAGTTCAGGCTATTCTCGATTGGACTCCTCCGAAGAATGTGAAGCAAGTCCGAAGTTTTCTCGGTCTCGCCAGCTATTGCCGTCGATTCGTCGAGAACTTCTCCAAGATTGCCAGGCCTCTGACTAATTTATTGCATAAGGGTGTCAAGTTCGACTGGACAGACAAGTGTCAGGAAAGTTTCCAGGCGCTCAAAGACAAATTGACTTCTGCCCCCGTGCTTGCACCACCTGATACTAAGAAGGACTTCGTCATTTACTGCGACGCTTCCCGTCAAGGATTAGGCTGTGTCCTAATGCAAGAGCGCAGAGTGATTGCTTATGCCTCTCGTCAATTGCGCCCTCACGAAGAAAACTACCCAGTTCACGACCTCGAGCTTGCTGCTGTCATTCATGCACTGAAGCAGTGGCGACATTACCTTCTCGGTAATCGTTGCGAGATCTTCACCGACCATCAAAGTCTGAAGTATCTCTTTACTCAGCCAGATTTGAACCTACGCCAGCAAAGATGGATGGAGACTGTTGCAGACTTTGACGTGGATATATCATATACCCCCGGCAAGGCTAATGTGATGGCTGATGCCTTGAGCCGCAAGTCTTACTGCAACCACCTCCAGGTTCATAAAGTTCAGCCCTCGCTTACCGAAGAATTTAGAAGGCTGAACCTCCATATTGTTCCTCCGGGATCACTCGCTCCCCCTCCCGAAGGTTTCCCCAAACAGAACCTCCATGTTGTTTCCAAGGGTTCTCTCAATACCCTGGTTGCGAAACCAGATCTTGTGGACACCATCAAATGGATACAGAAGTGTGACGATGAAGTCCTCAAGATTAAGCGCGACCTAAAAAGGGGAAAGCCCTCATTCTTCACGATCACCGACGATGGCGCCTTGTATTTCAAAGGCCGCTTAGTGGTACCATGTTCGAAGAAAAACCTGGATAAGACTAAAAGGGTTATGCAAGAAGCCCATGATACGCCTCTGTCCATCCATCCTGGTAGTACAAAGATGTACCAGGATATTCGTCAAAGATTCTGGTGGTCTAATATGAAGCAGGACATTGCTCGTTATGTTGCTGAATGTGACGTTTGTCGCCGAATCAAAGCAGAGCATCAAAGGCCTGCTGGAACTCTGCAACCTATCTCTATTCCTGAATGGAAATGGGACCATGTTGAGATGGACTTCGTCACTGGTTTTCCCAAATCGCAGAAAGGTAATGATGCTATTCTTGTCGTCATTGACCGGCTTTCCAAAGTTGCCCATTTTCTGGCGGTCAAAGAGACAATCACGGCTAGTCAGCTTGCTACTCTCTACATGGCCAGAATTGTTTCACTTCACGGTATTCCACTGGTTATCAGTTCAGACCGTGGCAGCTTATTCACTTCAAGGTTTTGGGCAAGTTTCCAAGAAGCTATGGGGACTCATCTGTCGTTCAGTACTGCGTTCCATCCTCAGTCACAAGGGCAAGTTGAACGTGTCAACCAAGTTCTCGAAGACATGCTTCGAGCTTGTGTAATCTCATTCGGCAAGAAATGGGAGGAATCTCTTCCATATGCCGAGTTCTCTTATAATAATAGCTATCAAGCTAGTCTGAAGATGTCCCCCTCCAAAGTGCTTTATGGACGGAAGTGTCGAACCCCTCTGAACTGGTCAGAAACTGGGGAACGCCCACTCTTCGGTCCGGATATTATCCAACAGGCCGAAGAACAAGTTCGCATTATTCGCGAGCATCTCAAGACTGCTCAGTCACGTCAGAAAAGTCAGTATGACCGTCATCACCAAGACATGGTCTATCAACCTGGCGAAAAGGCTTATCTTCGAATTACACCAATGAAGGGTGCTCACCGCTTCGGGATCAAAGGGAAGCTAGCTCCCCGCTATATTGGCCCATTCACTATTCTGGAAAGGCGTGGAAAAGTGGCATATCAACTGGAGCTTCCGTCGAACCTTTCTCAGGTTCACGATGTGTTCCACGTGTCACAACTCCGACGCTGCTTCAAGGACCCAATCCGAGCAGTGGATCATGAAGTGCTCGAATTGCAGCAGGACCTCTCCTATAAAGAGCATCCGGTCCGCATTCTTGACCAAGCTGAACGCCGCACACGTCAGGAGGCGATCAAATTCCTCAAAGTCCAGTGGTCGAATCACTCTGAAGACGAAGCCACCTGGGAACGCGAGGATCGTCTACGTGATGAATACCCCGCACTCTTTCCTTCTACCTCCTAAATCTCGGGACGAGATTTCTTGTAGTGGAGGAGAATTGTGACGCCCGGGTAATTAAGCTACAGTAATCCTCACTAATGATGCCACGTCACCTCTGTCACTGTAGTTAATCTCGGGTTAAATCAAAACAGTTTCGATATTCAATTCAAAATTATGATGGTAATAAAAGTTTTCAAAAAATAATAAAACAAAAATGTTCGGTGGTTGCCAAATATTACAAAGATAATTATGGTGTATGGTTCACAATTTTATAAAATGCCTAAGTGTTTATAAATAAATAAAAACAGAAAAGAAAATAAATAAAAAGAAAACAGAAAACAAACAACAACAACAAAATATAAAAGGGACCCCCCCCCACTGGGCCAGACGGCCCAACCGGCCAAGCCACCACCGGCCCAACTGGGCAAAGGCCCAGCCGGCCACACCCCCCTCCCATAACCCACACCCCCGAAACCCTAACCCCACCCCGTCGCCCCACTCACCCCCCACGCCGCCACCCACTTCCCCCCCTCATCCCACTCGCCTTTCCCCGATCTGGATCGGGGCAACCTCCCGATCCCGCCCCGCCCGCGAACTCGACGACGGCGCCCGTCGCCGGCGCCGCCCTGCTGCCGTCGCCTCGCCTTCCCCCGCAAGTCTCCCCCTCTCCCCTCCTCCGCGCCCTCGATTGGATCGGGGGAATCGAATCGCCGCCGCCGCGCGGAACGCCACTGCCGCGGCCTTCCTCGCCGGACCACCTCAACGGTCTGCCTCCTCCACGACGCGCCGTCTCCGTCCTCCTCCTCACGCACCGCTGCCCCGTCCCTACGACCTCGGTGAGGACCTTGGTCCTCCTCTCTCCCTCGCCCCGCGACCTTCGCCGCGCGGTGGCGCTCGCCTGCCGCGCTCCCGCCCTGCCCACCGTTGCTCCGCTCCGGCCGCGACCACGCCTCACGCGCTCCGGCCCCGCAGTCACCGCGGTCGGGCCGCGCCCTGCCCACGCGCGGCGCCGTCCGGCCGTACCCGTCGCCTCACGGTCACCGCGCCGCCCGCCGCCTCGTTTCGCTCCGCCCACGGGCTCGCCCTACCCCGCGCTGGCCAGCCGCTGCCGCCGCGCCTGACCCCATGGCCTTCCGCTCATCGCCGCGGCACCCTGCGCCACCCGTGCAGCCTTGTCGCTACCGCAGCGCCTGACCCCGCTCCATCCCATGACCCCGCCCCGTCTGTTCCGGCCGGCCGCGCCCCCTTGGCCGCGCGCGCCCATCCCCTTGCCGTGCTGCTCCGGCGCGCCGCCGTGGCCGGCGCCCCCTGGTAGCGAGGGCGTGCACCCAAACGGGCTAGCGCCAGCGCCCGCACGCCCGTACCCCCAGCGCCCGACCCGCATTGGCCACAGGGGCCTATGACAGCTGGGCCCCGCCCCCTAAAAACGTTTTATATATATAAAAAATATAAATAATAATTAAAATAATCAATTAATTAATTAATTATGTTAATTAATCATGTTTAAATTAATCTAATTAATTAGTTAGTTTAATTAAACAGTAACTGGATTAGCTAAAACCTAACTAGCCTAAACAGAGGATGACAGGTGGGTCCCGCTGGACCCACGGGCCAGGTTTGACTCTGGTCAGCTGGGTTTGACCTGCTGACGTCATGGTGATGTCATGCTGACATCACCTTTCACTGTTCTGGATAATGTTCTATTAAAATAATTAATTAAATTCCAGAAATTAATAAAATCTTTAGAAAATCATATCTTTTAATCCGTAACTCGGATTAAAATATTTTCAACATGAAAGTTGCTCAGAACGACGAGACGATTCCGGATACGCAGCCCGTTCGTCCGCCGCGCATCCCTAGCATAACAAACTCGCAACTTTCCCCCTCCGGCTCCTCTGCCCGAAAACGCAAAACACCGGGGATACTTTCCCGGATGTTATCCCCCTTCCCCGGTATCACCTATTACCGCGTTAGGGCACCTCTAACGCCGTTACTTGTCATGTCATGCATCACTATGCATATGCTTGCTTAAATATTTATTGTTTCTCCCCCCTCTTCTCTCGATAGACACCGAGACCGACGCCGCTGCTACCCAGTACGACTACGGAGTTGACGACCCCTCTCTCTTGCCAGAGCAACCAGGCAAGCCCCCCCTTGATCACCAGATATCGCCTACTCTCCTCTATACTGCTTGCATTAGAGTAGTGTAGCATGTTACTGCTTTCCGCTCATCCTATCTTGATGCATAGCCTGTCCTTGCTACTACTGTTGTTACCTTTACCTGCAAACCTAATGCTTAGTATAGGATGCTAGTTTATCACCAGTGGCCCTACATTCTTGTCCGTCCGCCATGCTATACTACTGGGCCGTGATCACTTCGGGAGGTGATCACGGGCATAGGCTATATACTTTACACTGTTACTTTACATGTGGTACTGTTCGGAGATGGGGGCTGAAGGGGCAGGTGGCTCCATCCCGGTAGAGGTGGGCCTGGGTTCCCGACGGCCCCCGACTGTTACTTGAGGCGGAGCGACAGGGCAGGTTGAGACCACCTAGGAGAGGGGTGGGCCTGGCCCTGGTCGGCGTTCGCGGATACTTAACACGCTTAACGAGATCTGGGTATTTGATCTGAGTCTGGCCATTTGGTCTATACGCACTAACCATCTACGTGGGAGTAGTTATGGGTATCCCGGCGTCATGGTATCAGCCGAAGCCTTCTTGACGTCAGCGACGGAGCGGCGCGCGCTGGATTGGACTGGAACGCCACTAGGCTAGGTCTGCTTCCGGCCGCCCTCGCAACGTGCAGGTGTGCTAAGGGCGATGGGCCCAGACCCCTGGGCGCTTAGGTTTAGACCGGCGTGCTGACCTCTCTGTTGGTATAGGTAGGGCTACGACGTGTTGATCTTCCGAGGCCGGGCATGACCCAGGAAAGTGTGTCCGGCCAAATGGGATCGAGCGTGTTGGGGTATGTGGTGCACCCCTGCAGGGAAGTTTATCTATTCGAATAGCCGTGTCCCTCGGTAAAAGGACGACCCGGAGTTGTACCTTGACCTTATGACAACTAGAACCGGATACTTAATAAAACACACCCTTCCAAGTGCCAGATACAACCAGTGGTCGCTCTCTCACAGGGCGACGAGGGGAGGATCATCGGTTAGGATTATGCTATACGATGCTACTTGGAGGACTTCAGTCTACTCTCTTCTACATGTTGCAAGACGGAGGCTGCCAGAAGCGTAGTCTCCGAAAGGATTAGTTATCCCCCTCTTATTCTGGCTTTTTGCAGTTCAGTCCACATATGATACCCTTACTCCATTTGATACCCATGCATATGTAGAGTAGCTCCTTGCTTGCGAGTACTTTGGATGAGTACTCACGGTTGCTTTCTCCCCCCTTTTCCCCCCTTTCCTTTCTTTCTGGTTGTCGCAACCAGATGTTGGAGTCCAGGAGCCAGACGCCACCGTCGACGACGACCCCTACCCCGGAGGTGCCTACTACTACGTGATGCCCGCTGACGACGACCAGGAGTAGTTAGGAGGATCCCAGGCAGGAGACCTGCGCCTCTTTCGATCTGTATCCCAGTTTGTGCTAGCCTTCTTAAGGCAAACTTGTTTAACTTATGTCTGTACTCAGATATTGTTGCTTCCGCTGACTCGTCTATGATCGAGCTCTTGTATTCGAGCCCTCGAGGCCCCTGGCTTGTAATATAATGCTTGTATGACTTATTTTATTTGTAGAGTTGTGTTGTGATATCTTCCCGTGAGTCCCTGATCTTGATCGTACACGTTTGCGTGTATGATTAGTGTACGATTAAATCGGGGGCGTCACACAACCAGACCCATTTCCTGTAGAAGGAACCATAAATTGTTGACCACCATGAGATATCGATAATTATTTAGTTTTGGCGCCAGACATGTAAGGTAAGAAGACCCGGTCTCGGAATAACCTTACCAAGATGAAAGGACAAAAGAATTGAGGAAAAGGTTATGCCGCTGCCGGAAGAGCCACAGAAGGAATTATCCTTACGATCTGAGAAGACCGGCCCTGTCAAGAATAAGGATGGAGTATATGAGTATTGATGGGACCGTAACAATGTTTCTAAGGGTGGTAGCACCCGAGACCCCGGAGACGATCGATGGATTTTGAGAAGACCTCGAACTTAACCTATTTCTTTCTAGCCTCTCCGAATCTCGAGGACGAGATTCATTTTAAGTGTGGTAGGTTTGTAACATCCCAAAATTCTAAATTTTGGAATGTTATAATAAATAGATAGATTTGACTGATTGTTTGATTGATTGTCTGAAAGTGAGTGAATTCGAAACATTTTGAAAGTTAAATGAGAGGGAATAAAAGGACTTTCCCAAACTTTCATATTTGCTTTCTGATCTCCATTATTTCAAATTCTTTTCAAATACAAAACCCTTGAGCGAAGATGATATGACTTCTTCCATTTAAATTAAATGAAAGGGCATTTGAAAATAATTGAATTTCATTTGGAAATATTTCAATTCATAAACTTCATGCAGCTTAATGATTTTCATGAGAGAAGATAAAAGGACTTCTTCAAATTATATGAAATATGAGTTGGGAGTTTCAAAGAATTAAATTCAAAGTTCTTTTGAATTTATTTTCAATTTGGAGTTATTTGAGTTTTATTCAAATTATTTTTCTCCAAAAATAAAATATATGGAAATTAGGGTAACATGATTCCCTACAACAGAAAATTGAAGAGAAATAAATTTGAAATCATTTTGATATTTCTAAAATGATTTTTATTGGATTTTATTAGACCAGTAGCACTCTTTGAATTATCTGAATTTGTGTGAATTTTATTTAATGCAAGCAAAATGTTCATCTTGTAGAAAATCTTTTTCTGAAAATTTTGATATATAATATGCCTATATAAAGTTTTATTTTATTTTCATTTTTCAGTTTATCGCATTCTGTTTAAAAAAAATTGCGCGCGCGCCTGAAACTAACTGTCGCCTACGTACGCATCATAGTACCAGCGAGCGCCCAATTTTTTTTCTTTATCCTATATGGGCCAGGCCCAGCCAGTCTTTTCATTTTTTTTCTTTCTTAGGCCGATTTTGTTTTAAAAAAAACTGTAGCCGCAGCGTGCGCGTGCGGCCGGCCGAAGGCCTTTAGGCCCATCCGCCTCTTTTCTTCTCTGTTTCGTATATTTTCGTCTATGTTCAGTCCCACATTGCCTAGCCTTTGACCCTTAAGCCTCTTTTCCACCAATAAATATAGACCCATAGAGGCTCCAAAAATCATCCGATTCGGGTTAAATCAATATTTTGGTTTGACTAAATTCATTTAAGAAAAACATATTTCTCCTCTCCGGCGCGACCTATGGAAATTGTCTCTTCTCTCCAAAGATGTCTTTTCTCTGCCTTATAAAGGTATCTTTCTTTGTTTTTTTTTCTTCTTATACTTCCGTAGTTTATTATTTTTAGACTAATACGATAGAATAATTAGATTATCAATTAGTCTACGTATTTATACATTAGACCCTAGCCCGTAGCTATTTTTTCTTCCGTAAAACAGCTTGGCCCTGATTTTTTCAAATTGCCATAACTTTTTACTCGTTTGTCCAAATCCAACGAAACCAGCGCCTATAGCTTCGTCTTGTTTTCACCTATCCAATGGACCTGTCACATCAGCTTTTTGAAATTTTCAACTTTCGAATTTTTGTTCAGATTTATATTCAAACTTCTTTTGATCATAACTTGAGTTTTATAACTCCGATTTAGTTGATTCTTTTTGCAAATCGAAGCTCTTGACCTAAACTTTCTGATAAGGCCAAATTCACATAATATTGGTACGGTTAGAAATTATTTTATGTTGCAAGAGTTATTTGCTTGGTTTTGATGTTTTTCGAACTGTCTTCTTCGTTCTTCCCGATCTTCTGAGTGATTGCTTATGTGTGGTTAATATTGCTTGCTCACGATTGATTGAACGGAGTGTGACGAGTAGAACTATCAAGAGTTATGAGTGCGAATCATCTTCATCAACATTGCAGGCAAGTTCACACTTTGATCATATCCCCTTTCATACCCAGTTTTATTGCATTAGATCAATCCTCAAACATTGCATGATTAGGATCTAATTAAATTGTGGGATGGGAAGTAGTTGAGGTAGTACCTATTACCTGTTTATTATCAAACCCTTGGGAGTTACTATTACGTTATGCTTACATTGCCATGCTATGCTCATAGACGTGGATTGGGTTTTGAGAGTATTCCATGACAGATGTGAGATTGTTAATTAATGGTTTACTTAAGGTGGCAACTTAAACACACATCTGGGTGGATTGAGGCACCTGGTTATTCCAGGACTGCCTGCCTAGGCACCTGGGTAGACCAGGATTGCCTGTTTTTTTATGGACCGCCACCCAGGCTCAAAGGGATCATGAGATTATTCATGCTAGAAACTTCCGTGTGCAGCCACAAGCTATTATGGGCTCTAGCATAGTTGATTAAGTCGTGTAAACTCTTACAGTGGTAGACTAGCAGATGTAGGGGAAAGTAGGTGTAACGGTCTATCCATCGTAAGGTGCTAGCGCTTCTGAAAGACTATGTCTCGGTCATCCGTCTTCTCAAACACCATGTAGTGCGAGAAACCAAACGGAGGCGATCGAGTCTTGTGGGGAAAAGTGCGCAAACCTCTGCAGAGTGTATAAACTAATCATGGTTAGCCGTGTCCCCGGTTATGGACATCGTGAGTATCTAGTACCTGGATTATCATGTGAATCTCATCACGTTACTTTAAATGAATATTCTTGGGTTTTAATGATGTTATTTAATTGGGATTGAGAATGTTGTCAACCATTCTCAATGTTCAACAACCACCATGGTAGTTAAATAAAAATTTATTCCTTTGAAGTAGGGAAAAATTGGCTTTACGCAAAACTATAACCATAGAGCTTTTCCACTAGCCAAATATGCATGTTGTGATAGCCTTTATTCATCATTCTCTATGGTGTGAATTTGCCAGTACATTCAATGTACTGACCCTTTGTGGCTGCAACATCTCATGTTGCAGGATTATCTTACGACGAGTAAGTGATACATTAGGGTTACGAGTTCTACACTCAACTTTGCCGTTGGTGTTGATGGGAATCCACAACCTTGTTACTTCCGCTATTGTATTTGAGGTAATAGTATTTACGTTACTTTATGCATGTGATTTACCTTTGTTATAAATCCTCGAGTATTGTGTGTGTCAGCATACCGATCCAGGGATGACACTTAAGCACAGAGACTTGATCCATTCGGGTCGGGTCGCTACACGTAACAAGAAAATAAAGTTTCTACGATCTGATCGTCGAGGAGAATATTTGAGTTACGATTTTGGTCTTCATTTCAAACAATGCATAATAGTTTCGCAACTCACGCCACCTGGAACACCACAGCGTAATGGTGTGTCCGAACATCGTAACCGCACTTTATTAGATATGGTACGATCTATGATGTGTCTTTTACCGCTATCATTTTGGGGTTATGCTTTAGAAACGGCTGCATTCACATTAAATAGGGCACCATCAAAATCCGTTCAGATAACACCATATGAACTGTGGTTTGGCAAGAAACCCAAGTTGTCGTTTTTTAAAGTTTGGGGCTGCGATGCTTATGTGAAAAAGCTTCAACCTGATAAGCTCGAACCTAGATCGTAGAAATGTGTCTTCATAGGATACCCAAAGGAGACTGTTGGGTACACCTTCTATCACATATCTGAAGGCAAGATATTCGTTGCTAATAATGGATCCTTTCTAGAGAAGTAGTTTCTCTCGAAAGAAGTGAGTGGGAGGAAAGTAGAACTTTATGAGGTAAATGTACCTTCTCCCTTATTAGAAAGTAGTTCATCACAGAAATTAGTTCCAGTGCTTCCTACACTAATTAGTAGGAAGCTAATGATGATGATCATGAAACTTCTGATCAAGTTAGTACCGAACCTCGTAGGTCAACCAGAGTAAGATCCGCACCAGAGTGGTACGGTAATCCTGTTCTGGAATTCGTGTTACTTGATCATGACGAACCTACGAACTATGAGGAAGCGATGATGATCCTAGATTCTACAAAATGGCTCAAGGCCATGAAATCTGAGATGGGATCCATGTATGAGAACAAAGTGTGGACTTTGGTTGACTTGCCCGATGATCGGCAAGCCGTAGAGAATAAATGGATCTTCAAGAAAAAGACCGACGCTGACAGTAATGTTACTGTCTACAAGGCTTGACTTGTCAACAAGTTCAAGGAGTTGACTACGATGAGACCTTCTCACCCGTAGTGATGCTTAAGTCCGTCCGAATCATGTTAGCAATTGCCGCATTTTATGATTAAGAAATTTGGCAAATGGATGTCAAAATTGCATTCCTTAATGGATATCTTAAATAAGAGTTGTATATCATGTAACCAGAAGATTTTGTTGATCCAAAAGGTGCTAACAAAGTGTGTAAGCTCCAGCGATCCATTTATGAACTGGTGCAAGCATCTCGGAGTTGGAATATACGTTTTGATAGTGTGATCAAAGCATATGGTTTTATACAGACTTTTGGAGAAGCTTGTATTTACAAGAAAGTGAGTGGGAGCTCTGTATCATTTCTGATATTATATGTGGATGACATATTATTGATCGGATATGATACTGAATTTGTGAATAGCATAAAAGGATACTTGAATAAGAATTTCTCAATGCAAGACCTTGGTGAAGCTGCTTATATATTGGGCACCAAGATCTATAGAGATAGATCAAGACGCTTAATTGGACTTTCACAAAGCACATACCTTGATAAAGTTTTGAAGAAGTTCAAAATGGATCAAGCAAAGAAAGGGTTCTTTCCTGTGTTACAAGGTGTGAAGTTGAGTCAGACTCAATGCCCGACCACTTCAGAAGATAGAGAGAAAATGAAAGTGATTCCCTATGCTTCCACCATAGGTTCTATCATGTTTGCAATGCTGCGTACCAGACCTGATGTGTGCCTTGCTATTAGTTTAGCAAAGAGTTACCAAAGTAATCCAGGAGTGGATCACTGGACAGTAGTCAAGAATATCTTGAAATACCTGAAAAGGACTAAGGATATGTTTCTCATTTATGGAGGTGACAAAGAGCTTGTTGTAAACGGTTACGTTGATGCAAGCTTTGACACTGATCCGGATGACTCTAAGTCACAATCCGGATACGTATTTATATTGAATGGTGGAGCTGTCAGTTGGTGCAGTTCCAAGCAGAGCGTCGTGGCGGGATCTACGTGTGAAGCGGAGTACATAGCTGCTTCAGAAGCTGCAAATGAAGGAGTCCGGATGAAGGAGTTCATATCCGATCTAGGTACCATACCTAGTGCATCGGGTCCAATGAAAATCTTTTGTGACAATACTGGTGCAATTGCCTTGGCAAAGGAATCCATATTTCACAAGAGAACCAAGCACATCAAGAGACGCTTCAATTCCATCCGCGATCAAGTCAAGGAGGGAGACATAGAGATTTTCAAGATACATACGGATCTAAATGTTGCAGACCCGTTGACTAAGCCTGTCTCACGAGAAAAACATGATCAACACCAAGACTCCATGGGTGTTAGAATCATTACAATGTAATCTAGATTATTAACTCTAGTGCAAGTGGGAGATGAAGCAAATATGCCCTAGAGGCAATAATAAAGTTGTTATTTATATTTCCTTATATCATGATAAATGTTTATTATTCAGGCTAGAAATGTATTAACCGGAAACTTAGTACATGTGTGAATACATAGACAAACAGAGTGTCACTAGTATGCCTCTACTTGACTAGCTCGTTAATCAAAGATGGTTAAGTTTCCTAGCCATAGACATGAGTTATCATTTTATGAACGGGATCACATCATTAGAGAATGATGTGGCTGACATGACCCATCTGTTACCTTAGCACTATGATCGTTTAGTTTATTGCTATTGCTTTCTTCATAACTTATACATGTTCCTGTGACTATGAGATTATGTAACTCCCGAATACTGGAGGAACACTTTGTGTGCTATCAAAAGTCACAACGTAACTGGGTGATTATAAAGATGCTCTATAGGTGTCTCCAATGGTGTTTGTTGAGTTGGCATAGATCAAGATTAGGATTTGTCACTCCAATTGTCGGAGAGGTATCTCTGGGCCCTCTCGGTAATGCACATCAATATAAGCCTTGCAAGCAATGTGACTAATGAGTTAGTTGCGGGATGGTGCATTACATAACGAGTAAAGAGACTTGCCGGTAACGAGATTGAACTAGGTATGATGATACCGACGATCGAATCTCACGCAAGTAACATACTGATGACAAAGGGAACAACGTATGTTTTTATGCGGTTTGACCGATAAAGATCTTCGTAGAATATGTAGGAACCAATATGAGCATCCAGGTTCCGCTATTGGTTATGGACTGGAGATAAGTCTCGGTCATGTCTACATAGTTCTCGATGGTGGCATAACCACTCATCATCACAATACCAAGGTTCCGAGACCAACTGTTAACACACAGAGGTACTAGAAACTGAGCTGAGACTCAAATCCATCATGCCTATAAGTCTCTATTACAGTAACTCGTCATCCTGATAGATAGATGAGAAGGCCTAGTTTCTTAACCCCATAGAAATGATGAGGGTGACTCAGATCAGAAGGACATAATGTAAAGGAGTGAAAAGATCCTTACGTTCCCTTCCACAATCAATTCCCATATATAACTAAAGCATTTCTAGACTCGACTTCGACCAGTTTGGCTTGGTAATCCTAAAGGCAGTCAGGCTCTGATACCAAAGTTGTCGGAACCCCGATCCTAAGTCACACCGATCTAGCATGTAACACATCATATCACTTTGCGGCCTCACACACAGTATCCCCACGGGTGCCACCTTACCTGGCCTGGGACCGTTTGCACCTTTTGGCTCACGTATATGATAGTGTCACTAGCATTCATACGACAGAGGACCAGGGCCAACATGACTAGTCGTAAACCAAAGGTGGCACAAACTTACAGGGATAGGTTTCCCCAACAATAGGCATACATGACCCAGCAATGCATGTGTCGCTCAGCAGCGAGTGAAACCAGGCTGTAGCAAGCTAGGAGGACTTCGGTAAGCTCCGCGTGACATTTCCACGTAGGGACAGACACATGAGCCAAGAAGGACACATGCCGATCATCCCATGTGTTCCAGAGCAGTAGCAAGCTACCATGGCTTAGTGGAAGCACTAGGAGACATTTCCCCATAAGAGAGGCTACCAAGAATAAACAACTAGGTGTCGGATCCCACACATAGCAATACACGTTACACGTACGCATAACATGCAAGTATGTGTTGTACAACATGGCATCACAACATAACTCAACAACTCATATCGATAAAAGCCCAGAAGAGCCACATAGCATTTATTACAAACAGGGGTCACATGACCCAACATACAGAGCATACAAGCAATGGAAGCATAACATGTCTTAGTATATACAACTACAAATGGAAAAGGCTGAGAGGCCTGATTTTCTACAAGACCCTCCCAAGGGTACAAGATCGTAGCTGAGGTAAAAAGCCAAACATCGAAGTCCACACAAAACTACTAGTGAGACTCAAGTCTCCTCTGCAAAACTTAAATTAAGCAAACGTGAATACAAATGTAACCAACAAGGCTTACATCAGAACTAACTACTCATGCATCCGTATCAACAAAGGGGTCGTGGAGTTTAACTACAGCAAGCCAACTTTGACTCGGTGGCTATTCTGAACTACGAGTACTATCTTTGAGGTAGCGCACACGAGTCCACATATTCACCAAATCAATATGACACTATGGATATGCTCCCATCTCCCAACGACAAGGCTATCCATAGCACTCACGCTTATCTTGCACATTTTAGAGTATCCACTTCAAGTTATCTATGAACAATGTGGGCGTTCCATGTAGTCTATATCCGCGGACGCAGCTATTCGAATAGATCATATTACCCTGCAGGGGTGTACTTCTTCACACACGCTCTCTACCACTTATCGCCGTTTACATGACATGTACTCGACAACCTTCAAGCGGAAGCCCGATGAGGGTGTCGGCCACGACTTGACAAACCACACAAGTCTCTAGTCCAGGTTTATTGCCTATTCGGGTTCCATCAGCAAGGAAATCCGGTTGGGGTTTCCACTACAGCCCCAAACGATGTGTACATGGTTCCTAGTCCCACCAAATGGGCGACACTTGGTACACCCGGCCACCGTGCCAAGTCCATCCAGAAACTAGTTGCAACTCCTGGACAGAGATCGTGGTGATTAATAAGCCAAGTGGGGTCGCGCTACCGGAACCCAATGTGTGGTAGTAACTGTCTTGGATCACAAACACTTAACTTGGTTCCAGAGGACGGTTTCAATGAGACAACCCACCATGTAATCCTACACGGCCTCTCATCGCTACCTTTACCAAATCGTATTCACACACTTAGCTCTCAATAGTAGGACATGTTCACCACATTCCAAGTCATCCCCGATGAATTAGACCTGACACAACTCTAAGCAATAGGCATGACAAGCAAGCGTGAATGAGTAGGCACATCATGGCAAAAACAACTCCTACTCATGCTAGTGGGTTTCAACTATTTACTGTGGCAAAGACATGTCATGCAAAGGAATGGGGTTCAACTACCGCAACATGTAACAGTTGAGTCGCTGTTGTCCTAATGCAATAAAGGAGATCGGGAGAGAGAGAGAGAGTGGGATTGTGTCGAGATGAACAAGGGGGGTTTGCTTGCCTGGCACTTCTGAAGCATTGTGTCTTCATCAGTGTCATCGATCACATCATCGGAACAACGTCTACTGAGAGGGGACAAACATCGGCAACCAAGATGGAACACAATAAATGCAATGCAACAATATGATGCATGATCATGACATGGCAATATGTTGTTGATTGAGCTAATGCAACTAACAACAATTTATATGAAGTTGGTTTGAACCCAAGGTTCAAATTCAAACTCCACGTAAGACATTTAAAATGTCATTTGTTCAAATTTTCATATATAGTAGCTATAAGTTGTTAAAACATGAGTGAAAATGGCATAAACAGATTCTTTGGATTTTTCTGATAACTTTTCGTATATAAATTATTTCAATCTTAGCTACGGTTGATTTTATATGATTTTTAGAAGTTTATGCCATTTTCTGAAATAAATAAATCATTTCTGATTTATTTAAAATCCAGAAAACAATTACAGCATCAGATGATGCCAGGATGACATTAGCAGGTCAACACGGTCAGCAACAGTCAAACCTGATGCGTGGGACCCTGTCTTGGGATACCACGGCCACCTATAGGACCGAAGGCCCCTTGCTGGTTCAGCAGGGGGGATGTCGCATTGCACAAAGAGCAGAAGAACGTGGGACAGCACGACAGAGATCACACGGGCAATTTTACCCAGGTTCGGGCCGCCACAAGGCATAAAACCCTACTCCTGCTTTGGTGGATTGATGGTGGAAGAATGATGGTGGAGCGTACTATACTTGCCCGGCAGGGACGGCGGTGGATACGCGAGTACAGGTGCGTGGGTGTACAATCTTCTAAACCTTTCTACGGTTGCCACGGGAAAACAGTCATTATGCACTGATAAGATAGCAAAACAGTGTTATCATACCTAACTCTGCAGGCTGACAGGGCGCATTAAATGCACTTCTCAACATCACATCGTTGCTTATCCGGCAAGCCTTGTCGGGCTTGGCTTGCCAGCTCCGCGGCTGCTCGCTTGACACGTCGCAGGACGGGTGTCGTCTGTAGATTTTTCCTATAGAAAGAGGTTGCCATGTGGTGAATGGCTGTCACTTAATCACTTTGCGGCTTGAAACCACACTGATTGACGACGTGGGTCGTGGCGGAGTGGTTGGGTGAGGTAGTTTTGCCTCCATGAGTCCCGGCAGGCCCTGCCAGGATGTCTTGGTCATTCTTCCGGGGGTGACCCCGCCCTCGACGAGCTCGTCTGCCCGGCAATGGAGGCTTTTCTCCTAGTGGCATCTTGTTTCTCTGGCTTGATCTTGGTCCTCTTGATCTGCATGTTGTTTCTTCGAAGATCTTGGTTTCTTGTACTCTGGCATGGCTTAGTGCCACAACCATGTTCCCGTGCCTATGCACAGTCTAGGCAACAGACCCAGGGTTTGTTGCACCGATAGAAGCCCCTGGGCCTGCCCCGATCGCGCTTCCGAGCGTCGTCAGGGTTGGCCCTAATAAGTGCATAGGTCGCGGTGCTGGAGAGGCTGGTCTTTTGGAGTCTTCTTTCCTTCTTCATTAACCTTGAGCCTGGGCCGGTTTCTGGTTTTTCTGCGCGTCATGTAAAGCCAATAGTGTTGGGGACACTCTTGTAATGGGCCATGAATGACGTTAACGCACAGGGTAGAAAATGCCAATTCACGCTTCCCACCACGCCCATATCCTCAGCCACATATGCTGCATGCATCACGCGGGGTAGGTAATGGAGGCGTGTGGCTAATACGTCTCCAACATATCTATAATTTTTGATTGTTCCATGCTATTATATTATCTGTTTTGGATCTTTATGGGCTTTATTATACACTTTTATATTATTTTTGGGACTAACCTATTAACCGAAGGCCCAGCCCAATTGCTGTTTTCTTGCCTATTTCACTGTTTCGAAAAAAAGGAATATCAAACGGAGTCCAAACGGAATGAAACCTTCGGGAGAGTTATTTTTGGAACGGAAGCAATCCAGAAGACTTGGAGTAGACGTCAGGGAAGCTTCGAGGTGGCCACGAGGCAGGGAGGTGCGCCCTACCCCCTTGGGTGTGCCCCCATCCTCGTGGGCCCCTCGTGGCTCCCCTGACCGACTTCTTTCACCTATATATGTCAATATACCCTAAAAACATCAAAGAGCAGAATAGATCGGGAGTTCCACCGCCAGAAGCCTCCGCAACCACCGAAAACCAATCTAGACCCGTTCCAGCACCCTGCCGGAGGGGGGGGGGGAATCCCACTCCGGTGGCCATCTTCATCATCCTGGCGCTCTCCATGACGAGGAGGGAGTAGTTCACCCTCGGGGCTGAGGGTATGTACCAGTAGCTATGTGTTTGATCTCTCTCTCTCTCTCTCTCTCGTGTTCTTGAGGTGGTATGATCTTGATGTTTCACGAGGTTTGCTATTATAGTTGGATCTTACGATGTTTCTCCCCCTCTACTCTCTTGTAATGGATTGAGTTTTCCCTTTGAAGTTGTCTTATCGGATTGAGTCTTTAAGGATTTGAGAACACTTGATGTATGTCTTGCATGTGCTTATCTGTGATGACAATGGCATATCACGTGATCCACTTGATGTATATTTTGGTGATCAACTTGCGAGTTCCGTGACCTCATGAACTTATGCATAGGGGTTGGCACACGTTTTCGTCTTGACTCTCCGGTAGAAACTTTGGGGCACTGTTTGAAGTTCTTTGTGTTGGTTGAATAGATGAATCTGAGATTGTGTGAAGCATATCGTATAATCATACCCACAGATACTTGAGGTGACATTGGAGTATCTAGGTGACATTAGGGTTTTGCTTGATTTGTGTCTTAAGGCGTTATTCTAGTACGAACTCTATGATAGATCGAACGGAAAGAATAGCTTCATGTTATTTTACTACGGACTCTTGAATAGATCGATCAGAAAGGATAAATCTGAGGTGGTTTCGTACCCTACCATAATCTCTTCGTTTGTTCTTCGCTATTAATGTCTTTGGAGTGAATCTTTGTTGCATGTTGAGGGATAGTTATATTATCCAATTATGTTATTATTGTTGAGAGAACTTGCACTAGTGAAAGTATGAACCCTAGGCCTTGTTTCAACGCATTGCAATACCGTTTTCGCTCACTTTTATCATTAGTTACCTTGCTGGTTTTATATTTTCAGATTACAAAAACCATTATCTACTATCCATATTGCACTTGTATCACCATCTCTTCGCTGAACTAGTGCACCTATACAATTTACCATTGTATTGGGTGTGTTGGGGACACAAGAGCCTCTTTGTTATTTGGTTGCAGGGTTGCCTGAGAGAGACCATCTTCATCCTATGCATCCCACGGATTGATAAACCTTAGGTCATCCACTTGAGGGAAATTTGCTACTGTCCTACAAACCTCTGCACTTGGAGGCCCAACAACGTCTACAAGAAGAAGGTTGTGTAGTAGACATCAAGCTCTTTTCTGGCGCCGTTGCTGGGGAGGTTAGCGCTTGAAGGTATATCTTTAGATCTTGCAATCGAATCTTTTTGTTTCTTGTTTTAGCACTAGTTTAGTTTATAAAAGAAAACTGCAAAAAAATGGAATTGAGTTTGCCTCATACGCTTCATCTTTTTAATATATTTCATGAGAATGATGGAAAGGAAAATCGTGCTCAAATGCTAGAAGAAGAAGTCTATAAAATGTCTGGCACTAAATCTATGAATGATGAGCATGATTGCAATGTTTTTAGTACGAACTCCTTGAATATCCATAGTACTAATGATGATTGCACTAGTCATGATGAAAATGTCTCTTATAAGCATGTCAACTTTTGTGGAGTGCATAGAGCTTGCAAGTACACACCAATTATGGAAAATAGATTTTGCAAGAGGCATAAATATTTGGAAACTAAGTGGTTGCAAGAGAGGCTAGATGTTTGTGCTGAAAATTTAAAATTTCTTCACCATACTTGTGAATTTTGCAATGAACATGGTCATTTAAATATCTGATGCAAATTGTTCCATGATCGTATCGTGTCCAAAAATTGTGATGATTTGATTTCCCTGGCACATCATAATGAACTTAGTTTGCTTTTGGGTTATGAAGAAATGAAACGTATAACTAAGCATATTCCAGAATATAACCTTGAGAAATTCCTCGATATTGATCTAGAAGAAATTTTTATGTATTGTGTGGTGAATTGCATTGAAAATCCTTATATTGCCAATTACATAAAGAAAAGAAAACAAATAGAGGATGAAGATACTACTAATGAAAGGGAAGAGGCTTCCCTATATCCTCCTATTATTTCTTATGATGAATCAGGTAACGAGGAGGAGCCTTCTATTCAACCAATCTCATCAATAAGGAGCTCAAAAATAGGATTGAACCCACACATGATGCGAAGAAGAAAAAGAAAAGACAGAGAAGTAAAGGTAAAGAGGTATCCCTCCCAAATGATGTTGCCCCTATTACTCCTTGTGATGATGATAATTGCTATACTATTGGTGCTATCCATACTATTAATGATGAGAGTGATTATGCTTATGATATGAAAATGCCTAAGCTTGGGGGTGCCATGTTTGATGAGAATGACATGTTTGAGAATATATTTGCTTCAATTAATGTTTGTCCCAAGCTTGGGGATGCTATGTTTAATGAAGATGATATTTGTAGTCTCCCAAGTTTTGATATGCAAATTTATTATGATGATAGCATGCCTCCTACTTATGATGATTATATTGATGAAAGTGGGTTTGGAAGAGTGTCAACTTTAGGAAGTAATGATCCCACTATTTTGGAGGATGTTGAATCTTATTGTGATAATTATGAAAGTGGATTTGGAGAGGTCATGAGTTTATTTAGTAATGATTCCACTATCTTGGAAGAGGTTTCAATTGATTATGATGAGAACAAGGTTGCTACTTGTGATGATTATTGTGATGACACTTATGATATAAAAAGTAGTGATGATTATATTTATAAACCTTGTCATGATTATGATTACCCTTTTTCTGAACATTACTCCTTTAATGTGGAAACAATTTATAGTATTCGAGTTTCTTATGATACTCCCATTATTCCGAACGAGAAGAATTTTGCTTATGTGGAGAGTAATAAAATTTCTATGCTTGTAGATCATGAAAAGAATGCTTTATGTGATAGTTATATTGTTGAATTCATTCATGATTCTACTGAAAATTATTATGAGGGAGTAATATATGCTTGTAGGAGTTGCAATAATATCAAGTTTCCTCTCTATGTGTTGAAAATCTTGAAGTTATGCTTGTTCTACCTTCTTATGCAAGTTGATTCTTGTTCCCATAAGTTGTTTGCTCACAAAATCCCTATGCATATGAAGTGGGTTAGACTTAAATATGCTAGTCATATTCTTCATGATGCTCTCTTTATGTTACAATTCTTATCTTTTATGTGAGCATCATTGAAACCATCATGCCTAGCTAGGGGCGTTAAACGATAGTGCTTGTCGGGAGGCAACCCAACTTCAACTTTCTTGTTTACTTTTAGCTCCTGTTTAGTAATAAATAATTCATCTAGCTTATGTTTAGATGTGGTTTTATATTTTAATTAGTGTTTGTGCCAAGTAGAACCTTTGGGAAGACTTGGGTGAAGTCTTCGCGATCTTGCTGTAAAAAACAGAAACTTTTGCGCTCATGAGATTAGCTGCCATTTTTTACTGGAGAGTGCAATTAGGTTGATACTTTTTGCAGATGATTAATAGACAAATTCCTCAGGTCCACCAATTTATTTGAGAATTTTATTTGTTCCAGAAGTATACGTTTGATACAGATTAGTACAGACTGTTCTGTTTTTGACAGATTCTGTTTTCCATGTGTTGTTTGCTTATTCTGATGAATCTATGAGTAGTATCAGAGGGTATGAACCATAGAGAAGTTGGAATACAGTATATATTACACTAATATGAATTTGTAATGACTTCACAACAGTACCTAAGTGGTGATTTATTTCTTATACTAACGGAGCTCATGAGATTTTCTATTTTGAGTTTTGTGTTGTGAAGTTTTAAAGTTTTGGGCAAAGGTTTGATGGATTATGGAACAAGGAGTGGAAAGAGCCTAAGCTTGGGGATGACCATGGCACCCCAAGGTAAAATTCAAGGACACCAAAAAATCCTAAGCTTGGGGATGCCCCGGAAGGCATCCCCTCTTTCGTCTTCGTCTATCGGTAACTTTACTTGGAGCTATATTTTTATTCACCACATGATATGTGTTTTGCTTGGAGCGTCTTGTATGATTTGAGTCTTTGCTTTTTAGTTTAACACAATCATCCTTTCTGTACACACCTTTTTAGAGAGACTCACATGATTTGAAATTTATTAGAATATTGATGAGGACATCAATACCATTGTCACACCCATAGCCCCTGCTATACATACTGGACCAATTACTAGAGCTCGCACACGCCAATTGAATTATCAGGTACTTTCGTTTCTTGGTAACGATTCTAATGTTCATGAGAATATGATGATGCCTAAATTGGATACATTTGTTTTGCTTACGAATGAAGGGCCTACCTTGGACAAGAAAGATGAACCTTGGAGCAAGCTCAAGCATGGAGATGATGGCATGCGCAAGGGGATCAAGAACGGAGTTACAAGTGATGATTTCAGGACTTTGAAGCCACCATAAGGAGTGCATGAAGCCTTGGAAGAAATATACAAGATGCCACTTCATAAATTTCGTCCATAGGCTATTTTAGGTGCTGCATCACCTTATTATTGGGCTAGGCCCATGTATTTTCGAAATACTTAAGTATAGGCTGTTTTTATAGTCCGTATGTGTGGGGAAACAAGAGTTAGGGTTGGTTTCGGACCCCTCCTCCAAGGGCCACAAAATTCCCCCCTCTTCCTCCATATATACAGCCCTTAGGGCGTCGTTTAGACTTTGGGATTTGTTTAGTTAAAAGTTAGCCATTGCAACTTCGTGTACTTCGTTTGTGTCCAACGACCAGACCAAGACCGCTTACAGATCCCCACCATTATCAATACTTCATATATATTTGCAATATTCAGATTGCTTTATCATATTCTTGCTCGTTCTTCGATTGCTTGCAGGAATAGACCTTCGTGGTCAGGCTGACCGTGCTTGTGGCATCGTCAGTAACCTTAGGAGATTGGTTTAGCGATTGCTAAGGCGCAATGTCGTGCACGTTTGTAGTCGGATCGTCAAAGTCATCTCCACCAAATCGATAGTTATCATCTCATCGAAAGATCGGGACACCCCGCCTCTATCAAATACTCTATGTGCTTCACTTATATCTTTTGATCCATATAGTTTTTGCTCTAGTGATTCACTTATATCTTTTAGAGCACGACGGTGGTTTTATTTTATAGAAATAATTGATCTCTCGTGCTTCACTTATATTATTTTGAGAGTCCTTTAGAACAACATGGCAATAATAAAAACTTTCATATAAGTGTATTGAATACTATGAGAAGTTTGATACTTGATGATTGTTTTGAGATATGAAGATGGTGATATTGGAATGCTAGTTGAGTAGTTGTGAATTTGAGAGATACTTGTGTTAAAGTTTGTGATTCCCGTAGCATGCACGTATGGTGAACCGTTATGTGATGAAGTTGGAGCATGATTTATTTATTGATTGTCTTCCTTATGAGTGGCGGTCGGGGACGAGCGATGGTCTTTTCCTACCAATCTATCCCCCTAGGAGCATGCGTGTAGTACTTTGTTTCGATAACTAATATTTTTTTGCAATAAGTATATGAGTTCTTAATGACTAATGTTGAGTCCATGGATTATACGTACTCTCACCCTTCCACCATTGCTAGCCTATCTAGTACCGCGCAACTTTCGCCGGTACCATAATCCCACCATATATCTTCCTCAAAATAGCCACCATACCTACCTATTATGGCATTTCCATAGCCATTGCGAGATATATTGCCATGCAACTTTCCACCGTTCCGTTTATTATGACATGCTTCATCATTGTCATATTGCTTTGCATGATCATGTAGTTGACATTGTATCTATGGCAAAGCCACCATTCATAATTATTTCATACATGTCACTCTGAATTCATTGCAAATCCCGGTACACCGCCGGAGGCATTCATATAGAGTCATATTTTGTTCTAAGTATCGAGTTGTAATTATTGAGTTGTAAGTAAATAAAAGTGTGATGATCATAATTATTAGAGCATTGTCCCAGTGAGAAAAGGATGATGGAGACTATGATTCCCCCACAAGTCGGGATGAGACTCCGGACGGAAAAGAAAAAAAGAGGCCAAAAAAGAAGGCCTAAATAAAAAAAAGGAAAAAAATGAAAAATGAAATGAGAGAAAAAGAAAGAAAGGACAATGTTACTATCCTTTTTCCACACTTGTGCTTCAAAGTAGAACCATGATCTTCATGATAGAGAGTCTCCTATGTTGTCACCTTCATAAACTAGTGGGAATTTTACATTATAGAACTTGGCTTGTATATTCCAATGATGGGCTTCCTCAAATTGCCCTAGGTCTTCGTGAGCAAGCAAGTTGGATGCACACCCACTTAGTTTCTTTTGTTGAGCTTTCATACACTTACAGCTCTAGTGCATCCGTGGCATGGCAATCCCTACTCACTCACATTGATATCTATTAATGGGCATCTCCATAGCCCGTTGATACGCCTAGTTGATGTGAGACTATTTTCTCCTTTTTTTGTCTTCTCCACAACCACCATTCTATTCCACCATAGTGCTATATCCATGGCTCACGCTCATATATTGCGTGAAGATTGAAAAAGTTTGAGAACATCAAAAGTATGAAACAATTGCTTGGCTTGTCATTGGGGTTGTGCATGATTTAAATATTTTGTGTGATGAAGATAGAGCATAGCCAGACTATATTATTTTGTAGGGATAACTTTCTTTGGCCATGTTATTTTGAGAAGACATGATTGCTTAGTTAGTATGCTTGAAGTATTATCATTTTCATGTCAATATTAAACTTTTGTCTTGAATCTTATGGATCTGAATATTCATGCCACAATAAAGAAAATTACATTGAGAAATATGTTAGGAAGCATTCCACATCAAAAATTCTGTTTTTATCATTTACCTACTCGAGGACGAGCAGGAATTAAGCTTGGGGATGCTGATACGTCTCCAACGTATCTATAATTTTTGATTGTTCCATGCTAATATATTATCTATTTTGGATGTTTATGGGCTTTATTATACACTTTTATATTATTTTTGGGACTAACCTATTAACCGGAGGCCCAACCCAAATTGTTGTTTTCTTGCCTATTTCAGTGTTTCGAAGAAAAGAAATATCAAACGGAGTCAAAACGGAATGAACCCTTCGGGAGAGTTATTTTTGGAACGGAAGCAATCCACAAGACTTGGAGTAGACGTCAGGGAAGCTTTGAGGTGGCCACGAGGCAGGGAGGCACGCCCTACCCCCTGGGCACGCCCCCACCCTCGTGGGCCCCTCGTGGCTCCCCTGACGGACTTCTTTCGCCTATATATGTCCATATACCCTAAAAACATCAGAGAGCAGAATAGATCGGGAGTTCCGCTGCCAGAAGCCTCTGTAGCCACCGAAAACCAATCTAGACCCGTTCCGGCATCGTGCCGGAGGGGGGAATCCCACTCTGGTGGCCATCTTCATCATCTCGGCGCTCTCCATGACAAGGAGGGAGTAGTTCACCCTCGGGGATGAGGGTATGTACCAGAGCTATGTGTTTGATCTCTCTCTCTCTCTCGTGTTCTTGAGGTGGTACGATCTTGATGTATTGCGAGCTTTGCTATTATAGTTGGATCTTATGATGTTTCTCCCCCCTACTCTCTTGTAATGGATTGAGTTTTCCCTTTGAAGTTGTCTTATCAGATTGAGTCCTTAAGGATTTGAGAACACTTGATGTATATCTTGCATGTGCTTATCTGTGGTGACAATGGGATATCACGTGATCCACTTGATGTATGTTTTGGTGATCAACTTGCGAGTTCCGTGACCTCGTAAACTTATGCATAGGGGTTGGCACACATTTTCGTCTTGACTCTCCGATAGAAACTTTGGGGCACTCTTTGAAGTTCTTTGTGTTGGTTGAATAGATAAATTTGAGATTGTGTGATGCATATCGTATAATCATACCCACAGATACTTGAGGTGACATTGGAGTATCTAGGTGACATTAGGGTTTTGGTTGATTTGTGTCTTAAGGTGTTATTCTAGTACGAACTCTATGATAGATCAAACAGAAAGAATAGCTTCATGTTATTTTACTACGGACTCTTGAATAGATCGATCAGAAAGGATAACTTTGAGGTGGTTTCATACCCTACCATAATCTCTTCATCTGTTCTCCGCTATTTGTGTCTTTGGAGTGACTCTTTGTTGCATGTTGAGGGATAGTTATACGATCCAATTATGTTATTATTGTTGAGAGAACTTGCACTAGTGAAAGTATGAAACCTAGGCCTTGTTTCAACACATTGCAATACCGTTTTCGCTCACTTTTATCATTAGTTACCTTGCTTTTTTCGTATTTTCAGATTACAAAAACCATTATCTACTATCCATATTGCAGTTGTATCACCATCTCTTCGCTGAACTAGTGCACCTATACAATTTACCATTCTATTGGGTATGTTGGGGACACAAGAGACTCTTTGTTATCTGGTTGCAGGGTTGCCTGAGAGAGACCATCTTCATCCTACGCCTCCCACGGATTGATAAACCTTAGGTCATCCACTTGAGGGAAATTTGCTACTGTCCTACAAACCTCTGCACTTGGAGGCCCAACAACGTCTACAAGAAGAAGGTTGTGTAGTAGACATCAGTGGCATGGGAGAGTGTCAGGGTGAGGGCCCGATCTTCTTGAATTGGCGGAGGAGCACGGCGGTCGCTCATTGATGGAGTGACTCCCCTCCTTGGCCTACCTATAAAAGGAGGGGCGAAGGGGGATCTGAGCCATCCATCTCAGCATTCCTTCTTCCCTGTATTCTACCTCTCGCTGGTTATGTCGAAGGGAAGAGCCTGGGGCCAGCCCTCTGGCTTTAGATCGCGTTTAGAGTTGTCGAATCTTTGTATTGGCGCTTGGGGAGTGAACCCGGTCTTCGTCCGGAGAAGCGTCGTGGACGTACCGCCCGTGGCGCGGGAGATATCAAGCTTCCCCGTTGTGGGGAATTGCTTGCTCCTTCCGCCTCGGCTAGCCTCTTTTTAAGTAGTGTGGTACCAGGCTTCAAGCTACCGTTGCTCGTGGGCCTAGCGACCGGGTCCTCGGCGTCTCTGGTGCTTGCCCGGGAGGCAGGGCTGGGGATTGTTGGTAATCCTAGCACTTCCCCTTTCGGTGCTCCTAGAGTTGATGTCGATGAGACGCCTTCCTGCCCACCGAAGTGGGGAACAATGTGCCTCGAGTCCCCTGGCCATCTTGGACGCAAAATGTCTCTCCGGAGAAGGCGTCGGACCGCAAGATCGACACTTCCGTGGATAGGTGTTGATGAAGATAAAGCCAGGGAAGAAGGAGAAGGCGGGAGGCATGTCATCCCGTCAAAGTACAACTACATCGACGTGTTGGTCTAGTACTGGTGACCTGCTGCCTCGTCTTTCTGCATTCCCCTTCCCCTCCCCGGCACCATCAGTACCGTTTCCTCGATGGCTGGGGAAGGGGTCACCCTCCTGGTGCTTCCGCTTCCTCCAGTAGTCTCCTGACTGGGCCCCGACGCCCTTTTCTGCCGGTGCCTGTGCTGGAGCCTTATGCTTAGTCCTGGAAGTGGTGACCAGGGGGGTGCTGAGGTGCTCCTCCCGTCTTCCTCCTTCGCAACCTTGCCACTCCCGATCTTGTCAGGCTGTGTCCAGCAGCTCTTGACGAGGAACGGGTGGCGTTGTGCCGGCATGTCGCCCACCCTGTTCTCTTCCCACCGCACTACCTGGGACAAGAGGGATAGGGAGAGGAGTTTACGGTGCACTTATATTTTTCCAATCTTAAATTTATAGGCACTTGCCAAATTTTAATTCAAATAATGTAAACTCTCGAGTCCATGTTTGTGTTCTGTAAGGCTTGTACTTGTATAGCATATTAATGAAAAAAGATGAGCCTTGCCAGAAACCCGTGCGCGTATATGTCCATGAAGAGGTGAAATGCATCTTTATTTTAAACAAATGAGTTTTCCACGGTAGGCTGTCCTGCCGGTACCCTTTGTATTTTCGGTTCATTGAAAATGATTTTAGTTGGACCTATTTGAATTCATTTGGTGCTAGGGTTTGAACATCCCCAGTTCAAATTCATTTGAATTTTAAACATGATGATCAAGCAAAGACAACAGGGGCTGAGCTAGAGCTGTGACACGGTGACACGAGCACGAGCTAGAGCTCTCGAGGCCGAGGTGACATCTCTCCTTAGTGATATTCCATATGACCCACTCTAGACATGACCACTACCTCAGTCCGGAATGTTGTGCATGATTAGGTACCAAGAGGGCCCCCTCGATGATGCACATGAAGACGGATAAGTCCCAAAGTACAAGGATGAAGAGGAACAGCAAAAAGAACCAAGAGCAGCTCCCAGGTCCCGGGCATTCGGCCATGGCCCTGGACATCCGGCCCTCAAGATGCCCACACAGTAGCAGCCCAGCAGCCGCAATGCTATAGGGCACGGGCATCCATCCTGGTCCCGGACATCCTGCGCCTGCCCAAAAATCCGGCCTCCTTCACTGAACTGCACCAAAATGGCCCGACGAGCCTGGACATCCGCCCCCCTGCCTGGACATCCGGCTCCTCGTGATGGCCCGGACATCCATCTCCTCCTATTTGCGCACAGTGAAAGGGGCGAGGCCCATGTACCCCTCTGCCCCCTAGACTATTTATACTCCTTCTCCTCCCTCTCTCTAGGATTAGCAAAGGATTAGCTCACTTTAGAGATAGAGCTTTGCTCATCAATTCGGTTCAAGACCCCTCGCGGGAAGACCACCAAGACCTCCTCACGGAGAAGAACTACCGCCTCTTGTATCGTCCTTTTTTGCATTAGGATCTTGCATCACTCTTTATGTTCATGGATCTAGCACATGTGTGATTGTTCTCATTGATTTGAGTGTTTTTCTCTTGTGTTATCCCCTCGTGTTCCTTGTAGGATCCTCTCCATTTCGTGAAAGATCGGCCCTCGGGTTTCCACCCTACATCATCTTGTTATGATGAGCCTTGGTTGATCACGAATTTGGAGCCCTACCCTTTGTTTTCTAGCCTAGTTTTGTTGATTTTTTCCTAATCTCAAAAATTCCCCACCAAAAATAGCCCTAAATTTTTTCGTGATATGTTGCTGTGATGAAGTTTTGTTGGGTTTGATACATGGATTTCATGTGTAACAGGTACATCTAGCTTTCCCCCATCATTTCCCCAATTTCCATCCATGAAATCTCTCGAATTTGCCCTGAAATTTCCTTTTTCCCCACGAGTTCATCGAGTTCATCTCGGATTTGGAGGCCCGGACATCTGGCCTCCCGCAGACCCACTTCCTCCACCACTTCCATTCCGGCTAACTTTCGCCAAATCTTGCCCAGGTTCCCACTTACACTTGCGCATACCACCACCATATTCCACAACTACAATCGCTTACCCGCTACCAACTCCGAAGTTTTTGTCACATTTTGTTCTTTGAGAATTTGAGTTGTGGTTTTCGTTTCCTAACACATTTTAGCAACTTAGGGACGGTTCGACATTGACATCTACGCCGCTCATATTCACCACAGACTCGTCATCGACAACGACCACTCCACCATTTTGACACCCTCAACTGTAAGCAAGGATGGTAACTTTGACTACACATTTGTGTACTCCATTGCCATTGCATTAATAACCACCATAGCCCATCTTGCGTACCTTTCCTATCGAGACTAGCCTTTGAGTATTGCCGGCAACGTTACTTGTGCACATTAGTGGTCATTGCCTATATCACTTCATATTGGTATACATATTTTGGTATCATCTCTTGTGTCACAAAGGTTGTCATCGCATATACGCAATTGCTATCTTGGTTTCTTGAAGTTTTGCATAAGAGGAAAAAGAAAGAGCTGAAAATAGAAAGAGCCAAACAAGCTTTTAAGAAAAAGGAAAATAAAAGGCAAAGAGCTTTTAAGCAAGAACCATAACATCATACTACATTAAGATTGTCATACTCGATCATCTTGGATCATATCATCAGAACACCATACATATAGTATACTTGGGATAGAAGTCGTTGCATTTTGTTTAGTAGGTTGTGCACAAGTCTCATACCCTACTATTGTGCAATCGAGCTAGTGTCTCTCTAGCATTGTGCAACGAGAGAATTTTTATGGATTCCACATTTTGGTTCATTCCTTGGTTGCACGTCGCCATTTATCTATCCGTGTGTGTGTTTCCGTGTGCCATATCTTGCTATTGGTATACTTGTTGCATTTGCAAATTTGTGAATCTTTTTCAACATTATTGAGTCTTACTAACAAATTGCATAAATTTTGTCCACCATGCTCACCAAGCTCCACCAAAGGCTTTATTTCTTTAGGTGTGAGAAACCGATGAGATATGGTACCAATTGTGCGATTTCCTTGTTACATCATTGAGTGATCATTAATCTATTCTCAACACGGTCAAGGTAAATTTGGTATACTTCTTTCTTTTCCTCCACTCACACACTTACTTGGAATAATGGATAGGCCAACTACATCTACCAACCCACTCTTCATCGAGCAAGATGAGGACCCGAACACCTACGTCACCAAGAAGCACCTCTTCGGCACACAACGAGGTTTGCATCAAGAACAACAAGCATTAAGCGACTGCATTGACAACCTCGCCACCGACTTGCGGCATTCCAAGCAACGTACAAGATATAGTTTGACAACAAGCTCGATGAACAAAACAAGAGAGCAATGCAAGAATGGATGAGATTCGTGCCTTGTTGGTCAACCACTCTTCTACCCGTTCATCATATTCAAGACGGAGTCACTCAAGTCATTCCTCCGACACCATCCCCCGTTCAAGTATACCGACATTGAACACTCTTCATGGAGCCACACGCCAAAACTGTCAAGAAAACCGCAATTCTCTACACGACAATGGTCCTCAAGAGAAATTTGAAGAGCAAGAACATCGACGTCGTCAAAATCAAACTACCCTTGGTCAAGGACAAGAAAGGCAACACCAATGCCAACAAGCGGAAGAGCAAGAATGCGAACCCCAATGAGAGCAAATGCAAGAGCGACAACGCCAAAATCAAGACGAGCAACACGCTGACACTCTCTGTAAACAACAACAATGATGTGAAGCACAAGCCCTTGAGGCGCGACGTGCCCTCCGTGAAACCAATCATGTTGTCGCAGCCCGCAACCGACGTGTTCATGAATAAGAAGAAGCCCTTTGTGAGGAAGTACAAGAATGACGACATCAAGCATGATTGCAATGACAATTTCTACTAGCTCCTCCACAAGCTCGACAAGAACCACAAGTTCGCCAAGAGGAACAAGACAATGGGAACCCTCCACGCCAAGAGCAACTTGAGGGCGACAACTCTCCATGTCAAGGACGTCATCACCCTCGATCCCAACACAATGAAGAACAACGATACGACAAGCTCAAGTTCACCATGCCCAAGTTCTCTAGAAGCAACGACCCGGAAGAGTACCTTTCATGGGAATTGAAGGTTGACAAGATCTTTCGTTTGCACAAAAATGAGGGAGAGAAGAAGATCGCCATGGCATCCCTTGAGTTCCAAGACTATGCGCTCATTTGGTGGGAGCAAGTCATTAAGCGCCGAGAAGCAAGAGGTGAACCACCAATCACAACTTGGGATCAAACGAAGGATGTCATGAGAGCGCGCTTTGTGCCAACGTACTATAACCGCGACCTCTTCAAGTGACCACAACTCCTCAAGCAATGAACAAGGAGCGTTGAAGAATACTACAAGGAAATGAAGATCGTCATGTTGCAAGCTAATGTCATAGAAGATGATGAGCAAACTAGGGCATGTTTCTTGAGCAGACTCAATCATCCTATCAAGAAGATCGCCGACTTCCAACCTTACTCCGACCTCATCGAGCTAGTGCGTCAAGATACCAAAGTGGAGCGACAAGTGCAAGATGACTTCAAGTATGCCAAGTACTCTTCAAAGAGCTACGACTCCAACAACCAAGCTTCAATGACTCCACCAACTTCTACCTCAACCAAACCTTCTCAAAGCATCGGCGACAAGTCAAATTAAAAGAAAACTTCGACAACCTCAAGTTGTCCCCCTACTATAAGCAACTTCAAGCTGAGAGCTTCATCATCTACAACTCCACCGGATGAGACCATCAAGATAAGTTCCATCAAATGCTTCACATGCGGTGGCAGAGGCCACAAGTCCTTTGAGTGTACCAATAAGCGCACCATGATCATCAACGATGACGACTCCATGAGTGAAGGGGAAATGGAAGCCCTTGAGCATGTGGCTATGCACGGGCAAGTGATTCGAGCCCCTCTCTTGTTACAATGGCCTAGCACCAAGTCTTTTGTGACAATGATTTGAGCCCCTCTCTTGTTGTTTCCAACGTCTTGACCCTTCAACATCAACAAAACGAAGACCAAAGATGCCATATCTTCCACACCAAGGTGAGCATTAATGGGAAGTCCGTGAAGGTCATCATCGAAGGAAGTTGCCACAATTTGGCTAGTGAAGAGCTGTGTTCCAAGCTACAATTGGTCAAGATGAAGCATCCCCGTCCCTACAAGGTCCAATGGCTTAGCGACTCCAGCAATATTCAAGTGGAGCACACCCACTCGTACCATAAGGTGCTATACAAACGGTTTTGAACCCCTTTCCGCGACAACATTTGGAAGCATCACCAAGTGAATGTGGGCAATATGGGGGGTCCTTCCCACGCGACCTAGAAACCGTCGGGGATCGCCATACAATAAACATATGAGAAGCTGCCCCAGTCCCACACGTTACATCTCGACGTTACGTTTCTGATCAGAGAGACATCCCAAACAATTATGCTGCTATAGTCATGTGAAAAAGGTGGACATCAACATTTAATCTACTGATATGTTTGTGATAGGTATGTTATCACACACGGTTCAAGAATGTAAAATGTGTGCGGTGCCTCTACTAACACCAACGTGTCCATTTTCATAAATGTGTGCGATTGGTATTCCTATCACACATGCACACTGGTTTGAAATTTTTGCCATATTAACATGAATTGCACATGCATATGAAACGAAACCATGTGTGCGTCCGTCGGGCATCGCAAACGTTTCACGTCAAAGAACCGTTTGTTCTCTTTTGTGTGCACATTATTTCATTCGCTCATGTATATTTTTATTTTTCCCTGTAATTTATTATTTGAATTGGAAATTTTGAAATATGAAACGTGCAATTCAAATTCTCAGCACAATGGTTCAGAAACGAATCCATAAATAAATTTGTCAGTACAATATGTTCAGTAATTACAGGATTAGACAGTAATTAAATATGATGAACCACGGTATTTAGAGGTGGTAAAGGTGAAGAGACAAGTGTAAATCATTTTGACTGCCGACGGTGATGAAGAAGCGGAATGCCGATAATGTGCCTTCCTGCATTCCATAGGCACGATGAACTTTTGTCCAACCCCTTGTGACGATCGCCCGCCCATCCTTCACCGCCTTCAGGAAGACTTCTAGAGCATTATAATAGTAGCATGAATTATATACTTTAACCATAGTTGCCTCCACTCCGGTCATGTAGTTTGCAAGGTAATCATCATTAAATAGCTTCAGAAACCACTGAAAAGAGAAAAATATCACATACTGAGGTCTAATAGAGTAACTTGTTGTGGGCAGGGAAAAAGGCAACACATTACTTACCATCCTAAAGTGCACTCTTGTCTTGGGCAAAGTGTAAATAAAGAGTTTAATTCCCATCACCCGTTTCTTTCGCCTAACAATCTTTCTTAGTTTCCTCACTTGACGCTTGTTCATGAATATCTCATTGCCCCATACACAAAAGGGATCAAACCATGGATCAGTACCGCTCATATATGTACCTACAAGCAACCAGTAAATGTTAGAAGCTAAACTGAGATTGCACACATGATGTAAAATACAACTACCTACATTCCTAAGTACAAGTATTTTTAGAGATTTCAATACGAACTACATACGGATGTATATAGAATTCTAGATATAGTTTAGATTAGAATCTAGATTCACTTATTTTGCTCCTTGTGTAGTCTATATTGGAATCTCTAAAAATACTTACATTTAGGAACATATGGTGTATAGGACATGGGATGCAGCTAACCTCGACGGCAAACAACAACATCGCCCATTGTAGCCTTGCGTAAGTACATGGAAAGCCAGTGTTAACTACAAGAGGGTTAACATCCACCAAAAAATAGCAAATGGTAATAAACGGTAGCATATGTAGTGATATCTTCATTGCGAAAGAGTAGCACGGTAGCAAAGGGACGGATTAAAAAATGGATACAACTGTTAATTGCAACAGGCTGAACAACATCCCAAGTCATGTATCGTAAGTTTGTAGCCATTGAAATACAACTGTTTAAAAATGGATACAACTGTTAATTGCAACAGGCTTAATGGCCATTGAAACCGGTACCGATAAAAATGCAATTGGCAGAGTTAAACATCACAAGGCAGGTGCTGCCAGAGCACATAATGGCCTAGTTGTCTATAAAAAGGTAGCGAAAATAGCTAAAACGTGTTAGGCATGTTTACTACAACATGCTTATTAATACATCGACCGTACAAAACATAGCCATTAATTGCAACTGGTATTGGTAAGATTGAACTGGTGAGTTCAAACTTGGTAAGTCCTAAGAGGTAGTTGTTGGGGCACTTCATCTTGGCCAGAGCCCGCCCAAAGTCAGCGGTGGCGGAGGCGAGCTCTTCCTCCGGGCCGAAGCATGGATCAGTGCGGCCGACATGTGTACCTACAAGAAGCAAGTAAATGTTAGGAGGAAAATTGCAATTGCACAAATCATGTAAAATATTGTAACACATGTGATGCAGCTAACCTCAATAGCAAACAACAGCATCGCCCGTTATGGCCCTGTGTAAGTACATGGAAAGGCATGTTAAGTACAACAGGGTTAGCATCAACCAAAAATAGCAAATGGGCAGCATCTCTAGTATATCTTCATTGCAGAGAGTAGAATGGTAGCAAAGTGGCAGATTAAAAAATGGATACAACTGTTAATTTCAAAAGGCTTAACAACATCCTAAGTCATGTTTTGTAAGTTTGTCGCCATTGCAATACAACTGTTTAAAAATGGATCCAACTATTAATTGCAACAGGCTTAATAGCCACTCAAATCGGTACTGATAAAAATGCAATTGGCAGAGTTAAACACCACAAGGCATGTGCTGCCAGAGCAGAGAATGGCCCAGTTGTCTATAAAAAGGTTGGGAAAGTAGCTAAAACATGTTAGGCGTGTTTACTACAACATGCTTAATACATCTACCATACAAAACATAGCCATTAATTGCAACTGGTATTGGTAAGATTGAACAGGTGAGTACATACTTGGTAAGTCCTGAGAGGTAGTTGCTGGGGCACTTCATCTTGGCTAGAGCCCGCCCAAAGTCAGCGACGACGGAGGCGAGCTGTTCCTCTGGATCAAAGCATGGATCGGTGCCACTAACATGTGTACCTACAGGCAACCAGTAAATGGTAGAAGTTAAACTCGAATTGCACAAATGATGTGACATACTGTAAGACGTGGGATGCAGCTAACCTCGACGGCAAACAACATCATCAACAGTTATGACCCTGCGTAAGTACATGGACAGGCATGTTAAGTACAATAGGGTTAGCATCCACCAAAAATAGCAAATGGGCAGCATCTCTAGTGATATCCCGAGTCATGTATTGTAAGTTTTTTGCTGGTATTGGTGAAATTGAGCTGGACAGTTAATACGTGAACATCACACAGTGTGTAGTACTGAAATAAATAAGGCACGAACATGCTTAATGCATCAACCGTACTAAACATAGCCATTGCAAGTGGTATTCGTAAGATTTCGCTAGTCAGATCATACATGTTAAGTCCTGGGGGGTAGTCGCCGGGGCACTTCATTTGGGCCAGAGCCTGCACCGTGTCGGCGACGACGGAGGCGTGGTGTTCCTCCGGGTCAACACGCACAGCGGCCATCGCGTCATGGACCGCCATTAGCTCCTTGACCTCCACGTGATATTTGGTTGGGCTTGCGCGGCGATGCTTTAGAGGTATGTCGGTGGGGATTTGGAGGCATGATGATGTTTCATAGGCGCCATTTAAACAATCAGGCCGAGGTCGTAATAGAGATCGGTGGGTTACCTGACTGGATCCAAGAAGAACGTAGATGTCGTTGACATTGTGGTTGCGGCAGCGGTGGTTTGAGTTGCCTATAGGGGGAGGTGCCGGGGGGGGAGATACTGAGGAAATTTGATGGGTGGGGATGTTGTTGGAGGAATAAATTATGAAATCGCGCGCCTAATGAAAATTTTGCTCCCAAACTTGAAACTTGGGTGGGGGAAACACACAACGCAGACGAAGCGCGTAAAATACTCGTGTGCGAGAAAAGAGAAAATTGGTAGATCCCGTCTCCAAAAAATGTACATGTGTAGTTGATTTTTTCGGTCAATGGTATGCCTGGTTTATTAGGAAACATCGCACAGTTAACTGACTTATGGATCATTAACGCAAAAAAACGCACATGGGTACGCCACAGAAACCGTGTGTTTTGTGATCAAAAACGCACATGGGCACACATGCTAATCAATGCTCAAAGCCCTCAAAGGATGCTCTTATCGACATGGTATGTTAATACTACAAACTTAAAGTACTACTTGTAATTTGCTCTAAGACTACGGGCGACACACACACTAACTACTTATCGCATGCTGCCATGGGGGCATGCCATCCAAACTCCAGCGTTCTCCTTCCCGGCCTTGTAGGCGGCAACCCACTGTGCTTCGATCTCTGCCAAGCTCTCCTCACCACAGCGTGTGGCCTCTTCTTTCTTGCGGTGGTAGGACTCTCTTTTCTTGACTGCTTTGTGCCTTTTCCGCTCTTTTTGTGTGGCTTTGGCCACCTCTAGATCCACCACCATTTGGCCATGGCAGCCTCAAAGTGCGCCCATGTAACTGTGTGACCGGCGGCGGCGATGAACTCGGTGCAGCAAGATGCCATCGCTTCTTACCATGTGTGCGGTCGCGGGCGACGAGGAATGCTGCGCGGCGGGATGCCATCGCTTCCTTACCAGTTACTGTGTGCGGTGCTGCCATGAACGATGCTTGGAGAAAGCTTTGGGATGGAGGGGCTGGGAAGCCGTACAGTGCAGTGGTTTTTAACAGCTCAACGACAAACGACAAAGAAAAATTGGCCTCCCTTATAATTTTTCTCGTTCATTATCGCAGACGGTTCATCTCCGTTGCTTCTGAAAACAGTGTGCGCTGAGCCTATTGTGTGTTGCGTTATGATTGGCCGGAACCCCAGCCACGCGGATCGCGTGTGTGCACCGTAGGATGCGCCGTGATCGAACGACAATTCACGTCCCTCACATCACACCTGTGCAGCTATAGATGGATTGGATTTATATGCACTAAATGCCTAGAAAATGGACATGATCCCCTAACTATGGTAAACGAGCCTAGAAAAATGCCAAATTTGAACACGGTAATTTGTAAGGTGTATGTTCATGATAGAAAGAAAACTACATGCCAAAGAACGAACAAAATTTGGATTCCCCTTCAATCTTGGTGATTTCCCTCTCGAAAGCATGGAACTTCCTCGGTGATGGTTCGATTTATGAACGGCGTGCATGATGACATAAGACAAACCTTCTCAAAACATTTCTAGGGATGGTGAGATCATACCATGGCACCATGCCAGGCGTCATGTTTTTCAAGCATTTATTTCATTTTTTATTGTTGAAAACCCAATAAACAAACGTTTGTGGTTGATTATTGCCAGACATTTCATCGAAATATATGTCCATTCCTTGTAAAAGGCATGAGAATTTACTAAATGGCACGAGCATGGTTTTCCAAGCTGTTCTTGTGCACCCTTCCATGCACGGATTGTTTGAACTTGAATTATGTGCATTAATGCCTAGAAAATGCACATAAACCCTTAAATATGGTAAATGAACCCGTAAAAGTGCCAAATTTAAACATGGTGACTTGCAGGGTGTATGTTCATCGTATAAAAAAAACTCATGGACAAAGGACAAAGGAAATTCGGATCCCCCTTGAATCTTGGTGATTTCCCCCCTCGAAACCATGAAACTTCCTCGGTGATGGTTCAATTTATGAAAGGCGTGCATGACGACATAAGGAAAACACTCAAATTTTTACCAGGGCACGGTGAGGCCATTCCATGGCACCACGCGTGGCGTCATATTTTCTAAGCATGTATTTCATTTTTGTATAGTTGTTAACCCAGTAAATGACACGTTTATGCTTGACTATTGCCATACATTTCCTTGAAATATCTTCCCATTCCTTGTAAAAGGCATGAGAATGTACTAAATAGCACGCGCATGGTTTTCTAGACCATTCTTGTGCACCTTTTCATGCACCGATTGTTCGAATTTGAATTATGTGCATTAATGCCTAGAAAATGCAAATAATCCCCTAAATATGGTAAATGAGCCCGGAAAAATGTCAAATTTCAATACATTGCATTTGAGGCGGTATGTTGATCGTTGGAAAAAACTAAATGATAAACTAGGATGAAAATTTGGATCCCCCTTCAACCACGCCATGCGTCATGTTTTCCAAGCATGTATTTCATTTTTGTATAGTACCTAGTAAACACATTTCCTTGAAATATCTGCCCATTCCTTGTGAAGGGCCTGAGAATTTACTAAAGAGCACGATCATGGTTTTCCAGACCATTCTTGTGCACCTTTTCAAGCACCGGTTGTTTGAATTTGAATTATGTGCATTAATGCCTAGAAAATGCACATAATACCCTAAATATTGTAAATGAACGCGGAAAAGTGCCAAATTTGAACACGGTGATATGCATGGTTTATGTTCATCATAGAAAAAAACTCATGGACAAAGGACAAAGGAAATTTGGATTCCCATTCAATCTCAGTGATTTACTATCGCGCACGATTCATCTCCGTCGCCTCTGCAAACCGTGTGTGTTCACCCACACATGCAAAAGGAAAAAGAAAATCGTCGCCCACTTCATCCATACCCACTTGCCGCGGACTCCTCCGCAACTCTGCACCTCATCAACTTTTATCGCGGTGGCCACCCTAAGCTCGACGGCTATTGTCGGCGGGCGGAGGTCGCGCTCCAAGTAGCACGGGATTTCACCCCTACCTATTTCCGCCGGCTATCTACACCGACATTCTAGACTCTGGTTGATTGAGGTTTTTTGCGAGATTAGGCCAAGGATTTTTCTCATGGAGAAGGTAATCAAATTAGCGAAATATTCACTCATCTCTTATCGCAGTCCGTCCGTCGCTGTTAATCAACAAGGGGAAATTGTCGTGGATTCATTTTTGTTCTAGCTGATTCATGGGTGTTCATTTATGTGTCCACAGTGCGAGCACAAATTGGGAAGTGCGGTCGCGGCCAGTCGGAAACAGAGTTCTATCTCACCATTCCGGATGACTTCAGGGAGCGCTCAGTATGTTCAATCTCAACCTACCACGGTCGGCATGGCCTAAATTTGTGAACATATACCGTCTGTTGCTACATTTGGATAAAAGGTACGGTGCCATGTGCAGCTTAGATGTCGAAGCCGGTCCCCCCTATATTAGGCAAATATATGATGTATTGTTCATTCAGTTACTCTCATATTTGCATCAAATCTTTGTTACATTATCTATTTTTGTACTTTGCTTTCATCTATATATTGATCTGTTCTATCAGTTACTTCCATATTTGGATCTTGCTTTTTTATTTCAATATATCTAATTTATGATCTTAATTTTCATTCCAAGCAGTACATCCCTTGCTTTGCAAGAACAAGAGTAGAAGGAAATCTTGGGCTTTACTTTGTTTATGACTCCCATGATGTCATATTGACAATGCAGCCTGGATTGACAATGACGATTAGCGTAAAACTTGATAAAGATGGTCACTCCTATTTTGATGCGGACCTTTGGAGAAAAATGCCTAAGTGTTATGAGCTGAAAGCTGGCAATAAAACTCTAATGCGTGCACCACAACTTGGTATAATTAACATGCGTGTTTACTTCCCCAACGTCATCAGCCGATCAAATTCTGATCGAGGTTAGTGTCCTTTCAACTTTCTCCATGCTGCCATATTACTTAGCAAAATCGGGATATTTGTTCTGACTAATTGATCACTATTTAAGCAACCAATTGTGATTTCATTTTCTGACTCCGTTCCTAGGCAGTAACAAATTCTATTTACCAATTTATGCGCACTATATATTCTTCTGCCATGTTCTGAATAAATAATACCTTTCCACCTTTTAAGCAGGATATGTTGGATGCATAGTGGACGATCTGTATGTTACTAAGCATACCAAATTTCACTTGAAGGACTTGAAGCATGTCATAAACTTTGTTGATAATCTGACAGAGATGGCATAACGTATGAACGCTGGATTTTGGATGGGATTAATTATACCTATGGTGCACACATTGAAGAAGACCAATTGTGTGCACAAAACGCTGGTAAAAAGTTTTATTTTAATGTTGATGCTCATAAACTGTATATATCTTAAGCGATATGTTACAATTGGTTTTTATTCTACATTTCAACAGAAATTGCCCGCTATAGCAGTTCCTGGGTCAATTTCCTGGCGTTGTCAAATTACACTTGTGCCTTCTAATAACGCCAAAGTGATTGCAAGGTGCTGCATTTACCTCATAAATGGAACCATTCAAATTAGCAAGTTTCTCACTTGTCATGGCAATGCATCCATATTGGAAAATTGGAGACACTGTTCTACTCATGCTCTACCAAGGCACAGGAGGGCTCTTCCTTTTCATTGACAAGATGCTGAGTCGCCGTGATCAAGCTACTTCCAGCGGATAGTTATGGTTGTTGGCCCTCAGCCTCTTAAAATGTGCTAGTTGTTACTATCTTAAGTATGTAGATATGGACCATATGGTTGTTAGCCCTCAACCTCTTAAAATATGATAGTTGTTACTATATTAAGTATGTAGATATGGACCATATGGTTGTCAAAACCGTATTACAAAGATCCTCCTTTTTCGAATAGTGTAACCATTATATATATGTTACTCAAATTATGTTAGCCAAGTTCTTATATTTTCATGGAAAGCATTAGTATCGTACAAAGTTCATTGAGTTTAAGTGTGTGCCCAATGTCCAGAAGGCATTTGCATATTAACTGTCCATATTGCAAATTCACAGATGTGTTAACATAAGGAAACGTGTGTGTAACTTACTAATCATCGCACAGGAGTGCTTGCAGACGCATCGTGTGCGATACTCCTAGCCACTGCAAGCAACTGGTTTGCATTTTTCAAAGTTTTTTGTACACGCAGAATCACACACGAACTAACTGTATTAACTGTCTGTGTTGTAATTTTTCATCGCAAATAGTTCATCCGAGTCGGCTGTTTGCCGCGTATCACACACATCTTGTTTACATGATTCATTTGTGTTCTTTTGTCTCATCGCAAATAGTTCATCCATGTGAATTGTATGCCGCATATCACAGACATCTTGTTCAGTTGAACTGTTTCTGTTGTGTTCCCTAATCGAAAACAGTTCATCCGAGTGAACCGTATGCCGTATATCACACACACCTTGATATGGCTAACCTTTTCTGTTGCACTCCCTAATAGAAAACAGTTCATCAGAGCGAACTGTATGCTGTATATCGCACACACATTGATATGGATGCCTGTTTTTGTTCTTGTGCCTCATCGCAAACAGTTCGAATGGATTAACCGTGTGCCCTGCAACACACACGCAACTACAATCAGAACCGTGTTTGATGGCTCTGCCATCGAAAATGTTTTGCATCTTCTTTGATGGTTTTTTTACATCACCGTTTGCGATTAATGCATCGCACACAGTTTAGTCAAAGGGTCTCTGGTCATAGTGTTGTGTTAGCAGCATCGTGTAGTAGTGACTGTTCAAGGCTCCTTCAAGATTGGAGCATATGAAGACACCTTGGAGTGTGATGTGGTTCCTATGTCCGTTTACCATCTCCTTCTTGGACAACCTTGGTAATTCGACCGCGACGTCATCCACAACGGAAGAACCAATCACTATAGCTTCAATGTGAAGGCAAAGGAGTAGGTGCTACGACGTATGTCACCAAGTCAAGTGATCACCGACAAGCAAGCAACCACACATCATGGAGAGAATAGTGAGCGACTAAACCACCAAAAAGAGAGTGAGCGCCACAAGCCCAAATTGAGTGCCTCCACGATGAGCGACAAGACTTAGTGATATTCGCTACCAAAAGTGAGATGAGAGAAGTGTGCGAGAACACATAAAGTGTCATGCATAATGTCCTATTATGCAAGGACGACACAACACCAACTAACACCTCTCGCTCTCAACCTTTAGTGTTGTCTAATATCTTGCAGGAATTCAAGGACGTCTTCCCCAATGAGTTACCTCTGGGACTACGTCCACTATGAGGCATTGAACACTGCATCGACCTCATACCCAGAGCCCCTCTTCCTAACAAAGCACCTTACCGCGTCAACCCCGAAGAAACTAAGGAAATACAAAGGTAAGTACAACAACTCATTCACAATGGGCATGTGCATGGAAGGTAGTTTTCGCATGTCTTCCGATTGTAGACCCATGAATGCTATCACCGTTCGTTATAGATATCCTATTCCACGCCTTGATGACATGCTAGACGAACTTAGTGGAGTTACAATTTTCTCTAAAATAGATCTTCAAAGTGGCTACTATCAAGTACGAATCCAAGAAGGTGATGAATGGAAAACCGCTTTCAAAACCAAGTTTGGCTTGTATGAATGGTTGGTCATGCCAATGGGTTTATCCGAAGAACCCCACACCTTTATTCGGGTGATGCATTTTGTTCTTCGCCCATACATTGGCGTATTTGTTGTGGTCTATTTTGATGATATTCTTGTGTTTAGCAAATCTCTCAAAGATCATGTCGCCCATCTTAGAACCGTTTTGCAAACTCTTAGAAAAGAGCGCCTTTATGCTAATATGGACAAATGCCTTTTTGGTGTTGATAAGCTTGTTTTATTGGGCCTTGTTGTGTCTTCTAAGGGTGTTCATGTCAATGAATCTAAGATAAATGCTATTAAAACTTGGCCACAAGCAACCAACTTGCAACAAGTGCGAAGTTTCCTTGGCCAAGCCGATTTCTATCGTAGATTTGTTAAGGACTTTAGCACAGTTGCAACCCCTTTACATGCCTTGAGTAAGAAGAATGCACCATTTGTTTGGGGACCATCCCAAGATACCGCATTTAATGAGCTTAAGAATTTGCTTACACATGCTCCTTTGCTTACTTTGCCCAATTTTGACAACACTTTTGAAGATCATTGTGATCCTGGTGGCACCGATATAGGAGGTGTGTTAATGCAAGAGAAGCGCCCAATTGCTTACTATAGTGAGAAACTTTCCGGAGCGCAACTTGTAACATCCTGGATTTTGCCCTTTTCTTTTTCTGATGATTTTCTTGGATTTCTTGATTTGATTTGCTTTTCTGTGGCTATGTGGTTCTAAAACCTGGGAAGATCATGTCTTCCTAGGTTTTAGAGTGGCTTTTCATCCCCACCATCATCCCAAGATCATGTCATTTTCATCCTTGACCTAATCCAATATTATTTTTTTCTAAAGAATATTCCTTTTCTCTTAAATGAATAACCCTTTAAACCCTAGGTTGTGAAGCAAGCTATATTTCTGACACTCCCAAACTTCCAAATAATTATCATAAATTGTTTGGGTCATATCTTCCTCAAATATATCAAAATCCTTCCTTGGCATCATGAAAGATAATTCACAAATGTTCCTTTTCTGATTCTGCCCTAAGTGGTGGGTTGAGAAGGAAGTGTCATTTATATTTGCTTGATTGATCCCAAAAAATTTTGGACATCTTTTCCTGTCCATATAATTGCTCAATGACAAAATTCAACTCAATTTGCATAGTAAATATTCCTGAGCAATTTTTCAAAGTTCTTGTCTAAGGGAAGTCATTATGAAGGTAGTACTATCTACGCATATCCAAATGACTTGAAATTTTGCAAGGTCCTTAATATGCTCAAATCCTGACTCTCCACCAAATTTGAGTTCATGTAAGTCATCTACGTGAGCCCAGCTCCAAATCTTGGCTTTTGGTCAGATTTTCAGTTTGTGAAGAAACCATATTTTATATTGCTTCATTTAAGCTGAAAATTTACCATGGCATTCTCATATCCATATCAACTCTCTCCACCTAGGTTTGGCTCAATCCATAGCACCATTTGCCCTGTGCAATTTTTCCAAGTTTCTGGTCAGAATAAATCATTATGAAGCAATTGCTAGTTTGGTTCATACAAATGGCATGAAACTTTTTGGTCATCTTCATATCTTCAAATCATTGGGACATGACCATTTTCAGCTCATTTCATGCACTTAAGTGATTGCTGCTTCATATTTCCCAAATCTGACCAGTAGGGCCCTCTCTACAGCAAGTGCACTCTAGAGAGCTCCGTTTCATCTGATATTTGGCCACCATAGTTACCTTAGCTTCTGATCAAGCTATACCAAAGCTCAGAGTCATTGCACTATTCTAGCTCTCACAATTCACATCAAACACATTGCTGCCAAAATGTTTTGGCTCCTCCTCCAAATCTCTTCTTCGCCCCTGGACCGGTTTCTTTCTTCATTTTGACTGAGGGTAGCATGGTCTTTCTCCTAGACATGGTCGGTCTGGCCAAAACGAGCCATTTGATCCAGTGCCCGTGGTGATCATGCTTGCGTCATGGCTAATGGCGTGCTCTGGCTCGTTCCGGCCACTATTCCCGTCATTTCCCTCCTCGTCTCGACGCCAAACCTTGTGCAGGAGCTAGCACATGCTCGACTGCATCGGCCTGAGTCGCTGCCCTGCCTTGAATCGCCACGGTCAAGTCGCCATCGTCGTGCCCGTGCCGCGTCCAACCACTGTCCTCCATTAGAGCACAGCCCGAGCACGCCCGTGAGCTCTAGAACCCTCTTCCTCGGCTATATATAGCACCCCCGAGGTGTTCTGCACCTCACCCACTCCTCCCCCGTCTCTCTTGCCCACCAGAACGTCCTCATCTCACCGGAGTTCGCCACTCCTCTTCGGTCATCACCGGAGATCCCCTGCTCCCGAGTGCCTCGAGACTCCTCTCGCCTCCTCTCCACCTCCACTAGCTTCCTCTCTCTCTGGTGCATCGCCCCACCCCCTTGCCCCCTCGCCGGGGGCGGCCTGCATCGCCGGAGAACCACCACCCCCGTCCTCTGTCCTCCTCCGTCACCGCGGCCTCCCCTCCTCCCCGTGCCTCCCCAGCGGTCGTGCTCCCTCTCAACAGGACCCCCTCGCCACCCCAGTCCCGCCGGTGCCCTCGGCTCGGCCAGAGATGGCCGGAGTTTGCCAGGCCCATCGCCAGAGTCCGCCGCCTGCGCCGCTGTCCCCGCGAGCCGCCGTCGCCCTGCCTCTCCCCGGCGCTACTGTTGCTGCTCTAGGAGCGAGCGGCGCACCGCCCCGCGGCTGCCGGTGGCCTCAGCTCGGCCGGAGACGGCTGGTGCTGGCCGGCCCAGCGCCGTGCCCCTCCCCTGCCTCCGCTCTGTTCCACGATAGGAACAGAAGCGCGAGGAGGAAGAAGCCACGCCCCGATCAACCCCCTGTCCCCTGGGTCCCATGGGTTAGTGGCACAGCCCCGGGCCCGCGTGTTTTAAGTGGAGGCGTATTTCTTTGGAATACGTCTTCGTGTGTTGAAAGTATATTTCCTTTCTTCTCCAGTTCAAAGTACGTTCTCCTGTTCAGAAAACATATTTATCCTTATGCGCTTTCAATTTTTCCTCCCAGGGACCCGTTGGTGATGAAAATATTCATAGATTGGTCCTTCTTCTTCCACCTCTCCTAACTCCGCCACCGTAACTCCGATTGAGGTGAAACCAACGCTCACTTCTTTGTCTCGTCGAGCTCTTTCTGTTGGTGCCATTTTGAAAAGGTGTTCGCACTGTGAAAATGACCATGACGTCCTTGCCCTTATCAGCCCCCTCCGAGAGAGAACCATCCGGTGTTTCATTCTGTGGCTTCACCGCACTTCTTCCCGGAGTCTCCGTCACCCCCAGGAAAGCCACAACAACCACTTTCATGATAGCCATGCAGTAGCCATGGTTTCCACTTGTATATTTAATAAAAGTTTGCCCATTATCTGTCTACTTGTTTGCTATTACTCTCGTTGTTTAGGTTATGCTCGTGGTTTCATGTTCACCTTCATGCTATGTTCCGATACATCTGGTTATCTTGTACTACTTGCTAGTATCATGTTCATATGTTATGCTTGGTAGTAGTAGTACATGCTGATAGTGATGATGTTCAGTCTAATGCGTGTTTACATCTGTTATTCAGTACCATTGCTATGCATGTTCCTTTGCATCCAGCTGGGTAGATGCTTACCTGGTAGTATTCTTGTTATGTTCTTGCATGGTATTCATTTATTAGGCTAGTGGTCATGCTATGCTCATGTCTAGTTTTATGACCATGCTCGTCAGTATGCCATGCTCAGTTGGATACATGCTTCGTTGTGGTTATGCTCGATGATTATCTTGCACCTCCATGCTTATGTTGATATCATGCTTATGCATTGTAGTTGCATCATGTTATTTTATTATGACTCAGCTTATTGCATTCAAGTTTAACCAGATAATAATCAAACTTGAACAACTGTTGGCTGAGTCATGGTGCCACAAAATCGAGTTGACCAGTGTAACCACATTTGCCTTTTATGTCTATTGTTATGCCTCTCGCCGGTGCCTCCAATGAGGGAAGGTTATGGGCGCACGCTATCCTGACCAGGTAGGCGGACATAAGCCTTGTGTGCCCGAGTTGTTTGCGCGCTTTGTCCCCGTTTGTGACCCTTGATGTTTTGCCACCACGGTGGTTGAGGGAGTCCTGGATTAGGGGGTCTCTGGACAGCCGGACTATATCCTTTGGCCGGACTGTGGGACTATGAAGATACAAGATTGAAGACTTCGTCCCGTGTCCGGATGGGACTCTCCTTGGCGTGGAAGGCAAGCTAGGCAATACGGATGTGTATATCTCCTCCCTTGTAACCGACCTTGTGTAACCCTAGCCCCCTCCGGTATCTATATAAACCGGAGGGTTTAGTCAGTAGGACAACATACAATCATACCATAGGCTAGCTTCTAGGGTTTAGCCTCTACAATCTCGTGGTAGATCAACTCTTGTAATACTCATATCATCAAGAACAATCAAGCAGGACGTAGGGTATTACCTTCATCAAGAGGGCCCGAACCTGGGTAAACATCGTGTCCCTTGCTTCCTGTTACCATCCGCCTTACGCACAGTTCGGGACCCCCTACCCGAGATCCGCCGGTTTTGACACCGACATTAGTGCTTTCATTGAGAGTTCCACTATGTCGTCATCGTAAAGGGGGATGTCTCGTCTCGTTGTCAAAAACAACATCACTTCTGGGGGAGCCCTGGTAGTAGGCCAAACTCTTCGACTAGGCGGCTTCGTCATGACCGCCAGCTCGGCCGCTGCGCCAACGATGACTTCTCGGGTCATCGAAAACAGCCTCCACATCGGCTCAAAATTCACCGACCAGATGGATCCAATGGAGCTCTCCTCTTTGAATGAGCTCTTGGATCGCATCGCCGCTCTGGGAGTCACTGCGGACTGCGATCGGATCGGGCTTAAACCCGACCAAAGAGAGATTAACTCTCCGCCGGTCACCCATCAAATAGCGGTGGTGGAGGAATAATGCGGCATTTGTACCTCTATCCTGAGGACGAACTATGTTGGATTCCTGAGCTCTTCGAGCCAGATACTCGCTCACGGGTGGACATCTCCCTAACCCTGAACCTGGAATCAGGTCGCATACCGAACCCGCGGAGCAACATCCCGGAGTCCGAACATCCAAGATCGGAAACTCCCCTGCCCCGGGATCTCAGATTGGGTCAAGGTCTGGACTTCAATCCACCCACCCACCCAGATACAAACAATCTTTCCCACATTAGGCAAGCGCCCCAAGAAACAGTACATCACTATTGGGCCAGATTCCTCCTTGTAATGAACAAGGTCAAGGACTGTCGTGAGGAAGACGCAATTTCGTTCTTTTGTAACAATTGCACAGACAAGGGGATCCTCAACGCCATTAGTCTTTGCGACATTACACACTTCGCCGACTTGGAGGCCATAGTACGGAAATACTATGCAATGGAAAGCGCCTGGAAAACCCAAACACAATTCTGGGATAATCCAGCCCTGTCAAAACCCCCAGTCCGAACTAAAAGGGTGCACTTTCATAAGTCACCCGACTCAATTATAAAGAAATAAAAGCCCACTACAGGGCGTGGAACCGTATTGGAGGGATGGCTTAACAGGCCCTGCAAAATTCATAGTATAGCGGATGCCATACCAACACATAGCCTTAGAGCATGTTGGGTACTCCGGCAGGTGGCCAAAAGCGGTGAGGATCTCCTCATCCAAAACACCCCAGAACACCTCCCCGGGGATCACAATACAGTACTGACAGTCTTCGAGACCTTCGCCTCAAACAATAGGCGTAAGCGAGTACTCCGCAGCCTTGCTGAAGTCTACCACGTAGCAGCAACAAATCCATGGAGCGACACGACTATAACCTTCAATGCCAGTGACGAACCTCAATTCCGAACAACCCGAGCACCAGCTGCTTTGGTCCTCAGTCCAATTGTGGACGGCTTTTGGCTCACTAAAGTGCTCATGGACGGCGGCAGCGGATTAAACCTCATTTACAAGGAGACCCTTCAAAAAATGGGAATAGACAACAACCGTATAGAGCAAAGCAGCACGACCTTTCGAGGAATTATCCCTAGTCGGGAGGCACTTTGCGCTGGGAAAATCACACTAGATGTGGTATTCGGCACTCCGGAGAATTACAGGTCCGAAGAAATCACATTCCAAGTGGCCTCGTTCAGTAGCGGATACCACGCCCTTCTAGGGCGGGAGGCATTCATGATTTTCCGAGCCATACCCCATTACGGGTACATGAAGCTCAAAATGCCCGGACCCAATGGAATCATCACTCTAGCTAGTGATCCGGACATAACACTCCGTGCCGAGGACAAAACAGCGGCACTGGCCCTCGAGGCATTATCCGAAGCCCTTGTGGCGGAGGAGTTGACCGCGCTGCGGTCCACAATGGACAGGGACGACGTGATACTAGACAAAAGATCCAAGTTCACCTCCTTTAAACCAACAGACGGAATAGTCAAATTCCAAGTCCATCCAACCGATCACACAAAAACAACATCCATCGGGGCACAGTTAAACCCCGCTGTAGACGCCGCACTACGGGAGTTTCTGCGCGAGAATTGGGACATATTCGCCTGGCATCCTTCAGACATGCCAGGAATCCCACGCAGATTGGTCGAGCATAGCCTTAATGTTCTAAAAGGATTCAAGCCGGTCAAGCAAACTCTTCGGCGTTTCTCTGAACCTAAGCGACAAGCCATGGGAGAGGAGCTAGCCAAGCTACTGGAGGCCGGATTCATTAGAGAAATAAAACAACTGGACTGGCTAGCAAACCTGGTGATGGTACCAAAGAAGGACAAATCCTGGCGCCTATGCGTCAACTTCAAAGACCTTAATAAGGCTTGCCCAAAGGATCCCTTCCCCCTCCCTCGCATCGATCAAATCATCGACACTACTGTAGGACACGAATCATTGTGCTTCCTAGACGCATACTCCGGTTACCACCAGATTAAGATGGCGGAATCCGATCAAGCCGCAACGGCATTTATCACTCCATATGGCCCCTTCTGTTTTAACACAATGCCCTTCGGGCTCAAAAACGTCGGCGCAACATATCAGCGCATGATTCAAACATGTCTAGAAAAGCAGATCGGCAAGACAGTGGAGGCATACGCAGACGATGTGGTCATTAAAACCAGACACGTCGACTCCTTAATAGACGACTTGAGGCTCACGTTCGCCAATCTCCGAACATATGACATTAAGCTCAATCCGGAAAAATGCGTTTTCGGCGTACCCGCCGGAAAGCTCCCGGGCTTCATTGTCTCCAGTAGAGGAATTGAAGCAAATCCGGCTAAAATCTGAGCCCTGTCGCAGTTGGCTATCCCAACCGACCTCAAGCAAATAAAGAAGTTAACTAGATGTGTGGCGGCCTTAAGCCGCTTTATCTCCCGATTAGGAGAAAAGGCACTCCCCCTTTATCACCTTCTTCGGCGCACCAAACACTTCGAGTGGACGGACGCAGCCACGGCCGGATTGGAAGACATAAAATCCATCCTGGCCACCAACCTAATCTTGGCCGCGCCAAATGTCGGTGAACCAATGCTATTATATATAGCGGCAACGCACCAAGTTGTAAGTGCAGTGCTCGTCGTCGAACGAGAGACAGATGGACATAAATTCCCACTTCAAAAGCCGGTATACTATGTATCTACCGTCCTCACTCCATGCAAATCACGGTACCCACATTACCAAAAGATAGCATACGCGGTATTCATGGCATCCCAGAAATTACGACACTACTTTCAAGAGTGTTCAATCACGGTGGCCTCTGAAGTACCACTCAACGACATAATAAACAACCGCGATGCCATGGGCCAGATTGCTAAATGGGCCATCGAGCTCCTCCCGTTTGACATAAGATACAAACCACGGCGAGCCATCAAGTCGCAAGTGCTGGCTGATTTCATCGCCGAATGGACAGAAGCCGAACTCCCTAAAGAGTACGACGCGTACTCCAATTGGATCATGCACTTTGACGGCTCTAAAATGCTGGCTGGTCTGGGGACTGGCGTCATCCTGACGTCCCCCACCAGAGATACAATTCAACACGTACTCCAAATACTATACACAGACTCCAATAACGCAGCCGAATATGAGGCCCTATCGCACGGTCTCCGGATGGCAGTTTCCATGGGCATTCAACGCCTGGAGGTGTGTGGGGATTCAAACCTCGCAATATCCCAAATAAATGGAGACTTCGATGCCAAGGATCTGAAAATGGCGGCATATCGGAACGCCGTTCTCAAAATATCAGCTCGGTTCGAGGGGCTTGAATTCCACCGTGGGGCCCGAGAAAATAATCAGGCGACGGATATCCTCGCCCGTCTCGGCGCTAAGCGCGACCCTATCCCACCTAACATCTTCCTGGAAAAACTGTTTAAGCCATCCGTGGTATGGGAAGGGGACACCGGCAATAAGAGCCCAGACCCGGTCACAACACCAGATACCGAACACTCTAACACAATCGGAGGCTCTGCCATTGAAATAACACCGTCAGCCCATGTAATAATGGCCGTCATCGCCCCCTGGACAGAGCCATTCCTGGCCTACCTAACCAGGCAAGAACTACCCGAAGACCAAACTGAGGCACGCTGCATAGTGCGGCGATCAAAATCCTACAAGGTCCATGAGGGAGAGCTTTATAAGAAAAGCACTACCGGAGTCCTTCAAAGGTGCATCTCCGAAGAGGAAGGGCGGAAGCTTTTGGCAGAAATCCATGCCGGACTCCGCGGCCACCACGCCGCAGCCCGGGCCCTTGTAAGCAAGGCCTTCCGTACAGGTTTTTATTGGCCGACGGCCCGGGCAGATGCGCAACATTTGGTCCAACATTGCGTTGGTTGCCAGCTCTTTGCAAACCAAGGCCATATGCCACCCACCTCCCTCCAAACAATCCCCATCACTTGGCCCTTCGCGGTCTGGGGGCTTGACATGGTCGGACCCCTTAAAGGGAGAACCCATAAGAAAAAAATACTTATTGGTCATGGTGGATAAATTAACCAAATGGATAGAAGCCAAACCTGTCAAAACGGCTGAATCCGGACCGGTGATAGACTTCATATCTGGGGTTGTACACCGTTATGGCATCCCCCACAGTATCATCACTGACAATGGCACAAATTTTACAGCCGACGAGGTGAAACTCTGGTGCAGCAATATGGGCATCAAGCTCGACTATGCTTCTGTCTATCACCCGCAAACTAACAGTCAAGTTGAGAGAGCAAATGGTCTTATCATGAGCGGCATTAAACCCAGACTAGTGCGGTCCTTAACGGAATCAAACACGCACTGGGTAGAGGAGCTCGACTCCGTACTATGGGGGCTGCGGACCACGCCGAATCGCACTACTGGATACACACCGTTCTTTATGGTGTATGGCGTAGAGGCGGTTCTGCCTTGCGACATAATTCATGGCTCACCTCGAGTGCGCATGTACAAAGAAAAAGAGGCCGAGCTTGATCGGCAGGACAGTTTGGACGCCCTGGAGGAGGAGCGCGACGTGGCAAAGGCCCGTTCCGCATTTTATCAGCAACAGGCTCGAAGGTATCACAGCAGAGAAGTACGAGCCAAAACCTACAATGTTGGCGAACTAGTTCTACGCCTGCCGGAGAAGAAAAAGAACAAGCTCAAGCCCAAATGGGAAGGTCCCTTCATTATTGACCAGGTTCTGACCGGTGGAGCGTACCATCTGCGGGATGCATCGGATAATCGAATCGAGCCAAACCCATGGAACGCAGCCAGACTCCGAAGATTCTACACCTACCGCCGGACTATATGTTCGTCTCCTCACCCCCATCAATTTTTTTGCATATCTGTCTTTTTCTCTCTTCCTCTCTTTTTTTCTCGTCCCGGCCCTAAAAGGCTAAACTTGTGTCTTGATTGCACAATCGCGCCAAGCTTGCCGCGCTCATTATACCTAGGGGCTTCTTACACAGAAGCTTAATATAATTATTTTTTTGGGCTTTATGTCCCGCACATGTGTCATTCTTCCGCATGTACCTTTTTCGCCATTATATGCATCGATATGACTTCATTTTTGGCCAAGCTGGGTTGCCTGGCTCTTGTATTTATGCCCTACGTTCCCGATAATTCGGCTAGGGCATAAGGGGAACACCTCTGCAATTGTTACAGTCAGGTCAGCCGGATGTGTACCTCAGACTGGGTGAAGCCAAATGCTAGCGTTCTTAAGGGAATATTCGGTCAGCGAACAAAAGATGACTTTTATTTAATTTGAAAAAATGCCCCAAATGTTTACAGCCTGGATTCCTTTTTCGCAGTTCGGCCATGCACATTAGGGCATGCGTACCCATGGAAAGGAACCCTTAACAGAACTATTCTCCCTGGAAGATGTTTCTTACTACCCATGTAATATAACATAGCTAGTTGGGTACTTGTCTTTTCAAGCACTTATGACTCCTACGCCTGGTTTCCATGCATACCCCGATTTTTATATAATCGAGTAGGTATTCGGATACACTCCGGACTATCGGGTCCAGAGGTCGAAGAAAAAAGTTCCGCCATGACAAATGATTTACAATCCGGCTAGGGACATTACATATGTCACTTGAAGTACACAGTCACTAAGACGGATTCAATTCTTCTTCTATACCATCCAATAGGTTGTCTAGCCTACAATCCTATTGTGAATACTTTGCGTCTAATTCTACTTGATCATACACTTAACTGACGGGGATCTCCTTCCCATCAGGCCCCACAGGTCCGACCTCGGCCATGTGGTTTGGGTCCACTTTGGTGTATCGCGTCTTCACCATAGCCCAGGCTTCCCTCGCACCTTGTCGGCAAGCTGATATCTTCCATAATAGGAAGCGCCGCTGTGCTCCCTTGAGCTTCTCTACAAGCTCTCCCGTGCCTCCTGGTAGGGATGCAGACGGCCACAAGGCTTGGGCAATACCCTACATCACCTGCCGAATTTGCTCGTGCAGTTGTGAGAGTTCTGGTAGAAGATCACCCGAAGACCCGGGCATCTCTTCTGCAGGACGACCTGTCAGCATACCTGCAGACACAACTCTGTTAGTTGGCTTCGTCGCCGAACTCCTTTAAAAGTTCGTACAAGCACTTACTAAAAATGCCGCACCGAAGCCGCTTATTCTGCTTTACAGAGTCTGCCAGCTGGGCCCGGACATCTTTCAGTTCCTCGCCCAGCCGGGTATTGGCGTCTTGAAGATTGTTTTCTCTTGCCTGACTTGCGTAAGCACGCGCTCACCAGCATTTAGTTGCCGATCAGCATGTGCCGCATTCACCACTCCGGGGTCAGCTGCAACATCTATTGTTAGATTTGCATACATGCCGCATACTACCTGGTACCTGTCTTCTTTGCAAGGGAAATAGGTGTTACCAGAGGGACCCTTCTCGGACTCCCTCAACGCGGCAACAGCGGCCCCTAGCTGGGCCTTGCACTCTTCCAGCTCTTGAGACAATTGGGAATTCTTCTCCGTAAGAACCTACTCAAATAAATGATCCTTAAATCAGTTGTGTCAACTGTTTCAAGTCTCAGGGGCTACTAATTAATCGTCAGATTTACTTACCCGTATATCCCTTACATACTGATCTGTGGCTCTGGCTAGACCATTTTGAGCAACACGGATGTATGCGTCTCCGGAATTGAAGGCATCAAATGCCTCTGGTGAGAAACAAGCATCGCGAAGTACGGCCCGCCGACGCCTGTGATTCATGGCACTCTCCACTTCGGAATTCGCAGCGGATAGTCTGTCTGCATCCTCTATAGGAGGAACATCCGGCGTCTACCTCGCGTTAGCTTCCACCTCTATGTCTAGCCCTGGAGCCCGACTGGTCGAGGCGTGATCGGCAGCCTCTCCGGATATAGTCCGGCGGGCGTTTTTTCTAGGAAACATGAATGTCGTTATATTTTAAGCAAGATGACGACCATGGAATGAGATTTCGTGTTATACCTCAGTGTTGGCGTCTCTGTCCTAACTGCCTTCCTTTTTTGCCTACCCGGTTTCGGTGCCTCTTGTTGGCGAGTTGCGGCAGGTTCGGCACGGCGTCCCGAAGGCCTTCCCTGTAAGACACCATACGTGTACGGTAGGTGAAGTGCATAAAAGGGGATCCTTTTTTGGGAGTTGGCACTCTAGTTTTTCTTACATGCGATGCAGGGAGTAGTCCTGAATAGTCGGCCGTTATGGCCACCATGGCATCATCGCAGCTCAATTGATAGAATTTCCTGTCTATCAGCTCCACGAATATGTCCGGATCCTCTTCAAGTCTGGGATCGAGGGCCCGGCCAGGGTCCTCAGGTCGTGGAGTTGGGTTGTTGACCTCCTTTATCGCTTTTCGCAGTTCCTGCCGTGAAATGGTAAGGTGAGTACCTACGATGAAGAATGTGGGAAGGTTGAGAATGAAAAGGGTACAACTCACCCAGCCTGGAGGATTTTACATGGAGAATCTATCCCGTGGTTTAATGTGGATAAACTCCTCTTCCTCTCCATTGAACAACTCGGACAGAACTTTTGCTAAAGCAGCAGGTGAGTCCGGTCCCTTGCGCCCGCAATGGGTTGCATCGTCCTCCCCGTTAAAACACCATAGGGGGTGCCCTCGATGTTGTAGTGGTTGCACCCCCCGCATTATGCATATTGACATAACCTCGTTTATTGTCAACCCTGATTGAGCCAGTGCGTTTATCCGGTTCATCAGATAAAGGACTTCTCTGTTATCTTCCTCATGGGGGCTCCGTGGGCGCTAACTTTGACGTTTCTTAAGAGGAGCATTGTCGAACTCAGGAAGACCCCGCCGAACAGGGTCTGGAAGAGGGACGTCCTCCATGTAAAACCACTCCGAAGGCCAGTCTTTGGACGTCTTCTTTGGAGTACCGGACGGGTATCCGGTCTCGGCGATGCGCCATATTTCGGCTCCACCCACTTGATAAAGTGACCCCTTCCGTGTGCGGGGCACAAGGCGGAATAGCCTTTTCCACAGCTCGAAATGAGCCTCGCAGCCCAAAACAACTCACAAATGGCAACATAGCAGGCAATGTGTAATATGGAAGCAGGGGTGAAATTATGCAACTGGAGGCCGTAAAACTCGAGGAGTCCGCGGATGAATGGATGAATTGGAAATCCGTGTCCCCTTAGTAAGTAAGGGACAAGGCATACCCGCTCCCCCTTGGAGGGATTGGGGAAGCTCTCTGCTTGCTCCCCGCCATTATAAGTAGCAAGCCCAGCTCGGACGGGGACCATATACGCCGGAGGGAGAAATCCCTGGGTCTGCAACTCTACTAATTGGCCGTGCAAGAAGGAACACTTCTCCCAATCGTCGGGCTTCGAGTTACGGGAGCGAGAGGAGGAGCTGCGGTGGCTGGCCATGATGGAATTGATTTTTCCGAGCGCGCTCCATTGGATTCTCGCTGTGGGAAGATGGTGTGGATTGGATCTTAGAATCCCCAACCCTTTAATAGACAATTTATTTACTTGGCTAGGGGGGCGAATGTAAAAACGCCCTGGCTCCTCGCATTCGCTCGACACGTGGAAGATAGCCCTTATTGGGCGCAGAAGCCAAGAAGTCCAACATTTATGGGAGCCGGACACTACTTAATAGATATTCATGATTTGGAGAAGAACCCACCTTGCAATGCCGAAGACAATACAACACGCTGGACTCATCGTCATTGAAGCCTGGTTCAGGGGCTACTGAGGGAGTCCTGGATTAGGGGGTCTCCAGACAACCGAACTATATCCTTTGGCCGAACTGTTGGACTATGAAGATACAAGATTGAAGACTTCGTCCCGTGTACGGATGGGACTCTCTTGGCGTGGAAGGCAAGCTAGGCAATACGGATGTGTATATCTCCTCCCTTGTAACCGACCTTGTGTAACCCTAGCCCCCTCCGGTGTCTATATAAACCGGAGGGTTTAGTCCGTAGGACAACATACAATCATACCATAGGCTAGCTTCTAGGGTTTAGCCTCTACGATCTCATGGTAGATCAACTCTTGTAATACTCATATCATCAAGAACAATCATGCAAGACGTAGGGTATTACCTCCCTCAAGAGGGCCCGAACCTAGGTAAACATCGTGTCCCCTGCTTCCTATTACCATCCGCCTTAGACGCACAGTTTGGGACCCCCTACCCGAGATCCACCGGTTTTGACACCGACAGTGGCCGTTGGATGTCTTTGGTGGACATCGGGGCCACCCATGACTTAGACCAAGAGGGGAGTTGGTCGGAGTGGCCGGGGGAGTGTCATGGCAATAGATCAGTTTTGTCGGAATGTCGTTGGTCCACACATATGGGAGTGCGAGGCCATGGGTTCCGTGGTCTGGGTACAGTGTGCTAACCTCTACATAGTGTGTTTTAATCTATCGATAGCCATGCCCGCGGATATGGTCCCAGTTTGTAGTCGGTCACACTATGAGCCAACACTAATAATAACTTGATTAATAACAACCCTGGTTCGATGATGAGAAAGAGATTGGTTGTGATCGATAGAGGATCACTAAGGTATCGTGGATACCAAAGTTGGTTGATCTTTATGTGATTGCGAGATGATCATGATGGTATCGTGAATACTGAGGTTGGTAAGTTGAAGCATGAGATGTTTACGAGGTAATCGCCAAATAAGAGTAAGTTGGTGCATGATATGTTAACCTGTTGCATGTAGTATCATTATGTTCATACGGTCATGCCATGCTAAAGTTCTATCTTGCTAAGTTGTGCATGCCATGTTGTTTTGTTAGTATCATGTTCATGATTGCTTTTAACCTGTTAATGCCATGCTGTTGTTTGCCTAGACCGCTTTTGGTTATTGTGAGCTTGCAAGTACATTCAATGTACTGACATGGCGTGTCATACCAGTTTGCATGTTGCGCCTGGTTTGCTTGCTTGCTTGGTGTGGTTCCTGTGTTCGCGAGCTAGGATAAACGTTCCAGCCAGAGTCCCTGTGGATTGGAGTCCATCATCATCGTTTGTTGTTTCGCTGCCAGTAGAGGTTCCACTGCCCCGAGTTGTTATGCTGCTTGCATAGAGCAACTGTGGTTGGCATAGTGTCGCCATGCCGGTGTTATTCATTGGAATTTCGGAGACCTTGTATTCATATTCGTGTTGTAATAGAGAGCTAGTTTGTTCTATGCTAAGCAGTGCCGTATTCCATAAGACCTCACCTCGATCTCTGGGCTGGAATATGGGATGTTCCGATTTCTCTGAGATGGGGTGCCACACAACTCAATTATCACATCTATGATGAAGACTTATATGCCTTAGTGTGAGTATTACGTGAGTGGGAACACTATCTTCGCCATCATCAATTTGTCATCCATACGGATCATGAAATGCTTAAATACCTTAAGGGTCAAACTAAATTGAATAAGAAACATGCCAAGTGGAGTGAGTTCATAGAGTCATTTCCTTATGTCATCAAGTACATCAAAGATAAGGAAAATGTTGTGGCGGATGCTCTTTCCTTCAAATGCATGCTTGTCACTAAACTTGAATTGAATGCCAATGGCTTTGAGCACATAAAAGACTTGTATGCGCATGAACCTACTTTTGCTATCCCTTATGCCAAATGTTTAACATATACGTCTTGGGAACGCTATTACATCAAAGATGCTTATCTTATGAGAGCTAACAAACTATGTATCCCCGAGTCTTCTCTTCATTTGTTACTTTTGCAAGAATCTCATGGACGAGGACTTATACGACAGTTTGTACATGACAAGACATTTGCTACGCTCTCCAAGAACTACTTTTGGCACAAGATGTTCTGCGACATCTCATGCTTTACCAACCGATGCTCGACATGTCGCAAAGCTAAGTCTAAAGCTCAATCCCATGGTCTATATATGCCACTTCCTGTTCTGTATCACCCATGGGAAGTTATTAGTATGGACTTTGTGCTTGGTTTGCCTAGAACTCAAAATGGCAAAGATTTCGTGTTTGTTGTTGTGGACCGATTCTCTAAGATGGCCCATTTCATCCCATGATAGAGGCGAGGGTCCCGATCTTTCGATGAGATGATAACTATCGATTTGGTGGAGACGACTTTGACGATCCGACTACAAACGTGCACAACGTTGCGCCTTAGCAATCGCTAAACCAACTCCGAAAGGTTATTGACCACGCCGGAGCACGATCAACCTAACCACGAAGATCGATTCCTGCAAGCAATCGAAGAACAAGCAAGAATATGATTAAGCAATCTGAATATTGCGAATATGGATGAAGTATTGATGAAAGTGGGGTTTCATAAGCGGTCTTGGTCTGGTCGTTGGACACGAACGAAGTACACGAAGTTGCAGCGATGGCTAACTTTTAACTAAATAAAACCCGAGTCTAAACGATGCCTTAAGGGCCATATTTATAGGGAAAAGAGAGTGGATTTTGTCCACCCTTGGCAAGGTGGGACTAAAACACCTCCTAAGTCGTTTCCGCTACAATATGGACACTAAAAATAGATTACATGGGCCTGGCCCAAAATAAGGTGGCGCAACACCAATAGTAAGCTATGGACGAAATTTATGAAAGGCCATCTTGTATAGTCCGTCCATCTTCTTGTATGTCATCATGGTGGCTTCAAAGTCCGGAAATCTCCACTTGAACCTCCGTTCTTGTTCTCTTTGCACGCACCTTCATCTCCGTGCTTGACCATGCTCCAATGCTCAACCTTCTTATCCGTGCTAAGCCCTTCAATTGCAAGCAACACAAATGTATCTAAGTTAGGCAGCATCATATTCTCATGAACACTAGAAACATTACCAAGAAATGAAATTACCTGATAATCTAATTGGCGTATCTGAGCTCTAGCAACTGCTCCAAGAGGTAAAACAACAGGGGATATGGGTGTAACTTTGGTAGCCATGTCCTCATCATTCGCCCCTTCTTGAAAACAAAGCCGTCCTCGGCGTTGCTTAATCTGAAATCTGGCTAACAAAAGAGACAAGGTGTACACGTTGTATATGTATATGTCATCCATTTTTACTGATCTCAGTTGGGGCACATGTGACACAGTTATACAAGAGCACCCTTCAAAAGTCGTGAAATATAAATCCAATATATTATCACAAGAAGTCAAAGGCATGAAAATATTGCAACTTAGTTTGCACATATAAGTGAAGCTCTTATTCATATCAAAAGATTGACAATGCTTATCATTAAACCATCCCAACATTGATGAACCGTCACCAAGATTAGAGGTCATATCAAAATGATTAAACATTGGCACAATTATTTTCAAACGTATTTGATCCAAATCTGATTTATTCCATGATTCATTTGATTATTTTGCATCGATAGTTAATTCAATGGGTTCACTCAAAATTGTTTGATCACATGGCAAAGTCAAATCATCAACATAGTCCTCTAAACTAGCTAGTGTGATCAAAGTAGTGGGTAGCTCACCGCATGGTGCATTTAAATTGACAAGACATTCATCATACTCATGTGGAGGTGGAAGATTAGTACCTTTGTCATTACCTCTTATGATCAACTCAGATGATGTAGGCACTCTCGATGATGATGTGTCACATGGTGGAGGTGATGTAGTCCTCACAACAACTGATGTGGTTGTCATAGTATGCCTAGTAGTTGAAGGGACAACCGTATCAACTCTTGGAATGTGCATATCGCGCTTGTTCTCCTTTTGGGCAACACGTCGTTTTATTTCCTGTTCAGCTTTGCAAGCAAGATGAAACAAATGGTCCATAGGATAACACTCTTCATGAATTAGTATCTCCTGAATGTCACGATTTAATCCTCCCCAAAATCTATCCATAAAATCTTCTTCACTTTCTACTAAAGAGGAATGCAACAAGGTAGTTTGTAAAGTATCATAATATGTCGTTACAGTGTCACTACCTTGTTTTAAATGTTGCAACTTTTTAATCATGTCACGAGTATAATAAGCGGGAATGAATGTATGCCGCATGACAAGTTTCAAATCATCCCAAGTAGTAGGTATATCATTAGGGTGTAACCGACAATATTCACTCCCCCAAACTATAGCATAACCAGTGAAAGAACCAACCAGAACCTTAACTTTTTTACGTTCATCAAAATTATTGGAAGCAAATATATTATTTATGTCAAACTCCCATTCAATATATAAAGCAGGTCTAAAACGTCCATTAAATGGTGGTATAGAAACAGTAACCCGATCATGTGCATTTGGATGTTTGTGCACCTCCTGTGACGGTTGTGGTATTTGCATAGGTGATGGCACGTCTCCCATGATCGACAAACCCCATGAATTGACTATATCCTGTCATGATTAGTAGAAACAAGAAACAAAATCCAAAAATAATGTTCCTATGAACTACTGGGAAGTGATGGTAAAACGCTCACAGTATAGCAAATCAAAGTCTTACAAGTTGTTACCATGCAGCATGTGGTGACCGGCAACCAGTGGTGTCAGATAACTTCAAGAGTTGGGTAAAGCGATTGTGAGGTGAACATATGTATGCACGATGTAGAAATATATGGAGCTGAGTTGGCTTTATATATGTGGAAACAAATGCTACAACCACGTTAATGAATGCAAGCTGAAAATTTGTTCAAAGTGGTCGAGTGTTGGTCCTAGGCTGGACTGTATCAGAGACACGAGCCTGTGACACAAATGAATTCACGATGCCCCGTTGACAAAAATAATAATTTAAATGTGTTTGCACTGGCAGACGCAAGGATGGATGCGGCTGATAAAAGAAGACCCTCGACAATAGAGCAATCAAAAACCTGTGTGACACGAAAAACAAATGGGGCAGCAGAGAAATCTTGTGGCCCTCTCCCTAACCAAGTCAACTTTTTTTTCTTTAGGCACAAGGAGTCACGTACCAGCCTCCTTCAATTAGCTATTCCTGCTATCTTCGTTTTTTACAACCTCCAAGTAATCAGCGCTCCTTCCAAATAAACCAGTATCACATATTACAGAGTTTATGGAAGCTAAAATAGTGCCGTTCCAACTTTCCAAAAGAAACAACCCTCCAAAAGGCAGGAATCAGTGAGTTATTTGAGAGCCGAACCAAGCCTCCTTTTTTCTCTCCAAAGTCACGTCCAGACTTGGAAACCTCCCACCGTTTTTTTTGTGTGTGTATAGATCAACCGAATCTGGACTTGCTCTCTGCAAAGAACGATGCTTTTATTCAAGCGGTGGAACAAACTTGCCTATTCTCTTTCAAGTTTCCTTCTCTTACCATGTATGCGCCCAGCAATTTTTTTCTCTCAAACGAACAAGGAAAATCTAATTGTCCTTTACCTCCTTTCTTTCAAGGTCAAACGTCACATGGAAACAATCAACCCTCTTGCCAGACATGGAAACAACGACCTCTCTGTGATTTGCGTGCAAACTTTCCTTGAAATATTTATCTGCTTCCAAAACACTCACGTGGGAATACCTCCAAATGCCATGCGGTCTGTTTTTTTCCTTTTCTTTTTGCTGATCCGAAGTTACCAAACCAGGAGCACACCACGTCCCCCTTTTCTCTTTATTTTTTCTCTCTCCCTTATTCTGACGTGGAGTACTACTCTCAAACTCTCATGTTTTTGTTTTTGGAATCCCAACCGAATCAGCCAACTTGTACTTTCCTTTTTGATCTCCAACGTGAGGAGGAACTTCTTAATCACAAACCGACATGCACTTCCTTGCCTTATTTTAACTTTTGTCTTCCTTTTGTGCTGCGATCTCCAATACCCCCGTAAGGAAACTCCTTAAAAAAATCAAACGTGCTACACTAGGACACCCATATCCAGCACATGCCAAATTTGTTTCTTTTTTTATTACTTTCCAAGTAGTAGCACACAATCCACACGTCCTTCCTTTTATCTCAAAGGAAACAGCCCATCAGAATCGCCACCAACCAAACCGATTGGCAGTTGCCCTTTTTTCCTTCCTAAAGCAAAGAAGCAACGTGGGAGGGAATCACGTCCCAAATCCCAAATGATCTGCCCCTTTTCTGGCCGACTCAATATATTTCCTTTAAAAAAACGTCCAGCAATATCTCCTTATTAAATTGCTTCTTGGCCGAAAAATCTGTTTTTGCGGTCTCCTTGTTTTTTTTTGCTTCAGTCTCCACTTCTTGCAAAACGAACCTGATCTGCCTTTTTTCTTAGTTCCTTTTTTCTCACGTGATGAATCAAGCTCCGAGATGAATAAGGTGATGATGTTGGCAACGGCGGTAATGAAAGTAAATGGCAACGGACGATGAAACAAAGTGGATGATGGTCTATACGGATGTAGCGTGAATGAAACGTGACTAGAACTCGAAACTCTGAAAGTTTAGACACTAAAACCCAGCAACTCGACACACGATGCAACCGAGAATTCAACAATGCAAAAACTAAGTGATAATAGCGAAAGGCTCAGACTGTCTGGGATATGATGAACTAATCTAACTTTTTTTGTGGACTATAGGTATGAAGAACATACTCGATCTAAACTACGAAAAACTATAAAATCTCACCGAGCAACCTGAAAACTGATACCACTTGATAGAGGCGAGGGTCCCGATCTTTCGATGAGATGATAACTATCGATTTGGTGGAGACGACTTTGATGATCCGACTAAAAATGTGCACGATGTTGCGCCTTAGCAATCGCTAAACCAACTCCGAAAGGTTATTGACCACGCCGGAGCACGATCAACCTGACCACGAAGGTCGATTCCTGCAAGCAATCGAAGAACAAGCAAGAATATGACTAAGCAATCTGAATATGGATGAAGTATTGATGAAAGTGGGGTTTCATAAGCGGTCTTGGTCTGGTCGTTGGACACAAACGAAGTACATGAAGTTGCAGCGATGGCTAACTTTTAACTAAATAAAACCCGAGTCTAAACGATGCCTTAAGGGCTATAATTATAGGGAAAAGAGAGGGGATTTTGTCCACCCTTGGCAAGGTGGGACTAAAACACCTCCTAAGTCGTTTCCCCTACAATATGGACTCTAAAAATAGATTACATGGGCCTGGCCCAAAATAAGGTGGCGCAACACCAATAGTAAGCTATGGACGAAATTTATGAAAGGCCATCTTGTATATTTCGTCCATCTTCTTGTATGTCATCATGGTGGCTTCAAAGTCCGGAAATCTCCACTTGAACCTTCATTCTTGTTCTCTTTGCACGCACCTTCATCTCCGTGCTTGACCATGCTCCAATGCTCAACCTTCTTATCCATGCTAAGCCCTTCAATTGCAAGCAACACAAATGTATCTAAGTTAGGCAGCATCATATTCTCATGAACACTAGAAACATTACCAAGAAACGAAAGTACCTGATAATCTAATTGGCGTATCTGAGCTCTAGCAACTGTTTCAAGAGGTAAAACAACAGGGGATATGGGTGTAACTGTGGTAGCCATGTCCTCATCATCCCATGCAACAAGATAGACGATGCTTCAGATGTAGCAAATCTTCTTTGTAGGGAAATCTTGCGTCTAGATGGAGTGCCCAAGACAATCGTGTCAGACCTCAACGTCAAGTTCCTTAGCTACTTTTGGAAGACGCTATGCGCCAAGCGCGGAATCAAGATTTTGTTCTCTTTGGCATACCATCCTCAGACCGACGGCCAAACGGAGGTCACGAACCGAAAGCTATCTACTCTCATACGCGTGATGATCAAGAAGAACATCAAGGAGTGGGAAGAGTGTTTGTCCATCGCTGATGTCGGATTTCGGGCTCCGCAGACCCTTGATAGATTCAAACTCTAGGGTGCGTGCAAAGAACTCAACCTCCCCAGTCTGCCTACTCGTCAATCTCACGGCCTAGCTGAATGAACAAGAAGGAAATGGGACACAACAGTTTACCCAGGTTCGATCCACCTTGCGGTGTAAAACCCTACTTCTGCTTTATGGTGGATTGGCCTCGAGGTGGGCTGATGATGAACTATTATAGTGGAGGAACATGCTCAGGAGGTGTGTTCTTGAGCTAATGGGGGAGAGGATGATCTGAATTATCCGCCCCCCTCTATGGTGGTGGCTAGGTCCTTTTTATAGTGGCTTTGGTCCTCTTCCCTCAAAGTGGAGGCGGGAAGGGATCCCACAACGGCAAAATTCGAAGGGAGACAACTAGTACATCTCATCCTGACAAAAGTAGTCTTCGCATGCAAAGCCTCTGGTCATGACGCTGTGGTGGGCTTGGCGATGACCTTTGTCATGCCGTCCTGGCGGTCTTGGTCTTGTTGCATGGGAATGGAAACCTTTGGCTGATTCCTCAGGAGCTAGCCAGAGGAGGTCGCTCCTTCTGGAGGTCTTGGTGTTGTCCGCCTCGCGAGGCTTGGCACCTCGCAAGGGTCTTGAGTTGTTGATGGTGAAGGTGGGTTGTACCAGGCCGTTGATGGAGCCACACCGTGGGCCGCAGTCAGGCAAGTCTGGGTACCCTGGGTCCCAGAACGCCAACAACCGAGTACGCCTACAATCAAGCACGACACTCTAATACTGGCAAGTCCCCCCTTCGAGGTCGTCTACGGCTTCAACCCGTTGTCTCCCTTGGACATTCTACCTCTACCACTACAAGAGCGCATCAACATGGACGCAAGTGCATAAGTGAGTTACCTCAAGAAGATGCATGAAGATACAAGGTAGACCATCGAGCGCAAAATACAACGACTCGCGACCAAGCTCCACATAAACAAGCAACCCATGATATTCCACATTGGAGATCTTGTATGGCTACACCTTCGCAAGGAATGCTTCCCCAACGAACGCAAATCCAAGATATGACCTCGAGCCAACGGACCCTTCATGGTGCTCGAATGCTACAACAACAACGCCTACTAGATTGACACCCCACGCGACAAGTACTCCGTGAGTGACATATTCAACATCAATGATCTCTCTCCCTACCATGGTGAGGAGGCTTCGATCCGAGATCGGATCTTTCCCAAGGGGGGAGATGATGCAGAGCATCCTATGGTTATCCCCATGGACCTACCATCGTCTCACCGAGTGCCAAAAGGACCGATGACACGAGCACGAGCTAGAGCTATTGAGACCGAGGTGACATCTCTCCTTAGTGATATTACATATGACCCACTCGAGACATGGCTACTACCTAGGTCTAGAATGTTGTGCATGATTAGGTACCAAGAAGGCCCCCTCGAGGATGCACGTGAAGACGGACAAGTCCCGAAGTACAAGGATGAAGAGGAATGATGGAAGGAACCAAGAGCAGCTCCTTGGGCCCGGACATCCGGCAATGGCCCCGGACATCCGGCCCCTGAAGATGCCCACATACCAGCATCCCAGCAGCCGCAACGCTATAGGGCCTGGACATCCGGCCCGACGACCTCGTACATCTGGCGCCTTGCCTGGAAATCCGGCCCTCCTTCACTGAACTGCACCAAAACGGCCTCGCCAGCCCGGACATCCGGCATGATGCCCGGACATTTGGCTCCTCCTTTCTGCGCGTAGTGAAAGGGCCGAGGCCATGCACCCCTTCGCCCCCCTAGAGTATTTATACTCCTTCTCCTCCCTCTTTCTAGGGTTAGCAAAGGATTAGCTCATTTTAGAGATAGAGCTTTGCTCATCCATTCGGTTCTACTCCATGGAGAGACTAAGGCCTCCACTGAGAAGATCCATCAATTGGATTCAAGACCCTCACAGGAATACCCCCAAGACCTCCTCACGGAGAAGAACTACCATCCCTTGTATCGTCCTTTGTTGCTTTTGGATCTTGTATCACTCTTTATGTTCACGGATCTAGCACATGTGTGTTTGTTCTCGTTGATTTGAGTGTCTTTCTATCATGTTCTCCCCTCGTGTTTCTTCGTGTTCTTCGTAGGATCTTGTCCATTTCATGAAAGATCGACCCTAGGGTTTCCACCCTACATCACTTTGTACCTTGCTTGAGGAGTTGCAATTTCTTGAAGAAGTCACGGCTATAGTACGTGGGTACAAAGCGCGCTCGCATGACATCCTTCATTTGGTTCCATGTTGTGAAGGGGGCTCACCTCTTGCTTCTCGCCTCGCAATGACTTGCTCCCACCAAAAAGGACATAGTCTTGGAACTCAAGGGATTCCATGGCGATCTTCTTTTCTTCTTCATTGTTGTGCAAGCGAAAGATATTGTCAACCTTCAATGCCCATGAGAGGTAGTCTTAGAGGTTGGTGCCAGCGGAAAACTTTGGCATGTTGAACTTGAGCTTGCTGTAGCATTGCTCGTCATTGTGGTTGGGACGATTGTGATTGTGATGATGCTCTTGACGTGGAGGGGGGTCTTGAGCCGCTTTCTCCTCATGCTCTGCTTGATTAGATTGTCATTGAGGTTGTGGAATTCTTGCATGGTTCCTCATCTCGTGGCGCTCCTCGTGAGGCTTCTTCTTATCGCTCGCGGGGGAGGGCCTCTTCTTGTAGATGTACTTGGCGGTTGCGCTCATTGATGGATTTAGTTGATTCATGTAGAGCACATTGGGCTTCAAGGGCTTGTTCCTCATGGAGTTGTGTCACTTGTCGAAGGGCATCACCATCTTGTTGTTCTTGTTGATCTTGACGTATTGGAGCTTGCTCTTGGACTGGAGGATCATTAGCTTGTCGACATGGTCGTTCACGTTCATGGAGGTGGGCTGGTAAACCATTGCCATGGAATGGGTTTTGTGGATCTTGATGATCTTCATGGTCTTGGCGACGATGCGAACGAGCTCGTGGAGGAGTTGCATCCAAAGGATATTGCGAAGAATGTTGACTTGGGTGGCTCCATCTTGAATAGGACAAAGTGGTAGAAGAGCGGTTGACCATCATGGCTCATATGTATTCCTTGAGAGTTGCCATCGATGTGTCGAAGTAGTCTCTTGTACATTGCTCGGATTGTCGCAAGTCGGTAGCTAGTAGGTCGATGTGGTTGCCCAATAATGCTTCATTCTCTTGACGCAAAACTCTTTACATGCTGAAGAGGTGGTTCTTGGTGACGTAGATGTTCGGGTCCTCATCTTACTCGATGAAGAGTGGGTTGGTAGAAGTAGTTGGCCTATCCATCATGTCAAGCAAATGTGTGAGTGGAAGAAAGGAAAGAACTATACCAAATGTACCTTATCCGATGTTGAGAATGAATCAATGATCATTCAATAATGTAACAAGGAAATAGCACAATTGGTACCGGTTCTCGTTGATTCTCACACCTACACAAGTAAGGCTTTTGGGTAGCTTGGTTAGAATGGTGGCAGAAAATGTTGTGCAATTGTTAGCGAGATTCAAATAATGTTGAAAAAGATTCACAAATTTGCTAATGCAACAAGTACACCAATATCATAGAATGGTAAAAGAAACGCACAGATAGATAGATAGATGGGGTCGAGCAACTAAGGAACGACCTCAATATCTGGAATCCATGGAAAATGCTCTTGTTGCACAACTCTAGAGAGATGCTAGCATGATTGCACAATAGGCGGATATGATACTTGTGTAGAACCTATAGGGCAAAAATGCAATGACTTCCTATCCCAAGTATGCTATTATGTATGGAGTTCCGGTGTTATGATCCAAGATAATTGAGTATGACAATCTTAAGTGCAATGTTGTATGATGCTACGGTTCTTGCTTAAAAGCTCTTTGCTTATCTTTCCCTTTTGCTTAAAAGCTTTTTGGCTCTTTATCTTTTGATCTCTTTTGTTGGCCACTTATGCAAAACTTCATGAACCAACATAGCAATTGTGTATGAGGGAAATTGTTTTTTGCACTAGTGATGACAACATCATACCACGATACGAATACCAAGATGATATGGAATTTTTGGTGGAAACCCGGTCAAAATTGATGAAAATTAGGCGGGAAATAAAGTGGTGGATGAAGTGGTGTTGCGGGAGGCTAGATGTCGGGGGGGAGGGGTGGATATCTAGGGTCCACGGGCCAGATGTCCGGGGCGCCAAATCCATGATGAACTCGGTGGATCTCGTGGGAAAGAAAATTTTCAGGGCAAAATTAGGGGGATTTCATGGATGGAATTGGGGGAAATGTTAGAGGAAGCTAGATCTATCTGCAACACATCAAATCCCTAGATCAAAATCAAAATAACATCATCACACCAATAAATCACAAAAAAATTGGGGGAGGGCTATTTTTGTGGGGATTTTCAAAATTGGAACAAAATACATCAAAATTAGGCTAGAAAACGAAGGGGTAGGCTCCAAAATCATGATCAACCTTGGCTCATGATACCAATATGATGTAGGGTGGAACCCTAGGGGCCGATCTTTCATGTTTTGAGCAGATCCCGCGATGAGCACGAAGAACACACGAGGGTAAATGGAGGAAAACACTCAAATCAACGAGATTCAGTTACACATGTGCTAGATCCGAGTACACAACAAGACACACGATCCAAACACAACACGGGACGGTACAAATGGTCGGTAGTTCTTCCCAATCTGTGAGGATACGAGGGCTTGAATCCACGAGGGGGGGGGGGGTTCCCATGATGGGGTCTTGAATCCACTTGGGATCTTCCCCGCGGAGGCCTCGATCTCCAATGGAGTATGTATCAAGTGAATCAGCAAAGCACTATCTCTAAAACGAGCTTGAACCAATCCTAACCCTAACAAGAGGAGGGAGTGGTCCATTTATAATGTAGGACGAAGTTTGGGAGAGATGGAGGGATCCAAGGGCCGGAGGCCCGTTACACTATGCACAGATAGGGGCAGGATGTTTGGGCCTTCAGGTTGGGCCAGATGTCTGGGCTGGGGGGTGGATGTACGGGGCACACTTCGGGCCGGATGTCTGTGGCCTGGGCCGGATGCCCGAGCCGTGTACCTTGTCAGCTTGGCGGCTGCTGTGGGCACTTTCAGGGGCGGGATGTGCGAGGTCCTGGCCTGAATGTCCGGGCTGTGTACCTTGTGGTTGTTGGCCTTTGCGTGGGCTACACTTTCCAAGGGACGGATGTCCGGGGTCCTAGGCCACATGTCCGGGCCCTGTAGCTTGTGTCTGGTGTCCTTTGGCTGGGCTGCATGTTCCAGGGGACGGATGTCCAGGGCGAGGGCCAGATGTCCGGGTCCTGGGAGTTGTCTTTGGTCCTTTCCCACATTCCTCTTCGTCCTTGTACTTGGGGACTTGTCCGTCTTCATATGCATCTCCGTGAGGGTCCTCTTGATACCTGATCATGCACAACATTCCTGACATAGGTAGTAGCCATGTCTCGAGTGGGTTATATGGAATATCACTATGGAGAGATGTCACCTCGGTCTCGAGAGCTCTAGCTCGTGCTCGTGTCATCGGTCCTCTTGGAACTTGGTGCGACGATGGTAGGTCCAGGGGGTTGACCATGGGATGCTCCACATCACTCATGATACCAAGATGATGCAGGGTGGAACCCTAGAGGCTGATATTTCAGCAAAAACATAGGGCTATGGCTCTCCTTTCCCCTTCTTCCCCTCCCTCTCTCACCCCTCCCTTCCCCCCTTCTTGTCCCTCCGCCTTTGATCCGTGCTCCCCCGTTGTCGCCCTGGTCTCTGGTCAGCTCCTCCCTCCAGCGTCTGGTTCCTCCCCCACCCGCTCGCTCATCGGTGGTTTGTTCTCTGGCTCCCTTCACACCGTCACTTGGCTCCCGCTTTTGGGCTCTCACTTCGGATGAGGACTGTTCATCGGACGAGGAGCCTTCCTGCTTGTCCTCACCGGCTTGCCCTATGCAGGCCCCTTCCCCCTCCGGCGTGCCGCACCCCTGCAAGTTTGCCCCTGGGGGTAGGGGTCGGTCGGTGTCGTCACCGCCTTCTGTTGCTGGCTGGGTCCAAATCTCTCGTCGTCTGCGCAAATCTGGTAAGTTCGCCCACCTGTCGCCCAGATCTGGGATCCTGGGGACCGCTCCTGGTGTGGTTTGTCCTCCCTCCCCACCCTCCCCCTCTGGTTCAGCCTCCTCGTCGCCGGCGGCTTCATCGCCGGGGCTAAGGATGGCAATTTTACCTATGGACATGGATATCCGACCCGAATGGATAGGGTTTGGATATGCTTTTGTGCCCATGGGCAGCGCCCAAACCTGACCCGATTGCTTGTGGTTAGGGCATGGATCTAATGTTCTGCCCATGGGTATACCCAAACCCGACCCGATAGTATGATTTAATGGGTCAAAATCTATTATCCCTACCCCACAGTCAAATGTCCCACTGGAATTTTCCACTTTGTTATCTAAAACATGCAAAAGAAATTGCATAATCCTCGTCGTAACTTCTATTAGATGGCATTCAATCCCCGTCGTAACATACTATAGTGCACCTTCCCTTATTTTTATCTCCACGTTAAATGACTCATCATTCTCATCTTTTAGAAAAAAAACTAAATTATATTAGGTTGTTAGTGGACGTTGATTTGCCATAAGTTGATGTTTACCATAAGTGAAACCTAGCCTACCATGAGGTGAAGAACAGAGAAGCTTATGTTAACATTGTGCTATGTCTTATTTATATGTCTTGAGATGACCCAATGGATATCCAGTGGGTATGGATATCCATCGGGTTTGGACATGGACACAAATTTTCACCCGTTGATTTTTTCATGGGTGGGCAAATATTGCCTTCATGGATATGGATATGGATTTTATATTGCTCAACCCGATCCAAACCCGACCCATTGCCATCCTTAGCCAGGGCTCGTCGCGCCGCAGGCGCCGCTTGCCCTAGATCTGGTCTCCTCCCCATTGACTAGTGGGCTACAGGCTGGGCCGTCGGTTGGGCCTCCTGTTCCTACTCTGGCCTGCCAGCCCGCTCCCCCCTCTTTATCGTCAGTTGACGATTTCCCCCCTCTCTTGTCTGTGGGCCCGGTGCGGCTCTCCCATGCTTCTGGGCTACCCCCTCCTCCCCCGGACCGCGTGGCCTGTCTGGCCCAGGTGGGCACGGCTCGGTCTGGGTATTTATGGATCCCCCGCGGCTCCGCCCCCCTGCTAGGGTTTTTGGCTTCCGCCGCGGATTTGCGTCGTTATCGCCTTCCCATTCGCCGTCTGGTCAGATCCACTCCTCCCACTCCCCATCTCCTCTCCTTTGTCGCGGTGCTCTCCATGGATAAGTCGTGGGTCTCGTCTTGCGATGCAGTCTCGGGTAGCATGCGTCGGCGGGAGGACTCGCCGGGCTCCGGCATGGATCTGGATCTCGAGGCTTCTCTTCGTTCCAAGCTGGAGGCGGAGCAGGTGGCTCGCGATCGTGCTGCATGGGCCGCTGGTCCAGAGTGGCTCCAGCGCTCAGTGAGCGCCCCTGGATCTGGTCCGCAAGGATATGGATCTAGGGCTTCTCTATCTCTGGCGTTCGACCCTTGGGTAGCGGCGGCGGCGGGTGGTGGTGGGGTCTCCTCCTTGTCGGGCTTCATCCTTGGCGCGGGGCATGGCGCTCCTGCCACAGCGCGGAACCCCCCCCCCCCCCCCCCCGCCCGCCCGCCCGGTGGGGGCTGGCGCTAGTTCTCGCCCTCTGCCGCGTTCATTTGTTGGTCCGGTCCGGCGGGCTGCTGGACCTCCCCCTGGCGCTTCCTCGTCGGGGATGGGGGATGGGATCCTGCCTCGCCCTCCTCCTCCCCCCCTCTCCCGCTGCATTGCCCCAACTCCTCCGCTCCCAGTAACCCTTCTGCGCTCACCTGCTTCGCCTGTCATAGGCCGGGGCATTTCCAATCTAGATGCACCAACCCCCCGTTCTGCCTGATTTGTCGCTCCGACGGGCACATCACAGTCAACTATATGAATCGCCAGAAGCCTCCTTCCTTCCTCCAGTTCGGTCTGGGTCTTCCTGGATGAGCCTTCTTTGCTATGGATAGTGATCTGCCTATCTTGGAGGCGGCCCCTTCCCTCTCAAATGCTGCCATAGTCTTGGTCAAAGACCAAAAGATATCGTCCCAAACTCTGCTTGAAGGGCTTCGGATCTGGGATGTTGAGGGTTGGGATTGGCAGGTCAATCAGCTGTCTGACTATGAATTCTCTATTTTGTTCCCTTACAAGGACTGCCTCCATATGATTGCCTCTTGCACTAGCTTCACCCTCCCTCTCAATCAACTGGTGGTTTCTGTGAAGCCTGCTACTTGCAATGGAAAAGTTGTTGGTCCTCTCTCTCAGGTCTGGGTGCTGGTGAATGATGTGCCGGCAGGGCTTCGTTCTTCTTCCTTCCTAATGGTGTTTGGCTTCTTGATTGGGAAGCCTGTGGAGGTGGATTCAGAGTCGCTGGAAAGGGTTGGCCGAGCTCGTATCAAGATATGGTTTGTTGACACGTTATGTGTTCATGGATCTATTGACGTTTTTCCTCCGCCCAACGGTGTCAGGCTTCGTGTGCGGGTCAAAGGGGCGGATGCCTTCCACCCTCCACCTCCTCCTCCACCCCCATCCAACCCATCGGACAAGCATGATAAGGAGGGGGACGGCTCCTTGGGTGGTCAAAACCCTAGTGATGGTTCTAACTTGCGGTTCACTTAATCCGAATGGGATGGGTTGGCTGATTCGGAGCGGGAGTTGTTCCAATCATAGGCTCCTCTTGACTTGGCCCCACGCGAGTTGGTGGCGGTCCCTCCTACTGATCCTCGAAAGCCAGCTGTTGATGATGTGTTGCTTGAGAAACAGCCTATTTTGGCCATCCCATCTCTGGGGCCTGCTCCAACCTTCCAGGCCGTCCTATCTCCCCTACCCATTCCGGAATTGAGGATCTGCCCATCTCCCCTGCCCGAGATGATTGGGGTCGCAGTCTAAGAGGAAGAAGAAATCGTCAGTCCACAAGTTCTCGGCGAAGAGTAGGGCCTCCTTGGGCTCTAAGCAATCGATGACTGGTGTCTGCCGCCGCCTTGACAAGGACCTGGGATCGATATCGCGCTCGGGCCCCGTTCCTGCTTCTACCATGGCCCGGTCTCCTTCGATTCGTTCGCCCACTTCCACGGCTCGCAAGGGCAAGCGGGTCAGCGAGGCGGGCGGATCTATCTTGGAGCGGGCGGAGCGGCGGGCTGCTGCTAAGGATCTTCCCCCTTCAGGTAATCATCTTGGTCCTCTCCCCTCCTCTTCCCCGGTTCGGCTTGTTCTCTCCTCTCTTTCTGATGACCACTTGTTAAATATTATGTCTGATGTGGGTGTGTCGGTAGATACCGAGGTAGGATCCCCCCTTACTCTCCTCTCTACTATCGGGGCTAACGAGTTGGCTCAGGCGGCCATCGCTACAGCAAAAGAGGCCGTTGCCTCTTCGGCTGCAGCTTCGGAAGGTGTTCGGGCTCAGGTTGATGGTGTGGAGGTTGGTAGTCGCCAATTCCAGCCTTCTTCCAGAAGGGGCCCTATTAAAAGATCTAAACCCTGCGTGGCTCCTAGCAGGTCCAGTCTCCGTATTAAAAACCTCCCTTATAAATGAAAGCCTTATTTTGGAAAATTAGAAGTTTCGGTGCTAGGGGGCGTCGCGACCAAATTAAAGACTTGATTCGTGGTAATAACATTGACTTGGTTGGGCTGGTTGAAACCTTTAAAGAATCCTTCTCCCCTAATGAACTTTCTGCCATCGCGGGCATGGATAGATTTGATTGGCATGTGCTACCTGCCTCCGATCATTCGGGAGAGATCCTGATTGGCTCAAAAAAGATATGTTCGATTTCGTGGCCTTTGATCATGGTGTTTTCTAGGCAAGCACGGTAGTCTGTCACAAAGCCCTCAATATTCTATGGGAAATCATCGTGGTTTATGGCCCGGCCGATCATTCGCTTTCCTCCTTATTCTTGGACGAGCTCTCTGCTAAGATTGAGGCATGTAATTTACCGATTATTATCGGTGGGGATTTCAACCTCCTTTGCTCTCCTGCTGACAAAAGTAATGACAATTTTTCTTGGAGGCTGGTGAACGCTTTCAATGACTTCATTAGTATCAATGCTATCTGCGAGCTACCTAGGATTGGGGCCCGCTTCACTTGGTCTAACCATCAGGCCAACCCGATTAGATTGGTACTTGCCAGAGTTTTTATGTGTTCTAGTTGGGATTCTCTCTTTCCTCGGGCCTCCCTCACCGCTAAATGTATCGTTGGCTCGGATCACACCCCCCTTATTCTTGATGGTGGGCTACATCAAGATAGACCTCCTGCCAGATTCCAATTTGATGCCTCTTGGCTGTTTGTTGAAGGGTTTTATGATTTGCTTGCCTCAAAGATTACTCGTCTCCTATCCACTAACCCGCGTTCCTTTGGTCCACTCGATGATTGGCACTTTTGCTCTTACAATTTGCACAAATTTCTGAGAGGCTGGTCCTGTAATCACGCTGCAGAGGAGCGTCGCTCGAAAGACGCTCTCGAACCTCAAATCTTGGCCCTTGATCGTTTAGCTGATCCTTTTGGGCTCTCTGAAGATGGGTGGTCTTTGCGATACAATCTTGAATCAGCCTTGATGCATTTGCATCAACAGGCGGAAATTTATTGGCGGCAGCGGGTCACACTTAATTGGACTCTAAAAGGGGATTCCCCCACGGCTTATTTTTTTGCTATCGCTATCGGTAGGAGGAGGCATTGTGGTATTAACAGCCTGATCATTAATGGTGTGCGGTCTTCTGACCAACCTGTGATACTCTCTCACGTGGTGGAGCTCTTCTCTTCGTTATTAGGGTCCAAACCTCCCTAGGGATTTTCTATCTCGCCAAACTTGTGGGACCACAACATGAAAATTTCGGCCGATGAAAATGCTGAGTTGTTGATGCCCCTTTCTGATAAGGAGACCTGGGATGTGATTAATTCTGCTAACCCCAATGTTGCTTCCGGGCCGGATGGCTTTTCGATTCCCTTCTTCCGGAAGTTTTGGCCTCAGTTGAGGCAGTTGATTTAAATGTTATTCAGGGGTTTTGCCTAGGCACTATAGATATTTCTTGCCTCAATTACGCGGTGATCACCCTGATTCCTAAAGTAAAAGCAGCTGAGCTGATCTCCCAGTTCAGACCCATTGCGCTTATCAATAATTTTGCTAAGTTTCCTGTTAAGGGCTTTGCTACCCGCTTGTCTCCTGTTGCGCATAGAGTTATCAGCCCCTACCAGTCAGCTTTCATCAAAGGGCGCTTCATATTAGATGGTACCCTTTGTCTTCATGAAATAGTTCATGACTTGAGGATTCGTAATTCTAAGTCTGTTATTTTAAAACTAGACTTTGAGAAGGCCTATGATTTGGTCAGTTGGCCTTTTCTCAGGAAGGTTCTTCTGGCGAAAGGTTTTGACGGGGCGTATGTTCATCGTATTATGCAGTTGGTCTCGGGGGGCTACACTACGGTCTATGTGAATGGCCATATTAGTAATTTTTTTGTCAATGGCAGAGGCCTCCGTCAAGGGGACCCTGCTTCTCCTGTCCTGTTCAATTTTGTGGCCGATGCCTTTTCTCGCATTTTATCTAGGGCGGCTCAGCATGGTCATATCATGCCTGTGGTCTCTCATCTAGTCCTTGATGGTGTCACTCACTTGCAATACGCTGATGACACCATTATTATGGTTGAACTGAATGATGCATGCATTGCCCACCTCAAGTTCATCCTTTTATGCTTGGAGGTCGTCTCGGGTCTTAAAATTCACTTCTCCAAAAGTGAGGTCCTAGTTACTGGTGTTGATGATGCAGAGGCCTTGAGAGTGGCTAGGTTTCTTAACTGTTCCCTGGGCTCCTTCCCCTTCAAATATATGGGCCTTCCCATCTCTCCTGTTCTGCTACGCTCTAAGGATTTTGCTCCGGTTGTTTCTAAGGTGGGAAATAGGGTTCTCCCCTGGAGAGGTAGATATAACACCAATGCTGGCAAAGTGGCTTTGATTAACGCTTGCCTTTCCTCCCTCCCTATGTTTCTAATGGGCTTCTATCTCCTATCGGGTGGTATTCATGCCAGTTTTGACAAGCACAGGGGTGCGTTTTATTGGAATGCTGCCGACAACAAACGGAAATATAGGCTGGTTAAATGGAAGCTCATGTGTAGGCCTAAAAACCTTGGGGGATTAGGGATTATCAACACGATGGTCATGAACAAATGTCTTCTAATCAAATGGTGGTGGAAAATCATGACTCGTGGGGCTGGCTCCTTATGGTACTCTATTCTTAAAGCCTAATACTTCCCACACTCTAGCCCGATGTTTGAAGTGGCCCAGCGTGGCTCCCAATTCTGGAAAGACCTTTTTAAAGTCAGACCTTTATTCCTGGATCATGTGAAGTTCAATGTTGGTAAGGGTACCTCGGTTCATTTTTGGCGTGATTGGTGGTGTGGTGATACTCCTCTGGCAGTTAGCTTTCCGGTTCTTTTTCCGTATTGCCCTAATCCAGAGATCTCCATCGTGGAGGTGGCGGCTAATAATTGGGATTTGGCTTTTCACCGTTCCTTGTCCCCTGAAGAGTTGGATGACTGGCAAAGACTCTTTGCCTTCTTCCCCCTGCTCTCGGAGACGCAGGATACGGTGATCTGTCCTCATTCTCCTTCTGGTCATTTTTCAGTTAAATCCTTGTATTCTAGGCTCATCGGAGGTTCCCCTTCGAAAATATTTTCTTGCATCTGGCGGTCCAAAGCTCATCCTAAGATTAAAATCTTCCTCTGGCAGGCCTTTAGAGGTCGTCTCCCTGTGGCCGACCAAATTCGTAAGCGGAACGGGCCGGGATTGGCTTTCTGTGCCCTATGCGGTGCCGCGGAGGATACGAACCATATCTTTTTTCATTGTGTGTTAGCTAAGTTGGTCTGGAGCTGTGTCTGCTCATGGCTCCAGGTTACTTGGAATCCCTCCGCCTTTCATGAGCTGAGAAACCTTGCCAGCTCACTGGTTGGGGTGACTAAGAGAGTTTTCTGGGTTGGCCTGGGTGTGATATGCTGGTCTTTGTGGACGATTAGGAACAAATTTACGATCGAGCACGTCTTCCCATCTAAGGATGCTGACGTTCTTTTCAAATCTTGTATCTTCTTGCAGCAGTGGAGATCATTGACTAAGGACGACGACCGGGGAGCGCTGGACCTGCTCATATCTAAAATTCGGGCCTCGGTGTCTTCTATTTCTGGGCAGGACCCTGGCGCCTGATCTTTCATGTCGATGTTTCGTCGTCTTCGTTGCTGGCGGTGTCTACTTCTTCTCCGGCCTGCGTACCGTGTCTGGCAGGTTGCCATGTACCCCTGATACTCTCTTGCTATTGGTCCCTAGTACTGTTGTCGTGTTTTATTGCTGGCTTCGCCTTTTGCTGGTGTTGGGCTTGTGACTCTGCCTTGTGGATTTATTTATAAAGTCGGGCTATGGCCTTTTCTTTAAAAAAGAGGATGATCTTTCATGATTAGAGCGGATCATGCGAAGAACAAGAAGAACACATGAGGGGAAAACATGAGGGAAACGAGAGGAAAACACTCAAATCAACAAGATTCGATTACACATGTGCTAGATCTGAGTACACAATGGGACACATCATTCAAACACAACAAGGGATGGTACAAAAGATCGGTAGTTCTTCCCAATCCGTGAGGATGTGGGGGCTTGAATCCACCAGGGGATCTTCCCTTGATGAGTTCTTGAATCCACTTGGGATCTTCTGCATGGGAGGCCTCAGTCTCCAATGGAGTATGTATCAAGTGGATGAGAAAAGATTTGTCTCTAAAATGAGCTAAACCAATGCTAACCCTAAAACGGAGGAAGAATAAGAGTATTTATAGTCTAGGGGTCGAAGGAGTACATGGGCCTCTGTTGGGGAACGTAGCAGAAATTCAAAATTTTCCTACGTGTCACCAAGATCTATCTATGGAGAGACTAGCAACGAGGGGAAGGAGAGTGCATCTACATACCCTTGTAGATCGCTAAGCGGAAGCGTTCAAGTGAACGGGGTTGATGGAGTCGTACTCGTCGTGATTCAAATCACCGATGACCAAGTGCCGAACGCACGGCACCTCCGCGTTCAACACACGTACAGCCCGGTGACGTCTCCCACGCCTTGATCCAGCAAGGAGAGAGGGAGAGGTTGAGGAAGACTTCATCCAACAGCAGCACAACGGCGTGGTGGTGGTGGAGGAGCGTGGCTATCCTGCAGGGCTTCGCCAAGCACCACAGCAGAGGAGGGAGAGAGAGACGCAGGGCTGCACCAAGAGGGAGATTGAATCTTGTGTGTTTTGGGGCAGCCCTAGGCCTCATATATATAGGGGAAGGGGAGGGCTGCGCCCCCTCTAGGGTTTCCACACCCTAGGGGTGGCGGCCAGCCCTAGATGGGAACCAAAGGGGCGGCCAAGAGGGGGGAGAGGGGAAGGAACCCACTAGGTGGGCCTTAAGGCCCAACTGGACTAGGGTTTGCCCCCTCCCACTCATCCTTGCGCCTTGGGCCCCTTGTGGGGGGCGCACCAGCCCTCCTAGGGGCTGGTCCCCTCCCACACTTGGCCCACGCAGCCTTCTGGGGTTGGTGGCCCCACTTGGTGGACCCCCGGGACCCTCCCGGTGGTCCCGGTACGTTACCGATAAACCCCGAAACTCTTCCGGTGTCCAAAACAGGACTTCCCATATATAAATCTTTACCTCCGGACCATTCCGGAACTCCTCGTGACGTCCGGGATCTCATCCGGGACTCTGAACAACATTCGGTAACCACATACTAACTTCCTTTATAACCCTAGCGTCATCGAACCTTAAGTGTGTAGACCCTACGGGTTCGGGAGACATGCAGACATGACCGAGACGTTCTCCAGTCAATAACCAACAGCGGGATCTGGATACCCATGTTGGCTCCCACATGTTCCACGATGATCTCATCGGATGAACCACGATGTCAAGGACTTAATCAATCCCGTATACAATTTCCTTTGTCTATCGGTACGATACTTGCCCGAGATTCGATCGTCGGTATCCCGATACCTTGTTCAATCTCGTTACCGGCAAGTCTCTTTACTCGTTCTGTAACACATCATCCCGTGATCAACTCCTTGATCACATTGTGCACATTATGATGATGTCCTACCGAGTGGGCCCAGAGATACCTCTCCGCTTACACGGAGTGACAAATCCCAGTCTCGATTCGTGCCAACCCAACAGACACTTTCAGAGATACCCGTAGTGTACCTTTATAGCCACCCAGTTACGTTGTGACGTTTGGCACACCCAAAGTATTCCTACGGTATCCGGGAGTTGCACAATCTCATGGTCTAAGGAAATGATACTTGACATTAGCAAAGCTTTAGCATACGAACTACACGATCTAGTGCTATGCTTAGGATTGGGTCTTGTCCATCACATCATTCTCCCAATGATGTGATCCCGTTATCAACGACATCCAATGTCCATGGTCAGGAAACCGTAACCATCTATTGATCAACGAGCTAGTCAACTAGAGGCTTACTAGGGACATGGTGTTGTCTATGTATCCACACATGTATTTGTGTTTCCTATCAATACAATTATAGCATGGATAATAAACGATTATCATGAACAAGGAAATATAATAATAACTAATTTATTATTGCCTCTAGGGCATATTTCCAACAGTCTCCCACTTGCACTAGAGTCAATAATCCAGTTCACATCGCTATGTGATTAACACTCAAGGTCACATCACCATGTGACTAACACCCAAAGAGTTTTACTAGAGTCAATAATCTAGTTCACATTTACCATGTGATCAACACTCGATGAGTTCTGGGTTTGATCATGTTGCTTGTGAGAGAGGTTTTAGTCAACGGGTCTGAACCTTTCAGATCCGTGTGTGCTTTACAAATCTCTATGTCATCTCCTAGATGTAGCTACCACGTTCTATTTGGAGCTATTCCAAATAACTGTTCTACTTGGAGCTATTCTAAACTGTTGCTCCCTTATACGTATCCGGTATCTCTACTCAGAGCTATCCGGATAGGTGTTAAGCTTGCATCGACGTAACCCTTTACGACGAACTCTTTACCACCTCCATAATCGAGAAAAATTCCTTAGTCCACTGGTTACTAAGGATAACTTTGACCGCTGTCCTGTGATCCATTCTTGGATCACTCTTGTACCCCTTGACTGACTCACGGCAAGGCACACTTCAGGTGCGGTACACAGCATAGCATACTGAAGAGCCTACGTCTTAAGCATAGTGGACGACCTTCGTCCTTTCTCTCTATTCTGCCGTGGTCGAGCTTTAAGTCTTAACTTCATACCTTACAACTCAGGCAAGAACTTCTTCTTTGACTGATCCATCTTGAACACCTTCAAGATCATGTCAAGGTATGTGCTCATTTGAAAGTTCCATTAAGCGTTTTGATCTATCCATATAGATCTTGATGCTCAATGCTCAAGTAGCTTAATCCAGGCTTTCAATTGAAAAACACTTTTCAAATAACCCTATATGCTTTCTTAGAAATTCTACATCATTTCTGATCAACAATATGTCAACAACATATACTCATCAGAAATTCTATAGTGCTCCCACTCACTTCTTTGGAAATACAAGTTTCTCATAAACTTTGCATAAACCAAAATCTTTGATCATCTCATCAAAGCATACATTCCAACTCCGAGATGCTTACTCCAGTCCTTAGAAGGATTGCTGGAGCTTTGCATACTTATTAGCATATTTCAGGGTTGACAAAACCTTCTGGTTGTATCACATACAACCTTTCCTCATAAATCGTCGAGGAAACAATGTTTTGATATCCTATCTGCAAGATTTCATAAATAGTGCAGTAACTGCTAATATAATTCCAACAGACTTTTCAGCATCGCTACAGGTGAGAAAGTCTCATCGTAGTCAACTCCTTGAACTTGTCGAAAACATCTTAACGACAAGTTGAGCTTTCTTAATGGTGACATTTACCATCATTGTCCGTCTTCCTTTTAAAATCCATCTGTACTCAAAGCCTTACGACCATCAAGTAGTTCTTCCAAAGTCTACACTTTGTTTTCATACATGGATCCTCTCTCGGATTTTATGGTCTCGGGCCATTTATTGGAATCCGGGCCCACCATCGCTTCTCCATAGCTCGTAGGTTCATTGTTGTCTCGCAACATGACTTCCAAGACAGGATTACGTACCACTCAGAAGTAGTATGCATCCTTGTCATCCTACAAGGTTTGGGAGTGACTTGATCCGGAGTCTCGTGATCAATATCATAAGCTTCCACTTCAATTGGTGTAGGTGCCACAAGAACAATTTCCTGTGCCCCGCCACACACTAGTTGAAGAGACGGTTCAATAACCTCATCAAGTTTCCATCATCCTCCCACTCAATTCTTTCGAGAGAAACTTTTCCTCGAGAAAGGACCCGATTCTAGAAACAATCCCTTATTGCTTTCGAATCTGAGACAGGAGGTATACCCAACTGTTTTGGGTGTCCTATGAAGATGCATTTATCCGCTTTGGGTTCGAGCTTATCAGCCTGAAACTTTTTCACATAAGCATCGCAGCCCCAAACTTTTAAGAAATGACAGCTTAGGTTTCTCTAAACCATAGTTCATACAGTGTCATCTTATCGGAATTACGTGGTGCCCTATTTAAATTGAATATGGTTGTCTCTAATGCCTAACCCATAAACTATCATGGTAATTCGATAAGAGACATCATGGTATGCATCATATCCAATAGGGTGCAGTTATGATGTTCGGACACACCATCACACTATGGTGTTCCAGGCTGTATCAGTTGTGAAACAATTTCCACAATGTCTTAATTTTGTGCCAAACTCGTAATTCAGATATTCATCTCTATGATCATATCATAGATATTTTATCCTCTTGTCACGACGATCTTTCAACTTCACCCTGAAATTACTTGAACCTTTCAATAATTCAGACTCGTGATTCATCAAGTAAATATACTCGACATCTACTCAAATCATCTGTGAAGTAAGAACATAACGATATCCACTACACGCCTCAGCACTCATTGGACTGCACACATCAAAATGTATTACTTCCAACAAGTTGCTTTCTAGTTCCATTTTACTGAAACCGAGGCTTTCAGTCATCTTGCCCATGTGGTATGATTTGCATGTCTCAAGTGATTCAAGATCAATTGAGTACAAACGGTCCATTTGCATGGAGTTTCCTCATGCATATACACCAATAGACATGGTTCGCATGTCTCAAACTTTTCAAAAATGAGTGAGCCCAAAGATCCATCAACATGGAGCTTCCTCATGCGTTTTATACCGATATGACTTACGTGGCAGTGCCACAAGTAGGTGGTACTATCATTACTATCTTTTGGCATGAACATGTGTACCACTACGATCGAGATTCAATAAACCATTCATTTTAGGTGTAAGACCATTGAAGATATTATTCAAATAAACAGAGTAACCATTTAAATGAATAACCGTATTGCGATAGACATAATCCAATCATGTCTATGCTCAACGCAAACACCAATCTCGATGGTAGAGGGAGCGTGCGATGTTTGATCATATCAACATTGGAAATACTTCCAACACATATCGTCAACTCACCTTTAGCTAGTCTCCGTTTAATCCGTAGCTTTTATTTCGAGTTACTAACACTTAGCAACCGAACCGGTATCTAATACCCTGGTGCTACTAGGAGTACTAGTAAAGTACACATCAACACAATGTATATCCAATATACTTCTATCGACCTTGCCAGCCTTCTTATCTACCAAGTATCTAGGGTAATTCTGCTCCAGTGGTTGTTCCCCTTATTACAGAAGCACTTAGTCTCGGGTTTGGGTTCAACCTTGGGTTTCTTCATTGGAGCAGCAGCTGAATTGCTGTTTCATGAAGTATCCCTTTGTGCCCTTGCCCTTCTTGAAACTAGTGGTTTTACCAACCATCAATAATTGATGCTCCTTCTTGATTTCTACTTTCGTGGTGTCAAACATCGCGAATAACTCAAGGATCATCATATATGTCCCTGATATATTATAGTTCATCACGAAGCTCTAGCAGCTTGGTGGTTATGACTTCGGAGAAACATCACTATCTCATCTGGAAGATCAACTCCCACTCGATTCAAAATGATTGTTGTACTCAGACAATCTGAGCACAAGCTCAACAATTGAGCTTTTCTCCTTAGTTTGTAGGCTAAGAAAATCGTCGGAGGTCTTATACCTCTTGACATGGGCACGAGCCTGAAATCCCAATTTCAGCCCTTAAAACATCTCATATGTTTCGCGACGTTTCAAAACGTCTTCGGTGCCTCAACTCTAAACCGTTTAACTGAATTATCACGTAGTTATCAAATGCGTATGTCAGATGTTCGCAACATCTACAGACGACGTTCGAGGTTCAGCACACTGAGCGGTGCATTAAGGACATAAGCCTTCTAAGAAGCAATGAGGACAATCCTCAGTTTACGGACCTAGTCCGCATAATTGCTACTATCAACTTTCAACTAATTTTTCTCTAGGAACATATCTAAATAGTAGAACTATAGCGTGAGCTACGACATAATTTGCAAAATCCTTTTGACTATGTTCAGGATAATTAAGTTCATCTTATGAACTCCCACTCAGATAGACATCCCTCTAGTCATCTAAGTGATTACATGATCCGAGTCAACTAGGCCGTGTCCGATCATCACGTGAGACGGACTAGTCAGCATCGGTGAACATCTTCATGTTGATCGTATCTTCTATACGACTCATGCTCGACCTTTCGGTCTTCTATGTTCCGAGGCCATGTCTATACACATGCTAGGCTCGTCAAGTTAACCCTAAGTGTTTTGCATGTGTAAAACTGTCTTACACCCGTTGTATGTGAACGTTAGAATCTATCACACCCGATCATCACGTGGTGCTTCGAAACGACGAACTTTAGCAACGGTGCACAGTTAGGGGAGAACACTTCTTGAAATTTTAATGAGGGATCATCTTATTTACTACCGTCGTTCTAAGAAAATAAGATGTATAAACATGATAAACATCACATGCAATCAAATAGTGACATGATATGGCCAATATCACTTTGCTCCTTTTGATCTCCATCTTCGGGGCTCCATGATCATCATCGTCACCGGCATGACACCATGATCTCCATCATCGTGTCTTCTTGAAGTTGTCACGTCATCTATTACTTCTACTACTACAGCTAACGGTTAGCAATAAAGTAAAGTAATTACATGACGTTTAAGTTGACACGCAGGTCATAAATAAATAAAGACAACTCCTATGGCTCCTGCCGGTTGTCATACTCATCGACATGCAAGTCGTGATTCCTATTACAAGAACATGATCAATCTCATACATCACATATATCATTCATCACATCCTTTGGCCATATCACATCACATAGCATACCCTGCAAAAACAAGTTAGACGTCCTCTAATTGTTGTTTGCATGTTTTACGTGGCTGCTATGGGTTTCTAGCAAGAACGTTTCTTACCTACGCAAAGACCACAACGTGATATGCCAATTGCTATTTACCCTTCATAAGGACCCTTTTCATCGAATCCGATCCGACTAAAGTGGGAGAGACAGACACCCGCCAGCCACCTTATGCAACTAGTGCATGTTTGTCGGTGGAACCGGTCTCACGTAAGAGTACGTGTAAGGTTGGTCCGGGCCGCTTCATCCCACGATGCCGCCGAATCAAGATAAGACTAGTAACGGCAAGCATATTGAACAAAAATCAACGCCCACAACTACTTTGTGTTCTACTCGTGCATAGAATCTACGCAATAGACCTAGCTCATGATGCCACTGTTGGTGAACGTAGCAGAAATTCAAAATTTTCCTACGTGTCACCAAGATCTATCTATGGAGAGACTAGCAACGAGGGGAAGGAGAGTGCATCTACATACCCTTGTAGATCGCTAAGCGGAAGTGTTCAAGTGAACGGGGTTGATGGAGTCGTACTCGTCGTGATTCAAATCACCGATGACCAAGTGCCGAACGCACGGCACCTCCGCGTTCAACACACGTACAGCCCGGTGACGTCTCCCACGCCTTGATCCAGCAAGGAGAGAGGGAGAGGTTGAGGAAGACTTCATCCAACAGCAGCACAACGGCGTGGTGGTGGTGGAGGAGCGTGGCTATCCTGTAGGGCTTCGCCAAGCACCACAGAAGAGGAGGGAGAGAGAGACGCAGGGCTGCACCAAGAGGGAGATTGAATCTTGTGTGTTTTGGGGCAGCCCTAGGCCTCATATATATAGGGGAAGGGGAGGGCTGCGCCCCCTCTAGGGTTTCCACACCCTAGGGGTGGCGGCCAGCCCTAGATGGGAACCAAAGGGGCGGCCAAGAGGGGGGAGAGGGGAAGGAACCCACTAGGTGGGCCTTAAGGCCCAACTGGACTAGGGTTTGCCCCCTCCCACTCATCCTTGCGCCTTGGGCCCCTTGTGGGGGGCGCACCAGCCCTCCTAGGGGCTGGTCCCCTCCCACACTTGGCCCACGCAGCCTTCTGGGGTTGGTGGCCCCACTTGGTGGACCCCGGGACCCTCCCGGTGGTCCCGGTACGTTACCGATAAACCCCGAAACTCTTCCGGTGTCCAAAACAGGACTTCCCATATATAAATCTTTACCTCCAGACCATTCCGGAACTCCTCGTGACGTCCGGGATCTCATCCGGGACTCCGAACAACATTCGGTAACCACATACTAACTTCCTTTATAACCCTAGCGTCATCGAACCTTAAGTGTGTAGACCCTACGGGTTCGGGAGACATGCAGACATGACCGAGACGTTCTCCAGTCAATAACCAACAGCGGGATCTGGATACCCATGTTGGCTCCCACATGTTCCACGATGATCTCATCGGATGAACCATGATGTCAAGGACTTAATCAATCCCGTATACAATTTCCTTTGTCTATCGGTACGATACTTGCCCGAGATTCGATCGTCGGTATCCCGATACCTTGTTCAATCTCGTTACCGGCAAGTCTCTTTACTCGTTCTGTAACACATCATCCCGTGATCAACTCCTTGATCACATTGTGCACATTATGATGATGTCCTACCGAGTGGGCCCAGAGATACCTCTCCGCTTACACGGAGTGACAAATCCCAGTCTCGATTCGTGCCAACCCAACAGACACTTTCAAAGATACCCGTAGTGTACCTTTATAGCCACCCAGTTACGTTGTGACGTTTGGCACACCCAAAGTATTCCTACGATATCCGGGAGTTGCACAATCTCATGGTCTAAGGAAATGATACTTGACATTAGCAAAGCTTTAGCATACGAACTACACGATCTAGTGCTATGCTTAGGATTGGGTCTTGTCCATCACATCATTCTCCCAATGATGTGATCCCGTTATCAACGACATCCAATGTCCATGGTCAGGAAACCGTAACCATCTATTGATCAACGAGCTAGTCAACTAGAGGCTTACTAGGGACATGGTGTTGTCTATGTATCCACACATGTATTTGAGTTTCCTATCAATACAATTATAGCATGGATAATAAACGATTATCATGAACAAGGAAATATAATAATAACTAATTTATTATTGCCTCTAGGGCATATTTCCAACAGCCTCGACCCGAGTCACTGCGCGCAGGCAGGGCCGGAAGTTCCAGGCACTGGAGGTTCCGGGCAAAGGTCTGGGCAGGGTCCGGGCTACCTAGAGAGTTGGCATGGCTTGAACTGATGATGCGGATCATCCTACGGACATCACCATGTTAAGAGTTCATTCGGCAAGTGACACGTGCTACATCTACTTCACATACATAAAGGTGAATCATCTCCTTTACACGTGTTCACTTGATCCCTTTGAGGATGGTATACTACCTGACACCCCTCTCGTGTGCATGCATTGGTATTGTTGGAGCATAACAAACGAGGAGGGGGAGTGCAAGTTCCAAGGATCACCCACACCATCTGCGAGGGATGCATGGAAGAGAAGGAAGAAGAAGCGTGGACAAGCTTCTGGAAATCCCGGAACTTCTGGCCTCATGCCCGGAACTTCCGGCCCTGCCGCACCGAAGCTATCCAAGAGTCTGCCAACTCTTTGGATAGCCCAGACTCTGCCGGGACATTCTCCTGGAACTTCCGGCCTGCCTGCGCGCAAAGACTCTGGCCAAGGCCCATGTACCCTTTTGTCCCTCACTTACCCCTTCGTGGCTACTAACATATATACTCAACCCCCTCCTCCATTCTAGGGTTAGCATTGGTTTAGCTCATTTAGAGATAGAGATTTGCTCATCCTTGTGGTTCTACTCCAGCGAGTGAGACCGCGGCCTCTATGGAGAAGATCCACGCTTGGATTCAAGGCCCCTCACGAGAAGATCCCTCGCGGACTCAAGGCCTCCTCATGGAGATGAACTAGCTACCATTTGTATCGTCCTTTGTTGACATTGGATCGTGTATCTCTGTTTGTGTTCATGCATCTAGCAAATGTGTGACCATCTCGTTAATTTGAGTGTTTCCTCGCGTTTTCCCTCGCGTTTTCCCTCTTGTGTTCTTCATGCTCTTCACGGGATCCCCTCCAAATTGTGAAAGGTCAGCCCTAGGGTTTCCACCCTACACCATGCATTTGGAGTCTCCCCCCTCCGTTTCTAGCCTTCTTTTGCTTGATTTCGTCCAAAATTCAAAAATCCCCACCAAATACAGCCCCAATTGTTTTTTGTGATTTGTTGGTTTGGATGATGTTTTGTTGATTTTGATCCATGGATTTGCTTTCTTACTAGTGGATCTAGCTTTCCCCATCTTTCTCCCCATTTCCATCCACGAAATCATCTCAATTTTGCCCTAGGAAATCATGTTTTTCCGTCCCCGTTCTCAGATCTAGAATTTAGGGTTCGTCCCGGAAGAAATTCCGTGACCCCCGGAACTTCTGGGCTAACCAGAGAGTTTACCCCAAAAATCCCCAGACTCCCTGCATTTTTTCCACGACCCCTGGAACTTCCGGCCCTAGGCCCAAAACTTCCGGCCTAACAAGAAACTTTCCCCAAAATTTCAGCATTGCCCTTCTTCACTATTTTCATCACAACGTTTCGCTCCGAACTCCGATTTGAGCGTTCTTTGGCTCATTTTGAAGCTATCAACGTGCCCGAGGTCCACACATTGGTTTCACCACCATTTGAATCCATCAAAAGTTTGGAACTTTGGCATCATTTCCTAGGCCTTCCACCATATCATCCCTAATACCACCATAGCCTTCCGCAACCTAACCCATTTTGATATATATAGCACTAGTGGTTGCTTGACTAGTGATTAGAGTCTCCTAAGATGTTTAGGGTACTTTGGGACGGTTACTTCTTCATCCACCAACCACCATAACTTTCTCATAACCTTGCCCACCATACCCTTCCACCACCTCAACTTAACCCAATTTTGTTTAGGCTTGTTCGAGTTGTGGTTTGTGTCTCCTAAGGTGTTTCGGCTACTTAGGAATGGTGACTTCAACTCCGACAACGTGTATAGTCCACCACCAAAACCTCCACTTCCGCATTGCATACTCCAAAACCCATCAGTGCATTTTCGCAATCCCATTGAGCTTTCAAAACCACCACCGCATTCCGCTACAACCATTTGACATCTCCCTTTGGAGATTTGAGTTGTGGTTTTTCCGCTTTCTAGGGTATTTTGGCTAACTAGGAAAGGTTCGACATCGATAACACCGTGGCTCAACTTCGCCAAGGATTTGACATCAACCACCTTCACCATTTTAACACCCTATATCTTCTTGGTATCGTGGTATCCCATCATTGTACTTTCTTCCTGCCATTGTATTGATAACCCCTAGCCCATTTTGTGTCACTTGCCTATCGAGACTAGCCATTTGAGTATTGCCTGCAACGTTACTCGTGCACATTAGTGATGATCGATCTACACCTTCCATTGCATACATACCATATCATATTGGTATCATAGTACCATCCCTTATGTCACAAGATTGTTCCCGCATATACACAATTGCTATCTTGATTTGTGCATTTCGCATAGTGGCCATATAAAAAACAAGAATAAGCTTTTAAGAAAAAAGAGAAAAACAAAGAGCTTGTAAGCAATAGCCATAGCATCATACCACATTGCATATAAGATTGTCATATCCGATCATCTTGGATCAAATTGAGAGAGACACCGGAACATCATACATATAGCATATTTGGGATAGAAGTTGTTGCATCTTTGCTTTGTAGGTTGTGCACAAGTCTCGTATCCGCCTATAGTGCACTCATGCTAGCGTCTCTCTAGAATTGTGCAACAAGAGCATTTTTCATGGATTCCACATTTTGTTTTTTTTCCTTGGTTGCACGACCCACTTCTCTATCCGTGTGTGTGTTTCCATGTGCCATTCATTGCTATTGGTCTACTTGTTCCACTTGCGAATTTGTGAATCTTTTTCAACTTACGAATTATTGACTCTTGCTAACACTTTCCATCAAATTTTTGTGACACTATGCTCACCAAGATCCACCAAACGCCTTACATATGTAGGTGTGAGAATTGACAAGATCCGGTACCAATTGTGCTATTTCCTTGATACATTATTGAGTGATCATTGATCCATCAACATTGGGTAAGGTACATTGGTCTACTTCTCTTTCTCCCACTCACATTTGCTCGAGTCTTGTGATGGATAGGCATTGCACACCTCCTTCGGTCTATAACAACAACGACGAGTTTGGTGCCATGAATAACAACTTCGATGACAAGATGGATGCTCAAATGCAAGATGTTGGATCCGGGGTTCCGCAGATCCTTGAGAGGTTCGAACACTAGAGTGCGTGCGAAGAACTCGTCCTCACCAATCTGCCTGCTCAATGATTCCTATGCCTAACTCGACGAACCCAAGGGACAAGAGATGCATTAGTTTATCCTGGTTCGGGCCACCTTGCGGTGTAAAACCCTACTCCAGCTTTGTGGTGGATTGCCTCGAGGGGCTGAGGATGAACTAGTACAATGGTTGAACAACCTCGGGAGGTGAGGTGTTCTTGAGCTCGATGAGCTACTGGGTGAGAGGATAATCTAAATTACCCGTCTTCTTCTATGGTGGTGGCTAAGTCCTATTTATAGCGGCCTTGGTCCTCTTCCCAAATGCAAGGCGGGAAGGGATCCCACAACAGCCAACCAGTACAAGTTATCCTGGCAAAAGTAGTCTTCGCATGCAAAAGCCTTTGGTGGGGACACCAAGGTGGGTTCCGTGATGACCTCCGTCCTGTCGTCCTGGCGGTCTTGGTCTTGTTGCACCGATATGGAAACATTTGCTTGATTCCTTGGGACTCCGCGCCTGCGCTTGCCTCCTTGGCACCAAAGGGGAAACTGGTACACTACACCCACTGGCGCCCGCCTGGCCGTGGTCGTCATGGCTCACATCATGTGAACCTTGTGAGGTGCACCTTGCCTTGATATCTCTGCTCCTCAGGAGCCAGCCTGGTGAGGACGCCCCCAGGGAGGCCTTGGTGTCATCTGCCTCGCGAGGCTTGGCCCCTCGCGAGTGTCTTGGTTTGTGGTTGCTGAAGCTCGGCCGTACGGGGCCGTTGATGGAGCCACGTCGCGGGCCACACGGAGGCAAGTCTGGGTGCCCCCGTTTTCAGGACGCCGGCAGTAGCCCCCGGGCCCAAGGCGCGCTCGTACTTGGCTTCAAGGCGAAGCCAAAGGGAAAGTGCGGAGCGCCGCGGGCCCCAACCACCTACGTCCTTGGTTGACGCATGGCAATTAATGGGACATGGGCGCCTCCGCTTCCTCATGCTGCCTCGGCAACCGTTCAACTTGACGAGACCTTGCTGCATGCAGAGACCATCATTATGTGTGATCAGCCAGCGGTTGGCCTCCTTCCTCCTATAAATGAGGGGAGGGGCGGAGGCCCCCTTGCTCATCTCTGTCTTCTTGCAGTCTGCTTCTTCTTATCCTTTCTTGTCTCTCCATCTCGCTGTAGCTCCTTATGGTGCTGACGAGGAAGTTCTCCGCTGCCAAGAAGGGGAAGGCCCCCAAGGAGGGACTTGACTCACCACCTCCCAAGAGAGGGCGAGGCCGCCCCCGCAAGCATGCTGCGACCCCTGCGGTGGCTCCTCGGGGGCACGGGCGCACCTTGGCCGGTCGTGGCAGTGCTTCTTCTTGTGGTGGGTACCACTAGGGGCTAGGTAGCCCTTGCAATGAGGGGAGGCGTTCCATGGTCGCCTGACCTCCCTGGTCGTGCTTCCACTCTGCCGAGGTGCTCCCTGAGTTCGTCATGTGGCCGGAGAGACCAACCGGCACCTGGCTCCTGCTCCCCCGCTTCTTCGCGGGTGAGCTGCCGGGCGTGGGGCCAGACGGCCTCTGGCTGCAGGCTGACGACTGTTGCAGCAAGCCCTACTGGGTCGGGGTCAAAGTTTACGCCGCCAGGGATGTGTCCCTGGCCCGCGGCTGGCAGGCCTTTGCCTGCACGTGCGGCTTGAGCAGGAGGTGCGCCCTCCATTTCAAGTTTGACGGCACCGTGACCCTCTTCGTGAGGGTGTTTGGGGAGGACGATCGTCCCGCAGGGTGCTGCCCCGAAGATGACGGCGGCGACGATGAGCTTGGACTTGATGACAACCGCGACGACGCTGCGGGTGAGCTTGCCATTGGCGGCGGCCGAGGCTAGTTCGGTGGCGGCGGCTCCTCCAACGAGAGCACGAGCAACGGTGGCTATGACTAGCCACCACATCTCCGAGCTCGCTTCATGGATGGCAGTGGGTCGTCTCGTCGCCGCGGTTCAGTGAAGCGGGAGGAAGGCTCAGACTGAGCCCGGAGGCCTCCGGAGACCGGCCTCAGGAGCCGTTGTGGTCGCGTGGGCTACTTTTGTTTAGCCTTTCTCTTTCCCTGCATTCTGAAAAAGTCAAGGGCCCTGCTGGGGCGTGTAATGAACCATGGTACATACGCCGCTATGTTATGCTTGTTGTTCTGATGTATGCTATTATGTTCATGTCCGGGTAGGTGCGGTAGGATAACTTAGCTTGATACACTCGCGGTAGTCTCACGCCTTGTGATGGCGTGCCCTCCATCGTCTCGCGAGGTCCCCTTGCTGCCGGCTCAGGGGCTGCTGACCTCGGGAGACATCGTGAAGCTACAGAATTGTCAGAAAATTTTGCTGGGTGTCCTGTTCTTCCTTACGCGAGTCCTCGGGCGTGGGCTAGTTGTGGCTTAGTGCATCGCATCGCGGTACCCGGGGGGCACGGACATAAGAAGATTCTCAAACCACAAGCTCGTTTGAGGGTGTCTCGCAAGGATAGAAAAAGCCACAGCCCTGGGGAACAGGGCCGTGGCGAAGTATGTTTGTGGCGCGGGGTGGGCCCGATGCGCACGCACATACCTGTCCAGCCCCCATGCGCGAGACGCATGAGGAAGAGCGAGAGGCAACTGCCGCCCTCCTAGGCCGAGACCGACATCAAGAGAAAAGATGAGAGGGAAATCCAACATGGAAATCCAAAATGCAAGAACTCCAAATTCCATTAAAAGAAGAAAAAAGGGGCAACCAACTTCAGAAAGCAAGCAAATGAACAGGCACATTCGGCACCTAGACTAGTATTCTCACCAGTGCGGAGCTAATTGCAGCCACTAGGACGTGGGAGGGAGCCCCCGATCCCCGAGGGCGGCTCTCAGGAGACTCCAGGGCATCTACAGCCCCACTCATTATTACGTGAGAGAGTCACGAGCGGAGACCTTCATGGGCACTGGGCCTTGTTTCATGGGTAGAACTTCCGAAGGTGCTGGATGTTCTAGGCGTTCTGGATGGGGATCCTATCATGTGTCTCCAGGCACGTGGCACCAGGCCTGGAGACGCGGGCGACCCTAAACGGCCCCTCCCACATGGGCAAGAGCTTATGCAGCCTTTCCCTGGAGAGCACCCGCCGTAGGATGAGATCACCCACCTCGAGAGTCCTGGAGAGGACGCTGTGACAGTGGTACCGCCGCAGCGCCTGCTGGTACCTTGCCGCCTGGAGCGAGGCTTGGCAGTGGCATTCCTCCCCCAGCACGAGGTCCATCCCCGTGTGGTGTCCTGGCGTCCCTCGTCAAACGCCAAGACCCGTGTGGAGCGATGCTTGACCTCGTGAGGGAGAACCGCTTCGGCTCCGGAGACGAGGAAGAATGGAGTCTCACCCATCGGCTTGGTGGCGGTGGTGCGGATGGACCACAGCACGGACTCGAGCTCATTGAGCTAGCCCCTGCTGCAGGCCTTGAGCTTCTTCTTGAAGGTTCTTGTCTTGAGGCCCCTCAGGACCTCTGCATTTGCGTGCCCGGCCTGACCGTTGCTCCTGAGGTGTGCTACTGAGGCATAGCATATATGCGTTCCAAGGTTAGCACGATATGTTCTGAAGAGATTGCTAGTGAACTGCGAGCCATTGTCGGTGATGATACGACTAGGGACCCCGAAGCGTCTCATGAGGATGAACTTGACTGCCGAACCGGCCGGGATGGTGTGGACGGCTTCCACCTCCGCCCACTTGGTGAACTTGTCGATGGCGACATAGAGGTAGCGGTAGACCCCGGGCGCTCATGGGAATAGACCCAAGATGTCCAGCCCCCAGACCGCAAACAGCCACGAGAGCGGAATGGTGTGGAGGCCTTGAGCAGGCTAGTGGATCTGCTTGGCATGGAACTGGCATGCTTCGCGGGATTTCACCAGCTTGGTCGCGTCGCTGAGCATCGTGGACCGGTAGAATCCACTGCGGAGCGCCTTGCCCATGAGGGTGCATGATGATGAGTGATGCCCGCAGTCTCCTCCGTGTATGTCGGCTAATAGCTCGCACCTCTGTTCCCTAGAGATGCATCGTAAGAAAACATCGTTTGGTCGTTTTCGGTAGGGCTCACCGTCCTGAATGTAGTAGGCTGTGGCCTGCCGAGCCACGCGCTCATCATCTTCTTCCTTCTCCGGAATGGTTGCCTGAAGTAGGTACGCCTTGAATTATTTGGTCCAGCACCCCTCCTGATGCTCGAGCGCGAGGAGCAGGCCTGCTCCTGAGGTCGGGCCATAGGCGGGAGCTCTTGAGGACGGTGCTGGTGGGAGCTGCTCCCGAGGCAGTGTTGGCTCTGCCGCCGAAAGCTTGAAGAGCCGCTCCTCAAAGACGCCGGGCTCCTGAGACTGGCGCTTGAATGCTCACTTGGCGATATCTTCGGCCTCCTTCTTTGTGTCGCGAGGCACGTGTTGTAGCTCCAGGCCCAAGAACTGCTTCTCAATTTTGCGTACCTCCACCAGGTATGCTTCCATGTACTCATCCTTCGGCTCATATACCTTGTTGGAGAAGTTGACGAGGAACTGGGAGTCACCCTTGATGGTAAGGCGCTTTACCCCCAAGGCCACCATAGCCTTGAGACTGATGATTAGGCCTTCGTACTCTGTGATGTTGTAGTAGAGCATGTCCTGAGTAGGCGAAACAAGCACAGCTCCAGCCCCCGCACCCTGCCGTGTGAGGGCGCCGTCGAAGTACGTGACCCAGCTGTCTGGTGCTTTGCTCCCCGGCGAGAGCGATTGGTCCTCGCCTGCCTCTGGTCCTGGAGCGTTAGTCCATTCTGCCATGAAGTCGGCGAGTGCAGCGCCCTTGATGACCCTGGTGGTGCTGAACTCCAGTTGAAATGCCTGCAATTCTATGTTCCATTCGGCGACCTTACCTGCAGCATTGGGCTCTGGAGCACCCTCTCTAGTGGGTAAGCCAAAACGACCTTGATGGGGTGGCCTTGGAAGTAGTGGCGCAGCTTGTGCGAGGCGACGAGAAGCACGAGCAAGAGCTTCTGCGGCATGGGGTAGCATGCTTGCACGTCCCGCAGAACCGTGTTGATAAAGTACACTAGGAGCTTGACGAGGGCGGGATTGTTGGTGGAGTCTGAATCCTCATGAGTCAGGGGGACCTCAGGAACTTGGTTTCCTAATGGGGAAACTGCGGAATCGTCATCTCGTGGAACCTGGTCATCCATTGGTGTCGCCGATGCTTTAGGGGTGCCATCTTGGGGTTGCATCGTCTTGACCGAGCACGCGGCACCGTGCGGTAGGCCTTTGGCCTGGCGTTCCTCCCAGACGACCACCAGCACTGCGCTGGCTGAGTGAGGTGTGGCGGCCAGGTAAAGCACTAAGGGCCCGAGAGGACGCGGGACCACCATCACTGGTGGGTTGGTGAGGTATCTCTTGAGGTCTTGGAATGCCGCGTCAGCCTCCGAAGTCCACTCGAACGGGCCCTTCTTCTTCATCAGCTTGAAGAATGGGAGAGCATGCTCCCCCAGCGTGTAAATGAAGCACCCTAGCGAGGTCACACAGCCCGCCAGCTTCTGCATTTCCTTGAGAGTTTGTGGCGGAGTTATCCTTTCTATTGCCTTAACTTTCTCCGGGTTCACCTCGATCCCCCTGCGTGACACCAGAAAACCCAACAGCTTGCTAGAGGGGACACCGAACACACATTTCTCCGGGTTGAGCCGCAGATCCACCTTGTGCAGGCTGGCAAATGTCTCTTCCAGATCCTCAATGAGGGTCCTTGCCTCCTGAGATTTCACCACTATGTCGTCGACGTAGGCCTCAACGTTCCTCCAGAGCTATTGGCCCAGAGCGATGTGCATTAGCCGCTAGAAGGTTGCTCCGACGTTACACAGCCCAAAGGGCATGCATGTGTAGCAGTACACCTCGCACGGGGTCAGGAAGGTCGTCTTCTCGACATCTTGTACTGCCATCTTGATTTGGTGGTACCTTGAGAAGGCGTCCAAGAAGCATAGTAGGTCGCACTCAGCGGTGGAGTCGACGATCTGGTCGATGCGCGGTAGTGGAAAGGGGTCTTGAGGGCACGCATTGTTGAGGTTGGTGAAATCAACGCACATGCGCTCCTTCCCTCCTTTCTTGGGGACGATGACAGGGTTTGCCAACCATTCTGGGTACCGCGCCTCTCGAATGACACCAGCATCTTGCAGCTTGCGGGTTTCTTGGACGATGAATGACTGCTTCTCTATGGATTGCCGTCGCGCCCTCTTCTTTACTAGGCGTACATTGGGGCACACATTCAGGTGATGCTCGATCACCCCCTTGGGACTCTAGCCAGTTCCTTGGGCTCCCATGCGAACACCTCCTTGTTCGCGCGCAAGAAATCGACCAGTGCCTGTTCTTGGTCCGGGGTGAGGTTGGCACCTATGGTGAAGGTGGCTCCTGATGCCCCATCTTGGTTGACCGGCACCTGCTTCATCTCGGCTTAGTCTTGATTAAACAACTACTTCTTTTTGCTGGCGCAGCCCACGGAGCCCCCGAGGCTCCTTCCTCCACCAGTCACGCGGCAGCCGTGGCCCTAAAGGCGAGCTTGAGAGCCGCCAGCGCTTCCTTGGTGTCCCCAGCCACCGTGAGGACGGCGCTTCTTCCTGGCATCTTCATGAGGTTGTAGGCGGGGTGAGTCGCCGCCATGAACATGGCTAAGGCCGGGTACCCTAGGATGGCATTGTACGGGAGGCCGATGCAGGCGATGTTGAAGTCGATGAGCTCGGTGCGGTAGTTGTTGCGGGTGCCGAAGGTGACCAGGAGGCGGATCTGCCCCAGGGGGCTGGTGGAGCCCTCGACGTCCCAGGAAAATGTCTTGGTGGGACGGAGCCGGCCATGTGACACGTGAAGCAAGCTAAACGCTTCCACGGAGAGCACATTGAGCCCAACCCCGCCGTCGATGAGGATCTTGTTTACCGCTACGTTGCAGATGGTGGGGGTGCGGAGCATCGGGAGCGCGCCTGCACCCGCGGTGGTCACAGGATGGTCTCTTGAGTCGAACCTGAGGTCGGCCTCGGGTGCCGCCCATCCCGGAGGAGCTCCCTGCTGTACGCATGCGGCACCTTCTTGGCGACAAAACTGTTTGACACATCGATCCGAGGGTGACGCCTGTGAACCGCCCAGGAGTGCTGCGATAGTGTGAGGTGCTGGTGCCGCAAAGCGCGTGATGAGGAGGCCGCGCAACTCTTCCCAGGAGGCCACTGATGATCCTGGCAGGTTGAGAAGCCAGGCGCGTAGCCCACCCACAAGGGCCATGGGAAGCCAGTTCGCCATGACCTTGTTATCGCCGCCTGCCGCCCAGATGGCCTCCTCATACGCCTGGAGGAAGCCTGCCAGGTCCGCCGCATCGTCGTACCGGGGAGGGAGGTCCGGCCCGAACTTGGGTGGTCGCTGCACTCGTCGCAAAGCAGGGGTGAAGGCCTGGAGGCCTTCGGCGCCTCCGCGCGCGTCGGTCAACCCAGCCGGAGGGGCGGCGCCTGTCATGAGAGCCGAACAAAGAGACAAAGCGGACGGAGATACGGAGCGGATGGAGAGGCAGAGATGCAGAGCTTTGACGCACCCCTACCTGGCGCGCCAATGTCGGATCCAGGGTTCCGCAGACCCTTGAGAGGTTTGAACACTGGGGTGCATGCGAAGAACTTGTCCTCACCAATCTGCCTGCTCAACAATTCTTAGGCCTAACTCGACGAACCCAAGGGACAAGAGACGCAGCAGTTTATCCTGGATCGGGCCACCTTGCGGTGTAATACCCTACTCCAGCTTTGTGGTGGATTGCCTCGAGGGGCTGAGGATGAACTAGTACAGTGGTTGAACAACCTCGGGAGGTTAGGTGTTCTTGAGCTCGATGAGATAGTGGGTGAGAGGATGATCTAAATGATCCGACCTCTTCTATGGTGGTGGTTAAGTCCTATTTATAGCGGCCTTGGTCCTCATCCCAAATACAAGGCGGGAAGGGATCCCACAACGGCCAAATTTGAAGGGGAACAACTAGTACAAGTTATCCTGGCAAAAGTAGTCTTCGCCTGCGAAGCCTCTGGTGGTGACGCCAATGTGGGCTCCGTGATGACCTCCATCCTGCCGTCCTGGCAGTCTTGGTTTTGTTGCACCAATATGGAAACCTTTTCTTGATTCCTCAGGACTCCGCGTCTGCACTTGCCTCGTAGGCACCAAAGGGGGAACTGGTACACTGCACCCACTGGCCCCCGCCTAGCCTTGGTCGTCATGGCTCACGTCATGTGAACCTTGCGAGGTGCACCTTGCCTTGAAATCTTCTCTCCTCGGGAGCCAGCCTGGTGAGGCCACTCCCCAGGGAGGCCTTGGTGTCATCCACCTCGCGAGGGTCTTGGTTTGTGGTTGCTGAAGCTGGGTCGTACCGGGCCGTTGATGGAGCCACGTCGTGGGCCGCGGGTAGGCAAGTCTGGGTACCCCCATTCCTAGGACACCGACAGAAGAGATCAAGGCCCTCATCAAGTCCTACAAGAGATCTTCCTCATCTTCCGAGCTACCATCTCCAGCAAGGTCACATCGACATCGACACCACCACCGACAAGAACGTGAAGGTCAAGAGCTGAACACCAACAACTGCTCCACGACTTCACCATCTCCCTTGGCATCTTCGCCAAGCGACTTCAAGGCATCTTCGCCTATGGAAATACGTCATCTTCGCCTACAAGCACCTCAAGACTATGCTCAAGAGAAGCACCCCAAGGTCAAGTCTGCGACTTCCACGAGCTACTATGACCACGTCATTGACTACAAGATTCCTTTCTATGGGACTCAAGAACCCAAGGAGTATCTCGAGTGGGAGCGCCTGATGGATGACTACCTCAAGCTACATCAAGTTCCTCCCGAAGATCAAGTGAAGTGCGCTACAACAAACTTCCACGACTATGCGTCGACATGGTGGCTTCACACAGCTTTAGAGAGCTATGACATGAGTTGGCCGAAGACAAAGAGAGCTATGCGGCGAGAGTTCGTTCCTCCCACCTACACGGAACAACTTCTATGCCAATTGGAGGACACCATCCAAGGATCCAAGTCCATCGATGTGTACTTCAAGGAGATGAAGAATGCCTTGCGACAAGCCGGCATGGATGACCCCATTTCGATGAAGTTCCACTTCATGATGGGATTTCACAACAACATCTCCAAGACTATCTTCCTCGAGAACTACAAGTCCCTTGACGACAACTACATTGGTGCTCTCAAGGAGGAACAAGAACTCATGAAGGCTAAGGCTTCTCCACCCCAAGCACACTTCTCGAGGGCCAAGCTCCATGAGGACGAGCATGTGGATAATACCACCAAGATGTCCAAGCCCAACGAGCTCCAAGATGATGCTCCCAAGTTCGACTTCACTGTCATCCCTCTTTGTGGCATTGAAGATATCGAGTCTACCTGGACTCTTTTTCAAGATGGTGCCCCGACGAGTATGTTGGGGAAAATATACACAGGTATGCATTTTCCCTTGACTCGTGCACGGCCAAGCCAAGACCAGGCTAGAGTACAAGAAACCAAGAGATTCGAAGAACTAGCATGTAGCTTAGAGAGACTAAGGCCAAGCCAGAGAAGTAATATATCGCCAAGAGAAGGGCTTCAATTGCTCGATAGGCGAGCCCAGCAAGGTGCAAGGTCACCCCGAGAAGCAGACGACCAAGACACCCCGACAGTGCCTGCCGGGACTCACGGAGGCAAAACCACCTCACCAACCACTCCATCACGACCCACGTCGTCGATCAATGCGGTGTCAAGCCGCAAGATGATTAAGTGGCAGCCATTTTCTACAAAAGAAACTAATGGATGACACCCGTCCTACGACGTGTCAAGAGAACCGGTGCGGAGCTGGCAGGATAGCCCGGCAAGCCTTGTGGGACAACTAATGATGTGACACTAAGTGGTGCATCTAATGCACCCTGTCAGCCTGCAGAGTTAGGTATGATAGCACTGTTTGCTATCATACCAGTGCATAATGACTACTTTGCCATTGTGGTGACCCCTTAATCTATAAAAGGAGGCCCATGGAAACCGTAGAAAGGGTTGGAAAGTTGATGAACCCACACCCCCATACGCGCGTAGTCGCTACTTCCCTAAGGCAACCCGTGCCGGGCAAGTGTACTATGCTTCACCACCTCCATTCCACCATCAATCCACCAAAGCATGATTAGGGTTTTACACCTAGCTGCGGCCCGAACCTGGGTAAATTTCTTGTGTGCTCTCTGCCATGCTGCCGTACGCTGGTCTACTCTTTCTGCAACGCGACGTCCCCCCTGTTGAACCAGCAAGGGGTCTCCCGGTCCCATAGGTGACCGCGGATATCCCGCGACATCTTTGGCATGCCAAGTAGGGGGCTTCATGTGCATGAACCTGAAAGCATGCGGAGCGTGTCAGCTTCCTCACCATCTTCGCCTTCGACGGCGCCATCGACTGTGGCGCCCGCAAAGATGTAGAAGCGAAGCGGGGTGCCATCCCCGCGCCATTTTATCGCTCTCCATGCCTTGCCATGGCAACGACTATGGAGAAGATCGCCGCTGGTGGCGATAGACCCCCCCCCCCCCCGACGGCCCGTATATCATACCCATGTTGCGGGCACCATCCGGAGAAAGGGCACGATATGTGCAAGCGTGGACTCCCTCCTCCCCGTCCTTTTCCTTTGTCAGCAGTTGAATTGCTTTAGCATCGGCGTCGTTGATGTCGACAATTACCGCGTGATGCTCGATCCAGTATTTCCCCTATTAGGGGGTAATCTTGGGCGAAGCGCTGGTATGAGTCTCTCGATAGATACCCCGGCAAGCATACTTCAGGAAGGCTGCCTGCGTTGGTGTGATCCCGGCGCTGCGCCCCGACGCCCACCAGCCGCAAGGAATATGTGTCGGTCCCTACCGGGAATGAAGAAATCAACTAATTAGCTTCTTCTCCTCGAATTGTCGTGGACGCGCCTGGGCGCAGCCCGGTAGAAGAAAAAGGGGTATCGAAACGAAAGCTAAGTTTGCGTTATCACCTCTTATTGATGCCTTTCAAATCTTTGCAGTCGTTTATCCCTTAAACCCTAGTGAGCGTTCATATAGTCAAACCCCTCATGCGATGGAACCTTGGTTAGTATCTTTGACGCACCATCGTCCTGTCCAGAGCCATGCTCGCAGGTCGAGAGGCTGCGTCGAGAGCTACCTAGGAAAAACCTGCTGAGACGCATCCACGCCAAGATGACTATTAAGGGCCGGACCCTTACGACAGTTGCAGCAATATGATATCGGCAGGCATCCGGAGCATACACAGGAATTGATCATACGGATGCAAGCATAAAGGGTTCAAAGGGATAAACACACATTTAAAGATCCAACTAAGAATATCTGTTCTGCGCGAACACTAGAGATAGAATAACTAAACAAAAATATATATCATGTTCCATGACAGGGCCTAGTGGAAACGACAGTGGCCCGGTACTTGGTCCGGTGGCCAGGAGGAGCAACTTAAACATGAAGGACCCAGTCGGCGTGGGGAGTGGCTTTCTTTTCGGCGGCTGCAACATCAGCGCCCACTGGCGGCTTCTTGAATCCATCGTCAAGATCGAGCTCTGGGTGGCGGCAAGGGATATTGCTCAAGACCATGAAGAGGGCATTGCGAGCGAGCTTCCAGGACTCGGTCACGAAGCGCTCGGCCCTCACCTCTCCATGCACCTTCAGGTTGTCGATCAACTCATTGAAGAAGAGCCCCAGCTTGACACTCGGGTCCTCCTGCTCGTTGGCTTAGTAGACTGGGTCATCCATACCCATCGCCGCCGCTTGGGCGCCAAGGCGATTGGCGATGTCGACCAGGCTCTTGATCCAGAGGTTGCTAATGTTGACCCGGTTCTTCAACCTGTCCTCTGCATCTTGCCAAAGATGCTTGGCGGTTTCCATGTCTATGGACAGCAACTGATACTGGGATTCAAGGGATTCCGCCAACTTCTCCAGCGACTCGATCCTCGCCTTCATGTCCGTAATGTTGCCATTGGCAGTCTTAAGACTCTCGGTCTTGGAAGAAAGTTGCGACTGCATACCAGCCAAGCGGAGCTCTGTCTTCCGTGCTTCCTCCTTAAGTGCCTCCACCTCCTTGGTGCCTTTGGTGAGATCCTCGTTTAGCTTAGCCACCTACCGGTCAAGCTCAGTCTTGGCGGCAAACGCGACATCCAGATATTCAATAAGTTTCTTCTGCTAGGCACCATGGTTAGTAGTAAGGGTGTCCAGGGTAGCTCCATGCTTATCCTCCAATTCCTTGGTGTGTTGCCGCACCAGAGCCTCCAAGCTTTCGTCCTTGGCATGGAGGGTAGCTTCGAGTTTCTCCTCCCGAAGGGACATCTCTCGCTCCTTGGCGTCCAGAGATGCCTTGCGGCCCGCCAAGCGTGTCTCCGAGCAATGAAATCCTCCCTCATCATCAGTAGGGCCTCTTGCTTCCTCATCAGCACCTTGAAATGCTTATCATTCCACTAGTGCAACTCCAAACACTCGTCCTTCAGCTTCTAGTCCACCTTATCGGTAGACTTGCGCCGCTCCTTGAGCGCTTGCTACTTTTGTTTGTGCCAGGCCTGCACCTCCTTTACACTTGCCGCCATGGATTTCATGAAATACAAGTCCATGGCGATGGCGGCTGAGTCATCGGCCTCTTCAGCTCCCTGGTAGAGCGGAGCCAGGAGGCGTTGGAGTTCTTCATCGAGCTCTGCATCCGTGGTGAAGGACAGGCCGGGGGCTCCACCTCTGGGTGGCGACATCACCATTGCCAGCGTGCTCGAGGTGGGTGGCGAAGTCTCAGTAACGATCCTGACGGCGGGAAGCGGGCCCATGGTCTGGAGTGGGATCTTCATCTCGACGGCCACTTCCCTTACCGGGGCGTCCTCCAAAGAATGCTCCACCACCGCCAAGGAACCCTAAACATCCCCAGCAGGGAGATCCTGCCCCTCAACAGCTGCGAGCTCCACGGCTTCATCAGCGGCAGCCCTCCCTATGTTAGCCACCACCTCTAGCAAATTTGGTTCTTCAGTTTGATGGGCTGCATATGAAAGTGCCAGTGAACAACGAAGAAATGGAAGTCTCGAAGCGAATGGAGAAACTAGTGGAAGGAATCAGAGCGTGAAAGGAAAATGGAATTGTTAAGTAAGATACCTGGGGAGGTATGCCGGGTAGGGGTCTTTGTTTCCCCGGCAACAACTGTTGCCGGGCCATGAGCCTCGTCATCTGCCAGGATAGACTCGGCAGCCTTCCGCATAGTCAAAGCCATGGAAGGTTCCATGATGGTTTCTTCGGCTTGAGCAGCAGAGGAAGCATGCCCTTCAGGGAGGGGCTCGCCCTGCATCATCTCGCCTCCTCCTCCGCCTGGGGGGATGGAGAGGCTGTCTCCATCATCTCCAGCGGGAGGGGCCTAGTCTCCACTCCTAGGCCGAGGGCTGGACTAGGGGCTTGGTACTAGGATTTCTGCATCCTCCCCCGCCAAAGCCGAGCCCTCCATGCCCTTCAGCGACCGGAGGCATCGGAGTCTCTTCAGGGAACGATGGACGAGGATCTCCATGTCCTCCTCCACTTCCCTGCTGACAACAAGAGTAGAAGGTTAGTTAGCAAAAGCACTCAAGTCTGCCTAAAGGATATCTACCACAAAAGGAAATCTTCCTTACTCTTCTGCGATGAGCATGGGGTTTAAGTTGAACTCTATGGGAGGGGGATACTCCCGTCCTCTCTTCAGAGACGGAAGGATGGAACTCCCCGACAGCTTCGGCGCCTGCCGTGACGTTAGGAGCTCTGGGGAAGACGAGCTCTGCGAGGAGCTCGAGCCAGAGCAGGGGCTGGACTCCGCCTCCGTGCCGACGACCATTTGGCGGAAGTAGCCTTGGCCTGAGCAAGGCGAGGGGATTGGCAACATGCCACCTCAGCCTTGGTAGACTTGGTGGAGGTCATCTTCACCCTCTTGGTGGTTGGCGCTAGGTTGGAGGTTGCTACCCCTCGAGCTATGGCACGCCTGCGAGTGCGCTGATCTGGGTCCGGCTCGGGCGCTTGCAGTCCAGCCGCGAGGCACTTGTCGATAGGGGACGCCACCACGTCCTCTGCTTCTTCCTCCTCCCCCTCCTGAAGCTCTGTTGCTGCCGCGGCTAGGGCATCTAGCCCGACAAGCTCTTCCCCTGCAGCATCTTCCATGGCATGTGCCTCGCTGTCGCCCTAGGAAGAGCTTCCGTCCCCAGCCTTCCCTTTACCTTTCTCGGCCTTTATGGCCTTCTCCATCTCTGCGCGGCGGGACACCTTGTCCTCCTCGACGCTCTTCAGAATATACGCCACCTCCGCGACAAAGGTGTGTTTATACATCCCATCCTCGGTCCTAGTGGCCCTCTCCACCAGAGTGCTCGACCATTGGAGCTCTTCGTCTAGAGTGGGGAGTTGCCAAGTGCCCGATATGCCTTCAGCATTGCAGTTCGGCATCCATTTCAATATTTGGTCCCAGGCAGAATTGATATTCAAAGGGACGATGGTTGCCGGGAACTTGAACAACTCAAAGCGGCCAAACAGTTGGGCGCACAACCAGCCATGGCCATAACCTGACAAGTTGTTGGCCCGCCCCGGCAGCAACCTCATCATGTCTGTCGTGTCTCCATACAACCATGTAGGTCTGTCCCTTTCCTGTGGCGATGAGATGCGGTGGAGAAGAAAATCTGCCACCACATGCTCAATGGTTAACCCGGCAGCCGCCAGACGGGTGATCCTGTTGATTGCCAGGCGCAACCTATCCTTAGTGAGCCCTCTCAAGTTCCAATCCTTGCCGCGCTCGACGCACTCCTGCCATGCTTCGCAGAACTCGGGGGCTTCCTTGTCCTAGATCCAACACCAATTTCCTGTCCATTCATCCCACCTCTCGCGCTGGTACTCAGGGAGGTAATCCCATGTCTTCCTTGGCGAGGGCGGTATCCAGCTGATGATTCCGGAGCGGTTGACTTTGCTCTTGACCCTCGGGATGAAGTAATGCCGGAACAGATCGACATTGGGCATCACTCCAACGAAATTCTCGCACAAATGCACGAAGATGGCTATAGTCACCATCACATTGGGCGTGAAATCGAGGACATTGAACCCATAGAGGTTCATAATCGCCTTGAAGAACTCAGAGAAGGGGGGACAGAGGCTGCAGATGAAGTAAGCGGCAAAAAACCGATAACAATCAGGGGGATCCACCTCACCCGCGTCATAAACTATGGGCGCCCCATGCTCTCTCACAATGGGCCGCCCTCACATATACTCTTACTTCACCTGAAGAACGGTGCCGCTCAAGGCGGACGAGACAAAGACGACGTCCTCGCTCTGCTTCTTGCTCACCTCCACCGACCTCTTGCTCCCCTCGACGGCGGCCTCCTTTGTCGCGGTCGTCGAATTTCTCTTTTCCATGGGTTTCTTCCCCATTCCCATTGCAATGCGGGGAGGGTGGCGGTGGAGGGAAGAGCGATATGAGGAACTGTCGCTTGCCTTGGTGGAGGAAGAAGATGGAGGAGCAGGATGAGAGACAGGTGAATCATGCCCTCTGTTTTCCCTACTCTTAAGGGGGAAAAGTGGGGAAGAGGCGCGACACTTCAAAAAGTTACCATTTTACCATAACTGCAACAGTTCCTTGACCCCACGACATGCAGTAATTGCGCAAAATGGACGTTGGATTGACTGGTCGCCATGGCGAAACGGGGTGCACAGCCCGCTCCTGCCACGTGTTCACGCACTGTTTGGGGCCTAACCCAACGTGCCACGCGACACGTATGGCTCAGGCCCAGGGGCTTAGGTCAGGGAAAATATACAGGGGTATGCATTTTCCCCTAACTCGTGCACGATCAAGCCAAGACCAGGACAGAGTACAAGAAACCAAGAGATTCAAAGAAATAGCATGCAGCTCAGAGAGACTAAGGACGAGCCCTAGAAGTAGATGACCAAGACACTCCGGCAGTGTCTGTCGGGGCTCGTGGAGGCAAAACCACCTCACCAACCACTCCAGCACGACCCACATCGTCGATCAATGCGGCAATGATTAAGTGGCAGCCATTCGCCACATGGCAGCCATTTCCTACAGAAGAAACCCACAGATGACACCCGTCATGCGACGTGTCAAGAGAACAGGCGCGAAGCTGGCAGGATAGCCCGACAATCGTTGTCGGGCAACCAGTGATGTGACACTAAGCGGTGCATTTAATGTGCCCTGTCAGCCCGCAGAGTTAGGTATGATAGAACTATTTATTATCATATCAGTGCATAACGACTACTTTGCCATTGTGGTGACCCCTTAATCTATAAAAGGAGGCCCATGGCAACCATAGAAAGGGTTGGAAAGTTGATGAGCCCACACCCCCATACGCGAGTAGTTACTACTGCCCTAAGGCAACCCCTGCCAGGCAAGTGTACTATGCTTCACCACCTCCATTCCACCATCAATACACCAAAGTAGGAGTAGGGTTTTACGCCTTGCGGCGGGCCAAACCTGGGTAAATTGCTTGTGTTCTCTCTATTGTGCTATCGTACGCTGGTCTACTCTTTGTGCAACGCGACGTCCCCCTGCCGAACTAGCAAGGGGCCTCCCGGTCCCATAGGTGGCCGCGGATATCCCGCGATAGACTACGACTACAAAGTCTCTCAAGGAACATGCTTTGGAGGCGAGCGACAAGGTGGCGAGCAAGGATGATGCTTCCATCTTTGGGGGCGAGAGTGATGATGTGCTATCTTCGGCCTTCATCCACTGCGATAGTGACAAGATGGTTGAGCCTGGGATTTTCCCTTGAACCACAACGACTTATGACGACTTGAGTTACTTTTTCCACCATATTGAGAGCGAGAGCGAGTTCACCACTATCCCCATATATGAGTTGCCCAATTCCCATGTGAGGAGAGCCACAACCCCCCTCCACTTCAGTGAGATGAGTGACTCCACCATATGTGAGTTTGAGTGCACCTATTTTGAGGGAGTGAGTGAGCCACCACATAGAGAGAGTGAGGTAGTTGATAGGCATGTGGGGCCACATCCATTTCTAACGACTTAACCTCTACCTCTATTGTGTCTTCTCATTTGGTGCTAGGTCCCATATACGATGACGTGCCGATCCTCGACGACTTCGTCCTTCCTATGGACAAGACGATGGCCATGGTGGAATATGATGCAACCCCACATGGTTCAATGAAGATGATGATATTGACCACCATTTGGTCTTTCCCACCACACCTACACCACTTGAGTGGAATTAACAAGGTAACATAGGTGAAGGTGATGCTCTTGTCCCACTAGTGGACATTCATGACATTGATTGCTTGCATGATGTTGATAAACCTATTGCCATGATTCATGCTAGTGCAACTTCCACATGCGATGATTTACCCATTTATGATGAGATTGATGATTGCCATGAGGAGTCTATTAGTTGTGATGCCATGTTACATAGGATTTCTTATGACAATTCTTTAGTTCACATCATGTTTGATAATCCTCTTGACTTGTCATATGCTATGCATGAGATCAACCATATGTCATATTTGCAATCTCGTCGTAGTAACTATGCATATGCCATTAAAATAAACCCAATTTGCACTTATGTCATGGATGACAAGCCCACGGTTATTGGCATTTTTTTCTTGTGATGATATTGATATGCTCCCTTTGCATCATTTATGTCATATGCCATGCCATGACCACCAAGCTTCGGATATGCATTGTTTTGGATGTTGTCCATTTTCTCCATCTGTTGTTTCCATTATTGCTCATGAGGAGACCCCCATAGTTTCCTCATACATGTTTGGAATTTTGATCACTCCCATCCATTGCATGATCCCAATACTTGTGTGCACAATATGCTCCCCATGAATGATGTGCCATATAATTGCATGCTAAATTTGTTCCCCCATCGTTTTATACATAATAACTATTCTTTCATGATGGATGACATGTTTTTATACCATGCATCAAATTTATTTGAGCATTTGTTATCTTTTGCTAACTCACACGTGCACATACACATCATGATGGATGATGTGTACATTTACCACACACATAGTTTGTTTGGTTTGTGTCTCATTTAGGTACCCATGAATACTTGTAAACCTCACAGTCCCATGAGTTGACAAAGCGAGCTCTAGAGAGAAATGATGACTTGGGATCCCGTGGATTAGTTTTCCCACCGCTAGCTTCACGCAAAGACTTTGCACATTTCTTCTACACGGCCCTCACTTGGCTATGGGTTATTGTCCATTACATATTATATGCCCATCTTGCCATGTTCACTTTGCATGACATGCTTATTCATATACCTTTACCATGCATTTGTGACCCATGCTTTGCATTACACATGAGGATTGATTCTACTACTTGTATGTGTATTTGCAAGCTTGGTGGAGATATTGCTTGTTATTGCCATGTTCCATTTGTGACCCATACCTATGATGATACTTTGACCATGATTTGCCTTCGTGCTTGTGATATGTCATGTGCATTTCCTATATCCACCATTTGCTAACATGACATGATTGCCATGATTTCCTCTAGTATGTTGCATACTCTCACTACTAGCTTACACGACTTGATTACTATGATCACTAGCCTTGTTGCATCACCGATGATTCACACTTGCTCGTTTCATGCGGTTGATGACAACCATCTACATGCTTTGCACATGATTGTTATTGCTTATTTTCATATATCTCCATATGTTGCCTCTCTCATGCTAGATGATTTGCCATGTATTGAGTGCAACAATGATTTTAGTCTTGCTAATGAGATTGCTCCCATAGCATTCACATATATTTGGATCTTTTGACATATTTCTGTGAAGCATGCTTGCCTTACTTCTTTGCACCATATACCTAGTGCCATGAATATTGTGATTGTTGCATCATATTATTCATGCACTTGTGCTTCTAATAGTTATGTGCAAGAGAAGATAACCATCATGATGGATGATGTGTTTATCTACCATGTGCATACGTTCTTTCTTTTGTTGTGTGCATGTGTAGGATAGTTGGACTTCATGTCGACTTCCACTTCACTTGAGTTAACCATCAGAGCTCTTGAGAGCGAGCCTCATACATTCTACCCTGATTCGCGTCTACATCGCACTTGCTTGTCTTTCGGCATTGTGAAGGACACACAAGGACATACTTTCGAGGAGATATCCTTCTCTCTTGAGACCCCCAACACCATGAGGAAGAATATTGTGGATCATACTACTTGTGTTGCTTGCACCATGAGACTTATTGGTCATCGTGGACTATTTGATTGTGCACATGTTAGAGATCTTGCTTCCACTTGTCATTTTCTCCTTTCCATGCCTCGTGACATATATACCTTGTGTGTTGCATCCAATTCTTGGATTAGTTGTTCCTATCATATATTCGGATGCAACAATGTCATTTCTTCACATATGCCATGTCCAATTGATCGCTACATGCTTGACATGATTGCCTCACACATGATGAACAATTTCTCTTTTCTATTTTGTTGAGTGCCACAATATTTTCACCGCACCCTATGCACGTTATGCTTGGAATGTCTTGCACTTGACCCATGTGTTTAGACACTTCATTTTATTTGATGTTGTGAAATGCTTCTTATGCCTACCATAGACCTTTCATTGAGCGTTGTGTGCATGTTTGCTATGACATTGAGGAAGATGTGTAATCTCTCGTTATACATATTTGCATCACTACCTCACATTTACATGCTTGTTCACATGATGACCTTGATTGTGCTCAAATTATATGCTTACATGCCATGTCACAATCCTTTGTCACGGCATATGCTATGCTTGATGACGACACTTGTTGGGTGAATCATCGCTTGAATGCTTGGTTTTGCACTAACGCTAACCACATTTGTTTTCCAAGTGTTTGTTGTCCTTGATCCTTTTGAAGGAACCACACGACGGTGCAACATTGAGTACTTGGTGATCGTCCTCTACAACACGGAGACACCATCTCTTTCCCATGGTGATTTGGTTTTTGATACGAGGTCGGATCTTTCCCAAGGTGGAGGGGATGATGCGGAGCATCTGATGTCTACTACGCAACTTTATTCTTGTAGACTCGTGTTGGGCCTCCAAGTGCAGAGTTTTGTAGGACAATAGAAATTTCCCTCAAGTGGATGACCTAAGGCTTATCAATCCGTGGTCTCTCTCAAACAACCCTGCAATCAAATACAAGAAATCTCTTGTGTCCCCAACACACCCAATACAATGGCAAATTATATAGGTGCACTAGTTCGGCAAAGAGATGGTGATAAAAGTGTAATATTGATGGTAGAAACATATTTTTATAATCTGAATAAATAAAAAGAGCAAGGTAGAAAATAGTAAACATGCACAAAAACGGTATTGCAATGCTTGAAAATGAGGCCTAGGGTCCGTACTTTCGCTAGTGCAATCTCTCAACAATGCTAATATAATTGGATCATATAACTACCCCTCAAAGTGCGGTGAAAAATCACTCCAAAGTTTCTATCTAGCGGATAACATACGAAGAAATCGTTTGTAGGGTACGAAACCACCTCGAAGCTATTCTTTTCGATCGATCTATCCAAGAGTTCGTACTAAAATAACACCAAATAATTTCAGATTCATAATACTCAATCCAACACAAAGAACCTGAAAGAGTGCCCCAAGATTTCTACCAGAGAAACAAAAGACGAGAACATGCATCAACCCCTATGCATAGATTACCCCAATGTCACCGCGGGAATCTGCGAGTTGAATGCCAAAACACATATCATGTGAATCAATATGATACCCCATTGTCACCACGAGTATTCATATGCAAGACCTATATCAAGTGCTCTCAAATCCATAAAAGTATTCAATCCGATAACAACGAAATCTCAAAGGAAAAAACTCAATTCATCACAACAAGATAGATAGGGGAAAACAACATATGATCTGACTATATTAACATAGCCCGCGATACATCAAGATCGTGACATCTCAAGAACACAAGAGAGAGAGAGAGATTAAACACATAGCTACTGGTACAAACCCTCAGCCCCGAGGGTGGACTACTCCCTCCTCATCGTGGTGGCCGCCGTGGATGCTGAAGATGGCCACCGATGATGATTCCCCCCTCTAGCTGGGTGCCGGAACATGGTCTAGATTGGTTTTCGGTGGCTACATAGCCTTTCGGCGGCGGAACTTCTGATCTAGGTTAGCCCCGAGGGATTCTGGAATTTTTGGGAATTTATAGGGTAAAGAGTGGGTGAGGGAGGCCACCGAGGTGAGCACAACCCACCTGGGCGCGCGTGGGCCCCTAGGCGCTCCCTCATCGGTTGTGCCCCCTCGGGGCACCTCCAGGTGCTGCTCTAGCCCATCCTAGGTGTTCTGGTCCATAAAAATTCTCCAAAAAGTTTAGCGGTGTTTGGACTCAGTTTGATATTGATTTCCTGCGATGTAAAAAACAAGCAAAAAACTGCAACTGGCACTAGGCACTGGGTCAATAGGTTAGTCCCAAAAAAATGATATAAAGTTGCTACAAAATGATTGTAAAACATCCAAGAATGATAATATAATAGCATGAATACTTCATAAATTATAGATACATTGGAGACGTATCGGCATCCCCAAGCTTAACTCCTACTCGTCCTCGAGTAGATAAATGATAAAAGAAATAATTTATGAAGTTTGAATGCTAGCAAAGTGCATAAGTTTGATCAATGATAATTTCAATCACTTTTCCTAGCATCATAACAACAATTATTTCCTATAAACTTCTCATGTTATAGTAGCAACCAATTTACATGTTAAGGTTCAAACAATGAATTATCATGAAACTCAACAACCTATGTTCTTAGTCACCAAGCAATTGCAATTCAACTTATTCAATGGAGTTTAAGTAAGAGCTTCACATACTCAACCATCATATAGTCTTCTATGATTGCTAACACTCACCGCATACACATCAGCAACGTGTTTCTACCGGACACATGGAAAGATAGGGGCTTATTGTTTTGCCTCCCAACGTATTCACCTCAAGGGTGATGTCAACAATAATAACTCATGCTACCCATATTCAACTAGACATATGTGCCTAGATCTTTCCTCACCACGTGATGCTTGCCAAAGGGAAAAAATAAAAAGGAATAGAGAGAAAAACTTTGACTCTTGCATGAAAGTAAATACATAAAAGTAAAAGACAGGCCCTTCGCAGAGGGAAGCAGAGGTTGCCATGCGCTTATTTGTTTGTATGCTCAACCTCTTAGTGCAAAAGAATGTCATGTTATATTGCCCCTTATGATAGCAACCTTTATTATGCAGTCTGTCGCTTTTATTCTTTGCCATCACAAGTTTGTACAACACTCAATTTTCTCTTAGACTAAATGATCTAACACTTTTAGAAGCAATTTTTATTGCCGTATTGTAGCGATGACAACTTACTTGAAGGATCTTGCTCAATCCTTAGATAGGTATGGTGGACTCTTGAAGATAAGATTTGGGTTTAAGGGTTTTTTGGATGCACAAGTAGTATCTCTACTTGGTGCGGAATTTTTGGCTAGAAAAGATGGGGGGCAAGCACCACATGTTGAAGGATCTATGACAATATAACTTCTATGTGAATATGAACAAACATAAACCATTACGTTGTCTTCCTTGTCCAACGTCAACAATTTTGGCACATAATATTTTGATGGGGGCTCACAATCGCAAAAGATTTCCAAGATAGTGTATTTGCATGTGAAAGTTCTCTTCCTTATACTAATTATTCGTGAATTGCGTGTATGACCAATATTGTGATTGTCAAGCCTCAAAAGATTTCACTTTCTAAACCCAATGTGAAGCTACCACTAGGCATGATATGATTTAAACTTCATGACATTCAATTTATTCAACAGTCTACTCATGGCATATAGGTGAAGCACAAGAGTAAATGACAAGCTACTCCAAAAAGATATAAATGAAGATCATGGGCATAATATTTCTTTCTCTCAAATTAATTTAAGTGAATCAATAGAGAATTTCTTCAAAAATACTAAAGCACACCATGCTCAAAAATATATAAGTGAAGCACTATAGCAATTCCATAGAAAAGAGCTTCGTTGACGGAATGTGAATGCCACTTACCTAGCCTCCCTGGCAACTATTTGGGGACTCTATTTTATTTAAAAAATTTAAGATCTAAGTATTTTATTAAAACAGCAAGCAAAATGAAAATAAAATGACATTCTAAGAATAGCACAACTCATGTGAAGAAGCAAAAACTTAGGCTCAACCGATACTAACCGATAATTGTTGAAGAGGAAAGGTGGGATGCCTATCGGGGCATCCCCAAGCTTAGATGCTTGAGACTTCTTGAAATATTATCTTGGGATTCCTTGGGCATCCCCAAGCTTGAGATTTTGTGTCCCCTTAATTCTTCTCATATCATGGTTTTCCTAAATCTCAAAAGCTTCATCCACACAAAACCCAACAAGGACTCATGAGATAAGTTAGTATATAGCAATGCAAAAACCTTATCATACTCTACTCTAGCAAATCACTAAAATTATTATTCAACATTGCACACTAAACTCCTTTGCATATTTAATAATCCTATCCTCAAATAGAATCATTAAACAAGCAAACATATGCAAACAATGCAAACATAACAGCAGTCTGCCAAAACAGTACAGTCTGTAAAGAATGCAAGAGTATGAATACTTCCCTAACTCCAAAAGTTATGAAAATTTGCCACACTGTAGAAAATTTATCAGAGCTCATTTTTCAAAAAGTTCCAAAATTTTATCACATTATGACTTTTCTAGGAATTTTTGCAACAGCAACTTTCTGTTTTCAAACAACAACATGTATACTTGCAAAATAAGCATGTCAAAGGCTATACTTGATATTTTTATTGAAAATAAAGATGAAAAACATTATTCTAAATAACATAAAGCAAATACTAACAAAATAAAATGATGCTCCAAGAAAAACACATATCATGTGATGAATGAAAACATAGCTCCGAGTGAGGTTACCGATAATGTTGGAGACGAAAGAGGGGATGCCTTCCGGGGCATCCCCAGGCTTAGTTGCTTGGATCTTCCTTGGATATTAACTTGGGGTGCCTTGGGCATCCCTAATCTTAGATTCTTTTCGCTCCTTATTCCCCTCATATCGATATCTCACCCAAAACATGAAAACTTCAATCACACAAAACTTAACGGAACTTTGTGAGATAGGTTACTATGATAAAGAGCAAACCATTTCACTTTTGTACTATCAAAGACAAGATTCATAATTATTTCCAGACAATGTCTACTGTAGCATATCATTTCTAAAATTTGTATTGAGCAATATAAGCCATAGAAAATAGAAAATAAGCAAACTATACATTGAAAAAAGAATCTGTCAAAAACAGAACAGTCTGTAGTAATCAATACTCCAACCATACTTCTGCTACTCCAAAAATCCTGAAAAATAGGAAAACCTGGCAATTTTGTGTATTAATCTTGTGCAAAAATAATCAGCATTTTATCACGCTTCTGTTAAAAATGAGAATTGTTTTGCCGAGTGCAAAAGTTATTGTTTTTTAGCAAGATCAAATCGACTATCACCGTAAGCCATCCCAAAGGTCTTACTTGGCACTTTATTGAAACGAAAGCAATAAAACATGATTAATACATTAGCCTAATCATGTGAACACACAAAAACAGTAGGTAAAAGTTTTGGGTTATCTCCCAAGAAGCGCTTTTCTTTAATGCCTTTTAGCTAGGCATGATGATTTCAATGATGTTTTGCATAAAAGATAAGAACTGAAACACAAAGAGACCATCATGAAGCACATGACTAGCACATTTAAGTATAACCCACTTCCTATGCATAGGGATTTTGTGAGTAAATAATTTATGGGAGCAAGAATCGTCTAGCATAGGAAGGCAAAACAAGCAAAACATCAAGATTTTCAACACATAGAGAGGAAACTTGAGATTATTGAGATATCTAGAAGCATATGTTCCTCTCTCATAATAATTTTCAATAGCATCATGAATGAATTCAACAATATAACTATCACATAAAGCATTCTTTTCATGATCCACAAGCATAGAAATTTTCTTACTCTCCACATAAGCACATGTATTCTCATGAATAGTAGTGGGAGCAAACTCAACAAAATAACTATCATGAGATTAAAAATTAAAATCATGATGACAAGTTTCATGCTTATAATTATTCTCTATAACATATATGTCATCACCATAATTATCATAGATAGCAACTTTGTTTTCATAATCAATTGAAACCTCTTCCAAAATAGTGGATTCATCATTAAATAAAGTTATGTCCTCTCCAAATCCACTTTCATCAATATAATCATCATAAATAGGAGGCATGCAATCATTATAACAAATTTGCACATCAAATCTTGGGGGACTAAAAATATCATCTTCATCAAATATAGCATCCCCAAGCTTATGGCTTTCCATATCATTAGCATCATGGATCAAAGAATTCATACTAACACCATTGCAATCATGCTCATCATTTATACCAAACATTCTATTGAATTCTTCTTCTATCAATTGAGCACAATTTTCATTTCCATCATTTTCATGAAAGCCATTATAAATATGAATAATATGATGCAACCTCAATTCCATTTTTTTGTAGTTTTCTTTTGTAAACCAAACTAGTGATAAAACATGAAACTAAAAGATTCAATTGCAAGATCTAAAGATATACCTTCATGCACTCACCTCCCCGGCAATGGCGCCAGAAAAGAGCTTGATGTCTACTACGCAACTTTATTCTTGTAGACTCGTGTTGGGCATCCAAGCGCAGAGTTTTGTAGGACAGTAGCAATATTCCCTCAAGTGAATGACCTAAGGTTTATCAATCCGTGGGAGGCATAGGATGAAAATGGTCTCTCTCAAACAACCCTGCAATCAAATACAAGAATCTCTTGTGTCCCCAACACACCCAATACATTGGCAAATTGTATAGGTGCACTAGTTCGGCGAAGAGATGGTGATAAAAGTGTAATATTGATGGTAGAAATATATTTTTATAATCTGAATAAATAAAAACATCAAGGTAGCAAATAGTAAATGGGCACAAAAACGGTATTGCAATGCTTGAAAATGAGGCCTAGGGTCCGTACTTTTGCTAGTGAAATCTCTCAATAATGCTAATATGATTGGATCATATAAACACCCCTCAAAGTGCGATGAAGAATCTTTCCCTAATAATAAAGCACAGATTGACTCTGTCGGTTTCACTGTCGCTTTCCTTTAATAAAGTGATAAATAATTACCCACCACTGCCATCCATATAGGTCAAAAAACCGATTTGTTAATATGTAGTTACAAAAATTCATCCCCCGTTGTCCCGATGAACCCCGATATGCCTCGACCAGCTTGCATGGGCCTCAGCCCATCAAACGATCGGGCAAATAATAGAACAGGCAGGCGGAAGTGGGCGTACGAACAGAGCCAACCAATGATCGTGTGCAAGAAAGAGGATTTGATCATCTGCTACATAATCCCACCTCGCTACCTTATAGTAAAATAAACCAATTTAAATACTGCTGCAAGTTGAAATCAATAAACCAGCTGGGATCAATAGGAAAGGGTGGGCAAAGAAATTAATACTGAGGAAGAAGATGATCCAGATTTGAAATCTCAAAAGAAGGAAGATGGATGGATGGAAGATTCTTAGAAAAACAGATATGCGATGGTGAAGCAGAGGCATGGTGGTGTGCAGGGACGGGATATCGGTGAACTCCAGTGGATCCTATGTGGGGTGGGTCTCAGAAAGAGATGTGAAATGGGAGGAAGAAATGGGAAAAGGACAGAGGGCGTAGAAGGGCGCCACGGTGGGGAGAGCCCGTGATGTTCTTTCTTTATTATTTGGGATGTGGATGTGGAACTGACATGGTAGCTAGCGCTAACGCACACATGTTGAGGGGATGGATACTGATACGTCTCCAACGTATCTATAATTTTTTATTGTTCCATGCTATTATATTATTTGTTTTGGATGTTTAATGGGCTTTAATATGCTCCTTTATATTATTCTTTGGCACTAACCTATTAACCGGAGGCCCAATGCCTGTTTCTGTTTTTTGCCTATTTTAGTGTTTCACAGAAAAGGAATATCAAACAGAATCCAAATGGAACAAAACCTTCGCGAGGATCTTTCTGGGAACAAATGCAAACCAGGAGACTTGGAGTGGAAGTCTGGAACTCCGTGAAGCTTCCATGAGGCAGGAGGGCGCGCCCAGGGGGTAGGCGCATCCCCACCCTCGTGGGCCCCATGGAGCTCCACCAACGTACTTCTATCGCCTATATATACTCTTATACCCTAAAAACATCAGGGGGAGCCACAAAACCACTTTTCCACTGTCGCAACCTTCTGTACCCGTTAGATCCCATCTGGGCCTTTTCTGACAATCTATAGGAGGGGGATTCGATCATGGAGGGCTTCTACATCAACACCATAGCCTCTCGATGATGTGTGAGTATTTTACCACAGACCTTTAGGTCCATAGTTATTAGCTAGATGGCTTCTTCTCTCTCTTTGGTTCTCAATACAAAGTTCTCCTCGATGTTCTTGGAGATCTATTCGATGTAATACTTTTTGCGGTGTGTTTACCGAGATCCAATGAATTGTGGATTGATCATCAAATTTATCTATGAACAATATTTGGTTCTTCTCTGAATTCTTATATGCATGATTTGATATCTTTGCAAGTCTCTTCGAATCATCGGTTTAGTTTGGCCTACTAGATTGATCGTTCTTGCAATGGGAGAAGTGCTTAGCTTTGGGTTCAATCTTGTGGTGTCCTTTCCTAGCGACAGTAGGGGTAGCAAGGCACGTATTGTATTGTTGCCATCAAGGATAAAAAGATGGGGTTTATATCATATTGCTTGAGTTTATCCCTCTACATCAAGTCATCTTGCCTAAAGCATTACTTTGTTCTTATGAAGTTAATACTCTAGATGCATGCTGGATAGCGGTCGATGTGTGAAGTAATAGTAGTAGATGTAGAATCGTTTCGGTCTACTTAATACGGACGTGATGCCTATATTTCATAATCATTGCCTAGATATTCTCATAACTATGCGCTCTTCTATCAATTGCTCGGCAGAAATTTGTTCACCCACCGTAATACTTGCTATCATGAGAGAAGCCACTAGTGAAACCTATGGCCCCCAGGTCTCTTCCTTATTATATTGCATCTTTTTATTATCGCATCTCGTTTACTATTTTGCAATCTTTACTTTCCAATCTATACAACAAAATACCAAAAATATTTGTCTTACTATCTTTATCATATCACACTTTCGTAAGTGACCGTGAAGGGCTTGACAACCCCTTTATCACCTTGGTTGCGAGGTTCTCGATTGTTTGTGCAGGTACTAGGTGACTTTCATGTTATCTCCTACTGGATTGATACCTTGGTTCTCAAAAACTGAGGGAAATACTTACACTACTTTGCTGCATCACCCTTTCCTCTTCAAGGGAAAACCAACGCATGCTCAAGAGGTAGCAAGAAGGATTTCTAGCGCCGTTGCCGGGGAGATATACGCTCAAGTCAAGACATACTAAGTACCCAGCATAAACTCTTCTCCCTCACATTACATTGCTTGCCATTTGCCTCTTGTTTTCCTCTCCCCCACTTCACCTTTGCCGTTTTATTCGCCCCTTTTCCGTTCGCCTCTTTTCGCTCGCTTCTTGTGTGCTCGTGTGTTAGATCGTTTATTTTCCCTCATTGCTAGTTCTCCTATCATTGTTAACACTCCCAATAATGAAGTTCTTAATTTTAAACAAAGGGAGGGAGAAAACCTAAAAGATGCTTGGTACAGAATTTGCAGTGCTCAAAATAGATCTACTAAAAAACAATCTACTTCCGTTCTTCTTCGCAATTTTTACGTAGGCATCACTCCTTGGTATAGATATGTTCTTGACACCATTACTGAAGGGAATTTCTTGGGAAGCAATACTTTTGATTCTTATAATGCTATGATAGATTTGTTAGTCCCACCACCTCTTTTGGTCAATGGAACTATTTTAACTTTGGAACATGTGATGCAAAAGGATTGATATTATTGAAAATAAAATTTCCACTGTAGAGTTAATCGAAAATTTGGATAAAAAGATCCACAAACAAATTACTCAATATGGATCTAAGGTAGGAGTTACTCTGAAAAATCTGAAGGAAAAGGAACCCATAGTCAATGAGAAGATAGATCAAGATTCCACTAGAATTGATAAGCTCAAAGATATTATTAGCAACTTGGGGTCCGCTTTCTCTGCCGTTAAAAATACCTCAAGTCCTCCTCCTACCAAATTTGCCAAATTTATCTATGTTCCTAAAAATAAGGGTGAATCTTCTAGTAAGAAAAATGAAGATCTCAAATCAATAAGTGTTCACCCCAACTTTTTATATATCATTAAGGAACCTTTTGCTACAAATGAATTTCTTGATTTCCTACCTAGGAGTTTGATCATTAGCAAAAACAAAGAACCTCCTAAGGGTTATAAGTGTTCAATTGAAGAATTGCATACCGAAGATGACAATACCAAGATCTATTCCTACCTTTATGCCTAGCTAGGGGCGTTAAACGATAGCGCTTGTTTGGTAGCAACCTAATTTTATTTTTGTTCTTTACTTTTTGTTCCTGTTTAGTTATAAATAATTTATCTTGCTTCTGTTATGATTGTGTTTTTATATTTTAGTTAGTGTTTGTGCCAAGTAAAGCCTTTAGGATCTTCTTGGGTGATTGTTGTTTGATCTTGCTGAAAAAAACAGAAAGTATGTGCTCACGAAAATAATTTTCATTTTTTTCCAGAGAGCGATAAAATACCAATTACAACTACAGTAGATCAATATACAAATTATTTAGGTCTTCCTAATTTTCAGAATTGTTGGAGTTATAGAAGTATTGGAAACCTCCAGATTGCTACAGACTATTATGTTTTGACAGATTCTGTTTTTTTCGTGTGTTGTTTCCTTATTTTGATGAATCTATGGCTAGTATCGGGAGGTATGAACCATAGAGAAGTTGGAAGTTAGTATGTTTAACACCAATATAAATAAATAATGAGTTAATTACAGTACATTAAAGTGGTGGTTTGCTTTCTTATACTAACGGAGCTCATGAGATTTTCTGTTGAGTTTTGTGTTGTGAAGTTTTCAAATTTTTAGGTAAATATTTGATGGATTTTGGAACAAGGAGTGGCAAGAGCCTAAGCTTGAGGATGCCCAAGGCACCCCAATGTAAAATTCAAGGACAACCAAAATCCTAATCTTTGGGATGCCCTGGAAGGCATCCCCTCTTTCGTCTTCATCTATCGGTAACTTTACTTGAGGCTATATTTTTATTCACCACATGATATGTGTTTTGCTTGGAGCATCTTGTATGATTTGAGTCTTTTCTTTTTAGTTTATCACAATAACCCTTGCTGTACACATCTTTTGGGAGAGACACACATGAATCGGAATGTATTGGAATACTCTATGTGCTTCAGTTATATCTTTTGAGCTAGATAATTTTGCTCTAGTGCTTCACTTATATCTTTTTAGAGCACGGTGGTGGTTTTATTTTATAGAAATTATTGATCTCTCATGCTTCACTTATATTATTTTGAGAGTCTTTTAGAACAGCATGGTAATTTGCTTCGGTTATGCAATTAGTCCTAATATGATGGGCATCCAAGATGGGTATAATAAAAACTTTCATATAGAGTGCATTAAAAACTATGAGAAGTTTGATACTTGATAATTGTTTTGAGATATAAAGATGGTGATATTAGATTCGTGCTAGTTGAGTAATTGTGAAATTGAGAAATACTTGTGTTGAGGTTTGCAAGTCCCGTAGCATGCACGTATGGTAACTGTTGTGTGACAAATTTGAAGCATGAGGTGTTCTCTGAGTGCCGTCCTTAAGAGTGGCGGTTGGGGACGAGCGATAGTCTTTTCCTACCAATCTATCCCCCTAGGAGCATGTGCGTAGTGCTTGGTTTTGATGACTTGTAGATTTTTGCAATAAGTATGTGAGTTCTTTATGACTAATGTTGAGTTCATGGATTATACGCACTCTCACCCTTCCACCATTGCTAGCCTCTGTTGTGCCGTGCAACTTTCGCCCGTACCATAAACCCACCATTCACCATCCTCAAAATAGCCACCATACCTACCTATTATGGCATTTCCATGGCCATTCTGAGATATATTGCCATGCAACTTTCCACCGTTCCATTTGTTATGACACGCTTCATCATAGTCATATTGCTTTGCATGATCATGTAGTTGACATCGTATTTGTGACATGGCCACCTTTCACAATTTTTTATACATGTCACTCTTGATTCATTGCACATCCCTGTACACCGCCGGAGGCATTCACATAGAGTCATATCTTGTTCTAAGTATCGAGTTGTAATTCTTGAGTTGTAAGTAAATAAAAGTGTGATGATCTTCATTATTAGAGCATTGTCCCATGTGAGGAAAGGATGATGGAGACTATGATTCCTCTACAAGTCAGGATGAGACTCCGGACGAAAAAAAGAGGCCATGAAAAAGGGAGAAGGCCCAAACAAAAAAAAGAAAAAATAAATAAATGAGAGAAAAAGAGAGAAGGGGCAATGTTACTATCCTTTTTCCACACTTGTGCTTCAAAGTAGCACCCTGATCTTCATGATAGAGAGTCTGTTATGTTGTCACTTCCATATACTAGTGGGAATTTTTCATTATAGAACTTGGCTTGTATATTCCAATGATGGGCTTCCTCAAATTTCCCTAGGTCTTGGTGAGCAAGCAAGTTGGATGCACACCCACTTAGTTTCTTTTGTTGAGCTATCATACACTTATAGCTCTAGTGCATCTGTCACATGGAAATCCCTACTCACTAACATTGATATCTATCGATTGGCATCTCCATAGCCCATTGATACGCCTAGTTGATGTGAGACTATCTTCCTCCCTTTTGTCTTCTCCACAACCACCATTCTATCCACCAATTGTGCTATGTCCATGGCTCGCGCTCATATATTGCGTAAAAGTTTAAAAAGTTTCAAAAGGCTAAGTATGAAACAATTGATTGGCTTATCATTGGGTTTGTGCATGATGGGAGCATTTTGTGTGACGAAAATGAAGCATGGCCAAACTATATGATTTTGTAGGGATGAGCTTTTCTGGCTATGTTATTTTGAGAAGACATAATTGCTTGGTTAGTATGCTTGAAGTATTATTATTTTTATGTCAATATTAAACTTATGTCTTGAATCTTTTGGATCTAAACATTCATGCCACAATAAAGAAAATTACATTGAAAATTATGCTAGGTAGCATTCCACATCAAAATTCTGTCTTTATCATTTACCTACTCGAGGACGAGCAAGAATTAAGCTTGGGGATGCTTGATACATCTCAAACGTATCAATAATTTTTCATTGTTCCATGCTATTATATTACATGTTTTGGATGTTTAATGGGCTTTAATATGCTCTTTTATACTCCCTCCGTTCCTTAATATAGTGTGTATAGTTTTTGGCATGGAAATTAAAGAACACATGTGGAGGGAAAATTTCACAAGCTTTGGGCTAGAATACACCTGACTAATTGACATGAGAAAATAGAGGAGCTTTCCTAATATAAGGAAAAGTAATCAAATCCCTAAAAACATGATCCAGACGAGTGGTGCATCGTAAAACACCTTATATCTTGGATTTTTTTCTCAAAAATCTATACACCTTATATCAAGGAATGAAGGGAGTATTATTTTTGGGACTAACCTATTAATCGGAGGCCCAGTGCCTGTTTCTATTTTTTTGCCTATTTTAGTGCTTCGTGAAAAAGGAATATCAGACGGAATCCAAACGGAATGAAACCTTCGCAAGGATCTTTTTTGGAACAAACGCAAACCAGGAGACTTGGAGTGGAAGTCTGGAACTCCGCAAAGCTTCCACGAGGCAGGAGGGTGTGCCAGGGGGGTAGGCGCCCCAACCTCGTGGGCCCCACGGAGCTCCACCGACATACTTCTTTCGCCTATATATAATCTTATACCCTAAAACATCAGGGGGAGCCACAAAACCACTTTTCCACCACCGCAACCTTCTGTACCCGTTAGAACCCATCTGGGACCTTTTCTGGCGATCTGCCGGAGGGGGATTCGATCACGGAGGGCTTCTACATCAACACCATAGCCTCTTCGATGATGTGTGAGTAGTTTACCACATACCTTCGAGTCCATAGTATTAGCGAGATGGCTTCTTCTCTCTCTTTGGTTCTCAATACAAAGTTCTCCTCGATGTTCTTGGAGATCTATTCGATGTAATACTTTTTGCGGCGTGTTTGCCGAGATCCGATGAATTGTGGATTTATGATCAAGTTTATCTATGAACAATATTTGGTTCTTCTCTGAATTCTTATATGCATAATTTGATATCTTTGCAAGTCTCTTCGAATTATCGGTTTAGTTTGGCCTACTAGATTGATCTTTCTTGCAATGGGAGAAGTGCTTAGCTTTGTGTTCAATCTTGTTGTGTCCTTTCCCAGTGATAGTAGGGGCAGCACGACACGTATTGTATTGTTTCCATCGAGGATAAAAAGATGGGTTTTATAACACATTGCTTGAGTTTATCCCTCTACATCATGTCATCTTGCCTAAAGCATTAGTTTGTTCTTATGAACTTAATATTCTAGATGAATGCTGGATAGCGATCGATGTGTGGAGTAATAGTAGTAGATGCAGAATCATTTTGGTCTACTTAACACGGGCGTGATGCCTATATTTCATAATCATTACCTAGATATTCTCATAGCTATGCACTCTTCTATCAATTGCTCGGCAGTAATTTGTTCACCCACCGTAATACTTGTTATCATGAGAGAAGCCACTAGTAAAACCTATGCCCCCCGGGTCTCTTATTATATTGCATCTTTTTATTATCGCATCTCATTTACTATTTTGCAATCTTTACTTTCCAATCTATACAACAAAATACCAAAAATATTTATCTTACTATCTTTATCAGATCTCACTTTCGCAAGTGACCGTGAAGGGATTGACAACCCCTTTATCACGTTGGTTGCGAGGTTCTTGATTGTTTGTGTAGGTACTAGGTGACTAGCGTGTTATCTCCTACTGGATTGATACCTTGGTTCTCAAAAACTGAGGGAAATACGTACGCTACTTTGCTGCATCACCCTTTCCTCTTCAAGGGAAAACCAACGCATGCTCAAGAGGTAGCAGATATGTCTGCTCACACGTATGATGAATAAAATGGATCAGAAGTACAATACTAAACTAGCTTTGTGTGCCATACATGTACGTGCATGATACAGAATTGGTGGTTCGTATTTTTTTCCTGAAATCTACTTATATAATTCTAAAAAGTGTCTGCATGCTTTCAAAACTAGTTGTGCAACTTAAAATGTGTTCGTGCTTTCTGAAAAAGCGTGATTTTTCAAAAAGTGCACTTGCATTTTAATATCTTTGTATTGTTTTTTTGAAAAAGAGTTTATGTGTTGAAATATTATTGACATTTGAAAAACACCCTTTTTAAAAATGTGTTCATGTAATTCTAAAAGTGTTTGCATTTTAAAAGATGTTTGTAATTTAAAAAATGTTATGTGATTCAAGAAAATGTTCATGTTTTAAAAGGAATGTTCATGCATTTTGAGGGACGGTGTATGGAATAGGTGCATGGTGTAGCTCGTGTCGGGTGGCCCTTAGGTCCAGCTCGGTTGAGTGGTAAGTCTATTGTGTGGTGGCCAAGAACAAAGGAGATTTCCTCCCTTGCCACACGTGGGCCCCAAATTCCTGATTGATGTTTCTTTACGAACCCTTAATTAGAGCTGTCAAATAACCCGTGTTAATTTGTTTCTTGATCCATCATGTGTGAGATTGATGCATAGTGCCTTTTCACATATTTTCTCTTGACATCAAATGTGATATGGATATGTTGGTCTATGGTATCTGCTCACATACCAAAGCACATGTAATGATTAGAATCCATTCAATGAAAGAAGATTTCAAATCATGCACGAGATTGATCTCATCATTCAATATATACCAGCCACTGCAAATCTATATCGCCCTCAGTGAGAAATTTACCTGTTACTCACACCAATATACTAATCTAGATACCGTCAACAATTTGGACATTGTCCCTTATCCAATTGTTTCGTTGGCCACAAATCAAGATATGTGCCATTGTGGACGTAAAACAGAACTTGCCTACTTTGGCATCACCTTATGAGGTCATCGGAATGCTGCTCCTAAGTAAAAAGTTTTGTGTCATTTTTTATCATTTTGTTAGTGTCATCTTTACAAGTTTAGAGTAGCGAGCCTTCGAATCTTCTTCTTCCACCTTTTTTCTCACCCTTCATTTCACATAAACCATATTGCATTTCTATAATTTTTTCCACACTCCCGTTGCAACGCACGGGCATTTGTGCTAGTCACTCCAAAGTTCCTGTCTAGCGGAGAACATACGAAGAAATCATTTGTAGGGTATGAAACCACCTCGAAGCTATTCTTTTCGATCAATCTATCCAAGAGTTCGTACTAAAATAACACCAAATAATTTCAGATTCATAATACTCAATCAAACACAAGGAACCTCAAGGAGTGCCCCAAGATTTCTACCGGAGAAACAAAGGACGAGAATGTGCATCAACCCCTATGCATAGATTACCCCAATGTCACCGCGGGAATCCGTGAGTTAAATGCCAAAACGCATATCATGTGAATCAATATGATACCCCATTGTAACCACGAGTATTGATATGCAAGACATATACCAAGTGCTCTCAAATCCATAAAAGTATTCGATCTGATAACAACGAAATCTCAAAGGGAAAAACTCAATTCATCACAACAAGAAAGAGAGGGGAAAACACCATATGATCCGACTATATTAACAAAGCCCGCGATACATCAAGATCGTGACATCTCAAGAACACGAGAGAGAGAGAGAGAGAGAGATTAAACACATAGCTAATGGTACAAACCCTCAGCCCCGAGGATGGACTACTCCCTCCTCATCGTGGTGGCCGCCGAGGATGATGAAGATGGCCACCGGTGATGATTCCCCCCTCCGGCAGGGTGCTGGAATAGGGGTCTAGATTGGTTTGCGATGGCTACAGAGCCTTGCAGCGGCGGAATTTCTGATCTAGGTTAATCCTGAGGGTTTCTGGAATTATTTGTAATTTATAGGGTAAAGAGGGGGTGTGGGAGGCCATCTAGGTGGGCACAACCCACCTGGGCACGCCTGGGCCCCCAGGCACACCCTGGTGGGTTGTGCCCCCCTCGAGGCACCCACAGGTGCTGCTTTGGCCCATCCTGGGTGTTCTGGTCCATAAAAATTCTCAAAAAGTTTCGCGGTGTTTGGACTCCGTTTGATATTGATTTCCTGCGATGTAAAAAACAAGCAAAAACAACAACTGGCACTGGCCACTGGGTGAATAGGTTAGTCCCAAAAAATGATACAAAGTTGCTATAAAATGATTGTAAAACATCCAAGAATGATAATATAACAGCATGAATACTTCATAAATTATAGATACGTTGGAGATGTGTCAGCATCCTACGAACATCACCATGTCAAGCGTTCATTCGGCAAGTGACACGTGCGGCATCTACTTCACATACATAAAGGTGAATCACCTCCTTTACATGTGTTCACTTGACCCCTTCGAGGATGGTATACTACTTGACACCCCTCTCGTGTGCATGCATAGGTATTGTCAGAGCTTAACGTGCAGGTTGCGTGGAAGGAGTAGCAGTAGGGGACATTGAGAGAGAAGAGGAGCAAGATCAGGGCAGCAAGGATGAGAGAGGCGCGCGGGGTGGTGATGGAGGAAGTGGTGCTGCGACTAGTGGTGGAAGGTGCTGGTGGTGTGCCGCCATGCCGGCCTGGCCGCGGCGGCGTCCAGATGTGGAGAAGTGTGGTGAGAGGGAGAGAGAGGTGTAGCCAGACGAGGATATACATCAAACCTTGCCGCATGTCTATGCATTGTTTCGGCCTACCCCAACGACGCTGAGCAGCGCGTATGGACCAGGCCCAGGGGCTCCTGTCTGTGTATAAAACATAGGATTTTACACCTTGAATTATGCATAGATAAGTTGCAGCTCGTGTGCTGGCCGGGGAACCTATCAAGGATTGTCAAAGTACCAACAAATAATCAAGTCAAAAGAAGTAGATCTTTGAGATACCAAGGAGCGCATCAAGAAGACCAAGACTCGAGGCCAATCAACCTACTTGGCTAAGCAGAAGAACAAGGCAGGGCATTAGAAGCAGCCTTTGCCAACAAGGCCGAGCCGGCAAGGTGAAGGCCGGGCAAGCCTCATTGCTAGCAAGATCCCGCCAACCACCAGCGCTCCTCCTCACTAGCCAGCTGGTCACTGATTGGTGATGTGTCGAGCCCGCGGGCAGTTAGGTGGGGTTTGCCGGCATGTGTCAGCACGCTGGAAGAAAGATTACCTTTATCGACACTAGTCCAAATGGTGTGTCACGTTAATAGGCCTTAGCTAGGCAAGCGGTGCGACAACCTTGCCGGGGCTTCTCCTCCGTGCAACACTAGTGGTGTATTAAATGCATTTTATCCTAACTAGCAGAGTTAGGTATGATAACACATGCTATCTAATCATCATGTAATTACCCCTTTTCCACTGTGGTAACCCCTTGAGCTATAAATGGAGGGCCAGGGCTTGAACCCATTCTAACTCTACGCACGCTTGCATGCATAGCTGCCTTCTCCTTGCACCTTGCCAGGGGAAAGCGCTCCTTGTATTTGGGCTCATATTGAATCAATCCACCAAGGCAGGAATAGGGTGTCACACCTCAAAGGTGGCCCCAACCCGGGTAAAGATCCTTGCTCCTTATTCTAGACCTTCTCTTTGCGCTTTGTGCATTCCCATCACCGAACCACAAAGGGGCCAGATCACCCCATAGATAGTCGTTCCACACTGGCAAGCAACATCCTGCAGTAGTGACCTAGTCCTCATCTTTGCATTGACCGAGGTTAGTGAGATCCTAACGAGCTTGGTTCTCAATTTTAGAGGCTGGAGAGGAGGAGAAGGTACTTTGGCATGCTTTGTCCCTGAAGAATCTGTTGGCTGTGAAGTTCCCACTTTTTCCATGATTGACGGAGTCGCCTGTCCGGAAGATGTATGCTGAGGCGGTTGCTGCTCAGAAGCTTGATGCCCGGAAGACTGTTGTCGCGCGGCTTTCTCCCGGGGAACCCTGATGTTTCTCTCTATGCCAACAGAGTCATCGCTTACCGGCTCGGTTCATGTCATCTTTTTCCATTCTGGCTTCCTCGAAGTTGTAGCCCTTGTTCGGGCAGGAGGAGCAGGAGGCTCATCCTCCTCTCCTTCCTCTTCCTCATGCTCCATGGCATGTTCCTCTTCGCCTCCATGGTGATCGACATGTTCCTCTTTGCCTCCATGCTCTTCGACACATTCCTCTTCGTCCTCATGCTCGCTGGCATGCTCCTCCTCCTCTACATCGCTAACCACAGCCCGGGAGCGTGTTGCTTTTATTACTTCCTGTGTCCTCAAGGCAATGAACTGCACATCATCATCTTTGGTAGGGTGGACCATGTAGTTATCCTCTCAAACTGGTGTTTCTGCCAAGTTGTCGAACAATTCATCCACTTTAGCTTTCTTGGGTACCCTCCAGTGGCCCTCAACACACCTAGCATTGCATGCCGACATCATTGCTAGGATAGAGTCCTTGGTGGTGTTGTTGCATAGCGGAATCAGTTTCTCTAGCAAGGAAAACTTGCAACCTAGTTCAAGAGCTGGCAAATGAACCATCAATGCTCCATTACCGTCAAGATGTTGTGGAGGCCTAGGTGCAGCCGCATCATGTTGGCAGGGTTATTATACTCCCAACCTCGTCAGCCTCCTCTTTGCTGCAATGGGGCCAAGGCCCATGTGCCCTTTCGCCCCTCACTTACCCCTTCATGGCTACTACTATATATACTCACCCCCTCCTCCTTTATAGTGTTAGCATTGGTTTAGCTCATTTAGGATAGAGCTTAGCTCATCCTTGTGGTTCTACTCCATCGAGAGAGACAGCGGCCTCTACGAAGAAGATCGACACTTGGATTCAAGGCCCCTCATGGGAAGATCCCTTGCGGACTCAAGGCCTCCTCACGGAGATGAACTAGCTATAGTTTGTATCGTCCTTTGTTGACTTTGGATCGTGTATCTTTCTTTGTGTTCATGGATCTAGCACATGTGTAACCATTTCTCGTTGATCTGAGTGTTTCCTATCGTTTCCCCTCGCGTTTTCCCTCTTGTGTTCTTCGTGTTCTTCACGGGATCCCATCCAAATCATGAAAGATCGGCCATAGGGTTTCCACGTTACATCACCTAGGTTGGAGTCCGGGGGCCGGAAGGTCCGGGCAAGGTTCCTGGCTGAACTGATAGAGGAAAATGTGTCTCGTCTTCCGATGAGATGGTGATTATTGTTTTTGGAGGAGTAGACTTCGACGATCCGACTACAAACATGCGAGGATGCCGCGCCTTAGAAATTGCTAAACCAACTCCGAGAGGTTATTGACCACGCCGGAACATGATCAACCTGACCACGAGGGTCTATTTCCTTCAAGCAAACGAAGAAAGGCCTAGGGTTTAAAAGTCCTTGTCTTGTGCGCCAAGTCTTGTGGAATCCTCCTTGTATTCGGCATGGGCTGCCCGAAGTGGCCCATTAGTGAATCGCCATGGGGGTCCTCGGCGCGACCCACTGATCGGGAGACGACGTGGTGAGTACCCCCTAGTCCAGGACACTGTCAGTAGCCCCCTGAACCGGTCTTCAAGTTGGGGACACTCCTCGATTCTTCTGAATGGTTCTTCATCTTCAGTCGTCGGTCTTGAAAACCGGTTCAACAAATCTTCTCATCTTCGATCTTGAGGATCACCGAAGTGAATCCGAAGAGTTTACACGTCGGGTATCCGAGGAGCCCCTTCAAGTTCTCGGCCTTTATCAATGCCTTGTTATTTTTATGCCACGCTTCAGGTTTGAAGTTGTTCCCGTGCGGTGGTGTCCTCTTGCATCCGAGCTCCAACACCGGACTATATCTGAGCTTGTTATTTTTATGCCACGCTTCAGGTTTGAAGTTGTTCCCGTGCGGTGGTGTCCTCTTGCATCCGAGCTCCAACACCGGACTGCATTCGAGGTATCTTTTGCAGCTGAGCACCAATGTCGGACTGCATCCGAGCTCCAATGCCGGAGTGCATCCGATCTCCAATGCCGGACTGTATCCGAGATCCAATGCTAGACTATATCCGAGGTGTCATAGATCACCTTGGCTTGAAAAAGTTTGACGGAGGTTATCTGAGCTTAACGCTGAAAAGTTCTCTACGGAGCCAGCCGCTCATAGCCGAGCTTTTTATGCCGGACTGCTTCCGAGGTGATGCACCACCTCGGGCTCGGGCTGATTGTTTGCGGATTTTATTTCCAATTGATGCAATTTATTTACTGAAGACATATATAGCCAGTAGCCCTCAAGGTGTGTGTGTGTGTGTCGGCCTAAAATTCGAGATGCACATTAGAGGAGATAATGATAGGCGGACGGGCCCTTGAGAGAGGGTTTTGAGAAGTCGCCGCAATATATTAGCTTGATGCCGGATAAGTCCCAGTTGGTACCTATTGTTGTCCAAAGACGCATTTGCCCATAGTTCGGTCAAGCTGAACACTGAGCACTTTGAATTTTCTGCATCAAATAGGCAATGCAGTAGCCCCCGAGACACTGGTCGGGTGGCAACACCAGATTAGGGATCGATGTGCCCCTTAATATTAGTAAACGATAAGCCTGAAGCGCAGTAGCCCCCGAGCCTTAATGTGGGCACGGGTGGCCGAATTAAGGATCGATATCCGGAGTAAAATCAGAAATTTTGTGTAATGATTCTATGTATGTACTCTACATCATTAATGCTCGAATCTGCATTGTACAAAACTTTGTTGACCGACCATCGGCTTCAACCTCCTCGGCCAGTAGCCGGGGAGTGTTTGTCCTACTTTATAAAGCCTTTATGAGGGCAAAGATTTATGACAAACAAGGCAATCCGGCAATATGGTTTTATAAACAAAGGTATGCAGAGAGAATGTTATATTATTATTTAATGTAAGAAACGTCTTCCAAAGAAAATAGTCCCGCTATCTGTTCCTTTGTTTGGGTTGTCATGCTGACCATGATCATGAAACCTCACCTTCGATCAATGCGGGAGAAAAATATTGAGGATTTAGTGTGGGGTAAGTTCCCGAACTATGTGGTCTTGAGCGAACCTAAATTTTCACTTCTTTCATTGCTGACCAATTATATCCTTTAAGATGGTTAGCTTTTGGCTTCACCCAGTCTGAGGCACTAACTCGGTGACCCGGTAGTAACAATCACAGATGTGCTCCCTTTACCGCCTAGCCAAATGATCAGGAACGTAGGGGCAAGCACAGGAGCGAGGCAACCCAGCTTGGCCAACATCTTAAGTCAAATTGATGCATATTTATGGCTTTATAACAATGATTACGGAAGGCAGTGCTTGTATACTGAATACACATGCTGATGATATGTTTATTTTGACTCCGTTGCGACCGTTTATCAGTTGAAAGTAGCCCATCGTCGGCTTCCACCCCCTTGTAGATACTACATAGGCTGTTTCTGTAATAACAAAACAACCCTTAGCCAATGTCTCGGTGCTCGAAGGCGGTTGTGTTAGCGGAAACAAGGCAATCAGATATGCGGGCTTTATAACTTTCACTTAATCATAGCATCTTTAAACTAGGGAAGCTAGCTACGAGCCCCCGGTTAGTGTTCGACACCGACCGAAGTCTAGCCATTAACACTTCGGCCAATGTTATGAAAGGCCCATTATTTATCACGGGGTAATCGGTATCGATCTATAGTTTGACATTGTCATCGGATCGCTAACCAGTTTACGCCCATTGTGACAGTCAGCTTTTGGCTTTATCCACTGAGGTGCTTAACCATTCGAGCTGCAAGCACAATTGGAGTGGTTCTCCCTTTGCACACCTAGCCAAACAAAGCGGGACATAGGAGGCAAGCACAAGAGTCGGGCAACCCAACTATTGACCAAAGACACAATTCGAAACCGATGCATACATAGCAATATCCGAGAATGTTTTTGCCGAATCTCTAAAGGTGTCTAGCGTTGCACTGCGAGACTTATGCTAGAAACAAACAAGTAGTTTAAAAGTGCCATAGGCTTGGAAAACCAAAAAACGTCAGTAAAAACTTTATGCCCGAACTAAATCAAGTCATTTGGTGCCAATCCGAAAATTGGTGTTACTTTTGTGCTTTTGTCGTGCATTAATATGACACATCCGATCTCAAGACTACAAGAGGGTCAGCCTACGGCTGCAACCTCCTATCCTGAAGGCGGAGTATTACTTGTTAAGCCAGTTTAGCGAACTAAACTCGAGCGTCATTAGAGAGAAAACAGACTATCCGGCTATTGACCACATACTCGAGTCGAGAAAGGAGTTATAGAAAAAGACTTTGCAATGACTTAGAAGAAGAACACTTATTATAAAATGTCTCATATAAATTTAAGACCCCAGTTAACACGAGCAAAGAAAAATGGTTCTTAATGAACCTCGTTTTTGACAAACATATTTTAACATAAATATAATGTTTGGTCGAACCAAACATGAATTAAAAAAAACTAAGCATGGAAGCGACTTAGCTGGTTAATGTGCTCGATCTCGATGCGCGGCCCGAGCTTATGGCGGGACGAGGTCCCAGCCCCCAAGCCAGTCCCGAGGTGGTGGAGCGAAGAGCTCGACATAGCACGACTAATGTGGCGAGGTGGAACCCCTAGTCCGTCCAAGGCGACGGAGCAGGCCGGCAGTATGACGCCGAAGTTTCCGGCGTGGGTTAATGAAGCGATGACGAAGTCGCCGATCTAGTCGAGGTGACGTGGTACGTCGGTATGCCGAGGTGACAGCGCTGCCCAACCCGAATCATTTACCTGTGCACAGAAAATAGTGCAAGCCGAAGATAATAGTAATAATAAAAAAATAAAAAAATTCGTTGCATAATTAATAATTTATGCAAAGTGGGTAATAAAAGAAATATGGCCAGTGTGTCGCACACTTGATGAGGTAGAGCTCTCTCAGCGATGCCGAAGTCCCCGAGGCAACCGAACATGTCGGTATGGCAATTCGACCAACAAGGTGAGCACACGAGCCGATTTACGCCGATTGCGACAACGACGTCAGATTGCCGAAGTGACCACGTGACGTAGTCGAAGTGGATTACCTACACATGTAAAATAGTGCAGTCCAAAGAATATTAATATGAATATAGAGAAAAACATCGCATATTAATTTACGCAAAATATTTTTTTAAAGAGATGTGGCCTGGCTTTGAAGCCAATGTCGATGCAGGGCGCTGGCGTGACAAAGCATGTGTTGACAGGGCGGTCCGAGTCCCCGATGAGGCGTTCGCTGAACTGCGGACGGGAAACTGACCGAACCATCACGCAACCATCGTTAATGCAGCCATCACTTTCCAGACCTATGTACAAATGATGGAACAAACCAGAGTAATAATTCCTCAAAAAAAGTAAACCCAAGCATGAAAAAATCACTAGGATTAATAGCACCTGGTTTATCCGTTGTAGCAATCTGAAGAAAGGTTACTCCAAAAATTGGGACTCGATCCGCACACCCATTTCCTGATGGAATATGAAGTGATGGCATGGTGATGCTGGCAATGGTTGGCTCGCCGAGGCAAAGCCCCCGGTCCAGCTAACGTGACGAAGCTGGTCGGCTGGTGACGCCGAAGTCTCTGGAGTAGGTTGATGAAGAGATGGTGAAGCCCACAGTCTAGTCGAGGTGACGGAGCGGGTTGGTAAGGAGACGTTGCAGCTGCCATGTCAGCTGAGGTGTTGAAGCAGTTCAGCGTGATTGACATCGGCTTGAAGAAGCAATAGCGCGGCCGTTCCAACGCAGGTCGTGACTTGTGATGCGGTCAATGTCGGCTTGATGAAGTGACCGTGCAACGATGCCGGTGTGCCCGCTCCGTGTAATCTGTGGGGCGGCGATGTTGGTGATGATTTATCCTTCGCGATGCCGAACTCTTGTTTGGCTCACCGAGATGATGGCCAAAGAAGTTGAGCTTGGCTCAATAAAGCGACGACGTGTCTATCGCAGGTCGGTACTCGGGGAGCAATGTTCCCGACTGGTTTGACACCAGTGTGATGGTGAAGAATACCTCAGAGAAGGCTTAAAATTTTATGGGCACGTGTTTAAGAACAATGCACAATACCCTAGAAAGAGATTTTTCCAAAAAGGTTGTCCAGTATCCCGTTCATGAAAAAGATGAACTCAGGTTGGATTCGTATTTGCGAAGAAAACAAATCCGAAAAGTGATGCACTAATCAGAAGGTTCCTGAAGTTTGAACGGTTGGATCGAGCTGAAATTGTGAGAGGTGGCAGAGATGGAAATTCCCCAGAAGATGAACGGTTGGATCTTCCAAATAAACTACGAGCTAGGATTTGGAGACCACGCCCTAAACTCATCTAGATTCCCGTCCATACTCGATAGGCCTCTAGTATATCAAAGATCGTTGGAGATTCCTCCATCGGAAGGCGACGAAATTTTACAGGGTCGTTGTATACTCAATTCCGCACAATTATACCAAAGGGTTTGTCAAATCGACTCCCGTGGAGATGGTGGCAGCGAAAACAAGTCTGTTGTACAGAAAAACTGTGCAATCGCACGAAGGCAATGTTGACGATTAGCCACCAGGCTCCATGGACGACTTTTCCATGGTCTTGGTTGATATTTGAGCTACTGATGATGAAATTATCCGTCTGATCTTGATGATCTGACGTGGCACGCATTCCTCGGTCTAGCTGAGGTGACCAGTCAAGCCGGCGACAAAGATGCCGACATCGACCATAAAGCTCGGCTCTGATGCGTAGATCGCGCCGGAGACGATCTGAATTCCAATCGCACCGTGGCGACTGCCAGCAGGCTCTTAATGAAAGCAATAATGTCGGTTCTTTATCCAGCATATCTTGTAGTAGGGGTTCTAAGCTAGGCTTGTTGGAGCGATGGTAACATGGACATGGGATTTTACCCAGGTTCGGGCCCTCTTGATGGAGGTAAAACCCTACGTCCTGCTTTTGATTGTATTCATATAGGGTATAGTACAGAGTACATGCATCTACGACGAGATTGTTCTAATGAATATTAGATTGTCTATTGACTAGCCTGGCCTCGGTTTATATATGCACCGTAGGCCTAGGGTTTAAAGGAGTCCTTGTCTTGTGCGCCAAGTCTTGTGGAATCCTCCTTGTATTCGCCATGGGCTGCCCGAATTGGCCCATTAGTGAATCATCATGGGGGTCCTTGGCCCGACCCACTGGTCGGGAGACGACGTGGTGAGTACCGACCTTGTGACACCCCGATAGTTAAGTTATAGTAAACCCTTGCTAATCATGCCAGGTCATCATAATTAAACTTTTGCTAAACCTCACTTGTTTCAAACTGAGATCAAATTCAAATTCAAATAACAAATCAAATTATTATTTCTTCAAACTATCAAATAAAAATGTTCGATAGGTGGCAAATATTCACTAAGTAATGAACATGTTGGAACCAACCTCATTTGGTTTCCCAAATTGCCCCTGGAATTCATTTAGTGGAATAACAAGATTAAACAAAAGCATTTTAATTCAACTATAAATTAGAACAGTTCCAATTAGCCTCAAACTTTTCGCGCAACCTTATAGTGTTGGCTAGGAATTATGTGCAAAGTTTCATAATTAACAAAAATAACTTGGCAGCTAAAAAAATAGAAAAGTATAAATAAAAGGAAAAGAAAAAGAAAATAACAGAAAAGAAAAGGAAAGAGAGAACCCTACCGATCCCCTCCCCAGGCCAACCAGGCCGGCCCGGCCGGCGCCTACAGCCTCGCTGGGGCGATCGAACCCTACCGATCCACTCCCCAGGACCCCCACTCCTTCCGCTGATCCCCACTTCTTCCCCCACGCTCCCTTCTCGACACGCCCGCGCTCAACGAACCATCGCCTCCGCCCGCGACCCCTCCCTCCATCCTAGCGCCGTCGTCCTCGCCCAGGACTTGTCGCCTCGCGCCTCCACAGCCTTCGACGCCCGTCCCCATTGTCCCGGACTGCTCCCCTGCACCTCGGGTGCCCCACACCGTCCTTTGCTTGTCGGGGAGCCATGGCGCCACCGGCCTCCCCAAGCGCTACCCCGACCATATCGAGCACCCTCTTGAGCCCCCTGTGAGATTTCAATCATCTGTGGCCTTTTCCCCCTCCCTTCCGCGTCTCGTAACCCCGTGGACGACAAGGTCGTGTTTTCGACCGCCTGCGTCCACGCCGGCAGTTCCCCGTGTGCCCTGCCTCGCGTCCTAGACCGCGCCCGGTCACGTGCCCGCCGCGCTGACCGCGCCCGACCCACTCACCCCCTCCCGCTCATATCTCCGCTGCCACCACTGCTCGGCCATCGCCGTAGCCGTCGCTCCAGCCGTCCCTTGCATGTGCCACTGCATGCGCATCGCTGCGCTCGTCCGTGTGGCGCTCGCGGCTGACCAAATGGTCGCCGGAGTGGGCCACTCCGCGCATCTCACCCGCTCTGCTTCTCACTGGAGAGCACCGCCGGCACGCGCACGTCTAACACCGGTCCCGGGACACTAACACGTTGGCCCCAAAGATTAGCCTATAACCCCCCACTAAACCTCACTGACTTTGGGCCCCGCCGACCCTAACTAACCCTATTAAGAAAAATAACCCTAATAACTAATTAGACTACAACATGCAGGCCCCCTCCACTAATAAAAATGGCTTAGATTAAACCAACAAGTTAATAGTCACTAACACGTCGGGCACACTAGCTAATTAGTTTAATTGAAAGAAATAAAACCTGTTAATGAACTCTCTCACTGACCAATGGGGCCCGCTGGTCGGTTTTGACCGGTCAACAGTCAAATTTTGGACTGTTGACTGGGCTGATGACTCAACCCTGGCCCACCAGTCAGCCTCTGCTGACTAGGTAGTTGACCCAGTCAACTGCCCCCCGTCAGCCTCTCATGGATATGGCTGGGTACACTTCCTGTGTACCCATAGCATTTCAACATTAAATTTAATTTTGAACTAAATTAAATCTAGTAAATGAATTAAAACTTTAAAAATTAATATAAAATAATCCGAAGATCAGATGAGAAAACTTTGTACATGAAAGTTGCTCAGAACGACGAGATGAATCCGGATACGTAGTCCGTTTGTTCACCACACATCCCTAGCATAGCGAACTCGCAATTTTCTCCCTCCGGTTCATCTATCCAAAAACACGAAACACCGGGGATACTTTCCCGAATGTTTCCCCCCTTCGCCGGTATCACCTCCTACCGTGTTAGGGCACACCTGACACCATTACTTCTCATGTCATGCGTCGATATGCATCTGTTTGCATTGTATTCATTGTTTCTTCCCCCTCTTGTCTCCGGTAGACTACGAGACTGACGCCGCTGGTGGTGCCCTGATCAACTACGTTGTTGACGACCCCTTCTTGCCAGAGCAACCAGGCAAGCCCCCCCCCCCCCTTGATCACTAGATATCGCCTACTATGGTGCTTATCAATGATCCAATCTTCTCCTTCCTATCTCGGTGAAGAAGTTTTTCATCACTTCATTGTCCTCTATCAATCATCGTTTTCGGTGGCAGAATTTCACCTCAGTTTTGAGATGTCTTCCACAAGCCCACTACAAGCTTATTCGTTTCATTGTAGGTTTTCCAACAACTCCGTTATAACCTTCTTGGAAGGGTGCTTTCCAAGCTCATTTGTAGCAGAAGTTTGGCATTTTCTTCTCCATTCTTTTATTCCAATGATCGATATTCTATTATTTCTTCCGGAGGCATGGTGATGTAGCTCTTTTTCACTCGTCACCTCGAATCATGAGGATCATGTTCTTTTTTCCTTTGCTTATCCATTCAACCGGAGTGTCGTGTCCTTCATTCAAATTCTCTCATCTTATCAAGTTCTGCCTCCCTTCTCAACTGGAGTGCAGTCTGAAATCTTTCTTACCCCTTGTGCCATTCTGCAAATAGTTCCGGAGGCAGTGTGTTGTTGATCTCATCAAGTATCCTCTCATCTTGTCAAGTTCATGTTGAATTCCTTCCATTTACAGTTGGAGTGTTGTCCAAATTATATCATTCTTATTCCTTCTCTATCTTGTTTTAAGCAGAGTGTTGTGTCTATCATTCCTCTTCTAACCGGAGTCGCATCTAAGTGCTTTCATTTTGCCAAGTTCATATTCTTTACCTTCCATTTTCCAACTGGAGTGTTGTCGTAATTGATCTTTTTCGTTCCTTGTACATCTCGTTTCATCTGGAGTGCTTGCATGTACTTCCTATCCATTGGAACCTTTTTTTTCTTATGTCTTTCAACCTACAAGGTTCTAGTAATGTTCCTTGTTCCTCTTTTCTAACGGAGTGTTTTCAACTTTGTTCATCTTCGTTGTATTCTTTCTTTCAATTTGTTTCAACCTTGCAAGGTTCTTTGGTTTCACTCATTTGTCCAAGAAGCAACTTAGTTTTACCTCTTCTCTTCCTCTGCCGTTTCCCTCCGGTGCCATCCCTAGATCTCGGGACGAGATCCTCTTATAGTGGTGGAGTGTTGTAACGCCCCGAGACCGATGCGCCAGGTGTCTTCCAGTATTCGCTGTTGTTGCCATGTCATTTGCTTCTGTGTCGCATCTTGCCATGTCATCATGTGCATTGCATCATCATGTTTTCAAAACTTGCATCGGTCTGGGTTCCCCAGTTCCGTCCATTGTTCGTTCTGAGCCCAGACACACTTGCACGCGTCCGCGGCACGTTCGAAATATTATTTTATAAGTGGTAGGAAAATGTTCTCATAATGGGTTGAAAGTTGGCATGCAGTGTTGTTATGTTGTCAGTAGGTCGCTTGACAAGTTTCATCGCATTCGGAGTTCGTTTGACGCCCCAACGGTTAACTATAGCGGCATTATAGCCGGTCTAATGTCGGACGTTTTCGGTCTCCGAAAACATCCGCCGGGTTGCATTCCTCTTCTCTCCTATCAGCCCATCGCACTCTGCACAGCCCACCTGCAGCTCATCTAGTCCCCCTCTGTCCGGAACCGTCGGATCGCGATCGGAGGCTCTGAAAACCCCTCCTAGTCCCCCCTAACCCTAAACCTTCCCTATATATAGACCCCCTCTTGCCATTTTGGGCAACCTAGACCCAATCCACCTACCTCTAGCCTTCCCCCACCTCAGATTCCACGCCCAGGCGCTCCCCCGCCGCCACTTGTCGCCGCCAGGCAGGCCAGCCGCCACCCTGCGCCGCCACAGTAGCCGCCCGCGGCCAATCCGGGCGCGCCACCTGTCCCGCGCGGCTCCACTCCGCCGCTAGCCCGCTGGGGCCCGCAACAAGCCTGCCCGATCCCATTGGGGCCCGACCGCATCGCTTCCCGCTCCCTCGCTCCCGATCTGGTTTGGGAGGAGCTGAGCTCCTTTGCCCCAGCGCGGCTCAACCTCCGGCAGCCTCGCCTGCGAGCTCGCTGCGGACCTGCGTCCCGTCAGGCCAGTGCCCCGCCGCCGTCTCCTCATCCTCTCCTTTTTTCCATTCCTCTCGCTCTCCCGAGCTCATCTCTCTCTGCCTCCCGTTCTACAGTTCGTAAGGGGACCGCCAGAGTTCGCTGCTGCCACCCCAAGTCGTCGTCGGTCCTGCTCCGGCCAGATCCGGGCATGGCGCCGCGGATCTGAACCCCCTGCGCCCATTCCCGTCCGCAAAGTCCTTTGCCTCGCTGCCCCTTCGCCCGCTCTTTGGAGCTCTGCTCCAGGCGCCGCTACAGGTCGCTACATCGAAAGGAGAACGAGCGCACGAGCAGCGCTCGCGTTGACTACGCCCTGGCCCAGCGGCCTCGCTCGGCCTGCCTCCACCAACTGGGCCTCAGCCCATGGTGAGCCACCGCTGCGCCTCCCTTCCAATATTGGGCTAGTTAGATTCGGCCCAGTCCTTGTTTTTTTCCTACTGAACGAATTTAGCTATTATCCGCAGGATTGCAGTTTTATAGAAAAGTCCCCCTAGTTCATGCATTTAATAACTCAGAAACGATGCATCGGTTTAAAATGATTTATATATGAAAAATGACTACAATTTCATCTAGTTTCATAATATCAAACTTTCATGCATGTTTAAAATGTTTAAAATTGTTGTTTGCATTAATTTGCTTAATGGCATGTTAAAATGTTTTATTTCATAACTAAATAACCGTAGCTCGGTTTTAAATAATCTTTATATGCAAATGGGGTAGAAAAATGCATAGATTAACTTGGTGGCATTACTTTGCATGCTTAAAAACTATAAAATATGCTTTAGGACAGAACAATACCAAATTCATAATATGCAGATGGGGATTTTCCAGAATTGTTGTTTGTTGTTCCGGCCTCATTTAAACTTCTCTAGATAGGTAGTTTTATTATGCTTCACCTCTTGCCATGTTTAAAAACATTTAATATTGATGAGTACATAAAGGAGAGAGAACTAAATAAGTCATGTGGTGTTTCCTCAATATGCAACTCGTTGCATATTGAGCTCCATTTAACTTGTAGTTTTGTTTGTGCACTTTGCCATGCCATGTTTCATTAAATCGGACATTCATCATACTTGGTTGTGCATCATGCCATGTTTATGTGATGGTTGTTTACTATGTTGCTTGCTTCTTTCTGGGTTGCTACTCTCGTTAGCTTTGGTTTTGTTCCGGAGTTGTGAGGATTCATTCGACTACGTCTGTTTGCCTTCTTCATGGACTCGTTCTTCTTCCTTGCGGGATCTCAGGCAAGATGACCATACCCTCGAAATCACTTCTATCTTTGCTTGATAGTTGTTCGTTCTATCGCTATGTCACACTACCTACCACTTGCTATATCATTCCTCCCATATTGCCATGTCAAGCCTCTAACCCACCTTCCTAGCAAACCGTTGTCTGGCTAAGTTACCGCTTTGCTCAGCCCTTCTTATAGCGTTGCTAGTTGCAGGTGAAGCTGAAGTTTGTTCCATGTTGGATCATGGATATGTTGGGATATGATGAGGACATCAATACCATTATTACACCCATAGCCCCTACTGTTACATATACTGGACCAATTACTAGAGCTCGCGCACGCCAATGAAATTACCAGGTACTTTCGTTTCTTGGTAATGATTCTAATGTTCATGAGATTATGATGCTGCCTAAATTGGATACATTTGTTTTGCTTACAAATGAAGGGCCTAGCTGGGAGAAGGATGAACATTGGAGCAAGAACACGCATGGAGTTGATGGCATGCGCAAGGGGATCAAGAACGGAGTTACAAGTGATGATTTCAGGACTTTGAAGCCGCCATAAGGAGTGCATGAAGCCTTGGACGAAATATACGAGATGCCACTTCATAATATTTGTCCATAGGCTATTCTAGGTGCTGCGTCACCTTATTAATGGGCCAGGCCCATGTAATTTCGAAATACTTAAGTATAGGCTATTTTTAGAGTCCGTATGTGTGGGGAAACAAGAGTTAGGGTTGGTTTCGGACCCCACCCTCAAGGGCCACGAAATTCCCCCCTCCTCCTCCATATATACAGCCCTTAGGGCGTCCTTTAGACTTTGGGTTTTGTTTAGATTAAAAGTTCGCCATCGCTGCAACTTCTCGTACTTCGTTTGTGTCCAACGACCAGACCAAGACGTCACAGAACCCCACCTTGATCAATAAAGTTTTCATCTTATATTCGCAATATCCAGATTGCAATCTCAGTTCCTTGCTTGTTCTTCATTTGCTTGCAGGAAACAGACCCTCGTGGTCAGGTTGATCGTGCTCCGGCATGGTCAATAACCCCCGGAAGTTGGTTTAGCGATTGCTAAGGCGTGACGTCTTGCACGTTCGTAGTCGGATCGTCAAGGTCGACTCCCACAGAAAACGATAGCCACCATCTCATCGAAACATCGGGACACCTTTGCCTCTATCAAGTGGTATCAGATTTCCAGGTTGCTCGGTGAGATTTTACAGTTTTTCGTAGATTAGATCGAGTCTGTTCTTCATGCCTACAGTCCACGAAAAAGCCACACAAAAAAATAGGGTTAGTTCATCATATCCGAACCAATCTGAGCCTTTGCATAATCTTTTTAGGGTTTTTGCTTTGTTGAATTTGCGGTTGCATCGTCGTGTCAAGTTGCTGGTCTTAGAGTCTAGTCTTTTAGAGTTTCGAGTTCTGGTCATAAGTTGTCACGCCGCCGCCGCACCATCGCCCATCTACCACTTTTGCTTATCCGCCACCGCTCTGAATCCATATCTATATACCACCACCAATCTGTATCCATATACCACCACCGCTACCATATACCACCACAGCTGCCATATTCCACAACCATATATCCACCACCAATCCGAGTTCTTCTCATATTAGGTTTGTTCTTGAGATCAATCTCAATTCCGATTCGTGTTTCCTTGCCTGCGTAGGTCTCGGAAAAAAAAGAGTCTGGAGACCCCCGGGCAGGTTTTAGGCCAAAATTTTCACGGGCAAATTTTTTTCCCTATCCAATTTTTAGGTTTTTCTGAGTCTTTTGAGCCACGTGCCATCATAGTGATTTTTTGTCACACTTTTTCGTCGTCGCTGCCCTGATTTCCGAAAAAAGTGAAAAAAAAAATTCGTGCCATCCTACCAGTTTGACGAGGGAAGAGTTTTGAGACACTCGCCATTATAGTGATTTTTCGCAAAAAAAGAGAGGAGCGCAAAAAAAGGAGCGCAAAAAAAAGAGCGAAAAAAAAGAGAGTTCCAGAGTGTGCTTTTCCCTTATTTGCATGCAGCGCCGTGACTTTGTTAGTGTTCTAGGCTCGCGTCTCTAGCACGGTCTAGCCTAGGACCAGCACAGTACCGTCGTTGAGCGTTTATTCAACTTTGCATCTCTGAATTGATTATTGCTGACCATTTTTGCTACCATACTATAAGCCTTCCTAGCTCCACATACATCTACGTCGTGCGTTTGACTCTCCCTGGCAATCGCTCTATCCAAACTTTTGAGAGTTTTGACTACAACGGTTGCCGATCACCGCCTGCTGCTGGGTAAGAACTGGTAAGAATTTGAGATTTGCTTGACGGATTTGTGACACCACCACCACCTCTTGTTAGTATTCTGTAGGATCATATTCTTGTGTGTTTCTATTGTTGCTAACCATGGCAGGATCACAAGCCGACGAGACTAACTGGGACAACATGACGAATAAGGAGTTGCATGATAAATTTCAGCAAATGATGAATGGAGAGGTGCAAGATGTGCTAAACAGATTTGAAGACGCCATGGAGAAGATAGATGACATGGAGAAGACGTTCGAAACAAAGCTCGATAACAGGTTTAATGAATTGCTCGCGCGTCTTCCACCACCACCACCGGCGGCACCTAACGCACCTCTACAACAACAACAACAACAACAACAACAACAACAACAACAACAACAACAACAACAACAACAACAACAACAACAACAACAACAACAACAACAACAACAACAACAACAACAACAACAACAACAACAACAACAACAACAACAACAACAACAACAACAACAACAACAACGACTACCTACACATCGTGAAACAGCCCTCCGCCGAGCGAGCCGTCTTCCTCTTGCACCTGGCCAAACTGTTGGTGCTGCTGTTGATACTTCTGTGGCTCATGCTGCTGATGCGGAGGAGGATGATTTTGCAGGAGATTACGAGGATGAGGTTGATCAAAATCAGAACTACGTGCCACCACCAGCACAGCAACCACCAGGTCGTCCACATGCAAATAATGGCAATGGTAGGGCTCACCCTCAGGTACGAGATCATGACCATCTCCCTAAACTAAAATTGAATATTCCACCATTTGAGGGTAGATATGTTCCTGATATATATCTTACTTGGGAGTTAGAAACTGAACAACGATTTACATGTTTACAATATCCCGAGGAGAGACGTGTTCTTGCTGCTGTTTGTGCATTCACTAGTTTTGCATGTGTTTGGTGGTCTGAGCATTGTAGATTATATCCTATTCCGGCTACTTGGGCTGCTTTGAAAACTGCTATGCGTACTCGTTGGGTTCCACCATATTATCAACGTGAATTACTTCAAAAATTGCAGCGCTTAAGATAGGGAAAAAATTCTGTAGAAGAATATTATCAGGAATTACAAACTGGCATGATTAGATGTGGTATTGTTGAGGAGAATGAAGCTATGCTTGCACGTTTTATGGGTGGATTAAATAGAGAGATTCAGACGATTCTTGAGTATAAGGACTATACTAATATCACTCGTTTATTCCATCTTGCTTGTAAAGCTGAACGTGAAGTGCAGGATCGACAGGCATTGGCGCAGACTAACTTTTCTGCAGGTCAACCTTCATCATGGACACCACGTGCATCATCTACTTCCACACGTTCTGCTACACCGGCGCTTCCGTCGGCTGCCACCTCCAACCGTGATACAACAAAGCAGGCACAATCACCACTATCTGCCAAGAGCACACCTTCTGGGCCTGCAAAGAGCTCTTCTTCATCCATGGCATCAACAGGGCAAACACATGATATTATTTGTCGACGTTGCAAGGGTGGAGGTCATTATGCGAGAGAATGCCCATCTAAGCGTGTGATGATTGTTACTGAGGATGGTGGGTATGAGTCCGCTAGTGACTATGATGAGGAGACTTTGGCTCTTATTACACGTGACGAACACGGTGGAGACGATTCTGATCATGAGACGCAATACATGGCTCCTGAAGATGCTGACAGGTATGAATGTTTAGTTTCTCAACGTGTTTTGAGTGTGCAGGTTACACAAGCTGAGCAAAATCAGAGGCATAATTTGTTCCATACAAAGGGAGTTGTGAAGGAACGTTCTGTTCGCGTGATCATAGATGGAGGGAGTTGCAACAACTTGGCTAGCATGGAGATGGTGGAGAAGCTATCTCTCACCAAAGACCACATCCACATCCTTACTACATCCAATGGTTCAACAACAGCGGCAAGGTTAAGGTAATACGTACTGTTCGTGTGCATTTTAGTATCTCTACATATGCTGATTATGTTGATTGTGATGTGGTACCTATGCAAGCATGTTCCTTATTACTTGGTAGACCATGGCAATTTGATAAAAATTATGTTCACCATGGTAGAAACAATCAGTATACTCTTGTTCGGACCTTAGAAACATGGCAACATTATTTATGGCCCAAGGAATTTGTTATACATTCTAATCATGAATCTTTGAAACACATTAAAAGTCAAGCAAAACTGAACCGTAGACATGCCAAATGGGTTGAATTCATTGAGACTTTCCCTTATGTCATTAAACACAAGAAGGGTAAAGAAAATGTTATTGCCGATGCCTTGTCTCGTTGTTATACTATGCTTTCACCACTTGACTTTAAAATATTTGGTTTGGAGACCATCAAAGATCAATATGTTCATGATGCTGAATTTAAAGATGTATTGCAGAATTGTAAGGAAGGGAGAACTTGGAACAAGTTCGTTCTGAACGATGGATTTGTGTTTCGTGCTAACATGCTATGCATTCTAGCTAGGTCCGTTCGTCCTTTGTTGTTGTAGGAGGCGCATGGAGGAGGATTAATGGGACACTTTGGCGTCAAGAAGACGGAGGACATACTTGCTACACATTTCTTTTGGCCAAAGATGAGACGGGATGTTGAGCGTTTTGTTGCTCGCTGCACTACATGTCAAAGAGCTAAGTCACGACTCAATCCTCATGGTTTATATATGCCTTTGCCTGTACCTAGTGTTCCTTGGGAGGATATATCTATGGACTTTGTTTTAGGTTTACCTCGAACAAAGAAGGGGAGGGATAGCATATTTGTTGTTGTGAATAGGTTCTCGAAAATGGCACACTTTATACCATGTCATAAAAGCGATGATGCTGTTAATGTTGCTGATTTGTTCTTTCGTGAAATTATTCGCTTACATGGTGTGCCAAATACTATTGTTTCAGATCGTGATACTAAATTTCTTAGCCACTTTTGGAGATGTTTATGGGCTAAGTTGGGGACTAAGCTGCTTTTTAGTACTACTTGTCACCCCCAAACTGATGGACAAACTGAAGTAGTCAATAGAACATTGTCTACTATGCTTAGGGCTGTTTTGAAGAATAACAAGAAAATGTGGGAAGAATGCTTGCCTCATATTGAATTTGCTTATAATCGTTCATTGCATTCTACTACTAAGATGTGCCCTTTTGAAATTGTGTATGGTTTCCTACCTTGTGCACCTATTGATTTGTTGCCTCTTCCATCTTCGGAGAAGGTTAATTTTGATGCTAAAGAACGTTCTGAATTGATTTTAAAAATGCATGAGTTAACGAAGGAAAACATTGAGCGTATGAATGCTAAATATAAACTTGCTGGAGATAAGGGTAGAAAACATGTTGTGTTTGCACCTGGAGATCTTGTTTGGTTACATTTGCGTAAAGATAGATTTCCTAATCTGTGCAAATCAAAGCTAATGCCACGTGCTGATGGTCCTTTTAAGGTGTTAGAGAAAATAAATGATAATGCATATAAACTTGAGCTACCTGCAGATTTTGGGGTTAGTCCCACTTTTAACATTGCAGATTTGAAGCCTTATTTGGGTGAGGAAGATGAGCTTCCGTCGAGGACGACTTCATTTCAAGAAGGGGAGGATGATGAGGACATCAATACCATTGTTACACCCACAGCCCCTACTGTTACATATACTGGACCAATTACTAGAGCTCGCGCACGCCAATTAAATTACCAGGTACTTTCGTTTCTTGGTAATGATTCTAATGTTCATGAGATTATGATGCTGCCTAAATTGGATACATTTGTTTTGCTTACAAATGAAGGGCCTAGCTGGGAGAAGGATGAACGTTGGAGCAAGAACACGCATGGAGTTGATGGCATGCGCAAGGGGATCAAGAACGGAGTTACAAGTGATGATTTCAGGACTTTGAAGCCGCCATATGGAGTGCATGAAGCCTTGGACGAAATATACGAGATGCCACTTCATAATATTCGTCCATAGGCTATTCTAGGTGCTGCGTCACCTTATTAATGGGCCAGGCCCATGTAATTTCGAAATACTTAAGTATAGGCTATTTTTAGAGTCCGTATGTGTGGGGAAACAAGAGTTAGGGTTGGTTTCGGACCCCACCCTCAAGGGCCACGAAATTCCCCCCTCCTCCTCCATATATACAACCCTTAGGGCGTCGTTTAGACTTTGGGTTTTGTTTAGATTAAAAGTTCGCCATAGCTACAACTTCTCGTACTTCGTTTGTGTCCAACGACCAGACCAAGACGTCACAGAACCCCACCTTGATCAATAAAGTTTTCATCTTATATTCGCAATATCCAGATTGCAATCTCAGTTCCTTGCTTGTTCTTCGTTTGCTTGCAGGAAACAGACCCTCGTGGTCAGGTTGATCGTGCTCCGGCGTGGTCAATAACCCTCGGAAGTTGGTTTAGCGATTGCTAAGACGCGACGTCTTGCACGTTCGTAGTCGGATCGTCAAGGTCGACTCCCACAGAAAATGATAGCCACCATCTCATCGAAACATCGGGACACCTTTGTCTCTATCAGGATATCACAATACCTCTTATTTTAATTAATGCATCTATATACTTGGTAAAGGGTGGAAGGCTCAACCTTATGCCTAGTGTTTTGTTCCACTCTTGCCGCCTTAATTTCCGTCATACCGGTGTTATGTTCCTTGATTTTGTGTTCCTTGCGCGGTTGGGTGTTGTGGGAACCACTTGACAGTTTGCCTTGAATAAAACTCCTCCAGCAAGGCCCAACCTTGGTTTTACATTTGCCTAACAACCTATTACCCTTCCCTTGGGCCAGCCAACCGACCCGAGGGTCATCTTTATTTTAAACCCCCCCTCCGGACCAGTGCTTCTCTAAGTGTTGGTTCGAACTAGAGTCCTTTGCAACGCCACCTCGAGGAAACTTGATGGCTGGTTTTAGTTGTACGGAGTGCTCATTCGGTGTTGCCCTGAGAACGAGATATCTGCAGCTCCTATCAGGATTGTTGGCACATCGGGCGGTCTTGCTGGTCTTGTTTTACCATTGTCGAAATGTCTTGTAACCGGGATTCCGAGACTGATCGGATCTTCCCGGGAGAAGGAATATCCTTCGTTGACCCTGAGAGCTTGTGATGGGCTAAGTTGGGACACCCCTGCAGGGTATAAACTTTCGAGAGACGTGCCCGTGGTTATGTGCCAGATGAGAATTTGTTAATGTCCGGTTGTAGAGAACTTGACACCTGACTTAATTAAAATGCATCAAAGGCGTGTGTAGCCATGATGGTCTTTTTTCGGCGGAGTCCGGGAAGTGAACACGGTTCTTGTGTTATGCTTGAACGTAAGTAGTTTCAAGATCACTTCTTGATCACTTCTATCTTCTCGACCGTTGCGTTGCTTCTCTTCTCGCTCTCATTTGCGTATCTTAGCCACCATATTTGCTTAGTGCTTGCTGCAGTTCCACCTCATTACCCTATCCTACCCATAAGCATAAATAGTGTTGATCTCGCGGGTGTGAGATTGCTGAGTCCTTGTGACTCACGATACTTCCAAACAGTTGCAGGTGCCGATGATACCAGTGCAGGTGACACAACCGAGCTCAAGTGGGAGCTCGATGAAGATCTTGATCGTTGTTATGCTTCTTTTTCGGTTGATCAGTAGTGGAGCCCAGTTGGGATGATCATGGATCTAGCATTTGGGGTTTGTCTTCCTTTATTTTGGTTCCGTAGTCGGACCTTTGATTTTACTCTGGATGATGTATGTTTAACTTGTTATTTGTGTGAAGTGGCGATTGTAAGCCAACTCTTTATCCCTTTCTTATTCAGTACATGGGATTGTGTGAAGATTACCCCACTTGTGACTAAACTACCATGCGACTATGCCTCTAAGTCGTGCCCCGATACGTGGGAGATATAGCCGCATTGTGGGTGTTACAAGTTGGTAATCAGAGCCATCCCCGACATAGGAGCCCCCTGCTTGATTGAATCGCTGACGTTGTTGAGTCTAGAACAAAATGTTTTGTGTCTTAGGATTATATATATCAGAGAGTAGGATTCTTTTTACTCCTCAGTCCCTTCATCGCTCTGGTGAGGCCTCCTGACGTAGAAGTTTTGACTTCCCTCTCCTCAAATTTCATGAATTTTTTTTAGGATCACACGGGTATCTTGGAATCGTTCCGATATTCTTGTGACGAGAACATTGTTCTTGTTGCCTCATGACATTTATGGGTTTTGGCAGTGTCCCGGGGAGTTGAGCTCCGAGGTGTTGTTGTCACAATTTTATCATTGCAGTTCTGGAATACCTGAGTCCGTCGACATCGAAAATCTCTTTTATGCAGTTGTTGGTGAGATAACCTTGACGCCTCCCAGTACTGGGGCGGGAGTTCGGGAGTATTTCCATAACTCGTATAACGGATGCTTTTCGAAGGTAGAGGTACACGATTTCCAAAGGTTTCTTGGTTATGTGTTGAAGGATGGATACAGCTGATGTAGGGATTGTTAGTTTGGGTGAGATATTATGCTTCCCCTGTATCCCCAACACCCGATTGCATAACTAGAAAGTTTCAGGAGTTTATAAGTGGGAATTCAAGGAGCTCCTAGGATATCTTTCCGACAGATGTATGATATGAAATTGGGGTTCGACGTCTAGTGGTCCGCCTATCCACGGTTGGTTTTACAGTGGTCTCGTTGTGTCTTAAAGAGTCCTTGGCTATGCTAACTCAGGGACGCTTCGTATGTCATGTGCGCTGCCTTGTACATGATGGTGTTGTACGATCGAGCCCGTGTGGACCCCACCACGAAAACTTAGGACAAAATCTCTATCATATGTTTGTTCCGGCTTATTCTGCAAGCCAATCCTTGTTTTGTTTTCAGTTGTGGAATTCGAGTTCCTTCGAAGTCAAGTGTTGATTCCATACCTTCCCTAAGCGGTGTTCTCATACTGCTATGTGAATACCAATCCTTCTTGATCATCGAGGTTGTCATGTTAATTCTTTTCCAACCGGCGTGCTTCTCTTCAAGTGGATCCGGTCATTTCAACATCCGCAAGATCAACTCTAAGTTTTCTCATCGGTATCTTTTCCATCCGCCCAAGTTGTCTTTGTTTTTCCCGCCCTCCCACCCTTTTTCTTCAAGGACTCGGAGATATCAAATCAAATATCCATGTTATTCATGTAAAGTCTCTTCATTCTTTTCAACAATGTTCTTACCCGGTGGTTCTCATGAAGATGCTTTACAAGTTCATCATTCTTCGTTCTCATTTTCTTTCCCGGTGGAGTTTATTCAAGCTTCAGTGCTTATCATATCTCTTCTTTTTATTTCACATATTTTTCCCATGTGAATTTCTTATCCAAGGCTCTCTTATTTATTCACCCCTCCCAGTTCTTGTCCGGAGTGTTGAAGATATCTCGAAGATTGGCATTTCCATTCTTAATCCATTCAAGCTATTCCGAGATTGTTATCTCATTCAAGCCATTTAATTCAACCGGTGCAATCTCTCTTTTCAAGCAATATTTTCAACGATATATCTTTTGAGTGGGCCCTAACCCACACGTCTTTTCCCAGGATCTTACCTGACTCTTCTATTTTTCCCGGAGCTTCTAAAATTCTTTCAAAGTTGATGTAAGAATGAATTATCATCAGTCATATGTCCTTCTCTAAGATCTTTCAAATTCTTTTCGTTGTTGATTCAACCTTTATATTCTTCACTATTCTGGAGTGTCTCAACAATTTGTGGTGGTGTTTCTCATGGTCATTCTCTGCATTTGAAGACTGAAGAAGAGTTTCTCGTAAATCTTGCTCCATTCTCTTCAAGATTCATGGTTCTAGCTTGATGCCACCCTCTCATAATTGTTTTCGATTGTGAGAATTCTTTTCAACCATTTAGAGCAATCCAAGAGTCTTTTCGTTTTGATTCTCTGGAGCCCATCATCCCAGAATTATTCATTCCAGCTTTCAGCTCTCGTTCTCCAAAAATCCTATCGGTGCATCATTTAAATATTATCTATTCAAGCATCTTCGTTCATTTTCTAATTCTTCCCGGTGTTTCGCTATATTTTCTTTGATCGTTTTTAGTTCTTACGGCTGTTTGTTCAAGGTTCCTCTTGATACGTTATCATATCAATCCATTCGTTATTTCCAACCGGCGGATCTTTGAAGTCTTTTCTCAAGATTGCGCTATATCTTTGTTAATCCTTCTCAACAAAAATAAGTAGTATGCCATATCCGTTGCTTGTCATCAATTTAAATTGGTGAAGGATGAGCATAACATAATTCTTATTCTTGCTTCATCCAAGTGATTGATTAATTCTTTCATATTTTTCCCGGAGTTCCAAGATCTGTCAATCATATCACCACGAAGCTCCATCTAAATCATTGCAAGGCTTCACCTTGTGTTCTCAACTTCTCTTTCTTTCTATCATCCTTTTATTACCTGAGTTCTTCATGGAGGCTCTACATGGTGTTTCGTCAAGGATTCTTTTCATTCTCAATTGTTCTTCAAGATTTCTCTCGATGTTAAGATCCGCCAAGCTATACTCTAAAATAAACATGGTATTCAACAAATGTATTGTTTTGAGGAGTTCAAGCATTCTTCATCTTGCATTCCGAAGTGCAATTCTTTCTACCTTATCTTGAGGTGGTGGTTTGCCATTTTGACAGTTTCCTTCATGCTTCATGATTGACAAGTTGTCAGAAATGAGATTTTTAAACCCATCATTTTCAATTCGTTCATGAGAGCCTTTGCAACCCAACAATCTCTTCATTGGAATCATCTTGGGTTATATTTCACCTAAAGCCTTCCCTAAGGAATGTTGCTATTATGGTGCTTATCAATGATCCAATCTTCTCCTTCCTATCTCGGTGAAGAAGTTTTTCATCTCTTCATTGTCCTCTATCAATCATCGTTTTCGATGGCAGAATTTCACCTCAGCTTTGAGATGTCTTCCATAAGCCCACTACAAGCTTATTCATCTCGTTGTTGGTTTTCCAACAACTCCGTTATAACCTTCTTGGAAGGGTGCTTTCCAAGCTCATTTGTGGCAGAAGTTTGGCATTTTCTTCTCCATTCTTTTATTCCAATGATCGATCTTCTATTATTTCTTCCGGAGGCATGGTGATGTTGCTCTTTTTCACTCATCACCTCGAATCGTGAGGATCATGTTCTTTTTTTACTTTGCTTATCCATTCAATCGGAGTGTCGTGTCCTACATTCAAGTTCTCTCATCTTATCAAGTTCTGCCTCCCTTCTCAACTGGAGTGCTGTCCGAAATCTTTCTTACCCCTTGTGCCATTCTGCAAATAGTTCCGGAGGCAGTGTGTTATTGATCTCATCAAGTATCCTCTCATCTTGTCAAGTTCATGTTGAATTCCTTCCATTTACAGTTGGAGTGCTGTCCAAATTATATCATTCTTATTCCTTCTCTATCTTGTTGTAAGCGGAGTGTTGTGTCTATCATTCCTCTTCTAACTGAAGTCTCATGCAAGTGCTTTCATTTTGACAAGTTCATATTCTTTACCTTCCATTTTCCACCCGGAGTGTTGTCGTAATCGATCTTTATCGTTCCTTGTACATCTCGTTTCATCCAGAGTGCTTGCGTACTTCCTGTCCATTGGAACATTTTTTTCTTATGTCTTTCAACCTACAAGGTTCTAGTAATGTTCCTTGTTCCTCTTTTCTAACGAAGTGTTTTCAACTTTGTTCATCTTCGTTGTATTCTTTCTTTCAATTTGTTTCAACCTCGCAAGGTTCTCTGGTTTCACTCATTTGTCAAAGAAGCAACTTAGTTTTACATCTTCTCTTCCTCTTCCGTTTGCCTCCGATGCCATCCCTAGATCTCGGGACGAGATCCTCTTATAGTGGTGGAGTGTTGTAACGCCCCGAGACCGATGCGCCAGGTGTCTTCCAGTATTTGCTGTTGTTGCCATGTCATTTGCTTGTGTGTCGCATCTTGCCATGTCATCATGTGCATTGCATCATCATGTTTTCAAAACTTGCATCCATATGGGTTCCCCAGTTCCGTACGTTGTCCGTTCTGAGCTCAGACACACTTGCATGCGCTCGCGGCACGTTCGAAATATTATTTTATCAGTGGTGGGAACATGTTCTCGGAATGGGTTGAAAGTTGGCATGTGGTGTTGTTATGTTGTCAGTAGGTCGCCTACCAAGTTTCATCGCATTCGGAGTCCGTTTGACGCCCCAACGGTTAACTATAGCGGCATTATAGCCGGTCTAACGTTGGGTGTTTTCAGTCTCTGGAAATGGTTGTCGGGTTGCATTCCTCTTCTCTCCTGTCAGCCCACCGCACTCTGCACAGCCCACCTGCAGTCCATCTAGTCCCCCTTTGTCCGGAACTGTCGGATCACGATCAGAGGCTCCGAAAACCCCTCCCAATCCCCCCAAACCTTAAACCTTCCCTATATATAGACCCCCTCCAGGCATTTTGAGCAACCTAGACCCAATCCACCTACCTGTAGCCTTCCCCTCCTCCGATTGCGTGCCCAGCCGCTCCCTCGCCGCCACTTGTCGTTGCCAGGCAGGCCAGCCGCCACCCCGCGCCGCCACAGCCGCCGCCCGCGGCCAACCCGGGCGCGCCACCTATCCCACGCACCTCCACTCTGCCGCTAGCCCGCCCAAGCCCATCGGGGCCCGACCGAGTTGCCTCCCACTCCCTTGCTCCCGATCTGGTTCGGGAGGAGCTGAGCTCCTTTGCCCCAGCGCCGCTCGACCTCCGGAAGCCGTGCCGGCGAGCTTGTCGCCGGACCGGCGTCCCGCCATGCGAGTGCCCCATCGTCGTCTCATCCTCCTCTCCTTTTTCCATTCCTCTCGCTCTCCCGAGCTCATCTCTCTCTACCTCCTGTTCTGCAGTTCGTCACGGGACCACCAGAGTTCGCTGCTGCCACCCTAAGTCGTCGCCGGTCCGTCTCCGGCCAGATCCGGGCATGGCGCCCCGGATCCGAACCCCCTGCGCCCATTCCCATCCGCCAAGTCCTTCGGCTTGCCGCCCCTTCGCCCGCTCGTCGAAGCTATGCTCCAGGCGCCGCCGCAGCTCGTTGTATCGAAAGGAGAACAAGCGCACGTGCAGCGCTCGCGTTGACCGCACCCTGGCCCAGCGGCCTCGCCCGGCCTTCCTCCACCAAGTGGGCCTCAGCCCATGGCGAGCCACCGCTGCGCCCCCTTCCACTGCTGGGCTAGTCAGATTCAGCCCAGTCCTTGTTTTTTTCCCGCCGAACGAATTTAGCTATTATCTGCCGGATTGCAATTTTACAAAAAAGTCCCCCTAGTTCATACATTTAATAACTCACAAATGGTGCATCGGTTTAAAATGATTTATATATGAAAAATGACTAGAATTTCATCTAGTTTCATAATATCCAACTTTCATGCATGTTTGAAATGTTTAAAATTGATGTTTGCATTAATTTTCTTAATGCCATGTTAAAATGTTTAATTTCATAACTAAATAATCGTAGCTCGGTTTTAAATAATCTTTATATGTAAATGGGGTAGAAAAATGCATAGATTAACTTGGTGGCATTAATTTGCATGTTTAACAACTATAAAATATGCTTTAGGACATAACAATGCCAAATTCATAATATGCACATGGGGATTTTCCGGAATTGTTGTTTGTTGTTCCGGCCTCATTTAAACTTGCCTAAATAGGTAGTTTTATTATGCTTCACCTCTTGCCATGTTTAACAACATTTAATATTTATGAGTACATAACCGAGAGAGAACTAAATAAGTCATGTGGTGTTTCGTCAATATGCAACTCGTTGCATATTGAGCTCCACTTAACTTGTAGTTTTGTTTGTGCACTTTGCCATGCCATGTTTCATTAAATCGGAGATGCGTCATACTTGGTTGCGCATCATGCCATGTTTATGTGATGGTTGTTTACTATGTTGCGTGCTTCTTTCCGGGTTGCTATCGTTAGCTTCGGTTTCATTCCGGAGTTGTGAGGATTCATTCGACTACGTCCGTTTGCCTTCTTATTGGACTCGTTCTTCTTCCTTGTGGGATCTCAGGCAAGATGACCATACCCTCGAAATCACTTCTATCTTTGCTTGCTAATTGTTCATTCTATCGCTATGTCATGCTACCTACCACTTGCTATATCATGCCTCCCATATTGCCATGTCAAGCCTCTAACCCACCTTCCTAACAAACCGTTGTCTGGCTAAGTTACCGCTTTGCTCAGCCCCTCTTATAGTGTTGCTAGTTGCAGGTGAAGCTAAAGTTTGTTCCATGTTGGATCATGGATATGTTGGGATATCACAATACCCCTTATTTTAATTAATGCATCTATATACTTGGTAAAGGGTGGAAGCCTCGGCCTTATGCCTAGTGTTTTGTTCCACTCTTGCCGCCTTAGTTTCCGTCATACCGGTGTTATGTTCCTTGATTTTGCGTTCCTTACGCGGTTGGGTGTTATGGGAACCCCTTGACAGTTCGCCTTGAATAAAACTCCTCCAGCAAGGCCCAACCTTGGTTTTACATTTGCCTAACAACCTATTACCCTTCCCTTGGGTCGGCCAACCCGAGGGTCATCTTTATTTTTAACCCCCCCCCCCCCCCCCGGCCAGTGCTTCTCTATGTGTTGGTCCGAACTAGAGTCCTTTGCAGCGCCACCTCGGGGAAACTTGAGGGCTGGTTTTAGTTGTACGGAGTGCTCATGCGGGTTGCCCTGAGAACGAGATATGTGCATGTAACGCCCTCGATGCGGCTATATCTCCCACGTGTCGAAGCACGACTTAGAGGCATAACCGCATTGAAAGCAATGTCGCAAGTGAGGTAATCTTCACACAACCCATGTAATACATAAGGGAAAGAGATACATAGTTGGCTTACAATCGCCACTTCACACAATACATGAATAAAGCATTACATCATCCAGATACAATCAAGGTCCGACTACGGAACCAAAATAAAAGAAGACTACCCCAAATGCTACACAGATCCCCGATCATCCCAACTGAGCTCCACTACTGATCAACTAGAACGAAATAACACAAAGGACAAGATCTTCATCGAGCTCGTCCTTGAGCTAGGTTGCGTCATCTGCACGGTTCAACGGCCCCTGCAAACTGGTTTTGGAAGTATCCGTGAGTCACGGGGACTCAGCAATCTCACACCCTCGCGATCAAGACTATTTAAGCTTATAGGAAGGGTAAAAGGTATGAGGTGGAGTTGCAGCAAGCGACTAGCATATTTGGTGGCTAACATACACGCAAAAGAGAGCAAGAAGAGAAGGCAAAGCACGATCGAGAAACTAAGATCAAGAAGTGATCCTAGAACAACCTACGTCAAACATAACTCCAATACCGTGTTCACTTCCCGGACCCCACCGAGAAGAGACCATCACGGTAACACACGCGGTAGATGTATTTTAATTAAGGTCAACTTTAGGTTTTCTACAACCGGACATTAACAAATTCCCATCTGCCCATAACTGCGGGCACGGCTTTCGAAAGTTCAAACCCTGCAGGGGTGTCCCAACTTAGCCCATCACAAGCTCTCATGGTCAATGAAGGATATTCCTTCTCCCAAGAAAATCCGATTAGACTCGGCATCCCGGTTACAAGACATCCTCGACAATGGTAAAACAAGTCCAGCAACACCGCCCGAATGTGTCGATTAATCCCGATAGGAGCTGCACATATCTCGTTCTCAGGGCACACTCAGATGAGACATCCTACGAGTAAAACCAACCCTCAAGTTGCCCCGAGGTGGCCCCGCAGTCTACTCGGTCGGACCAACACTCAGAGGAGCACTGGCCCAGGGGGGTTTAAATAAAGATGACCCTTGAGTCTGCAGAACCAAAGGGAAAGAAAAGGCTAGGTGGCGAATGGTAAAACCAATGTTGGACATTGCTGGAGGAGTTTTATTCAAGGCGAACTGTCAAGGGGTTCCCATTATAACCCAACCGTGTAAGGAACGCAAAATCCAGGAACATAACACCGATATGACGGAAACTAGGGCGGCAAGAGTGGAACAAAACACCAGGCATAAGGCCGAGCCTTCCATCATTTAGCAAGTATATAGATGCATTAATTAAATAAGAGATATTGTGATATCCCAACAAAATATCCATGTTCCAACAAGGAATGATAAAGGCAAAGGTGTCCCGATGTTTCGATGAGATGGTGGCTATCGTTTTTTGTGAGAGTCGACCTTGACGATCCGACTACGAACGTGCAAGACTTCGCGCCTTAGCAATCGCTAAACCAACTTCTGAGGGTTATTGACCACGCCGGAGCACGATAAACCTGACCACGAGGGTCTGTTTCCTACAAGCAAACAAAGAACAAGCAAGAAACTGAGATTGCAATCTGGATATTGCGAATATAAGATGAAAGCTTTATTGATCAAGGTGGGGTTCTGTGACGTCTTGGTCTGGTCGTTGGACACAAACGAAGTACGAGAAGTTGCAGCTATGGCGAACTTTTAATCTAAACAAAACCCAAAGTCTAAACGACGCCCTAAGGGCTGTATATATGGAGGAAGAGGGGGGAATTTCGTGGCCCTTGAGGGTGGGGTCCGAAACCAACCCTAACTCTTGTTTCCCCACACATACAGACTCTAAAAATAGCCTATACTTAAGTATTTCGAAATTACATGGGCCTGGCCCATTAATAAGGTGACGCAGCACCTAGAATAGCCTAAGGACGAATATTATGAAGTGGCATCTTGTATATTTCGTCCAAGGCTTCGTGCACTCCTTATGGCGGCTTCAAAGTCCTGAAATCATCACTTGTAACTCCGTTCTTGATCCCCTTGCGCATGCCATCAACTCCATGCGTGTCCTTGCTCCAATGTTCATCCTTCTCCAAGCTAGGCCCTTCATTTGTAAGCAAAACAAATGTATCCAATTTAGGCAACATCACAATCTCATGAACATTAGAATCATTACCAAGAAACGAAAGTACCTGGTAATTTAATTGGCGTGCGTGAGCTCTAGTAATTGGTCCAGTATATATAACAGTAGGGGCTGTGGGTGTAACAATGGTATTGATGTCCTCATCATCCTCCCCTTCTTGAAATGAAGTCGTCCTCGACGGAAGCTCATCTTCCTCACCCAAATAAGGCTTTAAATCTGCAACGTTAAAAGTGGGACTAACCCCAAAATCTGCAGGTAGCTCAAGTTTATATGCATTATCATTTATTTTCTCTAACACCTTAAAAGGACCATCAACACGTGGCATTAGCTTTGATTTGTGCAGATTAGGAAATCTATCTTTACGCAAATGTAACCAAACAAGATCTCCAGGTGCAAACACAACATGTTTTCTACCCTTATCTCCACCAAGTTTATATTTAGCATTCATACGCTCGATGTTTTCCTTAGTTAACTCATGCATTTTTAAAATCAATTCAGAACGTTCTTTAGCATCAAAATTAACCTTCTCCGAAGATGGAAGAGGCAACAAATCAATAGGTGCACGAGGTATGAAACCATACACAATTTCAAAAGGGCACATCTTAGTAGTAGAATGCAATGAACGATTATAAGCAAATTCAATATGAGGCAAGCATTCTTCCCACATTTTCTTGTTATTCTTCAAAACAGCCCTAAGCATAGTAGACAATGTTCTATTGACTACTTTAGTTTGTCCATCAGTTTGGGGAGACAAGTAGTACTAAAAAGCAGCTTAGTCCCCAACTTAGCCCATAAACATCTCCAAAAGTTGCTAAGAAAATTAGTATCACGATCTGAAACAATAGTATTTGGCACACCATGTAAGCGGATAATTTCACGAAAGAACAAATCAGCAACATTAACAGCATCATCGCTTTTATGACATGGTATAAAGTGTGCCATTTTCGAGAACCTATTCACAACAACAAATATGCTATCCCTCCCCTTCTTTGTTCGAGGTAAACCTAAAACAAAGTCCATAGATATATCCTCCCAAGGAACACTAGGTACAGGCAAAGGCATATATAAACCATGAGGATTGAGTCGTGACTTAGCTCTTTGACATGTAGTGCAGCGAGCAACAAAACGCTCAACATCCCGTCTCATCTTTAGCCAAAAGAAATGTGTAGCAAGTATGTCCTCCGTCTTCTTGACGCCAAAGTGTCCCATTAATCCTCCTCCATGCGCCTCCTACAACAACAAAAGACGAACGGACCTAGCTAGAATGCATAGCATGTTAGCACGAAACACAAATCCATCGTTCAGAACGAACTTGTTCCAAGTTCTCCCTTCCTTACAATTCTGCAATACATCTTTAAATTCAGCATCATGAACATATTGATCTTTGATGGTCTCCAAACCAAATATTTTAAAGTCAAGTTGTGAAAGCATAGTATAACGACGAGACAAGGCATCAGCAATAACATTTTCTTTACCCTTCTTGTGTTTAATGACATAGGGGAAAGTCTCAATGAATTCAACCCATTTAGCTTGTCTACAGTTCAGTTTTTCTTGACTTTTAATGTGTTTCAAAGATTCATGATCAGAATGTATAACAAATTCCTTGGGCCATAAATAATGTTGCCATGTTTCTAAGGTCCGAACAAGAGCATATAATTCTTTATCATAAGTAGAATAGTTCAGACTAGTCCCACTCAATTTTTCAGAAAAGTATGCAACAGGTTTTCCATCTTGTAATAACACACCTCCTAATCCAATTCCACTAGCGTCACATTCAAGCTCAAAAGTCTTATTGAAATTAGGAAGTTGGAGTAAAGGAGCATGTGTCAACTTATCTTTCAATATCGTGAAGGCTTCTTCCTGTGCGGTACCCCAAACAAAAGGCACATCCTTCTTTGTAAGCTCGTTGAGAGGTGCAGCAATGGTGCTGAAATCTCTCACAAAACGCCTATAGAAACCAGCGAGGCCAAGGAAACTCCGCACTTGTGTGACCGTTTTGGGATGTGGCCAACTCTCTATAGCTTCAATCTTGGCTTTATCAACTTCAATTCCCTGTGGAGTAACAACATAGCCAAGAAAAGATACTCGGTTGGTGCAAAAGGTGCACTTTCCAAGGTTACCAAACAAATGTGCATCACGTAGAGCAATAAAAACAGCACGTAAATGTTCCAAATGTTCCTCCAAAGATTTGCTATAAATCAATATGTCATCAAAGTAAACTACCACAAATCGTCCAATGAAAGCACGTAAAACTTCGTTCATTAACCTCGTGAAAGTACTAGGTGCATTAGTTAACCCAAAAGGCATGACTAACCACTCATATAATCCAAACTTAGTTTTAAATGTTGTTTTCCATTCATCTCCCAATTTCATATGAATTTGATGGTATCCACTACGGAAATCAACTTTGGAGAATATTGTAGAGCCACTCAATTCATCAAGCATATCATCTAGCCTAGGAATAGGATGACGATAACGAATAGTAATATTATTAATGCCTCTACAATCAACGCACATACGCGACATACCATCCTTTTTCGGCACTAAAATGATAGGAACAGCACAAGGACTAAGGGATTCGCGTATATAACCTTTGTCGAGCAGTTCTTGTACTTGACGCATAATCTCCTTCGTCTCCTCTGGATTGGTACGGTATGGTGCACGGTTGGGTAATGATGCACCGGGAATTAAGTCAATTTGATGCTCAATCCCTCGAATAGGTGGTAATCCCGGTGGCACGTCTTGTGGAAAGACGTCAGCGAACTCCTGCAAAATATTAGTGACAGCAGGAGGCAAAGAGGAAGGCACGTCCTCGAATGAAAATAATGCCTCTTTGCAAACAAAAGCATAGCAAATAGATTTGCTAAAATCTAGATCATCAATATCAGATTTGGTGGCAAGTAAACATGCACTTTTCAATTTAATTTCAGAAGCAACACTAGATTGTTTATTATTATTAGGCTGCATTTGTTGCTCAAATTCTTTTGCCACAATCTGATTTTCACTCTTATTTTTCTCCTATTTTGCTTTATTAGCTCTATTAATATCATCTTTCAAAATGGAATCAGGAGTCATAGGAAGCAAAGTAATATTCTTATCCTTATGAACAAGAGTATACTGATTGTTTCTACCATGGTGAACAGAATTTTTATCAAATTGCCATGGTCTACCAAGTAATAAGGAACATGCTTGCATAGGTACCACATCACAATCAACATAATCAGCATATGTAGAGATACTAAAATGCACACGAACAGTACGTGTTACCTTAACCTTGCCGCTGTTGTTGAACCATTGGATGTAGTAAGGATGTGGATGTGGTCTTGTGGTGAGAGATAGCTTCTCCACCATCTCCATGCTAGCCAAGTTGTTGCAACTCCCTCCATCTATGATCACGCGAACAGAACGTTCCTTCACAACTCCCTTTGTATGGAACAAATTATGCCTCTGATTTTGCTCAGCTTGTGTAACCTGCACACTCAAAACACGTTGAGCAACTAAACATTCATACCTGTCAGCATCTTCAGGAGCCATGTATTGCGTCTCATGATCGAATCGTCTCCACCGTGTTCGTCACGTGTAATAAGAGCCAAAGTCTCCTCATCATAGTCACTAGCGGACTCATACCCACCATCCTCATTAACAATCATCACACGTTTAGATGGGCATTCTCTCGCATAATGACCTCCACCCTTGCAACGTCGACAAATAATATCATGTGTTTGCCCTGTTGATGCCATGGATGAAGAAGAGCTCTTTGCAGGGCCAGAAGGTGTGCTCTTGGCAGATAGTGGTGATTGTGCCTGCTTTATTATATCACGGTTGGAGGTGGCAGCCGACGGAGGCGCCGGTGTAGCAGAACGTGTGGAAGTAGATGATGCACGTGGTGTCCATGATGAAGGCCGACCTGCAGAAAAGTTAGTCCACGCCAATGCCTGTCGATCCTGCACTTCACGTTCAGCTTTACAAGCAAGATGGAATAAACGAGTGATATTAGTATAGTCCTTATACTCTAGAATCGTCTGAATCTCTCTACTTAATCCACCCATAAAACGTGCAAGCATAGCTTCATTCTCCTCAACAATACCACATCTAATCATGCCAGTTTGTAATCCCTGATAATATTCTTCTACAAAAATTTTTTCCCTGTCTTAAGCGCTGCAATTTTTGAAGTAATTCACGTTGATAATATGGTGGAACCCAACGAGTACGCATAGCAGTTTTCAGAGCAGCCCTAGTAGCAGGAATAGGATATAATCTACAATGCTCAGACCACCAAACACATGCAAAACTAGTGAATGCACAAATAGTAGCAGGAACACGTCTCTCCTCGGGATATTGTAAACATGTAAATCGTTGTTCAGTTTCTAACTCCCAAGTAAGATATATATCAGGAACATATCTACCCTCAAATGGTGGAATATTCAATTTTAGTTTAGGGAGATGGTCATGATCTCGTACCTGAGGGTGAGCCCTACCATTGCCATTATTTGCATGTGGACGACCTGGTGGTTGTTGTGCTGGTGGTGGCACGTAGTTCTGATTTTGATCAACCTCATCCTCGTAATCGCCGGCAAAATCATCCTCCTCCGCATCAGCAGCAGGAGCCACAGAAGTATCAACAGCAGCACCAACAGTTTGGCCAGGTGCAAGAGGGAGACGGCTCGCTCGGCGGAGGGCTGTTTCACGATGTGTAGGTAGTCGTCGTCGTTGTTGTTGTTGTAGAGGTGCGTTAGGTGCATCCGGTGGTGGTGGTGGAAGACGCGCGAGCAATTCATTAAACCTGTTATCGAGCTTTGTTTCGGACGTCTTTTCCATGTCATCTATCTTCTCCATGGCCTCTTCAAATCTGTTTAGCACATCTTGCACCTGTCCATTCATCATTTGCTGAAATTTATCATGCAACTCCTTATTCGTCATGTTCTCCCAGTCAGTCTCGTCGGCTTGTGATCCTGCCATGGTTAGCAACAATAGAAACACACAAGAATATGATCCTACAGAATACTAACAAGAGGTGGTGGCGGTGTCACAAATCTGTCAAGCCAATCTCAAATTCTTACCAGTTCTTACCTAGCAGCAGGCGGTGATCGGCAACCGTCGTAGTCAAAACTCTCAAAGCTTGGATAGAGCGATTACCAGGGAGAGTCAAACGCACGACGTAGATGTATGTGGAGCTGGGAAGGCTTATAATATGGTAGCAAAAAGGGTCAGCAATAATCAATTCAGAGATGCAAAGTTGAATAAACGCTCAATGACGGTACTGTGCTGGTCCTAGGCTAGGCCGTGCTAGAGACGCGAGCCTAGAACACTAACAAAATCACGGCGCTGCACGTAAATAAAGGGAAAAGCACACTCTGGAACTCTTTTTTTCGCTCTTTTTTTGCGCTCCTCTTTTTTTTGCGCTCCTATTTTTTTGCGAAAAATCACTATAATGGCGAGTGTCTCAAAACTCTTCCCTCGTCAAACTGATAGGATGGCACAAATTTTTTTTTCACTTTTTTCGGAAATCAGGGCCGCGACGACGAAAAAGTGCGACAAAAAATCACTATGATGGCACGTGGCTCAAAAGACTCAGAAAAGCCTAAAAAGAGGATAGGGAAAAAAATTTGCGCGTGAAAATTTTGGCCTAAAACCTGCCCGGGGGTCTCCAGACTCTTTTTCGAGACCTACGCAGGCAAGGAAACACGAATCGGAATTGAGATTGATCTCAAAAACAAACCTAATATGAGAAGAACTCGGATTGGTGGTGGATATATGGTTGCGGTATATGGCAGCGGTGGTGGTATATGGTAGCGGTGGTGGTATATGGATACAGATTGGTGGTGGTATATGGATATGGATTCAGAGCGGTGGCGGATAAGCAAAGGTGGTAGATGGGCGATGATGATGGTGCGGCGGCGGCGTGACAACTTATGTCCAGAACTCGAAACTCTAAAAGACTAGACTCTAAGACCAGCAACTTGCCACGACGATGCAACCGCAAATTCAACAAAGCAAAAACCCTAAAAAGATTATGCAAAGGCTCAGATTGGTTCGGATATGATGAACTAACCCTAATTTTTTTGTGGCTTTTCGTGGACTGTAGGTATGAAGAACAGACTCGATCTAATCTATGAAAAACTGTAAAATCTCACCGAGCAACCTGGAAATCTGATACCACTTGATAAAGGCAAAGGTGTCCCGATGTTTCGATGAGATGGTGGCTATCGTTTTCTGTGGGAGTCGACCTTGACGATCCGACTACGAACGTGCAAGACTTCGCGCCTTAGCAATCGCTAAACCAACTTCCGAGGGTTATTGACCACGCCGGAGCACGATAAACATGACCACGAGGGTCTGTTTCCTGCAAGCAAACGAAGAACAAGCAAGAAACTGAGATTGCAATCTGGATATTGCGAATATAATATGAAAGCTTTATTGATCAAGGTGGGGTTCTGTGAGGTCTTGGTCTGGTCGTTGGACACAAACGAAGTACGAGAAGTTGCAGCTATGGCGAACTTTTAATCTAAACAAAACCCAAAGTCTAAACGACGCCCTAAGGGCTGTATATATGGAGGAAGAGGGGGGAATTTCGTGGCCCTTGAGGGTGGGGTCCGAAACCAACCCTAACTCTTGTTTCCCCACACATACGGACTCTAAAAATAGCCTATACTTAAGTATTTCGAAATTACATGGGCCTGGCCCATTAATAAGGTGACGCAGCACCTAGAATAGCCTATGGACGAATATTATGAAGTGGCATCTCGTATATTTCGTCCAAGGCTTCATGCACTCCTTATGGCGGCTACAAAGTCCTGAAATCATCACTTGTAACTCCGTTCTTGATCCCCTTGCGCATGCCATCAACTCCATGCGTGTCCTTGCTCCAATGTTCATCCTTCTCCAAGCTAGGCCCTTCATTTGTAAGCAAAACAAATGTATCCAATTTAGGCAGCATCATAATCTCATGAACATTAGAATCATTACCAAGAAATGAAAGTACCTGGTAATTTAATTGGCGTGCGCGAGCTCTAGTAATTGGTCCAGTATATGTAATAGTAGGGGCTGTGGGTGTAACAATGGTAGTGATGTCCTCATCAAGGAACAAACTCCAATCTTCACCTTCAACTAACAACGCTATAAGAGGGGCTGAGCAAAGCGGTAACATAGCCAAACAACGGTTTGCTAGGACAAGGTGGGTTAGAGGCTTGGCTTAACAATATGGGAGGCATGATAAGCAAGTGGTAGGTATCGCAACATAGGCATAGCAAAAGAGCGAGCATCTAGAAAGCAAAAATAGAAGTGATTTCGAGGGTATGGTCATCTTGCCTGAAATCCCGCAAGGAAGAAGAACGAGTCCATGAAGAAGACAAACGGTCGTAGTCGAACGAATCCTCACAACACAATGTTATCGGAACCAACCCGAAGAAGCAACACCGGAAAGAAGCAAACAACATAGTAAACAACCACCACACCAACATGGCAAGGTGCAAAACCGAGTATGATGCATGTCCGGTTTAAAGAAGCATGGCATGGCAAAGTGCATAAACAACACTACAAATTAAGTGGAGCTCAATATGCAACTCCGTTGCATATTGACGAAACACCACATGACTTATTTAGTTCGATCTTGTTTATGTACTCAACAATATTAAATGTTGTTAGCATGGCAAGAGGTGAAGCATAATGAAACTATCTATCTAGGCAAGTTTAAATGAGGCCGGAACAACAAAACAACAAGTCCGGAAAATCCTCATGTGCATATTTTAAGGTTTGGTACTGTTCTGCCCTAAACCATATTTTAGAGTTATTAAACATGCAAAGTGAGGCAACCATGTTAAACTAGGCATTTTTCCACCCCATTTACATATAAAGTTTGTTACAAACCGAGTTACGGTTAAATAGTTATGAATTAATGCAAACAGCAAGTTTAAACATTTTTAACATGGATGAAAGTTGGATATTATTAAACTAGGCAAAATTCTAAGCAACTTTCATATATAATTTATTTAGATCCGATGCACGGTCAATTAGTTATTAAATGCATGAATGCTGAGGGTTTTTCTACAAAACAGGCAAACTCTGGATAAAAGATAAAATCACAGCAACAGGAAAAAAACATACGGACCGAATCTGGAGGATCTGGGCTGGATGGAAACTGCTCACATTGGGCCAAAACGGGACGGATTCGGTGCTGGACTAGAGTGGCGATGCGGAGCTGGGCCATCCCTTGCGCTGGAGCTGGGCCTCGCTGGAAAAGAAACGGTGGCCGGCTTGGTCAAAACGGAGGGAGTCAACGCGGTCGCATCGAGCGACTTGAAGCAGAGGCGTCGTCCTCCTCTTTTCGACAGGATGAAGAGCAGCGGCGGCGCTGAGGACTTCGGCGAGCGGCAGGAGTGGATCTGGGCGAAGAGGGCCTTGGCGCGGCGCGGAGCTGGTCAGGGACGGGCAGCGCCGAGTGGGTCTGAACGGAGACAAGGTCTTGGCGACGCAGGGGCGCGTGATGGCCGGTCCACACGGAAGTTGGGGAGGTCAACGCAGCCATGGGAAGGGGCGACCCGGTGGAGCCGCGGGGTCGGCGACGATGTTGGGCATGGGAGGCCGCTTCCAGCGTGGACGAGGCGGAGGAAGGCGGGGCGCGGAGCTCCCGTTGTGTGTCCATGGAGATGCACGTGACGGCGGCGTCATCCTGCTCCTGCAGAGAGAGTGACGTGAGGAGCGAGGCATGGCAGGGGGAAACGGAAAGAGGGGAAGGTGAGGAGGAGGAGAGGCACGGCCTTGGGGCCCGGCGTCCATGGCGGAGGAGCTTCAGCGGCGACGTTCGTCGTCGGACAGCGAGGCGAGGAGGGGGCCAGGGACGAGGCATGGCTCGGGCAGGGAATGATGGGGGGCGCGAGGAGATCGAGGGGAGTTTCTGGTTGGGGATTTGGATCGAGGGGGAGATCCCGAGGGAAAAGCGAGAGAGTGGCGGCGGCGCTAGGTAGGATCCCTAGAAATTAGGGTTTGTCTCGGTTTAGACTAGTATATATAGAGGGTAGGTTAGGCTAGGGGCTATCTCGTCCCTTCGATCGTAATCGGATGGACGGAAAAAAATGTTAGGAAGTCCAGATAACAAAACGGAGACGTTTTGTAGATGTTTGGGGATGATCCGGACCCAACGGTGACGACTGACCGGGTCGAGTCCGGGACAGCTTCGGACGCGCGCGCGAGGAGGTCCGATGCACTGTGCAAAGAGGGGTCTGCATGGGCCTAGGTGGACTGTGGAGAGCGGGTTAGTCTGAGAGAAGAGGGGAGAGATGCAGCCTGGCACGATTTCCAGGGACCGAAAACGTCCGACGATAAGACCGGCAATACTGCCGCTATAGTTATCCGTTGGGGCATCAAACGGACTCCGAATGCGATGAAACTTGGCAAGCGGCCTACTGAAAACAAAACAACACCGCACGCCAACTTTCATCCCCTTCCGACAACATTTTCCGGCCACTTATAAAATACTATTTCAGACATGCCGCGGGCGCGTGCAAGTGTGTCTGGGCTCAGAACGGACAACAGACGGAACGAGGAGACTGGGACGGATGCAAGTTTTGAAAACATGCAGATGCAATGCGGATGATGGCCTGGCAAGATGCAACACGCAAGCGAATGACAAGGCAACAACAATGAATAACTAGAAGACACCTGGCGCAACGGGCTCGGGGCGTTACAGTGCAACTCCTATCGGGATTGTCGGCACATCGGGTGGTCTTGCTGGTCTTGTTTTACCATTGTCGAAATGTCTTGTAACCGGGATTCTGAGACTGATCGGATCTTCCCGAGAGAAGGAATATCCTTCATTGACCGTGAGAGATTGTGATGGGCTAAGTTGGGACACCCCTGCAGGGTATAAACTTTCGAGAGCCGTGCCCGCGGTTATGTGGCAGATTGGAATTTAGTAATGTCCGATTGTAGAGAACTTGACACTTGACTTAATTAAAATGCATCAACCACGTGTGTAGCCATGATGGTCTCTTTTCGGCGGAGTCCAGGAAGTGAACATGGTTCTTGTGTTATGCTTGAACGTAAGTATTTCCAGGATCACTTCTTGATCACTTCTAGCTTCTCGACCGTTGCGTTGCGTCTCTTCTCGCTATCATTTGCGTATGGTAGCCACCATATTTGCTTAGGTCTTGCTGCAGTTCCACCTCATTACCCTATCCTACCCATAAGCTTAAATAGTCTTGATCTCACGGGTGTGAGATTGCTAAGTCCTCGTGACTCACAGATACTTCCAAACAGTTGCAGGTGCCGATGATACCAGTGCAGGTGACGCAACCGAGCCCAAGTGGGAGCTCGATGAAGATCTTGATCGTTGTTATGCGTATTTTCCGGTTGATCAGTAGTGGAGCCCAGTTGGGACGATCAGGGATCTAGCATTTGGGGTTTGTCTTCCTTTATTTTGGTTCCGTAGTCGGACCTTTTATTGTACTAAGGATGATGTATGTTTAACTTGTTATTTGTGTGAGGCGGCGATTGTAAGCCAACTCTTTATCCCTTTCTTATTCAGTACATGGGATTGTGTGAAGATTACCCCACTTGCGACTAAACTACCATGCGGCTATGCCTCTAAGTTGTGCCCCAACACGTGGGAGATATAACCGCATTGTGGGTGTTACACCAGAGGATCCCGAGTTGTGTTGTGATATCTTCCCGTGAGTCGTTGATCTTGATCGTACACATTTTGCATGCATGATTAGTGTAGAGTCAAATCGGGGGCGTCCCAAGTTGGTATCAAAGCCGACTGCCTGTAGGAATCCCCCTTCCAAACTCCTTGGCCGAAGTTGAGTCTAGTCATTGCAGAAGTTTTACTAACATGGTTGTATGGCTTATGGGCCCACGTCGCCATTGGGTGATATTAGGATCTTTTACTCCTCGATCTATATTCTGGGACTCTGATCTCTCTACTATTCGGGTTAAATGAATTTGCTAACTCTGACATTAGGATCTCGTGACCGCATCCACCCGAAGAGCCCCTTATTGCGGAGGATCGCCTGCTGCGTCAGAAGATTCCGAACATACTCTCTGATGTTCTCTCGAGACTCTGTGCCCGTCGCTTTTGCAATACCCTACCACCGATCATCCCTATGGATAAATACTTACACATGTCCTTCTTACTTTCATTCCCAGCTACTCTTGTTATTATAGGATGCATCGAATTATTCTTCGTCTTTTAAGAATCTCTTTAGCCACTGCCTTATAAATCTTTGCCGCATGAATACTCCTATGAATAATTCCTCACACTTATGGAGTATCCGCTCATTCCCAGTTGTTCATGTGGTTCAGAAAATTCTTTAGAATACTGTTTGATCTTCTGAAAATCCTCTGCAACCTATTTCTCATGGAATTCTTGCATACTTGCATTCTGGTTAATTCCATTTGTCTAGCAATGTTCATTAAAATCCTTTGTGATTCTCATTCTAATCCTGTTGATTCAACATGTGTGTGGATACTTGCAATCCTCAGTCAGATCCTAGAATTCATCCTTCTGGCTCAGAGGTCATTCGGATATGAGCTGGTTCATGACCAATCAATGCCTGATTGGTTGTGCTTCTAAGTAAATTAAGCTTATTCATTTTTGATCCGAACGTTTGCCTCTGATCCCTTGATTTGGAAATCCTAATTCTTTTTGCATTTGAGCTTCGAATCAGTTAGTTGTTTCTATAATCGAATCTCCTTGCATTCTTTCTTACTCTGGTTGAGTACCGATGCTCACACCAGATTCCTTGAGGACCACCAGTTCCTTGTTGGACTTTATCCGACAGTGCCCTTCATATTCAATAGCCTTGTGAGCCTTTTCACGGGTATATAATGCCTTTGGTAAATTGTATCCTTTGCTTTATCAAACATGCTCTAATTTCGAGCTTGTATTATTTAGTTCGAAGTTTGTGGTATATGTTCCTTACATGCCCCGATGGGTTGAACCAACACCCTCCCTAATCTCTGTGAACCGAAAGATTCATGGGTCATACTTATCTAGTATCACACCAGGTAAAACTCTCTACATTTAATGTCATTTTCGAAACACGAGAAGTGAATGAAAGGTTATACATTGAAGAAGTGGGAGTCGACCTTGAACTCTGTGTTCATGCCCATGGACACGAGGTAGATCTTATCATGGAAGATTCTCTTAAATTAATTATTCCCTTGGTATAAGTTCATCTTATACCTGGGATCTGGTCTTTTAGAATCGTGGTTCCGTCCATATTGATATTCCTTGATTCCTTTTCTCGGACAAGTTAAAATACTTGTCTTATGTTGATCATTACACTTGTCCAACCTTTGTTCTGCCCTACTTTCGAGTATTACCCCCTGGTATCTTCATAATATCACACGACCATGTTTCTTATTACGAGCCTTCTCCAAGTATTACATTCTCACTGATTTCAATTTTTCCCGGGTTATGAGTTGTTAGACACTCAATGACATCGATAACTGAATGAAGTCCACATTGCGATTAAACAACTCTTAGTAGTCTTCATTCTTTACGAGTTTGAACGTGATCATGTCACTCCCAGCTGATTGACTACTTCTTCATCGTCTTGCTAATAAAAACTTGACCATGCTATCTATGTGTCCTTCATTTCCGGAACACAATCCCGATAGTGTGCTAAGCTTGAATCGAGCTTTCAATACCATGTTGTTTGTCTCGACAGGAAATTTTGATTTTGAGCTTGCAATCTTAGGTGTGGTTCTAATAACCTTTTGCTTCATCATTCCTTTGACTTGATGTCATCACTGATCGATCACATCTTCATGAAATCTCTCGACAAATGTGTTGTGATCATCATTAGCATTCTGAACTCTTCTAGGATATCAATTGAATTTATGATGAGAAAGACCATCCTTGCCCTCGATGATTAGTGTTATCATCGACCACTCTAGTGTCTTCCCTCCAACACAAACTTGTTCATGTTTTGTGTTATACCTTGAGTTCCTTGCTATCCAGCAATTGTTCTTCTTTACCTTGGAGTATTACCATCTTTTATGCCAAGAATATTGTGAGAATTTCACCACCTCTTGAGAATTCTTGATACAAGTGATACTTATCACAATCACCATTCTTTTCTTGGTCCCCGTGGTCTTTCTAACCGGAATAACGACAATTGGACTATGATGTGTACTTTAAAAACTTCTAGCAACCCTATTGCTTTGAAGTTACTGGTCAATAGTTTAATTCTAAGTCTATTGCTTATTGAATCATCATTCAAACATTGATCGTGCTACCTATTCCAGATTTCTCGGTGCACCCTTCTATCATTGTTAAATTGTGTATGTTTTCCTCGAGCATACATCATTATATCATTTGATGTGACTAATGTTATCTCGTTGTTCACATAATTGTGGAAATCCATCTTTTTGGAAATCTCAATGAATTGTCGCTGAGTCAATCAGCCACCTCCTCACCTCCTTGATTTAATGATGAACTCTTATTTTGGAACCCGCTTCCATAGTTCAATTCTCGATAATCTTACAATGTCATCTCGTTAATTTGTGTCGCACCTTTTCTTCTCGGCCATCCTGAGCCTGAGGTATCCTGGCACCAACCTAAACTAAATCTCGGTCATATATGATGGTTGGAACATACTAGTCTTTTAACCCGGTAAGGTGATGTCATGGATAGCACACCTGGCCGAAGGACCTATTGTTATAGTCCTTCCTTTTTAGCAAGGTTAACCATTCTTCCATGGGGAAATTGTAAGACTTATTCAATAAGTATTTCCTGATGAATCCTTTGAGTATCCAAAGTCTGACCTTTGCTTGAATACCATGTCAATGCTATCTCGAAGCATGTCTGTGGTACTCCAATTTTCAATAAAAACATTTGAAGCGCAAATGTTAAATTTTCTTTATCAATTATTCAAACACCATTGTATGGGTAAACATCTTGATTCTCCTTGCCTCTTTGTCTAAATGGTTACATACTTGGAGTCCTATCATGTATGTCATGCTATTCTTGTTCTTGTGAAGGAATTACTCCTAATACTTGTGTTTAAACAAATTCTCCTTTCCATTGCTTTGTTTAACCTTTCTTGTGATCTATATGATATAAGCAGTAATAATTCCCTGCATAGGTAAACACCTTGGTTGAACAACTCTGTCAGTAAGACCATGTTACTATTGTTGATAACATTACGGTACCACCGATGGACGAGAACCTTGCCTATTGGTCCGCTTCGTTCCAACGAGCATGAACATGGTTCTCTTCGTCCCTCGCCCTTGGTACCGATGTGGTTGTCGACATAACTGAAAGGTTATTCTCTGACGTGCCTTGCTATCATAACCGTGCAAGTTGTGTCTGCTCCTTCTACTTTTAACCCACATGGTGGGCCCATAACCCACAGTTGTAGCGACCAGACCTCAAACAGTCTGATCTCTGTGCATCAGTGTCATCCTTGGATCGGTAATGCTGACATGCACAGTACTAGAGGATTTAACAGAGTAGCAATCACACACTTATTACATCGAATGTCTCAAAAGAGAACTTATTACAATAAATATGGCTTAAGGCCATCTAAAGAGATAACAGCGGAAGGCTTGGAAGATGAAGTTAGTCCATCAACTCCAACGACATCACTGAGTGAAAGACAACGACCTATGGCTCCTTACTCATCGTCTGAAAAGTCTGCAACATGAACGTTGCAGCCCGAAACGGGTTAGCACATGGGATATGCTGGCAAGGTAACACATAGAGAGTAATGAACAGAAATAATTGCTATCACTACATGCATATTTGGCTGGTGGTAAGCTCTATGGTTACAGTTTTGCGTAAAGCCAATTTTTCCTACAACAAAGGTATAAATTTTATTTAACTAGCATGGTGGTTGTTAAACATTGAGAAGGTTCCTCCAACTCAATCCCAATTAAACATCATCATTAACCCAATCACATTACATTAATGGTGATGAGATCAACATGATAATCCAAGAACCAGATACTCAAGATGTCCATAACTAGGGACATGGCTAACAATGATTAGTTTGTACACTTTGCAGAGGTTTACGTACTTTTCCCCACAAGACTCGAATACATCCATGCTCGGAGATTCGGGACACAGTCTTTCTGAAGCATTAACTCTCTACTCTGGATAGACAGTACCACCTACAACCACTACATCTGCTAGTCTACCTCTTCGACAGCTTCACGCAACTTACTCAACTATGCCAGACCCCATAATGGCTTGTGGCTGCACACCGAAGCTTCTAGCATGAATAATCTTATGATCCCTTTGAGCCTGGGTGGCGGGCTGTAGGATGATCACAAGGGTCCTCCGGGATATCCTAGGACAACACTGGATTCTCCAGGTGCCCACAAGCAATCCACCCAGATGTGTATTTAAGTTGCCACCTTAAGTTGAACCATTAATTAGCAACTCACATCTGTCATGAAAACACTGAAACCCAATCCACGTCTACGAGCATAGCATAGCAATATAAGCAACGTAGAAGTAACTCCCATAGGGTTGAAAATAAACAGGTGAATAGGTACTACCTCATCTACTTCCCAAAACCCGTAATTTAATTAGATCCTAACCATGCAATTGTTTGAGGATTGATCTAATGCAATAAAACTGGGTAGTAAAGGGGTATGATCAAAGTGTTACTTGCCTTCCTGATGATCCGTGAAACCTAGAGACTCGTAGTAGCACCCTTCACACTCCGGGTACTCTATCGCAAACAAACCAGCATACAATAAGCACTCAACTAGAAGCACGGGTAAAACTCAAATAAGAAGTCTAACTAGAAAGTTCAACTTAAGAACTCCGGTTTGCAAAAAGAATCAAACCAAACAAAGCAACGAAACTCAAACTGCAAAAGAAACAAGATCCGTTTACTAATCTGGACTTAAGTCAAATTTTACAGTAGCAAAATCTTGTTTAAGTTGGTTAAACAGAAAGAGGGCTTCGAAACAAAGATCTAGGCGCTTGAATCGCCTGATTCCGATAAACGAGCGAAAAGTTATACTAGAACGAAGATTAGGGCAGAAATCGCGACCGAAAATAATCGCAGAAAAACCCTGGAAATAGTAAAACTGACGAACAGGCTAACGAACGAATGTTCGTTGCCTGCGGTTAATGAGCAAAAACCGTTCGTTAAAACGAACGTACGAACGGGCGTTCTCTAAATAACTAAACCGGAAAAAAACCGATCTAGATCTAGGGTTTCGAAAAGAACCGATCGGTTTTTCGATGAAAACCGGCGGCTGCGGCAGCTACCTCGTCGGCGGCAGGGTCGGTGGTGGCGACGAGCGGCTCCGGCGGCGGGGTCAGGCAGTGAGGCGGCTCCGGCGGCGACGGGGGCGAGCGGCGGCGCAACGGGGCGGCGTGTGCAGCAACGGCGGTGGCGAGCGGTACCGGCAGCGGCGCGTGCGGCAGCGGCGGCGAGGGTTAGGGTTCGGGACGGGGTGGGCTGGAGGCTCGGGCCTTTGGCTTATAAAGGCCGCCCGGGCGCAATGTCCAGGTCGGACACGGCGAGGTAAGTCGGTTGACTTTAAAAAAAATAATTCTGCGCAGAAGAACGAAGAAAAGAAATAATAAACGGACTCGAAAAATCCTAAAATAAATTTTCCCTTTCCTCTATAAATCTAGCGAACAAGGTGAACATTTATTTGGGCCACTAGTGAAATTTTGAAAAACACATTTTTTCCTAATTCAAATAAAATAACGACAAAACTTCGAATAAAATCTTATTTGGTTTTAATATTAAATCTCTAATATTTCTTTATTTTGGGGAAGTCATTTTATCCCCTCTCTTTTATTTTTCATAAGAGAAATATTCGAAGAGAAAATAATTAAAATCAAACGATCCTCTTTTCAAAATTTGAGAAAATTCAAATATGAAAATAACGAAATCCCCAACTCTCTCCGTGGGTCATTGAGTTGCGTAGAATTTCTAGGATCAAGTCAAAAATGCAATAAAATATGATATGCAATGATGATCTAGTGCATAACATTCCAAATTGGAAATTTGGGATGTTACAAACCTACCCCCTTAAGATGAATCTCGCCCTCGAGATTCGGATTGGCTAGAAAATAGATGAGGGTGATCCTTCCATAGGTCTTCCTCTCGTTCCCAGGTGGCTTCATCCTCGGTATGGTGGCTCCACTGAACTTTGCAGAACTTTATAACCTTGTTGCGTGTGACTCAGCTGGCAAACTCAAGAATCTTGACTGGTTTCTCCTCGTAGGTCAAATCGGTATCCAACTGAATCGATTCTAGTGGCACTGTATCTCTCAGAGGAATATCAGCCATCTCTGCGTGGCACTTCTTCAACTGAGAAACGTGGAACACATCGTGAACTCCTGACAATCCTTCGCGCAATTCCAACTTGTAAGCAACTTCTCCCATACATTCCAAAACCTTGTTTGGTCCCACAAAACGTGGCATTAACTTTACCTTAAATCCCAAACACTTCACTCCTCGAAGTGGTGATACCCGAAGATACACTCTGTCTCCTTGCATTTAGAATCTGCATAGCTCTTCTGCCTAGACTAGGCTACCTCGAGTCTATCGCGTATCAGTTTAACCTTCTCTTCAGACTCTTTGATCAAATCTGGTCCAAACAACCGACGGTCTCCAACTTCATCCCACAACAACGGTGTCCTGCACCTCCTTCCGTTAAATGCTTTGAAAGGGGCCATCTTCAAACTGGCTTGATAGCTATTGTTGTAAGAGAACTCTACATAAGGCAAGTTGTCGTCCCAACTAGATCCATAGTCTAGCACACAAGCTCTCAACATGTCTTCCAGAATCTGATTGACTCTCTCAATCTGTCCATCTTTCTGTGGATGAAAGGCTGTACTGAACTATAGCCTGGTTCCCAAAGTCTCATGCAACTGATTCCAAAATTTTGAGGTAAACTGGGTTCCTCTATCTGATACAATGGTCCTCAGAACTCCATGCAGACGTACGATCCTGGTCATGTAAATCTTCGCCAACTTAGCACTGGTATAGGTGGTCTTCACTGGGATGAAATGAGCTACCTTCGTCAAACGATCGACTACAACCCATATCGAGTCATAGCCTGAACGAGTCCCGGGTAATCCCATGATAAAGTCCATGCCTAGTTTATCCCACTTCCATTCGGGTATCGGCAATGGTTGTAACAATCCAGCTGGCTTCTGATGTTCTGCCTTCACTCTCTGACATACATCACAAACTGCTACATACTCCGCAATATCCTTCTTCATTCCGGTCCACCAGAAACTATCCTTCAAATCCAGATACATCTTGGTATTTCCTGGGTGAATCGAATACGGCGAATCGTGGGCCTCTTGCAGAATCAACTTCCTGAACTCCGAATCATTTGGCACATATACGCGATCCTCAAACCATAGGGTATCGTGCTCGTCCTCACGAAATCCCTTAGCTTTTCCTTTGCTCATCCTCTCTTTTATCTCGGCAATCTCCTTGTCCGTCTTCTGAGCTTCCCTGATCTTATCCATCAAAGTAGACTGAATCTCCAATGCTTCTACATAACCCTTCGAAACTATTTCCAAACATAGCTCATGAAGATCCTCTTCTAACACCTTGGGTAACTCTCCGATCATGAGTGTATTGACATGACTCTTGTGGCTCAACGCATCGGCTACTACGTTAGCCTTTACGGGATGATAATGCAACTTCATATCATAATCCTTGATGAGCTCCAACCATCTCCTTTGCCTGAGATTCAACTCCTTCTGCGTGAAGATATACTTCAAACTCTTGTGATCCGTGTACACCTCACAATGGTTTCTGATGAGAAAATGTCTCCATGTCTTCAACGCATGCACAACGGCTGCTAACTCCAAATCATGGGTAGCATAATTCAACTCATTGGGTTTAAGCTATCGTCAGGCATAAGAAACAACTCTTCCTTCCTGCATAAGCACTGCTCCAAGTCCTCGACGAGAAGCGTCGCAATACACCTGGTATTCCTTGCGTTGATCTGGGAGAATCAACACTGGAGCTGTTTCTTGAAAATTGGCCTCACATTCCTCACTCCATTTAAACTTAGTGTCCTTCTTCAACAACTCTGTCATAGGCTTTGCAATCTTCGAGAAATTCTCAATGAACCTTCTGTAGTATCCTGCGAGTCCAAGAAAACTCCGGATCTCTCCAACTGACGTGGGTGCATCCTAATTTGTCACAGTGATGACCTTGGTAGGGTCTACGGCTATTCCTTCTCCGGATATAACATGTCCGAGGAATCCAGCTTCCTTTAACCAAAACTCACACTTGCTGAACTTGGCATATAGCTGATGTACTCTGAGCTTCCCAAGTACCAAACGCAAATGCTCCTTATGCTCCTCTTCATTCTTTGAGTAGACCAGAATATCGTCGATGAACACCACAACGAACTTATCCAAAAACTCCATAAACACCTTGTTCATCATGTTCATAAAATAGGCAAGTGCGTTAGTCAGACCAAATGACATAACGGTATACTTATATAGCACGTACCTTGTGGTAAAAGCTGTCTTAGGTATATCCTGCTCTCGAATCTTCAGCTGGTGGTACCCTGATCGCAGACCGATCTTGGAAAACACCTTAGCTCCTTGTAGCTAGTCAAACAAATCATTTATCATTGGCAGTGGGTACTTGTTCTTGATCGTCACTTCATTCAATCCTCGATAATCAACAACCATCCTCAACGATCCATCCTTCTTCTCCACTAGAAGCACTGGTGATCCCCAAGGTGGTGAGCTTGGGCGAATATAGCCTTTATCCAGTAACTCCTTAATCTGCTTCTTAATTTCCTCTAAATCCTTAGCGGGCATCCTGTACGGTCTCTTAGAAATTGGCCCTGTGCCTGGCAAAAGCTCGACCAAAAACTCAATGTCTCTATCCGGTGGCATGCCTGGCAACTCATCTGGAAATACATCTGGGAAATCCTTCACAACTAGTACTTCCTCCTGTACAACTCCTGATAAGGAATTCACTTGAGTCCTATTCGGCACATGTCGGGATACATACTTGATCCTTCTTCCTTCTGGGGTGGTAAGCAAAATCGACTTACTGGCGCAGTCAATGTTCCCTCCATACTTCGATAACCAATCCATGCCTAATATCACATCCAGTCCTTGTGACTCCAATACTATTTGGTATGAGGGAAACACATAGCTACCAATCCTTAATGGTAACCGATCACACCATAGGCTAGCCATATACTCTGCTCCTGGCGAGGTTACTAACATGGGTGTCCTAAGGGCTTGGGTTGGCAGTTTAAACTTTCCCACTGATCCCCTTGATATGTATGAATGCGATGCACCAGTATCAAAAAGAACGATTGCAGTAAATGACTTAATCATAAACTTACCTATTACTGCATCCGGTTGCGCTTCAACCTCCTCCACGTTCATGTGGTTCACTTGTCCCCTGTTGAAAGGGTTGGGCTTCTTCCCAGAGCTTCCATTGCCATTCCCAATCTTTGCTTCAGAACATTCCGTGGCATAATGTCCATTATTCCCACACTTGAAGCAAGTAATGTGACTTAGATCCTTCTTGGCGGGCGTTGCCGGGTTGGTATGGTTCTGGCCATGGCTTCCTCCATTACCATTCCCATTTCTGGGGCCACTATGGTTGTGCGAAATCCCTCCATTGTGATTGTGACCTCCATGGTTATGTTGAAGGGGTCCTCCTGAGTTCGGGGTAAAACGGGGTCTCTGCTGAGCTCCAGAATTGTACTTCCCTTGTCCATACTCTCTCTTGCGGTTGTCAATCTGATGCTGCTTCCCTTCAACCATGAGAGCTCTATATACCAACTCCTGGTAGTTATTGAAAGTTGCCACCATCAACTGCATGCTCAGCTCATCATTCAGTCCTTCCAGGAACTTCTCCTACTTCGCGGCATCTATGGCAACGCCATCTGGGGCATAACGTGCTAGCTTACTAAAGTCATCCACATACTGGCCAACGGTGCGTCCTCCTTGGCATAAGTTGCAAAACTCGTGCTTCTTCATGGCCATAGATCCTGCTGATACATGGGCGGTACGTAATGCTTGCTGAAACTGCTCCCAAGTGACATTGGCTATAGGAAAAGTGGATGTGTAATTCTCCCACCATGAGGCTGCTGGTCCATCCAATTGGTGCGTGGCAAAAGGCACCTTCTCAGCATCTGTGCAACCTGCAGTGGTCAACTCCCTTCCAATCTTGCGGGGCCAATCATCTGCAACTATCGGCTCGGTGCTACTGGAAAACACTGGCGGCTACAACCTCAGAAAATGGGCTAAGTTGTCAACTGGAGGTGGTGGTGGTGGGTTGTTGTTATTGTTGTTGTTGTTGCCGTGGTTCTGAACTAACTACTGCATCAAGGCATTTTGCTGCTGGATCAACTGAGTGAGCTCCGGTGGGAAAGTAAATCCGGGGTCACGTCTCGGAGCCATCTGAGGGTTTAGAGGGAAGAGATTTAGAATAGAATGAGGTCTAGTGAGAAAGCACTACCCATATGCGCATGAGAGAAACACAATCATATCACTTCAATCAATTCAAACAAGGGCATACAATCGGTCTAACTATCATTACAAAAGTGCTCGGTCTAATCTATATACATGGGGGAATACTACTACTGATATGGTGGTCGACTAGAAAAATTGATTGGTGGAAGACTTCATAATATCTGCTCCAGCTTCATCAACAAAGTCATCATCACTATCGTCGGGGTCCCACTCGGTGTCGTCGATGATGATGTAGTTCTCCGGGCAAGTGGAATCGTCGTCTTCTCCTCCTGGCGCGGGGTCTCCCATGAATACTCCTAGCTTCCTTGTCAGATCGTCATTCTTCTCCACTAGTATCGTCATTTCCTCCTCGTATCCATCGCATGTAGACTTGAATTCTTCCTCCAACTCGATCCTGGTCATTGCCTTCTTCAAATCTATCATGACTGCGCTCATCTGGTTCTCCTGGCGATGAATGTGCTGATTTAACTCCTGGATGAAAGCTGCAATGGACCTATCCTTCCTGGTGCTGATCATCTCCCATTGCTCATCTCGGCACCCACAAATCTGGTAGATAGTATCCATGAGATCCTTGTGGTAAACTTCTCCAATGTGTCCCATGGTGATGTGGGCTGCCATGCTCTTGCCTAGATTCCAGGTTGGTGCATCAAAGGAAAACTCTATGGGCTTAGTGACTGGAGCAAACATCCTTCCTGGAACTTCAACTCGAATCATCCAGCGCTCCTCTTCTGGTAAAGTGGCGTTGTAGGTCCCAGTGAAGCTTGGTATTCCGATGTTCAGGTATCTAGTAACTTCCTTCGAGTGTCGTCCAAAAGGTGTATCTTCATCCGGTTTAGTGAACTTGTTCCTTGCATCCACCATCCTAAAGAGTAGAAAAGGGAGAGGAGTCACAAATGAGAAGAGAGTAGTGATCTAGGGTTTTAGCTTTGTGGTCGTGTCCTACAGTCAGCATGTGCTCTGATACCATCTTGTAGCAACCAGACCTCAAACAGTCTGATCTTTGTGCATCAGTGTCATTCCTGGATCGGTAATGCTGACACGCACAGTACTTGAGGATTTATCACAGAGTAGCAATCACACACTTATTACATCGAATGTCTCAAAAGAGAACTTATTACAATAAATATGGCTTAAGGCCATCTAAAGCGATAACAGTGGAAGGCTTGGAAGATGAAGTGAGTCCATCAACTCCAACGGCATCACTGAGTGAAAGACAACGACCTATGGCTCCTTACTCGTCGTCTGAAAAGTCTGCAACATGAACGTTGCAGCCCGAAATGGGTCAACACATGGAATATGTTGGAAAGGTAACACAGAGAGTAATGAATAGAAATAATTGTTATCACTACATGCATATTTGGCTGGTGGTAAGCTCTATGGTTATAGTTTTGCATAAAGCCAATTTTCCCTACAACAAAGGAATACATTTTATTTAACTATCATGGTGGTTATTAAACATTGAGAAGGTTCCTCCAACTCAATCCCAATTAAACATCATCATTAACCCAATCAAATTATATTGAGGTTGATGAGATCAACATGATAATCCAAGAACCAGATACTCAAGATGTCCATAACCGGGGACACGGCTAACCATGATTAGTTTGTACACTCTGTAGAGGTTTGCACACTTTTCCCCACAAGACTTGAATACATCCATGGCCGGAGATTCGAGACACAGTCTTTCTGAAGCATTAACTCTCTACTCTGGATAGACAGTACCACCTACAACCCACTACATCTGCTAGTCTACCTCCTCGAGAGGTTCACGCAACTTACTCAACTATGCCAGAGCCCATAATGGCTTGTGGCTGCACACGGAAGTTTCTAGCATGAATAATCTTATGATCCCTTTGAGCCTAGGTGGCGGGTCGTAGGATGATGACACGGGTCCTCCGGGATATCCTAGGACAACACTAGATTCTCCAGGTGCCCACAAGCAATCCACCCAGATGTGTATTTAAGTTGCCACCTTAAGTTGAACCATTAATTAGCAACTCACATCTGTCATGAAAACACTCAAACACAATCCACGTCTATGAGCATAGCATAGCAATATAAGCAATGTAGAAGTAACTCCCATAGGGTTGAAAATAAACATGTGAATAGGTACTACCTCATCTACTTCCCAAAACCCACAATTTAATGAGATCCTAACCATGCAAATGTTTGAGGATTGATCTAATGCAATAAAACTAGGTAGTAAAGGGGTATGATCAAAGTGTTACTTGCCTTGCTGATGATCTGTGAAACCTTAGAGACTCATAGTAGCACGCTTCACACTCCGGGTACTCTATCGCAAACAAACAAACAAGCATACAATAAGCATTCAACTAGAAGCACGGGTACAACTAAAATAAGAAGTCTAACCAGAAAGTTCAACTTAAGAACTCTGGTTTACAGAAAGAATCAAACCAAACGAAGCAACGAAACTCAAACTACGAAAGAAACAAGATCCGTTTACTAATCTAGACTTAATTCTAATTTTACAGTAGCAAAATCTTGTTTAAGTTGGTTAAACAAAAAGAGGGCTTCGAAACTAACATCTAGGAGCTTGAATCGCCTGATTCCGATAAACGAGCGAAAAGTTATACTAGAACGAAGATTAGGGCAGAAATTGCGATCGAAAATAATCGCCGAAAAACCCTGTTAAAAGAAAAACTGACGAACAGGCTAACGAACGAACGTTCACTCTCTGCGGTTAACGGGTGAAAACCGTTCGTTAAAACGAACGTATGAACGGGCATTCGCTAAATAACTAAATCGAAAAAAACCAAACCGATCTAGATCTAGGGTTTCGAAAAAAACCGATCGGTTTTTCGACGAAAACCGGCGGCGGCGGCTACCTCATAGGCGGCGGGGTCGGTGGCGGCGGTGAGCGGCTCCGGCGGCGGGGTCGGTGGCGGCGGCGAGTGGCTCCGGCAGCGAGGCGGCTCCGGCGGCGTGCGGCGGCGGTGGCGAGCGGCTCCTGTGGCGGCGGCGAGGGTTAGGGTTCGGGACGGGGTGGGCTGGCGGCTCGGGCCTTCGGCTTATAAAGGCCGCCCAAGCGCAGTGTCGAGGTCGGACACGGCCCGGTAAGTCGGTTGACCTTTTTTTAAATAACTCCACGCAAAAAAACGAAGAAAAGAAATACTAACCGGACTCCAAAAATCTTGAAATAAATTTTCCTCGTCCTCTAAAAATCTAACGAACAAGGTGAACATTTATTTGGGCCTCTAATGCAATTTTTAAAAACACATTTAATTCAAATAAAATAACGACAAAACTCCGAATAATATATTATTTGATTTTAATATTAAATATCCAATATTTCTTTATTTTGGGGAAGTCATTTTATCCCCTCTCTTTTATTTTTCATATGAGAAATATTCGAAGAGAAAATAATTAAAATCAAACGATCCTCTTTTCAAAATTTGAGAAAACTCAAATATGAAAATAACGAAATCCCCAACTCTCTTCGTGGGTCATTGATTTGCGTAGAATTTCTAGGATCAAGCCAAAAATGCAATAAAATAAGATATGCAATAATGATCTAGTGCATAACATTCCAAATTGGAAATTTGGGATGTTACAACAGTTCCACAGGATCGAAACCTAACTCTATTGTACATCCCTATTTCAAAGTTATCCCTTGCACTTGGTTTCACATGTAATTCACGAGCCACCTTCCTAGTGATTTATTTTGGAATCATACGCACTACTTATTCTCGTTGCCCTGAAACCCTTTGACTTTCTGATTAGGCATGAAACGATTGCCTGACCACTTGAAACTCCTTATTGTACCTTCTTACCTTGCTCTCGATGTTTTCCTATGTGTCAACTCAAGAGATAACTTGGGCCAAAATCCCCGAGCTTATTACTGAATATCAGTCCTCGCAGACATTTGTCCTTGTATTTTTCCCTCCTATCCTTTTGTAAGTGCGATAAAGGTCCAGAGGAAAGGATGACGACTTCATCATGATGACCTAGAGCAGAGAGATGAACACATCGATGAGAAGGATCAACCTCTTTGAGAATAGAAAGCAAGACCGAAAAGATCCGTTATAATTTTGTAACCAGAACATTCATCCTTACCACACCTCTTAAATCTCAGGACGAGATTTCTTGTAGTGGAGGAGATTTGTGACACCGCTATAGTTAAGCTACAGTAAACCCTTGCTAATCATGCCAGGTCATCATAATTAAACTTTTGCTAAACCTCACTTGTTTCAAACTGAGATCAAATTCAAATTCAAATAACAAGTCAAATTATTATTTCTTCAAACTATCAAATAAAAATGGTCGATGGGTGGCAAATATTCACTAAGTAATGAACATGTTGGAACCAACCTCATTTGGTTTCCAAATTGCCCCTATAATTCATTTAGTGGAATAACAAGATTAAATAAAAGCATTTTAATTCAACTATAAATTAGAACATTTCCAATTGGCCTCAAAGTTTTCGTGCAACCTTATAGTGTTGGCAAGGAATTATGTGCAAAGTTTCATAATTAACAAAAATCACTTGGCAGCTATAATAAATAGAAAAGTATAAAGAAAAAGAAAAGAAAAAGAAAATAACAGAAAAAAGTAAAGAGAGAACCCCCCTCCCCCACCGGGCCATGGCCCAGCTGGCCTCTAGGCCAACCAGGCCGGCCGGGCCGGCGCCTACAGCCACGCTGGAGTGATTGAACCCTACCGATCCCCTCCCCACGACCCCCACTCCTTCCCTCGATCCCCACTTCTTCCCCCACGCTCCCCTCTCCCTCTCTGGATCTCGGGGGCTCCCGACAAGCCCGCGCCCAACGAACCGTCGCCTCCTCCCCGCGACCCCTCCCTCCGTCCTTGCGTCTCGTCCTCGCCCAGGACCTGTCGCCTTGCGCCTCCACGTCCTCGACGCCCGTCCCCGCTGTGCCGGACTGCTCCACTGCACCTCGGCTGGCCCGCACCGTCCTCTGCTCGTCAGAGAGCCATTGTGCCACCGGCCTCCCCGAGCGCTACCCCAACCCTATCGAGCACCCTCCTGAGACCCCTGTGAGCTTTCAGTCATGTGTGGCCTTCTCCCCCTCCCCTCCGCGTCTCGTAACCTTGTGGTCGACAAGGTCGTACCTTCAACCGTGTGCGTCCGTGCCGGCAGTTCCCCGTGCGCCCTCCCTCGTGTCCGAGACCACGCCCGGTTACGTGCCCGCCATGCTGACGTGCCCGGCCCTCTCGCCCCCCGCTCGCATCTCCGCCGCCACCACTGCTCGGCCGTCATCGTAGCCGTCGCTCCAGCCACCCTGCATGTGCCACTGCATGTGCATCGCTGCGCTCATCCGTGTGGCGCTTGCGGCTGACCAAATGGTCCCCGAAGTGGGCCACTCCGCGCACGCTGCCCGCTCTGCTTCTCGCCGGAGAGCATTGCCGACACGCGCATGTCTAACACCGGTCCCGGGACACTAACTCGTGGGCCCCAAAGATTAGCCTATAACCCCCCACTAAACCTCACCGACTTTGGGCCCCGCCGACCCTAACTAACCCTGTTAAGGAAAATAACCCTAATAACTAATTAGACTACAACATGCGGGCCCCTCCACTAATAAAAATGGCTTAGATTAAACTGACAAGTTAATAGTCACTAACACGTTGGGCCCACTAGCTAATTAGTTTAATTGAAAGAAATAAAACATGTTATTGAACTCTCTCACTGACCAGTGGGGCCCGCTGGTCAGGTTTGACCGGTCAACACGGCTGATGACTCAACCCTGGCCCACCAATCAGCCTGTGCTCACTTGGCAGTTGACCCAGTTAACTGCCCCCTTGTCAGCCTCTCATGGATATGGCTGGGTACACTTTTGGTGTGCCCATAGCATTTAAACATTAAATTTAATTTCGAACTAAATTAAATCTAGTAAATGAATTAAAACATTAAAAATTAATATAAAATAATCCGTAGGTCAGACGAAAAAACTTTGTACAAGAAAGTTGCTCATAACGACGAGACGAATCTGGATACGTAGTCCGTTCGTTTGCCACGCATCCCTAGCATAGTGAACATGCAACTTTGCCCCTCCGGTTCATCTATCCGAAAACACGAAACACCGGGGATACTTTCCCGGATGTTTCCCTCCTTCGCCGGTATCACCTCCTACCGCGTTAGTGCACACCTAACACCGTTACTTGTCATGTCGTGCATCGATATGCATTTGTTTGCATTGTATTCATTGTTTCTTCCCCCTCTTCTCTCTGGTAGACTACGAGACTGACGCCGCTGCTGGTGCCCCGATCGACTACGTTGTTGACGACCCCTTCTGGTCAGAGCAACCAGGCAAGCCCCCCTCCTTGATCACCAGATATCGCCTATTCTTCTCTCTACTACTTGCATTAGAGTAGTGTAGCATGTTACTGCTTTCCATTAATCCTATCCTGATGCATAGCCTGTCTTTTCTACTACTGTTGTTACCTTTACCTGCAATCCTAAATGCTTAGTATAGGATGCTAGTATTTCGTCAGTGGCCCTACATTCTTGTCTGTCTGCCATGCTACTATCGGGCCGTGATCACTCGGGAGGTGATCACGGGTATATACTTATATACATAATATGTGATACTTTATGACTAAAGTCGGGTCGGCTCGTAGAGTACGCGCGAGTGATCCCGGTGTGGGGGCTGAAAGGACAGGTGGTTCTATCCCGGTAGTGGTGGGCCTGGGTTCCCGACGGCCCCCGACTGTTACTTTGTGGCGGAGCGATAGGGTAGGTTGAGAGGTTCGCCTGGCCCTAGTTGGCGTCCGCGGTAACATCAATTAACATGCTTAACGAGGTCTTGGTATTTGATCTAAGTCTGGCCACTTGCCTATACGCACTAACCAACTATGCGGGAACAGTTATGGGCACTCGACGTCGTGATATCAGCCGAAGCCTTCTTGACGTCAGCGACTGAGCGACGCGCGCCGGGTTGGACCGTGTAACGCAACTTCCTTTGTAATGGAGGTTGCTAGGTCTGCTCCATGACCGCGTACGCAACGTGCAGGTGTGCAATGGGCGATGGGCTCAGACCCCTGCGCACATATGATTTAGACCGACGTGCTGACCTATCTCTTGTGCCTAGGTAGGGCTGCGATGTGTTGATCTTCCGAGGCTGGGCATGACCCAGGAAAGTGTGTCCGGATAGAGGAATCGAGCGTGTTGGGTTATGTGGTGCACCCCTGCAGGGAAGTTTATTTATTCGAATAGCTGTGTGCCCCGGTAAAAGGACGACCCGGAGTTGTACCTTGACCTTATGACAACTAGAACCGGATACTTAATAAAACACGCCGTTTCAAGTGCCAGATACAACCCAGTGATCGCTCTCTCACATGGCGACTAGGCGAGGATCGCCGGGTAGGATTATGCTATGCGATGATACTTGGTGAACTTACCATCTACTCTCTTCTATATGCTTTAAGATGGAGGCTGCCAGAAGTGTATTCTTCTATAGGACTAGCATTCCCCCTCTTATTCTGGCATTATGTAGTTCAGTCCACAGACACTACCCTTTTCATTGATACCAATGCATATGTAGTGTAGATCCTTGCTTGCGAGTACTTTGGATGAGTACTCATTGTTGCTTTGCTCCCTCTTTTCCCCTTTTTCCTTTCTTCTCGGATATCACAACCAGATGATGGAGTCCAAGAGCCAGAGGATCCTGAGCATGATTCTATGTGGAGTTCAGCATCGAGGAGTAGTTAGGAGGTCCCAGGCAGGAGGCCTCGCCTTTTCGATCGTTGCTACTTTTGTGCTAGCCTTCTTAAGGCAAACTTGTTTAACTTATGTCTGTACTCATATATTATTGCTTCCGTTGACTCTTGTGTATCCGAGCTTATGTATTCGAGCCCTCGAGGCCCTGGCTTGTAATATAAAGCTTGCATTATTTTAATTTGCGTCTAGAGTTGTGTTGTGATATCTTCCCGTGAGTCCTTGATCCTGACCGTACACATTTGCATGCATCATTTGTGTATGGTCAAATAGGGGGGGGGGTCACACCCCTAGTCCAGGACACTGTGACCCGGCAGAAGGCCATATGGAGGACATGACACTCGAGTTCGTCGTAGAACTACGCTACTCACCATGAAGCCGGATGCGGCTCCCTTGTCCCTATGCAAGGGTAATGGAGACCGACCAACCGCTCGGCCTGTGGTTGCGTGTGAACGGGTGCTGCAACAGCGCCGTATGCGTGAACGTCGAGTTCCCCGCAAACGGTATCATGTACCTCACGCGTGGGTGGAAATCCTTTGCTCGTGCCCACTGTATGGGGGAGGGGCATCTCCTCCACTTCAAGCTGGTGGAGTCCGATTCGCTCTCTGTGAAGTTTTTCGGGACTTCAGGCGCCCGCATGGAGTGCTGCACGAAGAGCTCTCGGGATGCCCTACAATTTACATAAACATAATGAGGAAGAGCTGTTATGCACTTTATCATTTAAGAATAATCCATCTGGTGCTGAAAAAGTGAGGGTGGTAGCGGGGCGGGTGATAGAATATGTAAAGCATGAAATCTTGGGTTCTGATGCATCAAAGAGCCTCCTCCTTCTGTCCTGACTAAACCTGTAGTCTTTCTGGTTTGAAAATGGAAGGGTGGTACATTTATCCATATATTATTGTCCATATATCTATCCGTTGGTGAGCTCACAGAAGGGTTGTAGATTACACGTCAAAGAGAAAATCATCCGAAACTCGTTTTTTCAACCAGGATACGGCCCACAAAATGTTGTCGACGCCGACAAAGAGGGTGATGGACGTGTACCATGTTTTGTTGTGATCGTATTGGCGGGTGATGGAGCTCAATTAGAGTTTGTATGGCCAAATTGTGGTCCTTTTGCATTGCTCTATATGTTATTGTCCATATATCTGTCCGTGGGTGAGCTCACAAAAGGGTGGTAGAGTACACGTCAAAGATAAAATCATCCAAGTTTTAATATATCATAACACAAACGATTATATGGTGAACATATATGTCACAGGTACAAAACTAACACAGGGACTACACAACACACAAAACACACATATGTGAATAGGAAACTACACCACGGTTCAAGTTAAACAAGTAACAACAGAAACGAAATTATACTAGCCACAAGATTAGTACTCATAGATAAGTACCGATTCTCTGCTGGATATTTTTACTGAGGGCTATGCCTCCCTTTTTTGGATTCTTCGATGAGGTGATGAGGTCATACGGGTTCAGGCTTCTGGACATTACTCCCAATGCCATCACCTGCATGTTTGTCTTTCTCCCGTCACTATGAAAATTTTGTGGGGACTATGCCCAGTGTGCAAGTTTTCCGCCACTTCTTCGTTCCTTGCATTGAGAGTGGTGAGGCCCTCTCCAGCAGAATCACTTGGATCCCTAGGACAAGAATTAAGAAGCATTATGTTGATGGTAGGCTTCACATAAAGTGGCCTGAATGGAGGGCAGGCTGGTGTTGAATTAAGGAGGTGAACTTCCGGGCTTACTGTAAAGAATGGCAGGATGGAGGTCATCGCGGTGCCCACAACAGCATCACCACCAGAGCCTTTGGCGGGCGAAGACCACCTTTTGACAGTATAGCTTGTACTGGTTGTCCCCCTTCAAAATTGGCCATTGTGGGATCCCTTCCCGCCTAACATTTGGGAAGAGGACCAAGGCAACTATAAATAGGACCTAGCCATCACCGTAGCAGGAGAGATCATTCAGATCATCCTCACACACATCTGCTCATCGAGCCCAAGAACACCTCACCTCCTGAGGCCGTTCATCCACTATACTAGTTCATCCTCAGCCCCTCGAGCCAATCCACCACACACTAGAGTAGGGTATTACACCACAAGGTGGCCCGAACCAGTATAAACCCCCGTGTCTCTTATTCTTTGGGACCGTCGAGCTAGGCCGTGGGATCATTGAGCGAGTGATCTAGGAAGAGAGGGTTCTTCGTGCGCACCCCAGAGTTCGAATCTTGCAAGGGTTTGCCAGAACTCGTAATCCGACATTTGGTGCACCATGTAGGGGTGCGCTGAAGCCTTTCTTCCGTCGATCGACGCACCACTGCTCTGCCGCATCCATGGCCGACGCTCGTCAGGCACGTGCTGAGCACCGGGATGCTCGCGTCGCTTAGACTGCGCCCGTCGGCGGACCTCCCCATCACTCTCCATCACCCTCTGCCAATGCCGCCACTGGCCCGGCGGGAAACGAGCAGCAAGCTTCGTCGTAGCACCGCTCTGTGCGGCGGGACAGACGCACCGCCACCCCGTCGCTGACTCCGACTGGCTCGTCGTCCCATGCTCGTCGCGCACCCGCGGACGCGCAGGCCGCGCTGCTCATGGCACGCGAGCTCCTACGTTACCGCCTCGTCGTCGACCTCTACGAAGACTGGCTGGACCATATCGCCGAGCTCGTCAGCACCGCCGGGGGCTCTCCCGCGCAGTCTCTCTGGCTACCTCGTCCGTCCCCTACTGCGGGCGACGTAGCCATGTAGCCCCTCCACCACCTCCACATAGGGACGTCGCCCTCTCACCAAGACGCGCGGCCGCACGGCGCGACCCACCGTGCAGGGCGCCCGCGCGTGAAGAAGGCAGCTGCTAGGAAGTACCGCGGCCGCAAGAAGATGCTCCAGCACTCCCCGCACTGGCGGTGATGCGTGGGTACCAAGACCAGGCTCCACCTCCACGACAGGCTTCAGTGACCACGACGGGTTGCCGCGCCTTCACCCCCGAGCTGCGCAGCGTTGTCTAGCCTGGCAAGTTCAAGCCCGACCTGCCTCCGTGCTACGACGGCACCCCCGACCTTGCTGAGTTATTGCAGCTCTATGAGCTGAGCATCGAGGCGGCCAATGTGGATGAGAAAGTTATGGCGAACTGGTTTCCCATGGCTCTCAAAGACGGCGCACGCTCGTGGCTCTTGAACCTGCCCGCGGGATTGATCTCCTCCTGGGGAGAGATGCGCTAGCGCTTCGCCGCCATCTTCCAAGGCACTCGCGACCACCCGCCTGCCACTAGTGACCTGTGGCGCATCAAGCAGCAGCCACGGGAGACCTTGCAGAACTACATCCAGTGTTTCAACAACGTTCGCCTCAAGATCCCTGTCGGTGTCAAAACCGGCGGATCTCGGGTAGGGGTCCCGAACTGTGCGTCTAAGGCAGATGGTAAAAGGAGGCAAGGGACACGATGGTTTACCCAGGTTCGGGCCCTCTTGATGGAGGTAAAACCCTACATCCTGCTTGATTTATTCTTTATGATATGAGTATTACAAGAGTTGATCTACCACGAGATCGGAGAGGCTAAACCCCAAAAGCTAGCCTATGGTATGATTGTATGTCGTCCTATGGACTAAAACCCTCCAGTTTATATAGACACCGGAGGGGGTTAGGGTTACACAAGGTCGATTACAAAGGAGGAGATATCCATATCCGTACTGCCTAGCTTGCCTTCCACGCCAAGTAGAGTCCCATCCGGACACGAGACGAAGTCTTCAATCTTGTATCTTCATACTCCAACAATCTGGCCAAAGGATATAGTCCGGCTGTCCGGAGACCCCCTAATCCAGGACTCCCTCAGTAGTCCCTGAACCAGGCTTCAATGACGATGAGTCCGGCGCGCAGTGTTGTCTTCGGCATTGCAAGGCGGGTTCCTCCTCCGGATACACCATAGAAGAGTTTGAATACAAGGATAGTGTCCGACCCTGCGAAATAAGTTTCACATATCACCGTAGAGAGAATAATATTTCCACAAATCTAATCTGCTGACACGTTTTGGCAACATGACATCATGCCATGGCCCGGCGTTCATTCGAACCATTTTTCTTTAACCAGCCCCTCACATAACGCGAGGCAGTCTCTTGACACGTCTTGTCAAAGCAGAGATCATGTCCCCCTTATTACGGGATTCTCATCAATACGGGCGTGGGTAACCCAACCGTGCCATCAATTACGGCGCTTGGGGGATAAGCGAGTTTTACCAGGCTAGTGGGGGCGCATAGTTTCGGCCGCCCTTATAAAGGGATAAGGTTTAACATTTTTCTACCCATGCCTTCTTCCTCCTTGCTCATCCATTCTTGCACACTCGAGCTCCAACGCCCAAGTCCACATCCTTCTCCTCAACCTTCTCCAAACATGTCCGGAGCGGGAGGCAAGTGGATGGCTCCTCGGTCATGGAGGGACACATCCAAAAGCTGCGCGGAGCCAGATACTTAGCCGTGAATATCGCGCATCGGCTGCCCGCTGCGGGGCAGATCGTCCGTACCCCGAAACCTCACGAGAGGGTAGTCTTCCTCCACCACTTCCTCCGCGGACTGGGGTTTCCCCTCCATCAAATCGTCCGCGGTCTTATGTTCTACTACGGGCTGGACTTTCATGATCTAGCCCCGAATTTCATCCTCAACATTTCGGCGTTCATCCTCGTGTATGAGGCTTTCCTCCGCATCCGGCCCCACTTCGGCCTGTGGCTGAAGACCTTCAATATCAAGCCGAAGGTGGTGGGAGGCCAACAAGCGGAATGCGGCGGAGCCATGGTGGGCAAGATGCCCAATGTTATATGGCTCGAAGGCTCCTTCGTGGAGACCATAAAGGGGTGGCAATCGGCGTGGTTCTACATCACCGAGCCGCGGGACACCAACTGGGTGGTGGCCCCCAAGTTTCGATCCGGAATCCCCACGCGGCTCACCTCCTGGAAAGAGAAGGGCCTATCCTGTGGTTCATCGGTGGAGCTGGACGGACTCCAGAAATGTATCCGGAATATGGCAAGCAAGAAGCTCAAGCTTATCGACATAGTCCAAGTCATGCTCTTCTGCCGGATCCTCCTGTGCCAACAACGGGATTTCAATTTATGGGAGTTCGACCCGGCCCGGCACCAGACTCTAAGCGAGCTCTTCGACACGACGCACAAAGACGTCTGGAGGGTGCTAATCAAGGGCATCAAGGTCCCTCCCTCTCTCACCGAGGACCGCGGGCTAAGGGCGAAGCGCCCTGCGAATCCGGTAAGTTTTGTACATCTGGTAGGATTTTTTACTTCCCGTAGCTTAACTACCTGCGGGGTCTGAGCTCCCATGCCTTTGACAGGACTGGGTGGGGGCATCAGACAAGATCAACTGTCCGGCCCCTCTGCCCAAAGACACTGTGGACGCTCTCCTGACGGAGATGCTGACTCCGGCTCCTTACAAGGTGCCGGAGAAGACCAAGAAGAAGGCCAAGGGAACCCGAAAGAGTTCCCGGTGCCAGGTGGTATCGGACTCATCGTCCGATGACACTGCGACGCACTCCTCCCATGAAGACGAGGAGGAAGATGAAGACGCTCCTCCTAAAGCCGGGGGAGACAAGAAAAGGAAGGCCGCCCGAACCGGGGGTCCGAAGGGTCCAAGAAGGGAAGGACTGCCCTTCCGGACTGCTCCACCACCGCCGCCGAAGACGAAGACGAGTGGCTGCTCAGGGCCAAGCCCCCGGCGAAGTCGTAAGTATTCGGATACCAGCGTAACTCATAGCATACCTTTGTCGCACTTCTTCTCCTAACGCCGAATGTGATTATGCAGACCGCCCCAAGCCCGTATCGACGTATCTTCATCGGACGGCTCCTTGGACTCGCCGGATATGGATAGCGATCCACTTCCGACCGCCACCTTCCCTTGCCCCAGGGATAATGCCGAGTTATTGTCTCAAGAGGCACCGGGTCGAGGGGAAACAGTCCTGGAGGCGCCTCAAGGCGACCTTCCAGACTCCGGGAGTAGAGGGAGTAAGGCTTCCGAGGGCTCCGAGTTCGGCCTTTAGCCGAACACTGTGCCGGAACCTCTAGTGGTTCCGGACTCGGGCAGGCGGCCTCCTTCCAAAAGGGGCAAGACGCCCGTGCCGGTGACCTCTGTCCATCCAGAGGCACCGGACAATCTGCTGGGAGCGCTTCGCAGCGCTTCCATCGACGAAGAGCACCACACTATTATGAGTGCGGTGATCCAGAAGGTTCAGTCTGCCAAGAGCGGACTGACTGAAGCATGTGCTAGCCTTCTAACAGGCTTTGAGGTAAGTATTTGAAATATAGGGAAAATATTACCGCATAGACAGTAGACCCTGATGCTCTGTTTGGTGTTCACAAAGAAAAGCCGAATAGAGGATCAAATAATATCTGCAGGAGTCTAATATAAGTATGTCTGTATGCGTATGCAGGCTTCGCTGCTGACCTCTGCCGCACTGAATGCAGAGGTCGCTATACTGAAGCGGGACCTTAAAGGGTCTGAGAAAGAGCTCGGCCTTGCCAAGAGGCAGCTCGAGGAGAACAAAGGTAAGTAATACCTAGTCTAGAGATATGTATATATATAAAAAGAATGCGATTGCAAAATGACAGGATCATCTTTAATTTGCTAGGGGCCACGACCGAAGTGGCAACCCTAAAGCAAGCGCTATCCGAGGCTGAAAACAAAGCGGCCCAGGAGTGCACCGAGCGGGAAAAACAAGAGGCACGGGTGGGCGAGGTGCAGCAAGAGCTCCACGCTCTCGTGACGAAGCACGAGGCGTTGGAGCTTAAATTGAAGACGCATGAGTCCGAGCTTGTCGCGGCCATTGAGAGTGCAAAGAGTGCCAGGGCTGAAGCCCAAAAGGCCCTCCAGGAGATTGATGCGATGAAGAAGATAGCGGCGGGTAAGGCATTCAATATGCAAAGCAAGCATGCGAAAGTAAATTACTTGTTACTTACCCGGGTCCGGAGCTCTCCAGGAGCATTCGCAGATTTGCCCCGCAGTGTGTCGGATACCGCACAGTTTTACCAGGCCGAGGGAAGCTCAACGGAGAAGGTGTTCTGGTCTCAGTATACTGGGACCGAACACCCGATGCCTCTGAGCGACCAGCTGAAGCAACTGGTCGAGCTGCACAAGGCGGCTGAACAGGCCATGAAGGGCTTTATAGTCCAGATGTGGCCTGGCGACGCCCTTCCCAACAGCTACTTCGGCCTGGTGAGGCGGCTTGTGGTTGCCTGCCCACGGCTGGAAGTCATCAAGTGGTCCGTCTGCATCGAAGGTGCACGCCGGGCTTTCGCCCGTGCGAAGGTAAACTGGGCCAAGATGGACACCGTGAAGCTGGTGAAGGAAGGGCCGCTGCAGGGCAAGGAGCATCGCCACCCCGAGATGTATTATGAGGGTGTCCTGAAGGGTGCCCGTCTTGTAGCGGACGAGTGTGCGAAAGATGTAATATTTGAATAAACTTGCTCGTGTAATCCTGTATTATGAAAACTTGTTCATATGCGCTATGCAACACTTGTTTGGATTTAATATATTACCTTTTGTTCGGCTGTTTATCAAATCTGAGAGATGGCTAGTCATCGGCTTCTGCCCCCACGCCACGAGTGCTAGGGTGTTCGGGATAAACCTGGGCACTTTTGTTCCCATTTTTGGGTCCTTCGAGGGAGGTGCTCAGCACAACGAACAAGGCAATCAGACTATAATGCATTATCACTCTCAATTAGCCATAGAATTCTATAATTTTAAATTTCGGTGAAGCCCCTAGTATTCGGAAGGCCGAATTCGGGGCTCTATACACGCCTTAAGCCGAACAGGGCCGACTCCTCGCTCTAAGTGGCATAAGTCTTTAGGGACTTGAAACCTGTCGAACAGCGACCAGTCTCTTGCCTTATCATGACAGTCAGTTTTAGCTTTCTCTTCTGAGGTGCTTAGCCCAGCAGAACCGGCGCACAATTGCAGTAGTTCTCCCAGTGCTACCTTGGCCGATATAGCGGAACGTAAGGTACCAAAACATGGGAGCCGGGCAAACTCAACTATTGACCCAAGACATGATTCGGAGCTGATGCATATAATGCTATAAGTTCGGGGTGCCGCACTGTTGAAAGTGTTCGGACTTCTCATGCCGTATTATGGGGTATGCTTAAGCCCCTAGCGTATTGGCAATACCAGAGTGTACGGGTGCTAGATGTCATGAATGAACATATATATATATATATATATATATATAAAGGAAGAATGCAATAATAGTCTTAATGATATGCATTGTTTATTAAAAAAAGTGTGTTAAAGCAGAATGATACAAGTAGTGCGATAAGCAAAAAGTAGGACTATTTGACATGTCCCTTCCAAGGGCAAGCTGAGGAATAGTATTAAAGCAAGTATTTCACTCGTTATTGTAATCCACCTGGGAGTTCCATGGTGTGACATAGCTTTTTGCCTCCTTGGTTGCTACATCATGTGTTCGGCAATCATGCTGCCGGACAGGGTTTCCAGAGATTAAAGTCCTGAAAGAGAAAAATAACAAAGCGGGAAGCCCCTAGTGCGGTTTAAGCCGCGTCTTGGAGCGTGTCGTAGTTGTGCCCCCCTCCCCACCTATGCCCATGGTATTTTTAATGCGTAATTATGTACGCGTTGCACGAATTTCGCCGTTTGGCTGGGACCGGGGTGGGGGCCGCATTGCTATGCGAGATGGGAACATGCCAGGCGGTCCTGTTGCCGATTACTCTGGGCGCGCTTGAAGGTGTCCGGGTCCTTAATCGCCAAACTAGTGGATTGCCTTAAGAGGCTTCTTTGCGCTTCTGCCGCAGTGTGCTCCTCCATGCGGAGAGAGCGCTCTGTGTTTCCATTGACTGTGATGACCCCCCGAGGTCCTGGCATCTTGAGCTTGAGATATGCATAATGCGGTACCGCATTGAATCTCACAAATGTGGTTCGCCCGAGCAGTGCATGGTAGCCACTACGGAACGGGACTATATCTAAGATTAACTCTTCGCTTCGAAAGTTATCCAGGGATCCGAAGACCACTTCTAGTGTGACTGAGCCTGTGCAATGGGCATCTACACCTAGTATGACGCCTTTAAAGGTCGTTTTTGTGGGTTTGATCCTTGAGGGTTCTATACCCATTTTGCGCACTGTGTCCTGATAAAGCAGGTTCGGGCTGCTGCCGCCGTCCATAAAGACTCGAGTGAGGTGAAATCCGTCAATGATTGGGTCTAGGACCAGTGCGGCGAATCCGCCATGACGGATACTAGTGGGGTGGTCCCTGCGATCGAAAGTGATCGGAAAGGAGGACCATGGGTTGAACTTTGGGGCGACTGGCTCCAATGCATATACGTCCCTGAGCGCACGCTTCCGATCCCTCTTGGGGATGTGGGTTGCGTATATCATGTTCACCGTCCGCACTTGTGGGGGGAACCTCTTCTGTCCTTCGGTGTTCGGCTGCCGGGGCTCCTCCTCATCATCGCTGTGTGACCCTTATCTTTGTTTTCGGCATTTAACTTGCCGGCCTGCTTGAACACCCAACAATCCCTGTTAGTGTGGTTGGCTGGCTTGTTGGGGGTGCCGTGTATTTGACATGAGCGATCGAGTATACGGTCCAAACTAGACGGGCCCGAAGTGCTTCTTTTGAATGGCTTTTTCCATTGACCGGGTTTAGAGCCTTTGAATCCGGCATTGACTGCCGTATCCTCGGTATTGTCGCTGTTAATGCGGCGCTTATGTTTGTTGCGACGTGACCTGCCATTGTCGTCCTTGATATCCGAAGTACCATGGTTATTTGATATGTTATTGCTGCGAGCCAACCAGCTGTCCTCTCCCGCACAAAAGCGGGTCATGAGTGTCGTGAGAGCTGCCATAGATTTCGGCTTTTCCTGGCCAAGGTGCCGGACGAGCCATTCATCGCGGATGTTGTGCTTAAAGGCTGCTAGGGCTTCTGCATCTGGATAGTCGACGATTTGATTTTTCTTTGTTAGGAACCATGTCTAGAATTGCCTGGCCGATTCCTCTGGCTGCTGAATTATGTGGCTCAAGTCATTGGCATCTGGTGGTCGCACATAAGTGCCCTGAAAGTTGTCGAGGAATGCGGCTTCCAGATCTTCCCAACAGCCAATGGACTTTGCTGGCAAGCTGTTGAGACAATGCCAAGCTGGTCCTTTGAGTTTGAGTGGGAGGTATTTGATTTCGTGCAGGTCATCACCGCGGGCCATGCGGATGTGCAGGAGGAAATCCTCGATCCATACCGCAGGATCTGTTGTGCCGTCGTATGATTCTATATTTACGGGTTTGAAACCCTCTAGGATTTGATGATCCATTACTTCGTCTGTGAAGCATAAGGGTGTGCGGCGCCTCTGTACTGGGCTATATCGCGACGCAGCTCAAATGAGTCTTGCCCGCTGTGTTCGGCCCGACCGGACTTACTTTTACTATATCCGGCTTGACGGTTAGTGTCTCGCATAGTGGCGCGCCCTCTTGATCCGTAGATCGATCATTCCTATTTTGCTTTGTCCTCCAATACGTCTCCCAGGTCTGGCGTATTTCCCCATGCCTTTTTATTTGAATGGCGTTGGTGTGTGGGCTGAGCTTTTGGCTGGAATGCCTCTCTATCGCGGCCGCGAGGTGGCCGATCAGCCGCGTCATATGCTGGAGATGTAAATTTTGGTGCTTCCTCCTCCAGTCGGGGTAGCAACCTGTATTCTGGGTAACTCTTGGAGGGGCGTTCGAGTTTATATTCCTCGGTCGCAAGGACTTCGGTCCATCTATCAGCTAGCAAATCTTGATCAGCTTGAAGCTGCTGCTGCTTTTTCTTAAGGCTATTTGACGTGCCTATAAGCCGGCGCTTGAAGCGCTCTTGTTCGACGGGATCCTCTGGCCCGACAAATTCGTCATCGTCGAGACTTGCCTCGTCTTCGGAGGGCAGCATGTAATTATCATCCTCCGCCTCTATATCTGCCGCTCTCTCTGGAGGGCTGGCTTCTCCATCCTCCTGCTCTAAATCTTGCTGGAGGGGATTGTTGTTGTCTTCGGCACTGTCCGGAGTGATATTATCTCCGGTGCCGGTATCACCGCTTTTGCCATGGCGGGACTTAGAGCGGCGCCACTGACGTCGACGCTTGGGTTGCTTCTTGGAGGGGTCATCCTCCGTTGTCTCGTCGCCATTGCCTTCTTTGAGTGTGTCCACCATGTATATATCATATGATGAGGTGGCTGTCCAGTGCCCTGTGGGCCGTGGTTCCTCTTCACATCCCGCATCGTCGTCCATACCGTCGATGTCTTCGGAGTCGAAGTCGAGCATGTCGGTTAAGTCATTGACAGTGTCTACTAAATGGGTGGTGGGTGGGCGATGAATTTCTTGGTCATCCGCATCCCAATCCTGCCGGACTTAGTTCGGCCAGGATTCTCCTGACAAGGAGAGAGACCTTAACGAGTTCAGTATGTCGCCGAAGGGTGAATGCTGAAAGATAACCGCGGAGGTAAGCTCCATGATCAGTGCCCAGTCGGATTCGACAGGCATGGGCGCAGGCGGTTCGGAGTCCGTGGACGGAGATGGATCCGGTAGTTCGGCAACACGGCTCTCATGAAAGGTAAGGTCGATCCTTGGCTCGATCGCCGCTAAGAGTACGGACTCCATGGCGGGATCTATCCACCCGTCCATGGATGGCGCGATTGGCTCCGAATTGAGGGTCGGAGCAGTCGCCGGTGCGATATCCTGAAAACTGTCCGACGGTAGAGCTAAATCATGCTCATCGAGACCGTGCAGCGCACTTGGCAGGGGCTCGAATCTGTCGAAGATCAAGTCTCCGCAGATATCGGGTGTGTAGTTTAAGCTTCCAAACCTGACCTGGTGGCCAGGGGCGTAACTTTCGATCCGCTCCAGATGGCCAAGTGAGTTGGCCCGCAATGCGAAGCCGCCGAATACAAAGATCTGTTCGGGGAGAAAAGTCTCACCCTGGACCGCATCGCTATCGATGATTAAAGGAGCCATCAAGCCTACTGGCGACGACACAGAGGAACTCTCAATGAAAGCACCAATGTCGGTGTCAAAACCGGCGGATCTCGGGTAGGGGGTCCCGAACTGTGCGTCTAAGGCGGATGGTAATAGGAGGCAGGGGACACGATGTTTTACCCAGGTTCATGCCCTCTTGATGGAGGTATAACCCTATGTCCTGCTTGATTTATTCTTGATGATATGAGTAAAGAGTTGATCTACCACGAGATCGGAGAGGCTAAACCCTAAAAGCTAGCCTATGGTATGATTGTATGTCGTCCTATGGACTGAAACCCTCCGGTTTATATAGACACCGGAGGGGGTTAGGGTTACACAAGGTCGGTTACAAAGGAGGAGATATCCATATCCGTACTGCCTAGCTTGCCTTCCATGCCAAGTACAGTCCCATCCGGATACGAGACGAAGTCTTCAATCTTGTATCTTCATAGTCCAACAGTCCGGCTGTCCGGAGACCGCCTAATCCAGGACTCCCTCAATCCCCAAGGTTACGGACGAGGCCATCATCTCAACATATTCCGATGGCATCCATGATGTCAAGATGAAGGAGGAGCTTGCCATACACGAGGACCTATGCACAGCTCTGGAGATGTTCAACATGGCGACCTAGTGCGCGAGAGTTGAGGAGGGATGCCTCTCCCTTCTCGAGCTTCCAGCCGCCGACCCGGAAGACAAGAAGGCCAAGACCAAGGACGTGAAGCGCAAGGGGGCTGCCGTGCTCGCGGTGGAGCCGGAGATGAAGAGCGGCTGCGACGACCCCAAGTCATCCAAGGCCAACCGCCAATTCTACGCCTTCCACAACGTGCACAACCACAATACCAATGACTGTCAGGAGCTTAGGGCCATCCATGACGGGCGCTTCGGTCGACGCCCCAAGCGCAACAACTAAGGCTACGACCATGGTGGAGGCCGAAGTGGAGGACACTGGGACGACCGTGGCCCCCGCCAGGAGTGGCGCGACCGTCCTCGCGAGGATCACTGGCAGGACCAGCCTCGCGAGGGCGTCTGGAGAGACCAGCCTCATGAGGACCGTCCGCAGGGCAAGGCCGGGCTCCCTCCACTACCACCACCACCAATGAGGAACGACGACCATCACCAGGACAAGGGGGCTGGGGGTTTCCAGGAACCACACGCCATCGCTTGTATCTTGGGTGGCGCTCAGGCCCCAGCCTCTCGGTGCATCTTCAAGCAGTTTTCTCACGAGGTGAACGCGGCCCTCCCCAGGCTCGAGGCCACACACCTGCTCAGGTGGTCCAAGTACACCATTACCTTCAGCTCATCCAACTAGCTCAAGTGCGCGGCAACTGCCGGCGCCCTCCCGATGCTCTGCTCGTCCATCATCAGCAACATCCTCGTCACCAAGACCCTCATCGATGGTGGTGCAGGGCTCAATGTCCTTTCCGTCGAAACGTTCGATCGCCTCCAAGTGTCGTATGATCAGCTGCAGCCAACCAAGCCCTTCTCAGGAGTGACCGATGGCTCCACCACCCCGATAGGGCAGGTCCGCCTCCCTGTCACCTTCGGCAAGCGCGATAACTACCGCACTGAGCTCATCGACTTCACCGTCGCCCACATCCGCCTGCTATACAATGCCATCCTTGGGTATCCAGCCCTGGCCGAGTTTATGGCAGTGACTCATCACATCTATAATGTCCTCAGGAAGTTGCGGCGTCATCACGATCGCCTGCAAGGGAAGGGACGCGGTGTGCTCTCTCGAGCACGCTTACCAGGCTGCAGCGGCCGAAGATCCAGATAATGAAGGCGCCGTCTACCCTCCTGAGGTTGCCCCAAAGAAGAAGAAGAAGCTGCTCCACCAAGGGCTTCAGGAGGGCGGAGTCTCCAGCGGCACTGCCTCAAAGCCCATGCCCACGGATGGGCCGCCACCCTCTCTCGCATAGTAAGGCGCGCCCGGAGCCCTCCTCAGGCTGGGCTCGGGGGTTCTTTTCTAGAGGGCCTCTGACCTAGCCAATGCCATGAGGGAGGCGCTCGGGCACCACGTGGAGGCATGCTTCAACGCACGCTTCCCTCACAAGGGTGCAAGGCGTGGAGTGCCTGGTGCTCAGGATTTCATCAGGAAGGCAATCGAGGAGCTTCAAGAAGCGAGAATCATGCGCGGCAACCGCCTCCCACCACCTGGTGCAGCTCCTCAGCCTGGCGAGGACAACGAGCTGCGCGTCTGTGTCGACATCCCAGGACTCAACAGGGCGGCATCTCAGGAGTGTTTCTGGCCTTCACACATTGGTCGGTGCGAGGGTCCACCTTACAGTTATGTTTGCATGCCATTCGGCTTGCCGAATGCAGCTGTCACCTTCCAGCGCCACCTGCGGAGCGTTCTGGCAGCTCAGGAGGCCCGGCATCATGCAGTTTTGGTAGAGATGGCGACGGTTCTTTATGAGCCTCCCGGGCCCCCGATGCCTCCCGAGGCTCAGGACCCAGGCGACTTGTGATGAGCAACTCCTTCAGCATGCGTGTCTAGCCACTTCAACACCTCTCCAATAGCGGTACCAGGTGACTCTTTCCAATTCATTCAGTTGGGGGCGCCCCTTGGGCAGCATTATCCCCAAGTCACACGGGCCTGTCCCTGCGACGTGTATCCCTTTTGCATCTCTAGCTTACTCTGTTGGGGGCGCCCCTTGGTCTGCATCATCCCCAGGCCGCATGGGCCCGTCCTTGCGGCATGTATCGTCCTTGCATTTATCTAAACTAGCTTGCCTCCTTGCATGACTTACCTTATGATTATCACCTGCTTGCCTGTTGCCCTTCGCGGCCACCCGCGTTGCTGACCGGCCTCCTGCTCATCCCGCAACGGGGGATACACATGCTGGCACGGTGCTTGTGCTCGGGTCCGTCCCTGCAACGCTGACAAACCTGAGTGGTCGAGCTCTGGCTCGCGACATGCCCCGCGCACATCACCTCACCAGACGCTCAGTGCCTTCATCTTCTTGCGGAAAGACCAGCGGCAGGGCAACAAGTGCGATTACAAGCTGTATTCTCCCCTGGCACTAACCCGCAGGGATCTACGGGGCTCGGCTACAGGTGGGCTCACCGGCCGGCCTCCTTTCGCGTGATTCGCTTGCGTGTTAAAGGGGGTCTCCTGAGCATCGCGCCTTAGGAGATCCTACTGACTCTCCAGCCCTCACCCCTGGCCTTGACCACGGTACCGCGACCAGGCATACCAGCGGCGGTTGAGCTTGCTCGAGGGTCGGGACCCGAGGACGTAGAGCATTTATATGAGAAGGAAGGGGGTAGCCGGCGTGAGCCTCACCCAATAACACCGCCGCTGAAGCGCAAACCGGACGTCGTACGAGGGACCACCTCGGACCCGACAAGATAAGTCACATATTCACGTAGCACAACGCCACAATTGGAATTTTTTTAGTTCGGGTGGCCTTGCTCTGCAATGCCGCCTTCCTTTTCTACCTTCGGGACGCTACTTGCACGCCTATGGGAACCTTTCGAGCATCGTGCCTCGGCAGCTCTTACCGGACCTTGGGCCGCTCACCTCCTGGCCTTGACCACGACATCGCGACCTAGCATATTAGCGACGGCTGAAGCCTGCCTGGGGACTGGGACCTGCCGGCGTAGAGCGCTAAGCTACCGTGAGAACTAAAAGGGGTACAGTGTGAAGCAAGACGTGCAACCACAAATCTCGTAGTAGGGACAATACACATCGTAAGAAAAGCATTACAGATTCTTTACACACACCCATGGGATTCGTTCTGATTCCTTGCAGGGAACAAAAGAAGAAAAACTTCAAGAGCTCCTAGTTACAGGCGTCGCCATCATCAACAGTGGGGCACGAGGGGCCGATGCAGACCCCAACCAAATCATCGGCGACAACGAGCAGACGCCGTTGCAGCGCTCCAAGCACGACGATAGCTAGGTGGCACGTTGCTGTTGTCGCTCATCTCCAGAGATTCGTTAAGCTCGGGAGATTCACTGGACTCCCACAAGCCGTCGCTACTGCTAGAGGAATTGCCGGTAGGGCCAGGGGCGGGCTCGACGCCTGGTGCCGTGCCATCTGGGCGGTCCCCTCCAGGACAGCACTCCAGGCGGCGGCCTTCCTCGTCGAAGACCTTGAAGAACATTGTGGAGGCGCCGTCATACTCAAAGTGGATGGCGAGGACCCCATCCATGCGGCAAGCATGGGCGACTTCGCCCCACTCGCGGGTCATGAAGATCTTGCATGGGGAGACGACCTCGACCTCCGGTCCCGTTGCCAGGGTGCTGCGCTCGGCATGCTGTAGCCACAGCTCAAGCGGCCCTCTCGGCGGCATCTCTTCGGCAAAGAACTACGAGAATCTGATCTATGTGCGTGGTGGCATTGCTGCCCATACCACGAGCTCGCGCGGGGAATCCTCGACATGAGTTCCCGGGCCAGCGGCACATGCCACCACATCCTGGCCACCACGGCGAAGACGCGAGTGGCGCGGGGTGCTGCCCCCTCCTCCGGATCCTTGCACATGGGCGTACAAGGGTAGAGGGTAGCCGGGAGGAGGATGCTTGTACCAAGGCCTCGTCACCTCCTGCCTCACAACGGCGTCGCGGGAGTGGACGAACCTCTTCTTCGGCAGAAGTGGCCCCGGCTCTTCGCGGGGGATTTCCCTTTCTCAGCGGCGGAGAATCTCCTTATCGGTGCCATGAGAGTCACAGCAAGACGAAGAGACAAGGAGGAGGAAGAAGAAGCCGGCGGTGTGGAGAAGGAGATGAGCAACGGGGGCTCCGCCCCTCTCCTAATTTATAGCCAGAAGGAGGCCAACCGCCGGCCTGCATGATCGCAGGTAATGATGGTTTTCTTCTGCATGCAGCAGGGTCTCGTCAAGTCGAATGGTTGTCGAGGCCGTGTGGGGAAGCGAAGGCACTCGCGTACCACCAATCGCCACGCGTCAATCAAGGCCGCAGGTGGTTGGGCCCTGTCGTGCTCTGCACTTGACCTTTGGCTTCGCCTCAAAGCCAAGTTCGAGTGCGCCTTGGGCCCCGGGGCTACTGTCGGCATTATGGGACCGGGGGTGCCCAGACATGCCTGCCTATGGCCCAAAGCATGGCTCCACCAATGGCCTGGTACGGTCCAGCTTCAGCAGCGACCACCCATGACCCTCACGTGGCGGACAACAGCAAGACCTCCCTGGGGGTGGCCTCACTAGGCCGACTCCCGAGGAGCAGAGATATCTATGCAAGGGACATCTCGCGAGGTTCACGTGACGTGATCCATGAAGAACAAGGCCAGGCGGGCGCCAGCGGGCGCAGTGTACCAGTTTTCTTTTTGGTGCTAAGGAGGCAAGCGCAGGCGCGGGGTCCCGAGGCATCAGGCAAAGGTTTCCATATCGGTGCAACAAGACCAAGACCACCAGGACGGCAGGAGAAAGGTCATCGCGGAGCCCACAACAGCCTCACTACCAAAGCCTTTGGCAGGCGAAGACCACCTTTTGTCGGGATAGCTTGTACTAGTTGTCTCCCTTCAAACCTGGCCGTTGTGGGATCCCTTCCCGCCTAACATTTGGGAAGAGGACCAAGGCCACTACAAATAGGACCTAGCCATCACCATAGCAGGAGAGATCATTCAGATCATCCTCACACACATCTGCTCATCGAGCCCAAGAACACCTCACCTCTTGAGGTTGTTCATCCACTATACTAGTTCATCCTCAGCCCCTCGAGACAATCCACCACACACTGGGGTAGGGTATTAAACCGCAGGGTGGCCCGAACCAGTATAAAGCCCCGTGTCTCTTGTTCTTTGAGTCCATCGAGCTAGGCCATGGGATCGTTGAGCGAGCAAGCTAGGAAGAGAGTGTGCTTCATGCGCACCCTAGAGTTCGAATCTCACTAGGGTTTGCCGGAACCCGTAAGCCGACAGCTAGTCCTCGACAACGGCACGAAAATGATCGATTGAAAGTACAGCGGGTTATTTCACCCGAACTGCGAGTGTCATATTCTCCACAGGGACTAGGCGACGGCAACTATATTCAGCTAATGCTAGGTAACACAATTCAGATTATGAAAGCAAGAAAATAAACCTAAACTAAAAAAAGTTTTTCCCGAAGATCTTTCACAAAGAAAATGCAAATAGCATAGCGATAGTAAGATTTGCTTCGCTTTCTTTTTGGTATTTTCCTATTACTCGAGAAACTAAAATGCTAACACAAAGGGAAACAGCAGGACATGATCACATATAGCTTTTGAAAGTGACAAGATTATAGGACAGAAAATGGATGTTTCATATAACCAACATATATTAAGATTACTTCAGACACTAGAACATTAACACAAAAGGGAAACAACCAGACATGGAAGATTATATAGTAAACAAGATTATATAACAGGGACAAAAATATATCACAACACAAACAATTATATTCTGAACATATATATCATAGGTACAAAACTAACACAGGGACTACACAACACACAAAACAAACATATGTGAATAGGATACTACACCACGGTTCAGGTTACACAAGTAACAAGAGAAACGAAATTATACTAGCCACAAGATTAGTACTCACAGTTCAACAGAATAATACTAAAAAAGCAAACATCTAAACTGAACAATTAACAGGTTGTAGTACAATGTCTTACACATCTTAGTACTACAACAATTTCAGAGAGAGAGAGAAGCGGTAGGTAGGTTCGGAGAAGAAGGGTAGCAGGGGAAGTAGAGAAAGATAGCAGCAGGAGGTTGGGTGCAGCAGCAGCAAGAGGAGATCAGCAAGGGGGCGCAGTAGAAGAAGAGCAGCAGAAAATGGATTGAAGGAGGAGGAGGAGCAGCAGCAGGTTGTGTGGAAGAAGGAGAAGCAGTAGGGGACGTTGAGAGAGAAGAGGAGCAAGATTCAGGCAGCAAGGATGAGAGAGGCGCGCGGGGTGGTGATGGAGGAAATGGTGATGGCGCTGAGGTGCAGTTGGTGGTGGAAGGTGCTGGTGGCGTGCCGCCACGCAGGCCTGGCCGCAGCGGCGGCCGGATGTGGAGAAGAGCGGCGGCCTAATTTGGGAATGGATGCGTCTAGGGATCTTGATCCCCATCCAATCTGCCACTTTCGTGATTTGGTCCTCCTCTTCTATTCATTTCTTCCCAAGAAGATCCCCTTCTTCTTTTAGTTTGCTCCCCTCGATGCTTCTTTTCTTCTCACTAAAGTCCTTGACGTATTTCTTTCATGCCCTTCTCTCTTCTGATTAGCCATACAATCGCAATCTTGACGCTTATAGTGCCTTTGCGCACTTTTCTGCAAAAGAAACAAATGACAAGTAAATGAACCCTTTATATGATTCTCATTAAAATATGCAGTAATTCATAGCAAGAATTGATTGTCAAATGACAACAGATGCTATATTTGGGTGTCAAATTCTATATATGAAATGGGCTTTTCAACCATGAATACAACTTTCAGGGTAAGTTGATCGCGTCGACGAGCCATCTTGCACCATTCGGGATGCCCTGTAATATTATGTACTTTATCATTTAAGAATAATGCATCTGCTGGTGAAAAAGTGAGGATGGTCACAGGGCGAGTGATCGACCATGTAAAGCATGAATTCTTGGGTTTCCATGCAACGAAGAGCCTCCTCCTTCTGTCCTGACTGAACATGTAGTCTTTCTGGTTTGAAAATGTAAGGATGGTGCATTCCTCTATATGTTATTGTCCATATATCTATCCGTGGGTGAGCTCACAGATGGGTGGTAGAGTACACGTCAAAGATAAAATTATCTGAAAATCGGTTTTTCAACCTGGATCCGGCACCCGAAATGTTGTTGATGCCGACGAAGAGGGTGATGGATGTGTACCATGTTTTGTTGTAATCGCTCTCGCAGGTGATGGAGCTCAAATGGAGTTCGTATGGCCAAATTGTGGTCCTTTTGTGGATATAACATCGGGGGACGAACCGTAAATACAACTTTCATGGTAAGTTGATCGTGCCGACGAGCCATCTTGCACCATTCAGAATGCCCTATAATTTTACATAAACATAATGAGGAAGAGTTGTTATGTACTTAATCATTTAAGAATAATGCATCTATTGGTGAAAAAGTGAGGGTGGTAGCGGGGCGAGTAATAGACCATGTAAAGCATGAATTCTTGGGATTCGATACAACAAAGAGCCTCCTCCTTCTGTTCTGACTGAACCTGTAGTCTTTCTAGTCCGAAAATGGAAGGATGGTGCATTGCTCTATATGTTAGTGTCCATATATCTGTCCGAGGGTGAGCTCATAGAAGGGTGGTAGAGTACACGTCAAAGATAAAATCATCTAAAACTATGTTTTTCAACATGGATCCGGCCACCGAAATGTTGTCGATGCCGACAAAGAGGGTGATGGGCGCGTACAACATTTCCTTGTGATCGTTTTTATGAGGACATGAATACCTTGGATACGACCAAAAATATTGCATACATTCATAGTTGTGAGGTGATTTCTATTGCAAGCTATGAAATAATTTATTTATGTTATCCAGGACAAAAATACTTCACAGTCTTTTGTGCCATGTATAATTGTAGGTGTATGGGACATTTGTACAATCCACATATGAATATAAACAAAAAATAGAAGTTTTGGTGTTGTTCAAAAAGTCCTCTCACATCACTTTTGGGCCAAGAAAAGATAGAGTCCAAGTCTCTCATGTTCTGGACTCAGATTCAGACTGCACACACATACCTGACTCAAAATGCCAAGATGTCATTCATCTGCACTCCGAATTGGGTAATTCTTTTTGTTGGAAAGTAGATTTCGTGCACTTTCCATCCCAATTGGATTCACCTTCAAATTCATCCGGAATGTTTTCTTTGGGATTTGTTTAGTTAAAATTTAGCCATTGCAACTTCGTGTACTTCATTTGTGTCCAACGGCCAGACCAAGACCGCTTCTGGATCCCCACCTTTATTAATACTTTATTTATATTCACAATATTCAAATTGCATTATCATATTCTTTCTTGTTCTTCGATTGCTTGCAGGAATAGACCTTCATGGTTAGGCTTATCATGCTTCCAACATTGTTGGTAACCTCAGGAGATTGGTTTAGCGATTGCTAAGGCGCAACATCTTGCACGTTCGTAGTCGGATCATCAAAGTCTACTCCCACAGAAAACGATAATCACCTTCTCACTGAAAGACGGGATACCTTTGCCTCTATCTAGTGCTATCAGTTTTCGGGTTGCTCGGTGAGAATTTCTAGTTATACCTAGATTAGTTTTGTTTTCTTACCTACTATACCAGAAAAAGCCATTAAAAAGTTAGATCTATTCATCATTTGTCCAAGCCAGTCTGAGCCTTTGCAATTTTATTTTCAATGCTTCCATAATTCAATTTTTGGTTGCAACGTCGTGTCGAGTTGCTGGTCTTAGTGTCTTGTTCGTTTAGAGTTTAGATTTCTATTCGCATTAGTCACGCCGCCGCTGCCTCGTTATCCCTTCTGCTGTCCACCAGCCCATCCATCAATTTCCACCATGTGCTACCCATCGTTCACTATCATAATCATAGTTGAGGTCGTTCACATCTTTGGTTTATCCAATCTTCATCTTATCTAGTTTGTCTTGAAAAGAGGGGGAGAGAGCAAAAAGACAGAGAACAAAATAGAGAAACAAAGTAAAAAAAGTCAGAGAAAAAAAGGAGAGATAGAAAAAGAAAATAAAAAAGGTTTGAGAAAAAAACAGAAAAAAAACTAATTTCGGATTTATCTAGACTCAATCTCAGAGCTGAATTCGGATTGGAATCTGTTTTGTGCACTGTTTAGTAAAATAGGCATATCTTGAACATACGAAGTTCGATTTGGCTCCGCGAGTACTTATATTAAAGTTAGCGTTGAGCCGCATCTAAATAGTTGCAAAAGCTTGTTCAATATTTGACACCTCAAAATTAACTTCTAAATAGGTCTTTTTGCCCTTCAAAGTTCACGAACATAGCTTGTTCCATTTTTTCAGGCTAGTTTTAGAATTTTTTGACTCCTCATATCAACTTGGAATTGGGTAATTCTTTTTGCATTTGAAAGCTTGAGTCAATGCCATTCGTGAGAAAAAGTATCATAAAATTGGGATAAACTTTTCCAGCGGAAAGTTCGAGAGAGAGTTGTTGGTATATCTTGCTTCGTAGTTATTTCTCATCATTATCTTTACTGCCATTGTGATCTTCACTTATATTTTGCTGTCTAGAGCTACTTCATATCCTTCATTGATGCTAGTTGTGCAACACTGTGACCTCATTAGTGTTCTAGGCTCGCGTCTCTAGTCCGATCTAGCCTAGGACCAGAACAATACCATCGTTGAGCGTTTATTCAACATTGTATCTCTGAATTGATTATTGCTATTCTTTTGCTACCATATATTTAAGCCTTCCAAACTCCACATATTTCTAAACCGTGTATATGTATGTTCCCCTCACAATCGCTTCACTCAATCTTCAGAGTTATTTGACACCGCTTGATATAGGCGAAGGTGTCCCGATGTTTCGATGAGATAGATATCGTTTTCTATGGGAGTCGACTTTGACGATCCGGCTACGAACGTGCAAAGACATTGCGCCTTAGCAATCACTAAACTAACTTCTGAGGGGTTATTGACCACGCTGGAGAACGACCAACCTGACCACGAGGGTCTATTTCCCGCGAGAAAATGAAGAACAAGCAGGAAAGTAAGATTGTAATCTGGATATCGCGAATATAAGATGAAAGATTTATTGATCAAGCTGGGGTTCTGTGATGTCTTGGTCTGGTCATTGAACACAAACGAAGTACGTGAAGTTGCAGCTATGGCAAACTATTAATCTAAACAAAACCTAAAGTTTAAACGATGCCCTAAGGGTTATATATATGGAGGAGTTGGGGTATTTTCATGACCCCTTGTAGGAGGGATCCGAAACCAACCCTAACTTTGTTTCCCCGCACATACGGAGTCTAAAAACAGCCTATACTTAAGTATTTCGAAATTACATGGGTCTGGCCCAAAAATAAGGTGGCGCAACACCTAAAATAAGCTATGGATTAAATTTATGAAGGGGCATATTGTATATTTCGTTCATGTCCTTGTAGGTCACCACGGAGGCTTAAATGTTCTCAAATATGCACTAGAAACACCATTCTGGATCCCATTGCATGCGCCTTCATCTCCATGCTTGATCCTGCTCCAGTGTTCATCCCTCGTGTCCATGCTAGGCCCTTCTTTAGTAATCAACACAAACGTAGCCAATTTAGGTAGCATCATATTCTCATGAACATTAGAATTGTCACCAAGAAACAAAAGTACCTGGTAATTCAATTGGCGTGCGCAAGTTCTAGTAATTGGTCCAGTATGTATAGTAGTAGGTGTTGTGGGTGTAACAATGGTATTGATGTCCTCATTATCCTCCCCTTCTTGAATTGAAGTCGTCCTCGACGGAAGGTCATCTTCCTAACCCAAATAAGGCTTCAAATATGCAACGTTAAAAGTGGGACTAACCCCAAAATCTACAGGAAGCTCAAGTTTATATGCATTATCATTTATTTTCTCTAACACCTTAAAAGGACCATTAGCACGTGGCACTAGCTTTGATTTGTGCAAATCAAGAAATGTATCCTTATGCAAATGTAACCAAACAAGATCTCCAGGTGCAAACAGAACACGTTTTCTTCCCTTATCTCTAGCATGTTTATATTTAGCATTCGTACGCTCAATGTTCTCCTTAGTTATCTCATGCATTTTTAAGATCAATTCAGCACGTTGTTTAGCATCAAAATTAACCTTCTCCGAAGATGGAAGAGGCAACAAATCGATAGGTGCACGAGGTAAGAAACCATACACAATTTCAAAAGGGCACATCTTAGTAGTAGAATGTAGCGGATTATAAGCAAATTCAATATGAGGCAAGCATTCTTCCCAAATTTTCTTGTTATTCTTCAAAACAACCAAAGCATAGTAGACAATGTTCTATTGACTACTTCCGTTTGTCCATTAGTTTGGAGGTGACAAGTAGTACTAAGAACTAGTTTAGTCCCCAACTTACCCCATAAACATCTCCAAAAGTGGCTAAGAAATTTATTATGACAATCCGAAACAAAAGTATTTGGCACACCATGCAAGTGAATAATTTCACGAAAGAACAAAGCAGCAATATTAGCAGCATCATCGCTTTTATGACATGGTATGAAGTGTGACATTTTCGAAAATCTATCGAGGACAACAAATATGCTATCCCTCCCCTTCTTTGTTCGAGGTAATCCTAAAATAAAATCCATAGATATATCCTCCCAAGGAACACAAGGAAAATGCAAAGGCATATATAAACCATGAGGATTGAGCTGTGACTTAGCTTTTTGACATGTAGTGCAGTGAGCAACAAAACGCTCAACATCCCGTCTCAGCTTTGGCCAAAAGAAATGTGTAGCAAGTATATCCTCCGTTTTCTTCACGCCAATGTGTCCCATTAACCCTCCTCCATGCACCTCCTGCAAAAACAAAAGCCGAACGGAGCTAGCGGGAATGCATATCTTGTTAGAATGAAACACAAATCCATCATTAATGGCAAACTTGTTCCATGTTCTCCCTTCTTTACAATTATGCAATATATCATTAAATTCAGCATCATGCCCATATTGATCTTTGATGGTCTCCAAACCAAATATTTTAAATTCAAGTTGTGAAAGCATAGTATAACGACGAGACAATGCATCAGCAATAACATTTGCTTTACCCTTCTTGTATTTAATGAAATAAGGGAAAGTCTCAATGAATTCAACCCATTTAGCATGTCTACGGTTTAGTTTTGCTTGACTTTTAATGTGTTTCAAAGATTCATGATCAAAACGTATAACAAATTCTTTGGGCCATAAATAATGTTGCCATGTTTCTAAGGTTCGAAGAATAGCATATAATTCTTCATCATAAGTAGAATAGTTTAGACTAGGCCCACTCAATTTTTCAAAAAAGTATGCAACATGTTTGCCATCTTATAATAACATACCTCCCAATCCAATTGCAATCACATTCAATCAAAAAATTCTTATTTAAATCAAGAAGTTGGAGTAAAGGAGCATGTGTCAACTTATCTTTCAATACCGTGAAGGCTTCTTCCTGTGCGGTATCCCAAACAAAAGGCACATCCTTCTTTGTAAGCTCATTGAGAGGTGCAGCAATGGTGCTAAAATCTCTCACAAAATGCCTATAGAAACCAGCGAGTCCAAGAAAACTCCTCACTTGTGTGACCGTTTTGGGCTGCGGCCAACTCTCAATAGCTTCAATCTTAGCTTTATCAACTTCAATTCCCTGTGGAGTAACAACATAGCCAAGAAAAGATACTCGGACGGTGCAAAAGGTGCACTTCCCAAGGTTACCAAACAAACGTGCATCACGTAGAGCAATAAAAATAGCACGTAAATGTTCCAAATGTTCTTCCAAAGATTTTCTATAAATCAGTATATCATCAAAATAGACTACCAAAAATCGTCCAATGAAAGCACATAAAACTTCATTCATTAATCTCATGAAAGTACTAGGTGCATTAGTTGATCCAAAAGGCATGACTAACCACTCATATAAACCAAACTTAGTTTTAAATGATGTTTTCCATTCATGTCCCAATTTCATACGAACTTGATGGTATCCACTACGCAAATCAACTTTGGAGAATATTGTAGAGTCACTCAATTCATCAAGCATATCATCTAGCCTAGGAATAGGCTGACAATAATGAATAGTAATATTACTGATGGCTCTACAATCAAGACACATATGCAATGTACCATCCTTTTTGGCACTAGTATAATAGGAACAACACACGGACTAAGACATTCGTGTATATAACCTTTGTCGAGCAGCTCCTGTACTTGACGCATAATCTCCTTCATCTCCTCTGGATTGGTACTGTATGGCGCACAGTTTGGGAGCGAAGCACCGGGAATTAGTCAATCTGATGCTCAATCCCCCGAATAGGTGGTAATCCCGATGGCACGTCTTGTGGAAACAAGTCAGCGAACTCCTGCAAAATGTTAGTGACAACAGGAGGCAAAGAGGAAGGCAGGTCCTCGAATGAAAATAATGCCTCTTTGCACACAAAAGCATAACAAATAGATTTGCTGACATCTAGATCATCAATATCAGATTTGGTGGCAAGTAAACATGCACTTTTCAATTTAATTTTAGAAGCAAAACTAGATGGTTTAGTATTAGGCTTCATTTGTTGCTCAAATTCTTTTGTCACAATCTGATTTTCACTCTAACTTTTCTCTTGTATTGCTTTATTAGCTCTATTAATGTCATCTATTAAAACAGAAGCAGGAGTCATAGGAAGCAAAGTAATATGTTTATCCTTAAGAACAAGAGTATACTAATTGTTTGTACCATGGTGTATAGATTTTTTATCAGACTGCCGTGGTCTAGCAAGTAATAAGGAACTTGCTTTCCTGGGTACCACATCACAATCAATATAATCAAGATAGGTAGAGATACTCAAATGCACACAAATAGTATGTGTTACCTTGACCTTGCCGTTGTTGTTGAACCATTGGATGTAGTAAGGATGTGGATGTGGTCTTGTGATGAGAGATAACTTCTCCACCATCACCATGCTAGCCAAGTTGTTGCAGCTCCCTCCATCTATGATAACACGAACATAATGTTCCTTCACAACTCTCTTTGTGTGGAACAAATTATGCCTCCAATTTTGCTCATCTTGTGTGACCTGCACACTCAAAACACGTTGAGAAACTAAACTTTCATACCTGTCAGCATCTTCAGCAACCGTGTATTGCGTATCATGATCAGAATCATCTCCACCGTGTTCTTCACTTGTATAAGAGCCAAAGTCTCGTCATCATAGTCACTAGCAGACTTCTACCCACCATCCTCAGTAGCAATCATAACACACGGAGATTGGCATTCTCTCGCATAATGACCTCTGCCCATACAATGACGACAAATAATATCATGTGTGTGCCCTGTTGAAGCCATGGATGAAGAAGAGCTCTGTGCAGGCCCGGCAGGTGTGCTCTTGGCAGATAGTGGTGGTTGTGCCTGCTTTCTTGTATCAAGGTTGGAGGTGGCAGCTGACGAAGGTGTCGGTGCAACAGAATGTGTGAAGTAGAGGATGCACGCAGTGTCCATGATGAAGGTCGACCTGCAGAAAAGTTAGTTCGCCCGAATGCCTATCAATCCCGCACTTCATGTTCAGCTTCACAAAGAAAAAAGTATGAACACCGACAACTGGAATGAAATGTGTGAACATGAATGTAATGTCGGTGGGAAAACATACTCCCCCAAGCTTAGGCTTTTGCCTAACTTGGTAATCACCATCATTGGTCTGGGTAATAATCAAAGTGGTAGCTCGTGGACGCTCTCGGTGCCTTCGCCTCGGCCCGGCGAGTGGCTTCTACTGCTGCACTGTACTCACGTGCCTCGCTCTCATAAATGTAACATATTTGTTTTCTCTAAAAGTCAAAGGGAGCAGTTGCAGGCAAAATAATTGATACAATGTGTTCCTCATTGAACATTAATTTATAGTCATAGTTCTGAGTTCTATACTTAATAAAATCATGGCGCTGCATTGTATCAAAATCCAGATATTCATCAAGTAAGATATGGTCATTAGGCACATGTGAAACTTCTAGCCTTGCAGCTACGCGAGAGGCATAAATTCCTCCATAAAAATCACCCCTAATCGCGTTGCATTGCAGCCTCCGTGCAACAGTGGCCCTTAGATTATAATGTTTAATGCTCGTTAGAGCAGTATGTATGAGGCTTAAATCAGGAGCACAAAGTGTACCATCATCTTGTTTTCCTACGAGGCATTTGCTGTTAAACAATGCAAAATATTGAATAGAGGGAAACTGAATACTTTTGATTCTAGCTTGTGTGACTCCTCTATCCTCACCATTGCAAAGGCTAGTAAGAAACATCTCATAATCAGATTTTGGTGGTTCATATAACGAACCCAGTATGGAATTTTGCACGCATCACAAAATTCTTCTAGAGGCATACTGTAAGCTCAATCATACAAGTGAAACAAACCTCTTGAAGTGTGAGAATGAAACTCAAAATTTTTAGTGAACGGGAAGGTAAGATTGTAGTGTTGTGTGCACTTATCTATGATGAAGGGAGCGAGCTCAATGTTACGAACATAATCATCAAATTCTACTTTAATACCTGCGCCTATCATGAACTCGTCGCATGACCATCGACATGATTTGGTGCCGGAATCCCGCACCGAGCTTGCCCTTGGCTCAACATAAGCATGTCATATCGAGCTCTCACACGATGATGCCTCTGAGTAACTCCTCCTCGAAGAAGTCCTCCTAAAGAGGTTCATTTTTGTACGAACAAATTTCTACAAAATTTGCCACAAAATGATGTCAAAAAAAAAAACTTCACAAGATTGATAACAACTACTCATATGGATGTCTAGAGGATATATCAAGCAGTCAAACTACTTGGAACTCAAAGAATTCAACATGCGAGCTCATTTTCAGTAGCACCAAGAGCAGCTAAAATGCAAAATATAATCCACTAAATCAAAAACTACTTCGATAAATGGAGGAGTCAAATAACAAGTAGCAATACCCCAAAATAGTTTCGGAAATGGAGCTCCAAGCAAAGGGATCAAAAATCTCAGCTTTGGGAGCAAGAATATGAGAGAGAGAGAGAGCTACTAGGAATTGTTTTCTGGAGATAGGAGACGAAGTAGGCTAATGGGATAAGTGAGGGGGTCCTTGTCGGGCCCACCACCCACTGATGACCCACAAGTATATGGGATCAATTGTAGCCATTTCCATAAGTAAGAGTGTTGAACCCAACGAGGAGCAGAAGGAAATGACAAGTGGTTTTCAGTAAGGTAATGTCTGCAAGTGCTGAAATTGTTAGTAACAGAGTAGTTTGATAGCAAGATAATTTGTAATGAGCAAGTAACGGTAACAGTAATAAAAGTGCAACGAGGTAGCCCAATCCTTTTGAGGCAAAGGACATGCCAAAATGGTCTCTTATAATAGGCAAAGCGTTCTTGAGGGTACATGAGAATTTCATCTAGTCACTTTCATCATGTTGGTTTGATTCGTGTTCGCTACATTGATAATTTGATATGTGGGTGGACCGGTGCTTAGGTGTTGTTCTTACTTGAACAAACTTCCTAATTATGATTAACCCCCTTGCAAGCATCCGCAACTATGAGAAAAGAATTAAGAATACATTCTAACAATAGCATCAAACTTTTGGATCCAATCGGTCCCTTATGGCATAGCGCATAAACTAGGGTTTAAGCTTCTGTCACTCTCGCAACCCATCATCTAATAACTACTCCACAATGCATTCCCTTAGGCCCAAATATGGTGAAGTGTCATGTAGTCAACATTCACATGACACCACTAAGGGAATCACAACATACATACTCTCAAAATATCAAACACATATCAAGTTCAGATGATTACTTGCAACATGATTTCTCCCGTGACCTCAAGAACAAAAGTAACTAGTCACAAATGATAATCATGCTCAAGATCAGAGGGGTATTAAATAGCATGATGGATCTAAACATTTAATCTTCCACCAAATAAAACATATAGTAATCAACTACAAGATGTAATCAACACTACTAGTCACCCACAAGCACCATTATAGTTCTGGTACAAAGATTGAACACAAGAGATGAACTAGGGTTTGAGATTAGATGGTGCTGCTGAAGATGTTGATGGATTTGCCCTCCCCAAAATGGGAGAGTTGTTGGTGATGATGATGACGATGATTCCCCCGTCCGATAGGGAAGTTCCCTCGACGGAATAGCTCCGACGGAGGGCAAAAGTGCTCCTGCCCAAGTTCGGCCTCCATATAGCGGCGCTCCATCCCGAAAGTCCTCTCCTTATTTTTTTCTAGGTCAAAATGACTTATATACCAGAAGATGGGCACCGGAGGTGGGCCGAGGGGAGCACAACCCACCAGGGCGCGCCTAAGCTCCCTGGCGCGGCCAGGTGGGGTGTGCCCACCTGGTTGGCCCCCTCTAGTATTATTGGCTCCAATATTTCTTATATATTCCATAAAAATCCCCATGAAGTTTTAGCTTATTTGGAGTTGTGTAGAATAGGTGGCCTGACATAGCTTTTCCAGGTCCAGATTTCTAGCTGCCGAAATTCTCCCTCTTTGTGTGTACCTTACATATTATGAGAAAAGGCATTAGAATTACTCCAAAAAGCATTATTATGGATAAAAACATCATAAATAACAGTATGTAAACATGATGCAAAATGGACGTATCAACTCCCCCAAGCTTAGACCTCGATTGTCCTCAAGTGAAAACCCAAATAGGAAAACATGTCCACGTGCTTAGAGAGAGAGAGAGAGGTGTCGATAAAAACAAAGTACATACATAGAAGCATCATGTGAATTATTATAACGTCAACAAACTTAAACATAAAACTTTTATCATAGAAATTTTATCATATACTTCTCGTGAATAAGTAACAATTCATCACACCATCGAAGTATAAAGCAAAAACTTTATTGGAAACGAACAAACTATGTTCTCAGTCAACTTTGGAACTACAATTCATCATCTTTTCAGGAAGGGTCACGTATCGGAGTCTTTAGGCAAGTCAACATACTCAACCATCATATAGTCTTCTATGATTGCTAACACTCACCACATACACATGAGCAAAACGTTTCAACCAGACATATAGAAAGATAGCGGCTTATAGTTTCACCTCCCAACATATTCACTCGAGGGTGATGTCAACAATAATAACTCATGCTACCCACATCCAACTAGATATATATGCCTAGATCTTTCCTCATCACATGATGCTTGCCAAAAGAGAAAAATAAAAAGGAATAAAGAGAAAAACTTTGACTCTTGCATAAAAGTAAATACATAAAAGTAAAAGACAGGCCCTTCACAGAGGGAAGCAGAGGTTGCCATGCGCTTTTTTGTTTGTATGCTCAATCCCTTAGTGCGAGAGAACATCACGTTATATTGCCCCTTGTGATGGCAACCTTTCTTATGCAGTCTGTCACTTTTATTATTTACCATCACAAGTTCGTACAACATTCAATTTTCTCTTACACTAAATGATCTTACACATTTAGAAGCAATTTTTATTGTCTTATTGCACCGATGACAACTTACTTAAAGGATATTACTCAATCCTTAAGTAGGTATGGTGGAGTCTTGAAAATAAGATTTGGGTTTAAGGGTTTTTGGATGCATAAGTAGTATCTCTACTTAGTGTGGAATTTTGGCTAGCAAAGATGGGGGGCAAGCACGACATGTTGAAGGATCTAGGAGAATATAACTTCTATGTGAATATGAATAAACATAAATCATTATGTTGTCTTCCTTGTCCAACGTCAACAATTTTGGCATATAATATTTTGATGGGGGCTCACAATCACAAAATATTTCTTAAGATAGTGTATTTACATGTGAATCTCCTCTTCCCTTATGAATTCTTTCATGAATTGCATCATTGACCAATGTTATGTTTGTCAATCTATAATAAAATTTTCTACTTATACTTTTCCTTATGTGATGTCATTACTCACCATAAGATTAACATATGATATTTTTCATTTATTTCCTTTCTTTTTATTGTAGCAAGAAAGTAAAGAAAGAAAAACTCAGAGTAAACTTTATTATATATCGCGCACACGATTAGAAGGATAGATCACTCGGCATAATCTCAACAAGAAAGGATCGAACTAAACTTGTATTCATCTAAATCAAAAGATCACTATGGATCAAAGTAAGATAAGTAAAGGAAAACATAGTGGAGGTGATACGATACAGGGGCACCTCCCCCAAGCTTGGCGTAAGCCAAGGGGAGTGCCCATAATCAATACTCAATTTTCTTTTGGTGATGAAGCAGGAGGTGGTGGTGGTGAAGTAGTAGCGATCTTGTCTTTCTCTTTCTCAAGCTTACATCGGAGGGTAAAATTATCTATCCTCAACTCATCATTATCCATCTCAAGCTTTATTATCACTACTGTAGGATGCTGCTAATGCAACACTACGATCAGAGACCCTTTGACGAAACTGTGTGTGATGCAATAACCGCAAACGGTGGTGTAAAAAACCCGTCAAAAAAGGTGCAAAATGTTTGCGATGGAGGATGCATCAAACACGGTTCAGATTTTAGTTGCGTGTGCGATGCAGGGCATACAATTCAGTTCAATTAACTGTTTGCGATGAGGAGGAACAAAAGAAACGGGCAGCCAGATGAAGGTGTGTGCGATATACGACATACGGTTCACTCGGATGAACTGTTTGTGATTAGGCAACACAAAAGAAACGGTCAGCCAGATCAAAGGTGTGTGCGATATACGACATGCGGTTCAGTCGGATGAAATGTTTGTGTTGAGACAAGAGAACATAAACGGTTCAATATAACAAGATGTGTGTGATACACGGCAAACAGGTCTGTAATCAGAAATATGTGCGAAGACCGATAATAACACCGACGGTTGCTACTAATAAGACGTGTGTGTTGTGCGATGGGATTGCATACAGAACAATAACATTATATACACACTTATAAGGACATGATTGCATAATCAAATTAAACATCCACTTACATAGGTGGCTACTACAACCATGGCATTTGCACCCAAAGTAAACTATTACATGCAAAATTACATAGGTGGCTACTACACACATGCCATTTCCACACACCAATAAAGTAAACTATATATTACATGCATGATTAACTAGCATAAACAATCATCTAATCACCATCTACTTCTTGTGACGCTTGCTCTGCTTGTGGCTCGATCCGGGCTCGTCGATTTGGGTAACGAGGCACTTCCTCATGTCAGCGATCTGCCTATGCATCTCGTAGCATGTGTACACGCTCTTGTGTGTGAACCTGAGGTGAGGTTCCTCCAGTTGCCGCATCCAGGCCCCGTGCCAGGATAGGAGACTTGTTCTCTGGGCATCCTGCTTCATCTTTTCGTAGTAGGGGTCAATGATGGCCGAGGCGAGTTCGACCAAGGAGTCCTTCTTCGTGCTGCCCCAGACCCTGTAGTGGTCACGGATTTTGACAAGGTTCTTGCAGGCCAAGCCCATAACACTGAGCGCTTTTACATCGTCGGTGGTTTCCACTGTGGCAAACTTGTAGTCGGTGCCGTTGACAAACCTGTTGAAACGGTTGCAAGGCTCTGTGGCCATGTAGTAGTGGTAGATGAGGACATGATGGCGCACACACAACTGCGCGACGAAAACCTTCTGATCTATGCTGAGACGACCGGTGGTGTACTGGAGGTCGATGCCGACCACCTTTACTTGTCACGAACAAGAAACTGCTCAACGTTCTTTATGTAGTCATCCACCATGACCGGGTCGATGGTGTACACCACCGAGCGATCCGTCTCCCTCACATGGGTCTCCACTCTATGCTCGCCAAACTCCATTAGAGCGCCGCTAGACATCCCCTCTCTATGTGTCGTCGTGGGTGTGCTTGTTTTGTTGTGGGGCGAGATCGAAAGGTTGAAGAGATTTCATAGGGGCAAAGGTGTCCCGTCTTTCGATGAGATGGTGGCTATCGTTTTAGAGGAAGTCGACTTTGACTATCCGACTATGAACGTGCGAGGACGTCGCGCCTTAGCAATCGCTAAACCAACTCCGAGGGGTTATTGACCACGCCGGAGCATGATCAACCTGACCACGAGGGCCTGTTTCCTGCGAGCAAATGAAGAACAAGCAAGAAACTGAGATTGCAATCTGGATATTGCGAATATAAGATGAAAGCTTTATTGATCAAGGTGGGGTTCTGTGACATCTTGGTCTGGTCGTTGGACACAAACGAAGTACGCGAAGTTGCAGCTATGGTGAACTTTTAATCTAAATAAAACCCAAAGTCTAAACGATGCCCTAAGGGCTGTATATATGGAGGAGAGAGGGGGCATTTCGTGGCCCTTGGTGGAGGGGTCCGAAACCAACCCTAACTCTTGTTTCCCCACACATACAGACTCTAAAAACAGTCTATACTTAAGTACTTCGGAAAATACATGGGCCTGGCCCAATAATAAGGTGACACATCACCTAAAATAGCCTCTGGATGAAATTTATGAATTGGCATCTTGTATATTTCGTCCAAGGCTTCATGCACTCCTTATGGTGGCTTCAAAGTCCTGAAATCATCACTTGTAACTCCGTTCTGGATCCCCTTGCGCATGCCATCATCTCCACGCTTGAACATGTTCCAAGGTTCATCTTTCTTGTCCAAGCTGGGCCCTTCATTTGTAAGCAAGACAAATGTATCCAATTTAGGCAGCATCATATTCTCATGAACATTAGAAACGTTACCAAGAAACGAAAGTACCTAATAATTCAATTGGCGTGCGCGAGCTCTAGTAATTGGTCCAGTATGTATAGCAGCAGGGGCTGTGGGTGTAACAATGGTATTGATGTCCTCATCATCCTCCCCTTCTTGAAATGAAGTCGTCCTCGACGAAAGTTCATCGTCCTCACCCAAATAAGGCTTCAAATCTGCAATGTTAAAAGTGGACTAACCCCAAAATCTGCAGGCAGCTCAAGTTTATATGCATTATCATTTATTTTCTCTAACACCTTAAAAGGATCATCAGCACGTGGCATTAGCTTTGATTTGCGCAAATTAGGAAATCTATCCTTACGCAAATGTAACCAAACAAGATCTCCAGGTGCAAACACAACATGTTTTCTACCCTTATCTCCAGCAAGTTTATATTTAGCATTCATATGCTCAATATTTTCCTTAGTTAACTCATCCATTTTTAAAATCAATTCAACACGTTCTTTAGCATCAAAATTAACCTTCTCCAAAGATGGAAGAGGCAACAAATCAATACGTGCACGAGGTAGGAAACCATACACAATTTCAAAAGGGCACATCTTAGTAGTAGAATGCAATGAACGATTATAAGCAAATTCAATATGAGGCAAGCATTCTTCCCACATTTTCTTGTTATTCTTCAAAACAACCCTAAGCATAGTAGACAATGTTCTATTGACTACTTTAGTTTGTCCATCAGTTTGGGGAGACAAGTAGTACTAAAAAGCAGCTTAGTCCCCAACTTAGCCCATAAACATCTCCAAAAGTTGCTAAGAAAATTAGTATCACGATCTGAAACAATAGTATTTGGCACACCATGCAAGCGAATAACTTCATGAAAGAACAAATCAGCAACATTAATAGCATCATCGCTTTTATGACATGGTATAAAGTGTGCCATTTTCGAGCCTATCCACAACAACAAATATGCTATCCCTCCCCTTCTTTGTTCGAGGTAAACCTAAAACAAAGTCCATAGATATATTCTCCCAAGGAACACTAGGTACAGGCAAAGGCATATATAAACCATGAGGATTGAGTCGTGACTTAGCTTTTTGACATGTAGTGCAGCGAGCAACAAAACGCTCAACATCCCGTCTCATCCTTGGCCAAAAGAAATGTGTAGCAAGTATATCCTCCGTCTTCTTGATGCCAAAGTGTCCCCTTAATCCTCCTCCATGCACCTCCTGCAACAACAAAAGACGAACAGAGCTAGCTGGAATGTATAGCTTGTTAGCACGAAACACAAATCCATCATTAAGAACGAACTTGTTCCAAGTTCTCCCTTCCTTACAATTCTGCAATACATCTTTAAATTCAGCATCATGCACATACTGATCTTTGATGGTCTCCAAACCAAATATTTTAAAGTCAAGTTGTGAAAGCATAGTATAACGACGAGACAATGCATCAACAATAACATTTTCTTTACCCTTCTTGTGTTTAATGACATAAGGAAAAGTCTCAATGAATTCAACCCATTTAGCATGTCTACGGTTCAGTTTTGCTTGACTTTTAATGTGTTTCAAAGATTCATGATCAGAATGTATAACAAATTCCTTGGGCCATAAATAATGTTGCCATGTTTCTAAGGTCCGAACAAGAACATATAATTCTTTGTCATAAGTAGAATAGTTCAGACTAGGCCCACTCAATTTTTCAGTAAAGTATGCAACAGGTTTGCCATCTTGTAATAACACACCTCCTAATCCAATTCCACTAGCATCACATTCAAGCTCAAAAGTCTTATTAAAATCGGGAAGTTGGAGTAAAGGAGCATGTGTCAACTTATCTTTCAATACCGTGAAGGCTTCTTCCTGTGCGGTACCCAAAACAAAAGGCACATCCTTCTTGGTAAGCTCGTTGAGAGGTGCAGCAATGGTGCTGAAATATCTCACAAAACGCCTATAGAAACTAGCGAGGCCAAGGAAACTCCTCACTGGTGTGAGCGTTTTGGGCTGCGGCCAACTATCAATAGCTTCAATCTTGGCTTTATCAACTTCAATTCTCTATGGAGTAACAACATAGCCAAGAAAAGATACTCGGTCGGTGCAAAATGTGCACTTTCCAAGGTTACCAAACAAACGTGCATCACGTAGAGCAATAAAAACAACACATAAATGTTCCAAATGTTCCTCTAAAGATTTGCTATAGATCAATATGTCATCAGAGTAAACTACCACAAATCGTCCGATGAAAGCACGTAAAACTCCGTTCATTAACCTCATGAAAGTACTAGGTGCATTAGTTAACCCAAAAGGCTTGACTAACCACTCATATAATCCAAATTTAGTTTTAAATGTTGTTTTCCATTCATCTCCCAATTTCATACGAATTTGATGGTATCCACTACACAAATCAACTTTGGAGAATATTGTAGAGCCACTCAATTCATCAAGCATATCATCTAGCCTAGGAATAGGATGATGATAACGAATAGTAATATTATTGATGCCTCTACAATCAACGCACATACGTGACGTACCATCCTTTTTCGGCACTAAAATGATAGGAACAGCACAAGGACTAAGGGATTCGCATATATAACCTTTGTCGAGCAGTTCTTGTACTTGACGCATAATCTCCTTCGTCTCCTCTGGATTGGTACGGTATGGTGCACGGTTGGGTAATGATGCATCGGGAATTAAGTCAATTTGATGCTCAATCCCTTGAATAGGTGGTAATCCCGGTGGCACGTCTTGTGGAAAGACGTCAGCGAACTCCTGCAAAATGTTAGTGACAGCAGGAGGCAAAGAGGAAGGCACGTCCTTGAATGAAAATAATGCCTCTTTGCAAACAAAAGCATAGCAAACAGATTTGCATCTAAATCATCAATATCAGATTTGGTGGCAATTAAACATGCACTTTTCAATTTAATTTCAGAAGCAACACTAGATGGTTTATTATTAGGCTGCATTTATTGCTCAAATTCTTTTGCCAGAATCTGATTTTCACTTTTATTTTTCTCCTGTTTTACTTTATTAGCTCTATTAATATCATCTTTCAAAATGGAATCAGGAGTCATAGGAAGCAAAGTAATATTTTTATCCTTATGAACAAGAGTATACTGATTGTTTCTACCATGGTGTACATAATTTTTATCAAATTGCCATGGTCTACCAAGTAATAAGGAACATGCTTGCATAGGTACCACATCACAATCAACATAATCAGCATATGTAGAGATACTAAAATGCACACGAATAGTACGTGTTACCTTAACCTTGCCACTGTTATTGAACCATTGGATGTAGTAAGGATGTGGATGTGGTCTTGTGCTGAGAGATAGCTTCTCCACCATCTCCATGCTAGCCAAGTTATTGCAGCAACCTCCATCTATGATGACGCGAACAGAACGTTCCTTCACAACTCCCTTTGTATGGAACAAATTATGCCTCTGATCTTGCTCATCTTGTGTGACCTGCACACTCAAAACATGTTGAGCAACTAAACATTCATACATGTCAGCATCTTCAGGAGCCATGTATTGCGTCTCATGATCAGAATCATCTCCACAGTGTTCTTCACGTGTAATAAAAGCCAAAGTCTCCTCATCATAGTCACTAGCGGACTCATACCCACCATCCTCAGTAGCAATCATCACACGCTGAGATTGGCATTCTCTCGCAAAATGTCCTCTTCCCTTACAACGATGACAACTTATATCACTTGTGTGCCTTGTTGATGCCATGGACGAAGAAGAGCTCTTCGTAGGTCCGGCAGGTGTGCTCTTGGCAGATAGTGGTTGTTGTGCTTGCTTTCTTGTATCACGGCTGGAGGTGGCACCTGATGGAGGTGCTGGTGGAGTGGAAGTAGAGGATGCATGTGGTGTCCATGATGAGGATCGACCTGCAGAAAAGTTAGTTCGCGCCAATGCCTGTCGATCCTGCACTTCACGCTCAGCTTTACAAGCAAGATGGAATAAATGAGTGATATTAGTATGCTCCTTATACTCTAGAATGGTCTGAATCTCTCTATTCAATCCACCCATAAAACGTGCAGGCATAGCTTCATTCTCCTCAACAATACAACATCTAATCATGCCAGTTTGTAATTCCTGATAATATTCTTCTACAGAATTTTTTCCTTGTCGTAAACGCTGCAATTTTTGAAGTAATTCACGTTGATAATATGGTGGAACCCAACGAGTACGCATAACATTTTTCAGAGCAGCCCAAGTAGTTGGAATAGGATATAATCTACAATGTTCAGACCACCAAACACATGCAAAGCTAGTGAAAGCACAAACAGCAACAGGAACACGTTTCTCCTCAGGATATTGTAAACATGTAAATCGTTGTTCAGTTTCTAACTCCCAAGTAAGATATATATCAGGAACATATCTACCCTAAAATGGTGAAATATTCAATTTTAGTTTAGGAAGATGGTCATGTACCTCAAGTGGTGGTGCAGCCCTACCGTTGCGATGATATGCATGAGGACGACCTGGTGGTGGTGGTGCTGGTGGTTGCACGTACTTCTGATTTTGGTCAACCTCATCCTCATAATGGTCCTCCACCTCTGCAGTAGCAGCAGGAGCGGCAGAAGCATCAACAGCGGCACCAGAATTTTGCCCAGGGTCAATAGGAACGCGCTGTGCTCGTCCCACTTGATTTGGAAAGATACGTTGTTGTTGTTGTAGAGGTGTGTTAGGGGCAGCCGGTGGTGGTGGTGGAAGACGCGCGAGCAATTCATTAAACTTGTTATCGAGCTTTGTTTCGAACGTCTTCTCCATGCCATCTATCGTCTCCATGGCCTCTTCAAATCTGTTTAGCACATTTTGCACCTGTCCACTCATCATTTGTTGAAATTTATCATGCAACTCCTTATTTGTCATGTTCTCCCAGTCAGTCTCGTCGGCTTGTGATCCTGCCATGGTTAGAAGCAATAGAAACACACAAGAATATGATCCTACAGACAACTAACAAGAGGTGGTGGTGGATGTCACAAATCCGTCAAGCAAATCTCAAATTCTTACCAGTTCTTACCCAGCAGCAGGCGGTGATCGGCAACCGTCGTAGTCAAAACTCTCGAAGCTTGGATAGAGCAATTACCAGGGAGAGTCGAACGCACGACGTAGATGTATGTGGAGCTGGGAAGGCTTATAATATGGTAGCAAAAAGGGTTAGCAATAATCAATTCAGAGATGCAAAGTTGAATAAACGTTCAACGACGGTACTGTGTTGGTCCTAGGCTAGACCATGCTAGAGACGCGAGCCTAGAACACTAACAAAATCACGGCGTTGCACGTAAACAAGGGAGGAGCACGGTCTGATTTTTTTTACTTTTTTTGCACTTTTTTCCTCTTTTTTTTGCTCTGCAACAAATTTTTTTCGAAAAAGTCTACAAATGGTCTAAAAACTGCCTAGCCAGAATTTTCTAGACTTAGTTTTTTTTGAGCTTGGAACTATTTTTCTTCTGCGGGTAGCACGGAATCTCAGGAGTCCTACTCTGTCACGACTCGGAGTATGGCGTGATCTGGAATTTGAAAGCAAGGAAACAAATACTGGACTCAGACTAGGACTGGTGGCGGAGATGAATCTGGTGGAATCTCGGACTGGTGGTGGCGATGAATCTGGTGGAAATCAGACTGGTGGCGGATATATGCTGCAGGTGGACTTGGATTGGCGTGATGGCGGCGGATATGTGGTGGCGTATATGGACTCGGATTGGTGGTTAATATGTGGTGGTGAATATGGCAGCAGCGATGATGATGATGCGGTGGTGATATATGGCAGTGGCGACGTGACAACCTGTGAACAGAACTCAAAACTCTAAAGGACTAGACGCTAAGACCAGCAACTTGACACGACGACGCAACCGCAAATTCAACAAAGCAAATACAGAAAAGATTATGCAAAGGCTCAGATTGGTTCTGATAGGATGAACTAACCCTAAATTTTTTGGCTTTTTCGTGGACTATAGGTACGAAGAACAGACTCGATCTAAACTACGAAAAACTGTAAAATCTCACCGAGCAACCTGGAAATCTGATACCACTTGATAGGGGCAAAGGTGTCCCGCCTTTCGATGAGATGGTGGCTATCGTTTTAGAGGAAGTCGACTTTGATGATCCGACTACGAACGTGCGAGGACGTCGCGCCTTAGCAATCACTAAACCAACTCCGAGGGGTTATTGACCAAGCCGGAGCACGATCAACCTGACCACGAGGGCCTGTTTCCTATGAGCAAATGAAGAACAAGCAAGAAACTGAGATTGCAATCTCGATATTGTGAATATAAGATGAAATCTTTATTGATCAAGGTGGGGTTCTGTGACGTCTTGGTCTAGTCATTGGACACAAACGAAGTACGCGAAGTTGTAGCTATGGCGAACTTTTTATCTAAACAAAATCCAAAGTCTAAACGATGCCCTAAGGGCTGTATATATGGAGGAGAGAGGGGCAATTTCGTGGCCCTTGGTGGAGGGGTCCGACACAAACCCTAACTCTTGTTTCACCACACATACGGACTCTAAAAACAGCCTATACTTAAGTACTTCGAAAATACATGGGCCTGGCCCAATAATAAGGTGACGCGGCACCTAAAATAGCCTCTGGACGAAATTTATGAAGTGGCATCTTGTATATTTCGTCCAAGGCTTCATGCACTCCTTATGGTGGCTTCAAAGTCCTGAAATCATCACTTGTAACTCCGTTCTGGATCCCCTGGCGCATGCCATCATCTCCATGCTTGAACTTGTTCCAAGGTTCATCTTTCTTGTCCAAGCTAGGCCCTTCATTTGTAAGCAAGACAAATGTATCCAATTTAGGCAGCATCATATTCTCATGAACATTAGAATCATTACCATGAAACGAAAGTACCTGATAATTCAATTGGTGTGCGCGAGCTCTAGTAATTGGTCCAGTATGTATAGCAGTAGGGGTTGTGGGTGTAACAATGGTATTGATGTCCTCATCAAGACTAAGGTTATAATGGCTGTGGGAATTAAAGGGTAAGCCGACGACCAGGAATATTGACAGGCCCTGATGGCAGTTCTAATTTGCAGCACGTAACTCCATCGTGCCGCACGTAACTGCATTGCGTGGCAACGCCCGCAGCGCAACCCGCATGCATCTGGGGCCCTCGACGTGATCATGCGCATGCCCAACCGCTAGCAGAGCATGCGCGGAGGGACACGAGCAAAGCACTCCGAGGTTGCCTCAACAGCGAGCAACCATATATATATATATATAGAAGTTGAACACGCAAGGAAAAGGTGTCCACAAGCCCACAAAGCCGACGGTGGCAAGCAGAGCGCGCCGTGGCGCCTAATGGTGAGCACAGTACGCTGCGGCGCCTAATGGCGAGCATAGCTTGCCGAGGGATGCGAGCAGAGGTCAGCACAGTGATAGGTGGAAACAAGATGAATTGTGCGAGCGATGATGGAGACATTAAGCACGAGTCAGATTAGAGTTGCGTGTGCGATACGTGGCTTATAGTTGATCCATCCGAGTTGTTTTTGATGGAATAAGCCGTGTGTGTTGCTGGCAAACACTTGCTGGTATATAATCTTATATTTAACCAAGAAAGTGTTAATGCATGTTACAAAAATTGTATAGCTAGAAACTATGTTCAAATACGACTCCAATGATATAATCTTTAGTGACATGCATTCGTACTTTATTAGTTAAATCCTACTTATAAACCAGGACAGGGGTATAGTAGGTAATTAAATCGCAAAGGTTTTTTTATTAACCGTATGTGTACGTGGCCTTTCGTCATCCTCTCGCACGTCTTGTCACCCTGCTGCCGCAGACGACTTACAGTGCAAGCTTGCGCAGCGCGCGAGGGCATTCTTTTTCGGGGTTTGTGGTGGTCGTGGCCGCCACCCCATCGTCGGCCGTCGTGGCCGCCAGCCCACCGTCGACCACCGGCATCATCACCCGCTCCGTTGCCGTGGCCCGAAGGCTATAGCCGGAGGTGGAGGCCCGCACGTGCGTCAGCGACCTTGCGCACTACATCGAGTTCCCGCGGGAGGAGGAGGAGCGCCTCGTTGAGCATGCAAAGAGCCTTACTGCCGCCATGGCTGCAGCACACACCGACATAGAGGCGAGGAATCATGAGATCTACGAGCAGTCCGGACGCTTGGAGAGGGATCGTCTGGAGCGGCAGTGGGCGATCTAGCTGGCAAGCGTCGCTGAACATGCAGTAGCGGCAGGCACCGTATTGCATTTTTCCAGCTCGTCGGTAGGCTCCTCCCCCTCCTCTGCCTCTTATTGAGCGTGCTCGGGAGAGGAGAGGCTGCCAGAAGTAGCGCAAAGCCCCTCCGTAGTAGTAGTATTTAGGGGCTATTTTGATTAGTTCATCTGACTATAGATGTGTGGTGGAACTGTACAACGTACTTAAAATTAGCTAGTATATATAGTTGAACTAGCTATTTTAGTACGTGGTTGGCAAGAATTGGGGAAAAGTTTGGTTGGTTCAGCTGTCGAGTTGAATTGTTTGTATAAATTAAGAACGCCTGCTTAATCTATGAATGAAATCTATAATTAATTACTGAATTTTAGTTGCAAAAATTAGATAGTGCTAGAGATTTTTAGTTGCATATTTTGATAAATCGTAGTGTTACAAGGATTGACAAATGGCAATGTTACTAGATCAACAAATGTCAATCTTTCCAGTTTGACAAAAGGCAACATACCCAATATGACAGATGCAAATCTTACCAAATTGTTTGTACGTGGTTGCACACGAGTCATCCAAAACAACCGTTTGCGTTGAAGGGATGCACAAATCCTGCACTGTGAATTTTCCCTCGACTTAAGGGGGAAGACCATATCTCTCACTTTGCATACGGGTGTTCTATCTAAAACGTTTGCGATCAAGAGCTGCAGAAATCCTGCTCGACACATTTTCTCTTGGGTTCCTGGGGATGCTGCCGGTTTGCATACGGGTGTTCTAACTAAAACATTTGCGATCAAGAGCTACACAAATCCTGCACGGCGTACAACTCGCATGCTTCCCGGTGAGCATCCACATCGGAGTATAGCTCGCACGCCTCCCGTTTAGTCAAGCACTCAAGCACCTGTCCGCACGACACCTCCTAGCCATTAAAAGAGTGAGGCGTGGCGTCACGTGAATGGTTAACATAACGCACACAATTTATACGCACTAGAGCATGCGCATGTAGTTCAAATTTGGATTATGCACATAAAATGCCTAGAAAACCCAGTTAATGTATAAAAATGTCCAAACGAACCCCAAAAAATTCCAAAATTAAATAGAACACTCCTATTGTTCTATGTTGACACTAGAGAATTTTTGAAAGCAATAAGAGGCAACGGATATCGTTTCGTCCCCAAAGGTGGCACGTTCCCTACCGAAACGATGATGCTTGTTGTGAGAAGGTTATACCCAAACCTGCCCCAAATGGGACAATTTTTTTACCACGACATGTTGATCCCGGTATATGATAGCATGCCAAGTTTCATGAATTTCAGACGAGTTTTGGATTTAGTAGAATTTAAAAACCAGGTATCTCAATGTTTGCGGCCAAGTGACGGTGGCGGGGTGTTTGAAATTCATTCCCATTTCTTGCATGGGACCTAAGCATGGAACATAGGACACATATTTGATTTTACAACCAGTTTATATGCACTGGAGCATGTGCATGTAGTTCAAATCTGAATTATGCACCTGAAATACCAACAAAACCAAGTTAATGTATAAAAATGTCCAAACGAACCCCCCAAAAAAATTCAAAAATTAAACACAACACTCATGTTGTTGTATGTTGACACTATAAATTTTTTGAAAGCAATAAGAGGCAACGAATATCATTTTGTCCCCAAAGGTGGCACGTTCCCTACTGAAACCAGCACGCTTGTTGTGAGAAGCTCTGGTTTGTGAGACGCTTGTACCCAAACCTATCCCAAATGGGACAAAATTTTTACCACGGCATGTTGATGCCGCTCCATGATAGCATGCCGAGTTTCATGAATTTTAGATGAGTTTTGGATTTACTAGAATTTAAAAACCAGGTATCTCAATGTTTGCGACCGAGTGACGGTGGCAGGGTGTTTGAAATTCATTCCCATTTCTTGCATGGGACCTAAGCATGGAACCAAGGACACATATTAGATTTTTCAACCAGTTTATATGCACCAAAGCATGTGCATGTAGTTCAAATTTTAATTATGCACCTGAAATGCCTACAAAACCCAGTTAACATATAAAAATGTCCAAACAAACCCAAAAAAATCCAAAATTAAACACAACACTCTTGTTGTTCTATGTTGACACTAGAAATTTTTTGGAAGCAATAAGAGGGAACGAATATCGTTTCGGCCCCAAAGGTAGCACGTTCCCTACGGAAACCATCATGCTTGTTGTGAGAAGCTCTAGTTTGGGAGAAGCTTATACCCAAACGTAACCCTAATGGGACAAAATTTTACCACGACATGTTGATGCCGCTCCATGATAGCATTCCAAGTTTCATGAATTTCAAACGAGTTTTGGATTTACTAGAATTTAAAAACCAGGTATCTCAATGTTTGCGCCCGAGTGACGGTGGCAGGGTGTTTGAAATTCATTCCCATTTCTTGCATTGGACCTAAGCATGGAACCAAGGATAGAGATTTGATTTTTCAACCATTTTATATGCACTGGAGCATGTGCATGTAGTTCAAATTTGAATTATGCACCTGAAATGCCTACAAAACCCAGTTAATGTATAAAAATATCCAAACGAACCCCGGACAATTCCAAAATTAAACAGAACACTCCTGTTGTTCTATGTTGATGCTAGAAATTTTTTGGAAGCAATAAGAGGCAGCGGATATCGTTTCGTCCCCAAAGGTGGCACGTTCCCTACCGAAACCATCACGCTTGTTGTGAAAAGCTCTGGTTTGGGAGAAGCTTATACGTAAACCTGCCCCAAATGGGACAAAACTTTTACCACGACATGTTGTTGTCTCTCCATGATAGCATGCCATGTTTCATGAATTTCAGATGAGTTTTGGATTAACTAGAGTTTAAAAACCAAGTATCTCCATGTTTGCGACCGAGTGAAGGTGGCAGGGTGTTTGACATGCATTCCCATTTCTTGCATGGGACCTAAGCATGCAACTAAGGTCACAGATTTGATTTTTCAACCAGTTTATATGCACTAGAGCATGTGCATGCAGTTCAAATTTGAATTATGCACCTGAAATGCCCTACAAAACCAAGTTAATCTATAAAAACGTCCAAATGAACCCTGAATAATTCCAATTTTTTGGACGACACACCTATAGTTGCATGTTCACTGTAGATAAAAGTTCTACCAATTCAAACACCATCCTTTGCAGCTGTGACCCCATTACGTAATTCAAATCAAGACAAAAAATCAAGTAGATCGCACACAGTTTATTATCACCAACCGTGTGAGATGCAACACATAATATCTTGGAGCACCGTCAGAGTGTCAAGCACACTAGCCCGCTCCTCAAAATAACATTTCACTGTTCAATCGTCGCCGATGAAAGAGGGGACGTGGACCCGTGACGTGAGGGCAACTTCAGCGGCCCACTCTGGTGAGAGCGCGGCCACAACCGCCAGGCGCGTGCTAACAAGCTTCGTGAGGGCGACCACAATCTGCGTCTGGGCGGCCAAGGCAGTCCAAACGGCCGTTGTTGCTTCTCAGGCGGCGACAGCAGCATCTGCCTCGGGGATAGCAACTGGCGAGAGTGGCACAACAGCTGTCCGTTCCGCAGCGGCTGCCTTAGCCCTGATGGAGGCTGCCCACGACCATGTCGAGGCCGTCCATGCCCAGCTCGTGGCGGTAACCGCACAAATCGAGTGAAGCCTCTCCGACAACGGTCAACAACCCATGGCCGAAGAGTTGGCAATCACCAAGAGAGTTCGAGCAGCCGTCCGTTCCTGCGTGGCATACCTTGCCACGACGGAGCCCGCCAAAGCCCAAATCGGGGCCACCCAAGCCTAGCTTGTGGTGGCCTATTCCAAAGATATGGCGGACGTGGATGGCGAGATGCTTGCGGAGTATGGTGTAATTGATGCCATGGAGCCCCTTCCCCAGGAGACCGTCGTGTGCGAGCTAGACATGGAGGCGGCGGCGGAGATCGACGAGCACGACGAGCACCAGCCGTAGTAGTAATTTTTGTTTTGTTTAATTAAGAGCGTCGGTCTTTAATTTGTTAGAGTAATGTTTAGGTCAGCTAGCTCTCTTTAATTGCTGAACTTGCTCAACTAAGAAGTGTGGGTGTGCTATAGTCTCATTTGTGTACCCAAATTATGCAATGACATGGATGACCACTATAAGCAGGGAAATTCGAACTAAAATTTTTGAAGTTCAAACTCATCACACATGGGTTAAGCTATCTGAATCGCTTGTGATGTTCACATATCGTACATAAATAAGGGACCGTGTCTGATGACACTTTGCGCGCCAGTTTTTTCGCTGAAGCGATTCCAAATCTTCGGCTTCCGCGGAAATATCTACCTCCCCGCCCCCTTACAAAAAGCCACATTTCCCCTGTTTCCGCCTTCCTTTTCAAGTTAAAACCTTCACTCCTTGCTTGCAACGCCGCCTTGTCGACGGTGACCCTCCTTCACGCTGCTTGGCCTCGCATATCGAGGTAGGTAATCCACACCCGACCCCCATCCTCCTCCTCCTTGCACATCCCACATGCTCCGACTGCTGGCGCGAGCTCGACACCTTCCACCCAAATCACTGACCCCTCAAGGAGCATTTGGCAGCGAAGAAGAAAATCGTGGCTGCACGCGCGGATGAGGTCGCGATGGCTGCTATTCATGCCGACCCCGAGATTTTGGAAGAGCACCTTGCCATTTGCTAGCTACGCCGGTTAAGCATGCTCGGTTTAGCCATTGCATGTGCTGCTCCTGCCTTTCCTTCACAAATTCTAGTGAATTGTGCTATCTAATTTTACCATGCAATCTGTTGGTCTAGTGTACATGTTCTATATGTCGTGCAGTGTGGTGCTCACTTATTAATTGTCTTATTAATTAGCTGTCGTCTTCAGTTAACTGTTTGGTCCAACTATGCAAATGTGATGTTCAATTCTTCAGGCTGCATTTTTGTATTGTCTTCCATGTGAGAAATTAAATTGAATTTATCTTTACAAAATACATGAGAAACGAATACAATTGCTATATTTCCAAGTTGTAAATCATGCTTGGTTTGGTTATACATTGTGCAATGTGGTGCTCAGTTAACGTTTGGTTCATTTGTGTTGTGGTGTTTAGTTAACTGTTTGGTTCAATTCTGCAATGCCATGTTCAATAGTTGTGGGTGCATTCTGTTATTGTATACCATGTGAGGAATAAATTGAATTTGGTTGTAGTAAATACATGAGAAACAAATACAATTGCTATATTTCCAGGTTGTTAAGCATGCTTGGTTTGCTTAACAGTCCGATCTTCTATTAGGAGTATGATATATTATGCAATGTGGTGCTCCGTTAATGTTTGGTTCATTTGTTGTGGTGTTTAGTTAACTGCTTGGTTCAATTCTGCAATGCGATGTCCAATTGTTGTGGGTAGAATTTTGTATTGTTGTGCATGTAAGGAATAAATCGAATTTGGCTGCACTTAATACATGAGAAACATATACAAGTGTTATATTTCCTAGTTCTTAATCATGCTTGGTTTGGATAAATGGGCTTTCCATGTGGCTTGAATTAATCTGATGAATCTACAATGTGCTTATTTTTCATCAACATATTTTACTGACGATATGTGACCCTTACTTAACCTGATGACTAACTACCCTATATGTGTTGCAGGGAAACAATGGGAAGCACTGAGGTTTACAATCGAGGTTAGCACGTGCATGGTCCATTGTCTAATAGCACATTATTGTGCAATTGCAGGAACCATTCTAATATTTAGGTTTTTAACAATTTGGTCTTGCACATGTAGGTCCTGGTGTCAGAGGTTTTGACCCACTGTTCGACCCTTTTTGCATATGGGGAAATGAGTTGTCCATGAATATCAGTCAAGTCAATAAACTCAGAAAGATTGTTAGGATAAAGAAATTAGAGACAAAAAATAACAAGATCTTTGTCTGCACAATGAAGAAGACATCAGTTCAGTACAGAATGGTACTAACTATTATACCTTGCCTTTTTTATTCGTTTGCCCAATTTCCAATATAGAGAAGATATTTATGCACATCCTTGTTTTCAGGCCTTTCCAAAGCAGTTCACTGATGATTACCTCTCAAACCACCTCTATGGTCAGGAGGTGAGGAAGGTTTTCGTACAACACCCATGGTTCAATATTGAAGTGTTCCTGAAGAGGACGAAGGATTGATGATCAATCATCCACACACACCCGCCTAAAATTACAAAGACCTTCAACATTAATGAAGGCTCAATATTCGCCTTCTACTTTAGCAGTTTTCCAGATGAGATACATCTGTCTATGTATCGTCTATGATGCTAATTTTGAAAGGTTATAGATGTTGCATGTGAAACTTGGTGCTGGTGTAGTTGTGTAATGGGGTAGCTGAGTGGTGAAGCTATATGATGTTGTACTCTGATGTATTTCAGTTATGAAAATGAAATATATTGTGTGCTTAATATGAAATGTCAATTAGATTAATAAATAGATAATTAATAATCGGGTAATTATCCTACTAATTGGGGTTTCTATTGCAAAACGTTATTGAGAAAACACCGTGTGTAATGCATTCAATAGCGCACACAGTTTCTAGGAACAAACTGTCACTGGTACGCGTCAGTCCTAAACAAACGGTTTTTAACCCCTTTCCGCAACGGCATTTGGGTTTCGTATGTATATCACACACAGTCAATCCAAGGAATACGTTTCAGTTATTATGTACATCCCACATAGTTAATCCAAGGAAAACGTTTCCGTTTGTACGTACATCCCACACAGTCAATCCAGGGAAAACGTTTCCGTTCGTACATATATCCCACACAGTTATATTTGTAGGCTTGTGTGTGAAAGGTGTAACTATCACACACGGTCTGCCTTGGTTAACTGTTTGCTTTTATCAACTATATCACACATGATTTGATTAATAAAACTGTGTGGCATTGGGCTATCCATCGCAAGCGCTTTTACTGCTAGAACCGTTTGCAAAGGTCCATGACACATATTGCAGGTTTATTAGTTCATAATTAATAATTCCAGTATTACGTAAATTCATATTTCATATCGAACAACTGTTTGCCAATTTCATATCAGGCACATAAATATATTATAACATCACAGTACGGTAGCTACATGAAAATAGCACGGTACAACATATAGCTAGTTCAACTTCATAAGAACAATATATTCATTTCCCTAATCGAGATCATCCAGGCTCGTCTTATCCACCTCTACTTTCAATTCAGTAAGAACCTGTTTTGCATGGGCCAACTGGGGAAGTGCCTCCTCCTTTGTCAACACCATCTTAGCAAAGTCTGATTTAAAAAATCTGAGCTCATTCTCCACTTTCAAATTTTTATCCCGCATCTTCAAATATTCTTCAGTGTTGACAATAATTTCTCTAAGCCTACATCTGTTCTCTTCCTCATACATGCTCCAGAAATTCGCTAGGCACATCTTCAAAGACTGTGACCACTCTTGATCAACCCGCTCCAAGTAAGAACACTTCCGTTCATCCTATAATATTTAAAACTAGATCAGTAACAATTGTAGGGGAAATGGGTTTATAGAAAAATAGAAAATCACTAATGCTTATTTTGAAAAACTGAAGAAACATGTTAGTTATGACATATCTTCTCAAAAAGATCAATGTGCAAATGAAATAATTGGTACTGAGACAACAACCAAATTTCGGAACATTAGAAGCTATAATTAACTACAACGACGCTACAAGTTCTTACTCATGTACAATAAATAACAAATTGAACATTTTATGAGGAATGTAAATATAACTACAACAGCATAGCGACAGTGTTTGGATGACAACAAATTGATACTAACAGGTGTGTACATGCACAATTTAAGTAACATAGAACTAATAGCACTAAGGCCGTCCACTATGTATGCCAAAACTGGGGTAAAGAGAGTTATTGCCACATCTCGCACCGGTTCCCTGCACTGGCAAGCCAATGCAGCGAAAAAACAGGGACCCGGACTCCGGAGCACGTAGTTGCTCCGATGCCTAGTTCCTTCGTGCCATAAAGATTTAGTAGTTTACTGCTTGGCTGTTTGGATGTGTGGACCAAAGTTGGCTGCACAAACTGCTGAAGCGGTGCCAAATAATTTTCTAGTGGCACCGCTGATGAGATGGCAACAATTTAAGATACTAGGTACAAACTGTGACACTGTCTTAGGATGCGTTTGGTTGAAGGTGTGGTATGAATGGGTTGGGACCATGACAGTGTCTGAATCACATCTAACAAATGATTTTTAACAATGAAAGAGGGTCTAACCTTCTTTGCACATGCCAGAAACTTCCTCCCACTATCCATAGAATCAAACGCAACTAGCTTCACGCATGGAGATTGATGGTGGCAACGAGCAGATAGATCTTCAGCCACCCCGCTACATTCGTTGCCACTGATGGTCCTTGGGAGCTACAAGAGGGAGAAATGACTCAAATCGACCGCCAGGTAAAAATCATTCATTCCAAGTCATAGCCTGAGATAGAGAGAGAAGAGAGGCATACCCAGGTGGTGAAGGAGTCATCGCCGGAGGAGGAACCGCTAGAGAGGTCTTTGAAGAAGACCATGGCGACCCCGGTGATAGGATGCGAGATGGAGAGAGCGAGGAAGAGGCTATAGCTTAGCAAGGAAGGAAGGAAGGAGGAAACAGAGGAAATGTGACTTGTGGTCGGGGAGAAAATGGGGTGGGGAAGGGGGGAAGGGGGTGGAGATAGATATTTTAGCGGTAGGCCAAAATTTTGGAAATGTGGAGGGAAACTTTGCGTGCGGTGCCGCCGGAGCTTTCACTTTCAACGATTGTGTGCATTGCAAACAATTCTTCTGCTTTAAGTGCATGGGATGAGTTCGATAATTCAAATTTTGGTGGAAATTTCCCCGGGTACGTTATTACATAATTTAACATCGCTTGCTAATTTGGGCACACAAAAGAGCGTACAGCAGAAAGACCACACTTACTGAATCGAGCAATTTTAGTAACTAGATAATGCCCCACGCGTTGCTGCGGGAATGAATTACAATATTTTTTTAGTAATTTGGTTGTATGAAGCTTCCATTGATGAATTAATAATATATAAACTAAAGCTAAAGTTTGAAAATATTTTTTATATGTGGCATAACGTAATGGAAAACTTTTTTCCATGCATGTTGAATGGACTTTTGATGAGGTGGCATGTGTGGTGACGTAAAAAATGTGCATGAGATCAACTAATAATGGAAAACTTTTTCTCATGCATGTAGTGGTGGGCCTTTGATGAGGTGGCATGTGTGCATGTTGAGATAAATAGAATAGTGGGGATCAACTTCTTATTTATATAGGATTAAATAGAGCCAATTGACCTAAACATTGCTCTAACAAAAGGCCAGCATTAAAAACAAAGCCTAAGTACGCATAATTTTAACAAATCGGCCGCCGCGCTGGCCTATGCATCGCTGGTGTGAGATGATACATTGATGACTTGTCCTGGCGACATGCTGCCGTTGGTGGACTCCACGTCCCCCCTGCTGAAGTCAACCGTGTCCTCGTCCTCACCCACGTCCTCGGTGCCGCCCTCAAGGTTGTAGTACTCGTAGTAGTGGCTGCGCCAGAGCTCGTGTTGGTACTCCACCGCCGATTCCTCAACGGACAGACTCTTCTCTACCCCGACCTCGGCCATGTGCAACTCCTCCTCCCAGCGCTCCTTGATCTCCGCCGCCTCCTGCATCTCCAGCTCCCACTCAGTGATCTCATGACGAAGCAGGTGCTCCATGACTACCGCCGCCTTTTCAGACGTGGGTTGCATGCTAGAGTGCGAGGTGGCCTGGAATATCTTGGCGTGTGCATCCTCGATCTTGGCGTGGATGGCCTCGACCCGGGCCAGGGCGACATCGGCGGCACGGACAGTAGCTCGAGCGCTCTCGATGTTTGCAGCCACCGTTGCAACAGCAGCTGCAGCCGTCTTGGCTGCTGCAGCTACCCTGTCGGCCGCCACAGACGCCCTCTCGGTGGAAGCGTCCGTGCTCAATGTGGATGTGGTGGCACTTTCGGCGTAGGCGGCCGCTCTCTCGGCGCAGGCGGCCGCGCTGGGGGGGGGGACGCGACCATCATATGGGCCTTCACGAAGCGTTTCGATGGCGTCATCTTTGCAAGAAGGGGGTCGGGATTCATGGATTCAGGGGGTTGCCCGCACTGGAGCAGACGAGCCGACGAAGCTTAAGGAGGTAGACTTAAATAGACCCTGATATTTTCATCGCAAACGGTTCCTAGAAAACAATTATGTGTGATGTTGTAGATATTTTTTATTAGCTGTGAAAGACGAATTTGGAGTACAGTGGCAACGGATGGTGTTTCAAATGTACGAGAAATTTTCTAGTACTAATACAACTGTCATGTCAAAATTTGGAAAATTACAGGGGTCATTTGACCTTTTAATACATTTAAGTGATTTTCTAGCCATTTAATGACCGTAATTGAAATTTGAACTACATGTACATGCAACAGCTAACCATAACGGTTTGAAAAGTCATATTTTGTGTACTTGTGTGTGATTTGATTCCATGCGCAGTAAATTGGAAGGAATTTCCAAACATATTGGTCTAATGGCTATGACACAGTTAAGCATGGAGTGACATGGCATTTTAATTCCAAAAAATAAAAAAAGATCAGAAAAACATGAAACATTGGTTAATGTAATGTCATGCCACCGAGATGATGTGGTAAAGAAATTGGCATGTTTGATGAAAGTTTGACACACACCACTCACAAAGCGGAGCAACTCACTAGAAGGCTCATGGTTCCGAGAGGGAACAATGCATGTTTGATGACAAATGGGAGATAGCTTCCTCTTGTGGCCTTCAATTTTTTTCTACGTCTAACGTGCACTACTACAGCTGTAATGTGAAAATTTTGAAAATTCTAGGGGTCATTTGACCTTTTAAAGAAATTTAAGTGAATTTCTAGCCATTTAATGACCGTAATTCAAATTTGAACTACATCTACATGCAACGCCTAACCAAAACGGTTTGAAAAATCATATCTATGTAGGTGTGCGGGTTAATTCCATGTGCAGTAAATTATAAGGAATTTTCAAACATAATGGTCTCACGACATGGACACATGCATACATATGCATGGAGTGACATGACATTTTAAATCCAAAAAATAAAAAAAATGATCAGAAAAACATGAAACCTTGGTTGATGTAATGTCATTCCACCAAGATGATGTGGTAAAGAAATTGGCATGTTTGACGAAAGTTTGGACACACACCCCTCACAAACCGGAGGAACACACTAGAATGCTCGTGGTTCCAAGAGGGAACAATGCATGTTTGATGACGAATGGGAGATAGCTTCCTCTTACGGCCTTCAATTTTTTTCTACGTCTAACATGCACTACTACAACTGTAATGTGAAATTTTTGAAAATCTAGAGGTCATTTGACCTTTTAAAGACATTTAAGTGATTTTCTTGCCATTTAATGACCGTAATTCAAATTTGAACTACATCTACATGCAACGCCTAACCAAAACGGTTTGAAAAATTATAACTATGTACTTGTGTGAGAGTTAATTCCATGTGCAGTAAATTAGAAGGAATTTTCAAACATATTGGTCTCACGACATGGGCACATGCATATGTATGCATGGAGTGCATGTCATTTCAATTCCAAAATATAAAAAAATGATCAGAAAAACATGAAACCTTGGTTAATTTAATGTCATGCCACCAAGATGATGTGGTAAAAAAATTGGCCTATTTGATGAAAGTTTGGACACACACCACTCACAAACTAGAGCAACTCACTAGAAGGTCCGTGGTTCCGAGAGGGAACAATGCATGTTTGATGACGAGCGGGAGATAGCTTCCTCTTATGGCCTTTAATTTTTTTTCTATGTCTAATGTGCACTAATACAACTGTCATGTGAAATTTTTGAAAATTTCAGGGGTCATTTGACCTTTTAAAGACATTTAAGTGATTTTCTTGCCATTTAATGACCGTAATTCAAATTTGAACTACATCTACATGCAACGGCTAACCATAACGGTTTGAAAAATCATATTTTTGTGTGCTTGTGTGCGAGTTAATTCCATGTGCAGTAAATTAGAAGGAATTTTCAAATATATTGATCTCAAGGCATGGGTACACATGCATGGAGTGTATGGCATTTCAATTCCAAAAAATTTAAAAATGATCAGAAAATCATGAAACCTTGCTTGATTTATGTCATGCCACCAAGATGATGTGGTAAAGAAATTGGCATGTTTGACGAAAGTTTGGACACACACCCCTCACAAACCGGAGCAACACACTAGAAGGCTCGTGGTTCCAAGAGGGAACAATGCATGTTTGATGACGAGCGGGAGATAGCTTCCTATTACGGCCTTCAAAAAAATTTCTACGTTTAATGTGCACTAATACAACTGTCATGTAAAAAATTGGAAAATTCAGGGGTCATTTGACCTTTTAAAGATATTTAAGTGATTTTCTAACCATTTAATGACCGTAATTCAAATTTGAAGCACATCTACATGCAACGCCTAACCATAATGTTAGGAAAAATCATATTTTTGTGTACTTGTGTGTGAGTTAAAAAATCATCAGACGATGTAAAGATATGGTGTTCAAAAATGAAAATGTAAAGATCTGGCAAGACAACCGCCCCCCACATGATTGGCACTCTATCTCACAGCTTGAGGTTTGGTAGGTGAGTGGTGGGGATCATTAATCAGACATGGTTCTGCATTGGAAACCGTCAGCTATTATGTTCACACACGGATTTTGGCTATTATGTTCACACATGGATTTTGCTGTGGGAATCATGTGTAATTCAAACTACAGTACTTGTAAATTCCGGCGACCGGCATGTGTACTGTCTCCATCAATCTAGATTCCAGCCGCTAATAAATACTACCTTGCTCACGTCGTCCCGCCTGCATTATCATCTACATCCTCCCCTCACTCGCCCTCTCTCTCTCTCTCTCAAAACTCTGGCATGGCGCCGCCGGTCTGCCCACGCGCTGATGAGGAGTCGCTGCCCCCTAAGGATGCTCACTCGATTAACAACGGTGAGGACCCCTACGCGCCACCTGACGAGGTTGCGCCGGACCACCCAACTTTGGATTGGTTTTGGGGCCAGTACAATCTTTGTCTGTGGAAGTAGTTGCCGCCGGCTGAGAAAGCCGGGCAAGTGGCATTCAAGAAGGAGATGGCAGAGGAGGAAGCCAGGTACCAGGTGGCCTGTGAAGCCCGTGATGTCGCCTGGAAAAAGGAGGCGGCGGAGCTTTGGGGGCGGGCGCGTCATCGTGCCGAGGAGGTGTACGAAGACGGGTACTTCACGAGGAAGGTCATAGGCGATGGGCGCCTCGTCGCTGCGTGGAGGTGGGCTAATAAGCTCCAGCGTGCCACCGACGAGGAGCTCTAGTGGGCACCCAACGAAATGGCAAGAGGCAGATCGGTAAGTCAAGCACTGTGACGCGGAGGAGGCGGAGTACTACCTCGGCACTAGGAAGACGCCGCGCACCAGGGAGCTGCTGGCGAGGGGCTACCGGAATACAGGCCCCAAGAGGGATTATTAGTTTTAGTATTGTTCGTTTTCAATTTTATGCATTGTACCTAGTAAAGTATCATCACGTATATGTGATGATATTATATATATATATACTGTGATGAAGTAATTAACAATTAATATATATATATATATTATGAATTCCATTTTCTATCTGTTTTTGTATACCAATTTGAATCTAGCTGTTATCATCCACATATACAGAATGGAAAGCATATACACACACATTGAAACAGAACATATAAGAATGGAAAACAGAGTACACACACTGAAACAGAGCAATACTATGATTGCTGTGAATACATAGCTATCCACGTCGAAACGACTTTTCAAAATAAAACGCGTCCATGAGACCATGACTAGCAGCCCTTGCCTATAGTAGCTCTTGGCTCTGCCTGGACTCGTGCAGGCGTTCGTCCAAGTGGTCGACACGCTCGCGGTACATCTGGAGTGTGATCTCGAGCTCCAAGTTGGCACCCATGTGAATGGCGCGGCGGGCATCCGGTGCAAGTACGGCGCGGCCATGTTCCTCTACTGCGCCCAGGTGGACACCTGGGCCAAGGAGGTAGTCGAGCCTACAGACCAGCGTGTTGGCATCCGGTGGGCCGTGGACAAGGCGAATGGCGGCACCCATGCGAACGGTGTGGTGAGCGTTCGGTGCAACTACGGCGTGTCCGGCCGCTGGTGCAAGTACAACGCTGAGGGCCTTTGCCCACTCCTGGCGAGGAATGGGGGTACTGACCGGACATGTACCCAGCTGCGACGCCGTGTCGACAGCGGGCAAGCACCGATGGATTCGCTCTTACTGTGCGGCGCGCCAGGCCTCTCGCTCTGCGGCGCTCCAACGGTCTCGCCGTGCGGCGAGTCGCAGCCTATCGGTGCGGACGCGCCTAGCTTGCTCTGCAGCGCGCCATCGATCCTGTTGTGCGGCGAGCTGCAGCCTATCGACGCTAACATGCCTATCTTGATCCGCGGCGCTCAAGCGCCATGCGCCAAAGGTCTGCTCAACCCTGGCGATGACGCGCATCACAACATCGTCAGTCGCGTTGCCGGGGAGCGCCTGGGCCTCGACAGGCCGTGGCGCCTGCTTGTTTTCCTCGTCGACGAGGTTGATGGCAGAGGCGGCGCTTTGGTGGGTTGGCATGCCTGGAAAAGGTGGATGTGCTACAGGCTGCGCTTTTCGCCTCCGTGCATCACGTGCTGCCTATGCGCAATATCGCTGGGTGGCAGGAAACACGTGAGGAAATGGCGGGAAACGGTGGCGTGTTCATAAAAGACCATCAATTAATGGAAACTTAGCATAGAAGGAACATCGAGCTAGCACTAGAAGGAGATGATGATTAGATGAACACGGACCATACTAGGGAACCATTTCTATTATTATCGGTATTCACACACATTTCTGATTACAGACCTGTTTGCCGCGTATCACACACATCTTTTTATATTGAACCGTTTATGTTCTCTTGTCTAAACGCAAACAGTTCATCCGAGTGAATCACATGCCGTATATCGCACACACCTTCATCTAGCTGCCCATTTCTTTTGTGTTGCCTAATCACAAACAGTTCATCCGAGTGAACCGTATGATGTATATCGCACACACCTTCATCTGGCTGCCCATTTCTTTTGTTCCTCCTCATCGCAAACAGTTAACTGAGCTGAACCGTATGCCCTGTATTGCACACACAACGAAAATCTGAACCGTGTTTGATGCATCCTCCATCGCAAACATTTTGCACCTTTTTTACGGCTTTTACACCACCGTTTGTGATTATGGCATTGCACACAGTTTCGTTGAAGGGTATGTGATCGTAGTGTCGCGTTAGCAGCAACCTGCAGTAGTGCGTGTTGGATTAATGAACAATCACACACAACCTTCCCTTGAAAACAGTTTGCGTTATGCCACCTTGCAGAAACGTTTACGACATAAAAACTGTGTGTGATGGACAACCTTTGCCACACAGTTTCTTCTACGCACCGTGTGTGATGCATTCAATAACGCAAACAATAAAATTGTTAATATCATTTGCAATGGCAATGCTATCACAAAGGATTTAATGGGGAAAATTGTGTGTGATGTACCTGTGAACGGAAATGATTTCCTTGGAGCAACTGTGTGGGATGTACATACGAACGGAAACGTTTAGCAGGGACTGACTGTGTGGGATGTACTTGGGACCAGAAACAATTTCTCCTATATAATTGTATTTTTTAGCTCTACTGTACGTATTTCCGTATTTGAGCTCTCGCCAGTCGCACACAAACTCATTTTGCCGAGCGTATGTGCCAGGAGGGCCATATCCCCGACGGTTTCTGGGTCGTGTGGGAAGGACCCCCCTATCGCCATGACTCATTAGGCGACGATTCCAAATGCCGTCGCGGAAAGGGGTTAAAAACCATTTGTATAGCACCTCGATGTACTAGTGTATCCTCTTGCATAATGCCTCCATGCTCTCATTCTTGAAACGAGGAGGGACCGATTCATCTTCATCTTCCTCTAAAGTCCACCTATAGTGCTGCACATCCACATAAGACTTGGGGTTTGCGATATAATTAGCAACATAGCTCTCACCCTCCGAGTCTTGGGATGAAATATTTTTAGATCTGTCAGGAGGACAACAAGAAAAGAAAACAGGAGATTTCTCTATGATACGGAGATCAATAGGTTCGGGGGGGTATATAAAGATTTTTTTATCTTGGAAACAAGCAAACAGAAGAAAAATGGAGTCCGGAAGGTACCCTAGGTGGGCACAACCCACCTGGGCGCGCCTGTGTCTTGCGCCCACTAGGGTGACCTTCCTGGTTGTTTCTTATTTTCCTAATTTTTATTATATTCCAAATCCAACAAAAAATATTTTTGTAGATTTTTTGGAGTCCGTTTACTTACCGTATGACGTACCTCCTCTTTTTCACGATTCTGGAGTGTTCCGGAAGGTTTCTTTTATGTGTTCTTCCATTGTCATAGTTTGAATAATATTGCTTTCAACATTAATGGGCGTACCCGAGAAATAATGTTTTATTCTTTGCCCGTTAACAACCTTCGGGTTAGTGCCTTCAGCATTATTTATTTTGATAGCTCCAGGGCGATAAACCTCCTCGATGACATATGGGCCTTCCCATTTGGAGAGGAGTTTTCCTGCAAAGAATCTGAAACGAGAGTTGTACAAAAGAACATATTCTCCAACTTTGAACTTGTGCTTTTGGATTCTTTTATCATGCCATCTTTTAACCTTTTCTTTAAATAACTTGGCATTTTCATAAGCTTGGGTTCTCCATTCATCTAATGAGCTAATATCAAATAACCTCTTCTCACCAGCAAGTTCGAAATCATAGTTGAGTTCTTTAATTACCTAATATGCTTTATGCTCTAACTCAAGAGGCAAATGACAAGCTTTTCCATAAATGATTTTATAAGGAGACATACCCATAGTATTTTCATATGCTCTCCTATGAGCCCAAAGTGCATCATCATATTTCTTAGACCAATTCTTTCGGGACCTATTGACAGTCTTTTGCAAAATTAATTTTATTTCTCTATTGCCAAGTTTAACTTGACCACTAGACTGAGGATGATAGGGTGATGCAATTCTATGGTTAACATCAAACTCCTTTCGTCCCAAAATAAGTGACTCAATTTTGTACTGGCTTTAGTATAAAGCTAGTACAAAGTTGAGTCACTTATTTTGGGACGGAGCGAGTACTTAGCAAGCATCTTACAGAAAGCACCATGAATAAAGTGTGAACCACCATCAGTCATTAAATATCTAGGGACTCCAAACCTTGGGAAAATGGCTTCTTTAAGCATTTTAATAGAGGTGTTGTGATCAGCCCTACTAGCTGGAATAGCTTCTACCCACTTAGTAACATAATCAACATCAACCAAAATATGAGTATACCCATTAGAGGAAGGAAAAGGTCCCATGTAATCAAATCCACAAACACCAAATGGTTCAACACCAAGTGAATAATTCATAGGCATTTCTTGACGCTTACCGATATTGCCTATTCTTTGACAGTCATCACAAGATAAGACAAACTTACGAGCATCCTTGAAGAGAGTAGGACAATAAAACCCAGATTGCAATACCTTGTGAGCAGTTCTGTCTCCTGCATGATGTCCTCCATAAGCTTCGGAGTGACATTTCCATAGGATTTGTCCCTGTTCATGCTTAGGTACACACATCTAATAATACCATCTACTCTTTCTTTATAAAGATGCGGGTCATCCCAAAAGTAATGTCTTAAATCATAGAATAATTTTTTCTTTTGTTGGTATGTGAAACAAGGTGGTAAATATTTAGCAACAATGTAATTAGCATAGTCAGCATACCAAGGAGTGTTATGAGAAACATTTATTGCAGCTAACTGCTCATTAGGAAAGCTATCATCAATAGGTAGTGGGTCATCAAGGACATTTTCAAGCCTAGACAAGTTATCGGACACGGGGTTCTCTGCTCCTTTTCTATCAGTGATATGCAAATCAAATTCTTTTAGCAAGAGAACCCATAGAATAAGTCTAGGTTTAGCATCTTTGTTTTCCAAAAGATATTTTATAGCAGCATGATCGGTGTGAATAATAACTTTAGAGTCAATAATGTAAGATCTAAATTTATCATAAGCAAACCCTACTGCTAGAAATTCTTTTTCAGTAGTAGCATAATTTCGTTGTGCACTATCTAGAGTTTTACTAGCATAATGGATAACATTTAGTTTCTTATCAACCCTTTGTCCTAGAGCATCACCAATAGCATAATCACTAGCATCACACATAACTTCAAAAGGCAAGTTCCAATCAGGTGGTTGAACAATAGGTGTAGAAATTAAGGCTTTCTCGAGTGCTTCAAAAGCTTCTAAACAATCATAATCAAAAACAAAAGGAATATCCTTTTGCAAAATATTTGTAAGAGGCCTGGAAATTTTAGAAAAGTCTTTGATAAATCTCCCATAGAAACCCGCATGACCAAGCAAACTACGAATACCTTTGATATCTTTAGGACATGACATTTTCTCAATTGCATCAACCTTAGCTTTGTCCACCTCAATACCTCTTTCAGAAATTTGATGCCCCATAACAATACCTTCGTTAACCATGAAGTGGCACTTCTCCCAATTCAAGACAAGATTTGTTTGCTCTCATCTCTGTAAAACTCGATCAAGATTGCTTAAACAGTCATTAAAAGACTTCCCATAAATAGAAAAGTCATCCATGAAAACTTCAACAATCTTTTCACAAAAGTCAGAGAATATAACATTCATACATCTTTGAAAGGTAGCAGGTGCATTGCATAAACCAAAAGGCATACGTCTATAAGCATAGGTTCCAAAAGGACAAGTCAAAGTGGTCTTTTCTTGATTAGGTTAAGAAACATGTGTTTGAGAAAAACCAGAATATCCATCAAGGAAGCAAAAATGTGTGTGCTTAGATAGTCTTTCTAGCATTTGATCAATAAAAGGCAGAGGGTAATGAGTTCATTCTTATCATTAGGAACAACAATAATACCTCCCTTCTTAGGGACACAATGAACATGACTTACCCATCTACTATCAGCTATAGGATAGATTATACCTGCTTCCAAAAGTTTTAATATTTCTGTTCTTACTGCTTCTTTCATCTTCAGATTTAAATGACGTTGGTGATCAACAACGGGTTTAGCATCAGGTTCCATATTAATTTTGTACTAACATAGTGTCGGTTCAACAAACCCTCGGTCCGTTGCTCAGACTATGCACTAGCACGGGAGCAAGATTACATCTCTAATATCAGGCCAAGGTGCAAGAGATCAAGATCTTCAAAGGACCAACGTGCATATCAAGAGGACCAAGACCAAGCCAGAGAAGTAAGAAACCACTAGGAGAAAAGCCTCCCTTTCCTGGCAGGAGAGCCTGGCGAGGATGGGGTCGCCCCCAGGAGAAAACCTCTAAGACGCCCCGGCAGGGCCTGTCGGGACTCGCGGAGGCGGAGCCACCTCGCCAAACCACTTCACCACGGCGCACGTCGTCGATCAATGCAGTGTCGAGCCGCAAAATGGCTAAGTGGCAGCCATTTGTCACATGGCAACCTCTTTCTATAGGAAATACCTACAGACGACACACGTCCTGCGACGTGTCAAGCAAGCAGGTGTGAAGTTGGCAAAACAGCCTGGCAAGGCTGGGCAAGCGACGATGTGACGCTGAGCGGCGCATTTAATGCACTCTGTCAGCCTGCAGACTTAGGTATGATAGCACTGTTTGCTATCTTATCAGTGATAATGAGTAATTTTCCACTGTGGTGACCCCTTAGTCTATAAAAGGAGGCCCGAGGAAACCTTAGAAAGGGTTGGACCATGTGTTAGCGAATCCACCCCCTCACATTTCATACGCATGTAGCCGTTTCACCCCGAGGCAACCCTGTCGGGCAAACGTGCTACGACCACCACCATTTTTCCACCATCAATCCACCAAAACAGGAGTAGGGTTTTACTCCTCACGACGGCCCGGACCGGGGTAAACCTTCCCGTGTGATCTCTATCGTGCTGCCCCACGCTCTTCTGCTCTTTGTGCAATGTGCCGTCCCCCCCACCGAACCAGCAAGGGACCATTGGTCCCATAGGTGGTCGTGGTTTCCCACGACATCATTGGCGCGCCAAGTAGGGGGATCACTTGCGCGAACCTGAAAGCGTGAGCAGCGCGTCATCTTCATGTTCGACGGCGCCATCGGCCATGGCTCCCAAGAAGAAAACCGATACTTCAGCTCGCCCGTCCACCTTGAAGGCTCCGCCGCCCGCAGCCACCAATGCTACGGGGGATGCGGAGGCACACGAGAATGTGGACGCTGGTGGGGATGTGGTCGGAGCAGGCAACACCTTCGCCACCTCCCTCGCGGCTGAAGCAAGAGCAGGAGACACCGGAGGAGAGCAGCATCAGCAACATCCCGATGGCCATGCCCAACGAGGTACAGGTGAAGGGATTGTTCCATCCTCGCCCCTTCCTCTCACCGACGGGCATAGCCACAGCGGTGGCCCTAGGTCCGGGGTGAATCACCGCCCTCCGGTTGCTCCATCCACGAGAGCGATCGCAGCGCGTGCGCTCCCCCGAGGTGAGTCGACCAGGTCCCTACGCCCAACGGAGCCGCTGGCCCTCAAGCGCCTTGACCATGGCACCATGCTATCCAAATGCCCGCCTCGCGGTAGCAACGACGTGGTGTTGTCGCTGCTGGCACCGCGAGAAGTCGAGTGATGGTGCGGTCCGTATCATTATAACCCATGCCAAGCACCGCTACGCAGGCCATGGCATGGGTTCAGCTGCTACTAAGGTTTCCGCTGGCGGTCGAACAGATGGACGAGTGGCGTGCCACCATCTAAAGTCTGCTCGGTTTTCGTCGAGGCCAGGGGCTCACAGCAAGCTGGCTCGCCACGACCTCCCCAAGCGATGATGATGGTTCGCACTGCTGGTTGTACGGAAGGGGCCACCCCAAGGTACAGTCCCCACATGGAACCAGCACGAGCGTGGTAGAATCAAGAACGTGATGATGTCTCGATGGGCTCTTCTGACCCTCGAGCATGTCAAAACCGGCAGATCTCGGGTAGGGGGTCCCAAACTGTGCGTCTAAGGTCAATGGTAACAGGAGACAAGGGACACGATGTTTACCCAGGTTTGAGCCCTCTTGATGGAGGTAATACCCTACGTCCTGCTCTATTGATCTTGATGAGTATGAGGATTACAAGTGTTGATCTACCACGAGATCGTTGTGGCTAAACCCTAGAGGTCTAGCCTGTATGATTGTGATTGCCTCTACGAACTAAACCGTCTGGTTTATATAGACACCGGAGGGGCCTAGGGTTATACAGAGTCGGTTTACAAAGGAAGGAATCCACATATCCGAATGCCAAGCTTGCCATCCACCCAAAGGAGAGCCCCGTCGGACATGGGAGGAAGTCTTCTGTCTCGTATCTTCGTAGCCCATTAGTCCGGCCCATGTTACATAGTCCAGACATCCGAGGACCCCTTAATCCAGGACTCCCTCAGTAGACCCTGAACCAGGTTTCAATGACGATGTGTCCGGCGCGCAGATTGTCTTCGGCATTGCAAGGCGGGTTCCTCCTCCGAATACTTCAAAGCAGCCTTCGAACATAGAAAATGCGTCCGGCTCTACAAAACAAGTACCACACACACGCAGAGAATATGATATTTCACAAGTCCAATCTGCGGACAACTTTTGTTCGTGACATCACGTCGCTGCGCGGTAATTATTTTGAACCATTTTTAGCCTCTCGCTCCATGTTTCAAGATGCGGTTTTATTGGCACGTCTCGTCGAAGAAGAGATCATGTCCCCTTATTGCGGGATTCTCATCAATACGGACATGGGTAATCCAACCGCGCCGTCTGCACGGCCCTTAGGGAATAGGCGAGTTTTAAGGCGAGTGGGGAGGCGCTTGATATTCGCAGCCTTTATAAAGGGATAAGGATTTCACCTTTTCACCCACGCCATCTTCCTCTTTGCGCATCCATTCTCGAGCTCCAATGCCCAAGCTTCCATCCTCCCCCCCCCCCCAAAAGCACTCTAGCCATGTCCGAATCTGGAGCGCAGGGCAAGTGGATAGTTTCCTCCGTCAAGGAGAAGGACATCACCAAGCTTCAGAAGGGTAGGTACTTAGCCCCGGAAATCGCCCACCGGCTTCCAGCAACGAGGCAGATCATCCCCACCCCGGAGCCCCATGAGAGGGTGGTATTCATCCCCAACTTCGTCCACGGATTCGGATTACCTCTCCACGCATTCGTCCACGGACTCATGTTCTACTATGGGCTGGATTTCCATGATCCAGCCCCCAACTCCTTCCTCAACATCTCGGCATTTATTGTCGTCTACGAGGCCTTCCTCCGCATCCCACCCCATTTCGGATTGTGGTTAACGATCTTCAATGTGAAGCCGAAGGTGGTGGGCGGTCAACACACAGAGTGTGGAGGTGCCACGGTGAGCAAGATGCCCAACGTCTTATGGCCCAGAGGTACCTTTGAGGAGACCGTCAAAGGGTGGCAACAACAATGGTTCTACGTCACAGAGCCTCGCGACGCCACCTGGGCCGCGGCTCCCGAATTCCAATCCGGAGCCCCGATGCGACTCACCTCCTGGCTAGAGAAGGGTCTGGACTGGTCTTCGTCGGACGAGCTGACAGCGCTTTAGACGCGCATCAGGATCATGGTAGACAAGAACATCAAACTTGTCAATTTGATCCAGGTGATGCTTGTTTGCCGGATCCTTCCATGCCAAAGCCGGGCTTGCCATTTGTGGGAGTTCGATCCGGCCGAGCACCGGACCTTCCAACAGTTCTTCGGCAAAACGGGCGAAGACATCTGGAAGGTGCTCTTTAAGGCCAACGAGACGTGGCTGGTGACGACTGAGGACCGTGGGCATGACCTGGCCCATCCCGCCATTTCGGTAAGTTTTTCGTATTTCAAGGTGTATCCTTTATTTGCATACTCAAGGAAGATGCCTAAGCTACCCTATTTGTTTGTTCAGGGATGGACAAAGAAGGCGAAGCGAATGCAGTGTCCGGCTCCACTGCCCGAAGACCCACCAATCCCTCTTCTGATGAAGATGTTGGTTCCAGCGCCCTACCAAGCGCCGGAGAAGAAGGCCAAGAAGAAGGCCAAGGAGACCAGGAGTGGTCTCCGCCATAAGGGCACTTCGGACGTGACGTCCGAAGACGCAGAGACCCACTCCTCCCACACCTATGACAACGAGGAGGAGGAGGAAAGCAACTCTCCCTCGGAGGGGGGTGGAAGAAAAGGGCGGCCTCCATGCATCTGGAGGTAGAGGCGTCCAAGAAGGGGAAGGTCTCCCTCGTGGATAACTCCACGTGGGACATCGACAGCAGCTCCGAGTGGCGCCCCAGGGATAAGCCTCTGGCCGAATCGTAAGTACTCAAAGACGCACACATATATCCAGCTCCTTTACTTCATGGTTTTGACATGTTGAATTATTTGCTGCAATCCGGCTCGTTCCGACCTCCAGCGATCCTCATCTTCGGGGAATTCGCTGGATCCAAAGGTGATGGACAACGGGTCCCTTCCGTCAGCCTCTTTTCCCAAGGCCATGGATGACACCGAGGTGCTATCCCGAAGGACCCCCCAGGCCAGGGAGAGACGCAGGAGGCGTCAGGGTGGCGCCAAAGGGTGAACCCTTGGCCGCCAGACACATGGGGGAGCAAATCCCCATGGAGACTGGTGATGGGGACCATATCCAATCCGCCCCCAGCCGAATACAATTCCGGAGACCTATACGGCTCCGGAATCCGGGAAGCTTTCAAAGGAGGTGCACCGATTCCACCAGTGACCTCTGTCCATCCAGAGGCACCGGATACTCTACTGGAAGCGCTTTGAAGTGCTTCCATTATTGAGGAACATCATAACCTCATGGGTATGGTCGTTGAGAGGATTCAGTCCATGAAGAGCGGACTGACCAAAGCCTACACAAGCCTTCTAATAGGCTTTGAGGTATGAAACACAATTTATGCAAAAGGAATGTCGTGGTATAGACAGTAGCCCCTGAGACATTGTCCGGTGTTCGAAAAGGAAAGCCAGACAGAGGATCAAATAGTTTTCACAGGAGACTAACCATACATGTGTATGTGAATAAGCAGGCGACTTTGCTGGCTGCAACCTATCATGATGCTGAGGTCTCCTGACTGAAGTAGAGTCTGGAGCGGACCGAGGAAGAGCTCGGCCGTGTGAAAAAAACAGTTGGAGGATCATCAAGGTATGCAATGACCTTGTGTAGGTTCAGAAAGGATGAATGATTTGTCTTGACCATAGTGCCATGATATTTTGTAGGAGCGGCGACCGAGGTGGAGACCCTCAAGAAGGCGCTGGCCGAAGCCCAAGAGAGAGCGGCAAAGGAACAAGCCGCTCGCGAGAAACACGAGGCCAGGGTTGGTGAGGTCCAGCAGGAGCTCCAGGATGCTGTGAAGAAATGCAAGTCCTTGGAGCGCAATATTGCGGATCAAGAGTTCGAACTTGCCAAGGCCTGCCAAAGCACACATGACGCCCGGGTTGAAGCCCAGGGCTCCCTCCAGGAAATCCAGGAGGTCAAAAAAATCGCGGCGGGTAAGGCCTTTATTATGCACAGCAAGTATGTGAAGAAAAGGTTCCTCTTACTGACCCAGATTTGGAGTTCTCCAGGGGCGTTTGTGGATCTGCCGCGCAGTGTTGTCGATGCTGCGGAATTCTTCCGAGCCGATGAGGGGAGCTCAACGGAGAAGCAGTTCTGGTCGCAATACCTTGCGCCAGAGCATCCGGTGCCCTTTAGCGATCAGCTGAAATAGCTGACCGAACTGCATAGGGTGGCCGAACTGGCCATGAAGGATTTGATAATCCGTCTATTGCCTATCGACGCCATACCCAGCAACTACTTCGGGCTTGTGAAGCGGCTGGTCGATGCCTGCCATCATCTTGATGACATCAAGCGGTCAGTCTGCATTGAAGGTGCGCGGATGGCCTTCGCCCGTGTCAAGGTGCACTGGGCGAAGATGGACACCGTCAAGCTCGCCATCGAGGGACTGCCCGCGGGTAAGGAGCACCGCACACCCGAGCGGTATTTTGATGATGTCCTGAAGGGATCCCGCATTGTAGGGGGCCAGTGTTCAAAAGACATTATCTTTGAATGAAGTCATTCATGTTATCCCTTCCTGTATTGTGAAACAGAGTCTTATGTAATATAATGTTTGTTGTTTGAAATTTTCACCTCGTGTGCGACCATTTTGTTAATTCTGAGAGTTGGCCCGTCGTCGGCTTCAGCCCCCATGTAGGTAGTACGGGGGTGTTCGGGATGAATCTAAACACTCTTGATCCAAGAGTTTGGTCCTTGAAGGAGGTGTTTAATGCAACGAACGAGGCAATCGGACTATGTGGCTTTATCACTCTCACTTAGCCATAGGAGTTTGACAATAGAAATGTAGGCACAGCCCCTAGTTAGTATTTAATCCGGACTAGGGTGTTGTAGACACCTAATCGGGTAGAGGCCGATTCGTCGCACAATGCAGAAAAATCGCAAAAGATTTTTAACCTCCGAATAGTTGACCAGCTCTTGCAGTATCATGACAGTCAGTTTTCGGCTTTCTCTACTGAGGTGTTTGCTTGGATAAACCAGAAACACAATCGCAATAGTTCTCCCTTTACCACCCTAGCTGATAGGACGGAGCGTACGGCAGCAAGCACAGGAGCCGGGCAACCCAACTATTGACCAAAGACATGATTCGGAGCCAATGCATATAATGCCAAAATTCGGGGTGCCGAACTGTACTATAAAAAGTGTTCGGACTTTGTTGCCATAGTATGGAGCACAATGAAGCCCCTAGAGAATTAAAGCGTACCAAAGTGTGCGGGTGCAATCGATAAGAATAGCGAAATAAGATGAAGGAGTAAGCTAGTGCCATATAAACTGGGCCGCAAACTATTTCCATTACAATTTGATTAATACATCAAAGCATATTTGTACAAATAGTGCGATAAGAAACCTGGCTATTTAACATGCCAAGACCAAGGGGGAGTTGCGTGCAGGTGCCGAAAACAGGTGGAATGATCATCAAGAGGAACATCTAGAGATTCCCCCACACATTTGTACTGCTTGCCGCCTTGGTATATCTATCCTTCGAAAGGACCGATGATCAGGCCGTCGGGAGGGGCCTGTGGAAGAAAAGACTAAAATGCTAAAAAGGAAAAAGGGAAAGTATGTGTGGGAGCCGTATGATGGACCATAATCATGTTACGCCTCCGTCTATGCCCATGGTATTTTGAGTGCATAGTTATGTACGCGCGGTACATACGCCGCCATTTGGTCGGGACTGAGATGGAGCCCAAATTGCTAGTCAAGCTCCTGACGGGCTGGACTGTCCTGCTGGAGGGTAGTCCGGACTCATTTGACAGTGTCCGGGAGCTTGGCCACCGAATTAAAGTTCTCCTTGATAAGGCCGCTATGTACTTCTGCTGCTAGGGCCACGGTGTGCTCCGCAGTACGGAGGGAGGGCTCCGTGTTTCCATTGACTGTTATGACACCGCGTGGTCCGGGCATCTTAAGTTTGAGATAAGCATAGTGTGGCACCGCATTGAATCGAGTGAATGCAGTTCGTCCGAGTAGTGTGTGATAGCCACTGCAAAAGGGGACGATGTCGAAGATCAATTATTCACTTCAGAAGTTGTCCGGGGATCCAAAGACAACTTCTGATGTGATTGAACCCATGCAGCGGGCCTCTACACCTGGTATTAATCATTTAAAGGTAGTTTTTGTGGGCTTGATCCTTGATGGATCGATGCCCATTTTGCGGACTGTATCCTGATCGAGCAGGTTGAGGCTACTGCCACTGTCCATGAGGACTCGCGTGAGGTGGAATCCATCAATAATTGGGTCAAGGACTAGTGCGGCTGAACCGCCATGAAGGATACTGGTCAGATGGTCCCTGCGATCGAAGGTGATCGGGCAGGACGACCATGGACTGAATTTTGGGGCGACTGGCTCTATCATATATACGTCCCTGAGCGCACGTTTGCGCTCCCTCTTGGGGATATGGGTAAAGTATATCATGTTCACCGTTTTAACCTGGTGGGAAACTTCTTCTGTCCCCCTGTGTTCGGTGTACGAGGCTCCTCATCATCATTCTCACTTGTGACCCCTTCTCCTTGTCTTCGACATTTAACTTGCCGGCCTGTTTAAAGACCCAACAACTCCGGTGGGTATGATTGGCTGGTTTATCAGGGGTGTTATGGATCTGACATGGGCAGTCGAGTATGTGGTCCAAGCCGGAAGAGCCCGGATTGTTCCTTTTATATGGCTTCTTCCGCTGACCGGACATGGAGCCACTGAATCCGGCGTTGACCGCCGTGTCATCGGTATTGTCACCATTGTTTCGACGCTTATGCCTGTTGTGTTAGAGCTTGCCGTTGCTGTTCTTGGCTTCGGAAGTGCCCGGTTCATTTGCATTATTATTGCTACAGGCTAGCCAACTATCTTCGACCGCACAAAAGTGGGTCATAAGTGTCGTGAGGGTCGCCATGGACTTCTGCTTTTCTTGGCCGAGGTGTCGGGCGAGCCATTCATCGTGGATGCTATGCTTAAAGGCCGCTAGGGCTTCGGCATCCGGGCAATCGACAATCTGGTTCTTTTTAGTTAAGAACCTGGTCTAGAATTTCCTGGCTGACACTCCGGGCTGTTGAACTATGTGACTTAAGTCATTGGCATCCGGAGGTCTGACGTATGTGCCTTGGAAGTTGCCGTAGAAGGCGTCTTCCAGGTCCTCCCAGTTGCCAATAGAGTTTTCAGGCAGGCTGTTCAACCAGCGCCGAGCTAGTCCCTTGAGTTTTAGGGGGGGTATTTGATGGCATGAAGATCATCACCGTGGGCCATATGAATATGGAGAAGAAGGTCCTCAATCCATACTGTGAGATCTGTTGTTCCATCGTATGATTCGATATTCACGGGTTTGAACCCTTCTGGGAATTCATGTTCCATTACTTCATCGGTGAAGCAGAGAGGGTGTGCGGCGCCCCTATATCGGGACAGGTCGTGACATAGTTCAGATGGAGTCCGTATGCGGTTTTTGGCCCGGACGTGATTATGCTTGTCATGTTCGGCTTGATAGCCATCGTCGTGCGCCGGGGCACACCCCCATGATCCGTAGATTGATCTGGCCAGACCTGCTTTATTCTTCAGGTCCTGCCGCAGGTCATATGTGTATCATCGAGCTGTTATGTCTCTGCATTTACAGCGAGATAGTATGTGCCAGTGTTTAGCTTGAGTTGCTGTTTTGTCCCGGACACATGATGGTCGGTCAGCCGCATTACGTGCTGCTGGTACGGGCTCAAGTGCCTCGTCGTCGAATTGAGGTAGTAGTTTATGCTTCGGGTATCTTTTGGTTGGGCGCACGAGGCTGTATTCCTCAGCCGCTAGGATATTAGTCCATCTGTCGTTGAGTAGATCTTGATCAGCTTGAAGCTGCTGCTGTTTCTTTTTCAGGCTCCTTGCAGTGGCTATTAGCCGTTGCTTAAAGTGCTCTTGTTCGAGAGGTTCCTCAGGCACGATATAGTCTTCATCACCAGGCTCACCTCATCCTTGGAGGGTGGAAGGTAATTACTGTCCTTCGAGTCTTCTTTTGCAGCCTGTTCATCAAGGCTAACTTGCCCATCCTCCCGATCGTCTTGTTCAGAGTTTTGCTCGACGGGGTTTTCTTAGTCTTCGGCATCGTCCTGAGTGTTGTTGTATCTCGTGCCGGTATTGCTGTCTTTGCTGCGGCGTGATTTAGAGCGGCGCCGTTGGCGTTTTGGTTGTATCTCGGGAGGTTTATCCTCTACTGGGTTTTTCTCATTATCGCCGTCACCCTCCTTGGGTGTATCCACCATGTGCACGTCATATGAAGAGGTGGCCGTCCAGCGTCCGGTAAACGGCGGGTTTTGTGCCTGCTCTTCTCCGGCATCGTCGTCCATACCGTCGATGTCTTCGGAGCTGTAATCGAGCATGTCAGTTAAGTCCTCGACAGTGGCGATGAAGTGGGTGGTGGGTGGGGCGTAAAATTCCCCGTTCTCAGCCCCTAGTCCGGGCTGGGCGCAGTTCGGACGTTGCTCCTTCGTAATGATGAGGGATCGCATCAAGTCCAGAGCCTCGCTTAAAAGCGAGGTTTAGCCAGGGAGAAGAGTCCATGGAGTACGGCGAGAAGGCGATTCCTCGACCGAGCTCACATGATGCTGACCCTGAGAGTTCGGAGCCAGTGTCCGGGGAAGAGTCCGGCTTTGTGATGGTTGTCAGCGACATTGCTTCCTCCGGCTCTCCCGTACTGGGCTTAGTGGCCACAGATAGTCCAGCGGGTTTAGAAACCCGTCTTCGGACCTGGCGACACGCTCTGGCTCTAAGGCCAGAGCGGAGGTTGGGATCATGAATCCTTGGAAGATCAAGTCTCCTCGGATGTCAGCGACATAATCCAAGTTTCCAAAACTAATATGCTGACCTGGGGCGTAGCTGTCGATCTGCTCTAGATGGCCAAGCGAGTTGGCCTGTAGTGTGAAGCCGCCGAACACAAAGATCTGACCGGGGAGGAGAACCTCCCCCAGGGCAGGATTGTTGTAGATGATTGATGGAGCCATCGAACCTTCTGGTCATGATGCAGCGGAACTCTGAATGAAAGCACCAATGTCGGTGTCAAAACCGGCGAATCTCGGGTAGGGGGTCCCGAACTGTGCGTCTAAGGTCGATGGTAACAGGAGACAAGGGACATGATGTTTACCCACGTTCGGGCCCTCTTGATGGAGGTAATACCCTACGTCCTACTTAATTGATCTTGACGAGTGTGAGGATTACAAGAGTTGATCTACCACGAGATCGTTGTGGCTAAACCCTAGAGGTCTGGCCTGTATGATTGTGATTGCCTCTACGGACTAAACCCTCCGGTTTATATAGACACCGGAGGGGCCTAGGGTTGTACAGAGTCGGTTTACAAAGGAAGTAATCCACATATCCGAATGCCAAGCTTGCTATCCACGCAAAGGAGAGTCCCATCCGGACACGGGAGGAAGTCTTCTATCTTGTATCTTTGTAGCCCATTAGTCCGACCCATGTTACATAGTCCAGACGTCCGAGGGCCCCTTAATCCAGGACTCCCTCAGCGAACCCCGGAGGATAGGCAGAGGGGAGATGCATGCGTCGTCATTGAGAAACGCCACGACGACCACTATCAGACCAAATTGTGCGATGGTCCCGACGTTGACGAGCCTGCGCTCGAAGTTCGTGGGTGCCTACCTTTCGAGGTTGGGTGCCCTGCCTATACTCTTGAGCTGCAGTAAGTCCTTTGTCCATCCGTTCGCACGTTCAAGCCATAGGTACCAGAGAAGTATGATGGGAGGCTAAACTCGGCAGAATTTCTGAGCATCTACACCATCGTTGTTCAATCTGCCGGGGGAAGAGATGAGAAGGTATTTGCAAACTACTTCCCTTTGGCACTCAAGTCCAATGTGAGGTCCTGCCTGATGCAGTTGCTGGGGAACTCCATTTCTTCATGGGCTGACCTGTGCCAGGAGTTCACTGGGGCCTTCACTGACATCCATCAAGAACCAAGGCAGCCTAGTGACTTGCAGCTTCTCTAGCAGCAAGAAGGAGAAACTCTCCGGAAGTACTTGCATAGATTTAGCAGAGTCCACAGGAACATCCCGAATATCCATCCAGCAGTTGTGATAGCTCCCTTCCAATCCAATGTGCACAACCGCAAGATTCGTTCCAAGATGAACATGCGGTTTCCCAAGACTGTGATCGAGCTTTAGACCTTGGTGGGCAATTGTGCTCGGATGGAGGAGGGATGGAAACTCCCCGGAGAGGAAGATTGCATCAACGTCGACTTAGAGGATGATGATGAATCCACCAGTCAGAAGAAGAGCAAGAAGCACAACAATAGGCGCAAGTATAAGGCAGTGATGACTGTCGAAGGATTCAACACACCTAGTACCAGCAAGAAGGCTAGAGCTGAAGCCCCTGGCAAGGAAGCTGTCATGTGCGCTAACTGTCGGGAAGATGTGGCTACCGAGAAGGCCGGGAAGGGCGATGGGCCATACTGCAAGATTCATCGGACCAAGGGCCATGATCTTAAGTAGTGTCATCAGGTTGAGCAGCTTGTCAAGCGGCAGAGAGCACATTATGAGAAGCGTGATAGGGAAAAGGGTCAGAATGCCGCTGTGAGGAAGGTCCGAGGCGGTGAAGCAAGGGCCATGTGCTTGCAGTTCAAATTGGATTATGCACATTAAATGCCGAGAAACTCAATTAATGTATAAAAAGGCCAAACAAACCTGGAATAATTCCAAAATTTAACAGGGCACTCATATAGTTCTATGTTGCCTCAGTAAAGAACATTAAGGGGGAAGCATCATATATCGTTTCGCACACAAAGGTGACACGTTCCCTCTCGGAACAATGAGGCTTGTTGAGAGAATCTCCGGTTTTGCAAGAAGCTTATACCAAAACTTGTCCCAATTCAGCCAAAAATTATACATATGAAACATGGTTTAGATTATTCCGAACATCTCGCTACCTAGAACAATGTACTCGGATTTGAATTCAACATAAAATGGATACAAATATTTGAATTGTAGATCATATGGTACATGTAGTTCATAGTGAAATATGATTACTACTATATGCATGTTTTTTGTTATCAAGATAATATTTAAATGATTGTATAACATGACAACAATCGTGTTCAAATAAGGAAAACTGATTCAAATTTAGTCCACATGGTAGACGACAATATATATGTTCATAGGGTGGAGTAAAATGTTCATATATGATAGAAGATCAAAATGTAGAACTACATCCATTATAAACCGCAAGGTCACCTAACGATATATTCGAATTCAACATAATGTGGATTCAAAAATTGAAATTCGAGATCCTGGAATTTGTAATCATATAAAAAGGGACATGACTCTTTCTTTTGGTGGGAATTGATTTGTTTTTTGTTGTTGTTGAGGGAAGTGCAAATCGATTTGGTACTATGTAGGGTAATCTTTCTCTCCCAATTTTTTTACATTTTTCTTGTAGCTTTTTCAATGGCATTTATAGCAATATAGTAAAAGGGGACATGACTCTCTTGTGTCTTGTATGAATTGTTTTTTGTACACGTTAAGTTTGTTCGGCCGAACAAGGAATCCGCGCCTTGTTATCCCGAAATTTTCAAGCTCGAGTATCTTTTATGTCATCTGCTTTGAAACTCCTGCCTCTTTAACCCGCGCCGCGCCTTGTTATCCGGAAATTTTGACGCGCGCGAAAACTCCCTCCTCATCCGAAATCGGTGCCGCAGCCCAAACATGCGAAATCCCCATTCTACCCCTCAGCTGGAAATGCCGCCTCGATGTCGCGGTGTCAAAATCGGTGGGGGTACGCTGGTAACTTAACCTACATTTCGGACAAGCGCGTCCCTAAGCCATGGCTCCCCTACCTTCCCCTTCGCCCCCCATCGTACATCGAGGCCACCAAAACCTGTGAAACCCCATGCTCCTCCGCCGGCCTCCCGACCGCCGCCCAGCCGGAGACTCTCACCCGACGACATCGTCCACCGCAATAGCTCGCCGTCCCTCATCCATCGCACCGGATGAGGATCCGTCGTCAATCTCGCCGGCCCGCCGGATCAGCCGCCCCGTCCTCCACCTCCAAGGAGCTGCCCCAACATTCGCCTCGTCTATCGCGCCACCTCCATCCCCATCGCTCCATCTTGACCTGCCCCACTAGAACAGCAGCACCCTCACCAATTCCTCTGATGAAGTCGAGGCCAACTCGGCGCCACGAAGGAGGTTCTGCACTCATTGCTGCATTTTATCTTTAATTCGTTCTCACTAGGTTGCCGGTGCTCGATACCGAGCAACGATGGCGGGTCTCCATCGATGGCACCGTCACCGGCCACTTCATCCACGGTGTCTCTCCCCCATGTTGTTGCTTCCTCGGCGGTGACTTCCACACCGGCACTAGCTGCAGCTGCTTCGGCTCTCGCTCGCGCTGCTGCTGCTGCTCCGGCTCTCGCTCGCGCTGCGGCTCTGTTCTTGCTGTTGCACTACTCTTGCTTTCGTTTGTGCTGCTTCTCTGCTCTGCTATTGCTGTCGGTCACGCTTCTGCTCCGCTCTTGCTCTCGTTCGTGCGGCTGCTCTGCTCTTGCTCTCGCTCGCACTGTTGTTGTTCTTGCTGCTGCTGCTGCACGACCTCCGACAACTACAAGAGTTGCTGCTTTAGCACTCGCTCGCGGTGCTGCTGCACGACTTGCTCTGTGCTAGTGCATTCGCTAATCGAGCGTCTGCTAATTTAGATCACTGCTTCTCTGTTACTAATGCTCAAACGCCCTAAACATCTATTGGATGTTGTGCTAATAATTCAATAGTTTCGATAGTAAAATTCAGTTTTGACTATAAAGTTCAGTTTCTTCAATTAAGTTCAGAGTGAACAGTATTTACTGCATCTGCCGGAGCGGCCGTGGCGTGGCTGATGCGTTTTACATCTAGCACTTTTCGGTGATGTATTTTACATCATCTATTGCAGATAATATTAGAGTCCCACTTCAGATTAACGTTGTCTATCTTGTCCTGCTTCAACCTCGCCGCTGTACACCTCACCGGAGCTGCTCCAACGATGGAACCGTCCATCACAGTGGAGCAGTACCCTCGGAGCCATTTTCAGAGGCCTCAGATCATCTTCCCCGCCTCCGAAAGTCACACCAGCATTACCATCCTCCACGTCCAACCCAATGATGCTGAGGTCGACAAGGCTATGCCATAGAGGTTGTACACTCGTCGCATCACTTTGTTACTCTGCATTCATGTCGATCCCTCAAGGATCCTTTGCTATGGAACTACTATGGTACTACTATTCTAGCACTTTTTCCTTTGGTGTCTCTTTCAAAGAAAAAACTTAGGAATTTTAATATCCACTTGGACGTCCTTTTCAAATTAATATGCATGAAGAACATGACTAACTGCATTACTGGCATAATAAGATTCTTATTTTTTTTCATTTTCACATGGTTTGACTTTAATTTTACCATGTTTCTCCATTCCTGTGTTCTTCCAATTCATGTGAACCAAACACCCAGGTTGACAGAAATCGTATGTTTCCGAATGCTTTGTTTTGCACGTGCATTCCTATCCTATTCATGTGTTTTTCCTGTCCCTGCGTTTAGAGAATCCTCCAATTCTAAGGAGGCCTTACAGATTTACTTCATTTTTAGAAAGGCGTCAAAGAAAACTCTGTGTGTTATGTCCTGCTCCTGCCATGCCGTCATCCACCCCACCTGAGGTGCACCATCGACAGAAGCATTCACTGCAACAGAGATTCCCCCTGCAGACTTTCTTTTGCTGCCTCAGATCATCTTCCATGTTGCCGGCAGCCACGCCAACTACATTACCATCATCGACTAAGCAGATCAACCTGAGGACTACACAGTTCCGGAAGAGAGGTCACAGTCCTTCGTGTTTGCTTACGTTATACATCGGTTATTATTACCTGCTACTTTATCGTTCAAACTTGAGTTTTAAAATGCCCGTGTGTCTCATATGGAGGCAGTAATGAATAGTATATGTCTACTATCTGGTTCATCCGGGGTCTTCTATGTGGTTCATGTTGGGTGGGCAACAAACAGTAGATGACCCATTGCCTATATTTTTAAACTGAAGCTATAATCTACCTGCTATCATTAATTTTGGATCTATCCACTCGTTTGCTACCATCAGTCTTGATTTCTTCATGCACCCCTTAGGCCTTACAAAATCTAACTATTTTCTATTATGCATGTCAGTTACTGTACACAACCGTACTGAACATGTAGAGAAAAAGAGAAGACCGTTGCGTGGGAATATAATGTCATGCAGATGCCGCTCCATGGTGGGCGAAGTGGGCCCCCTCCCGCCATTCCAGATTGTATTCCAGAGGAAGATAACTGTTCAGATGGAGATTCAGAGGGACCCGACCACTCCTATTTACCACCTGAGGTGTTTGCTCTAACCTGGCATGCTGATGTTGGTCATATCATGCATATGGCACCTTGCATTGCTTACATTATACATCTTATATGTCATCAGCTTAGTTTAGATTTGCTTTGTGTGAATGCCACATGTTTGGTTTCTATATCATACTCCCACCGTTCCTAAATATTTTTCTTTTTAGAGATTTCAATAAGTGACAACATACAGAGCAAAATGAGTGAATCTACACTCTAAGATATGTCTATATACATCGGTATGTGGTAGTCCATTTGAAATCTATAAAAAGACAAATATTTAGGAACGGAGGGAGTATATGGGAATTATGCAATGCCATCTTCTTTAGCCAGGCATCATATACGTGAATCATGCAATGCCATCCTGTTTAGCCAGTCACCGTATATGTGAATTGTATTGTGCCATATTTTTTTCATAATGTATTCCATTTGCCAACAATGTTTATACATTCATCTACTCTTCCTGTGAATCAGCCAGTCGGTCGTGAGAAAATTTGGAGTGAAAACAAGGTCTTCTGAGCAGTCAGTGCTACCTGTCGATGCAGATTTCTTGCTGGTTACAGATAGCTCCTTGGAGGAGGATTCAGAGATACATGACCAGTCGTATCCCCCCCCGAGGTGCATGCTCTAACTTGGCAGGGTTATATTGCTCATATCATGCATATGGTGTCTTGCATTGCCATGCCATATGCTTAGATTAGAACATGCTTTGTGTAAATGCCTCCTGTTTGCTTTCTATATCAGATATGTGAATTATGCAAAGCCATGTTTTTCAGCCAGTTATCATAGATGTGAATTATGCACCACCATGTAGCCAGGCATCATATATGTGAATTATCTCATGCAATCTTTTTTTCATTGCGTATTCCATTTGTCGACAATCTGTGTATATTGAACTACTCTTCATGTGTATCAGCCATTTCAGCTGGTTATGGAAAAACCAGGAGTGAAAACAAGGTCTTCAAAGTAGGTAATGGTACCTGTTGAAGCATATATCTCGATGGTTATAGGGAGCTCCTTAGAGGAAGATTCAGAGACAGATGACCAGTCCTATGTCCCACCTGCTTAGTTGCAATGTTTATATTTCACATATCATGCATATGTTGTCTTGCATTGCTTAGTTTAGGCAGCATATGCACAATATTGAATTCCATCTGCTTAGTTTAGAGATCATACATGCGAGTGCCAGCTGCTTAGTATATGAATCAATTATGTCAATTATATCATGCCATCCTGTATACTTAGACAACATGTATGTGAATTATTTCATCCCAACCTATTTTAGAAAGACATCATATAGTTTTGTCATGTCATCCTGTTTAGATACTCATCATATGTTGAATTATGCCATTATATCCTATTAAGTTATCCATCATATATCTGAATCTGTGTCATGCTATCCTGTTTAGTTAGGCATCATATATGTGAAATTGTGTCATGCTGTCTTATTTGGTTAGACAACATATATGTGAATTACCACATATGTCTATCATACAATGTCTGTATGTTCAATTTATTTTCTTGTTTATTAGCCATTTGAATTGGAGGGGGTGATGGCAGTATCTAAGGGAGAAAAAACCCGTTCTTCACAAAAGACAGTGCTACCCGTCAATGCAGATAGAACCATGGTTGTACTGGCCCACAAACTAGCCCCACCACAGATAATTGAGACTCTTCCAGATTGCACACCTACACCATTGGGCAGAGAACCAGCTACAACCCATCTAACCCCAACCCTAGCGGATAGTAAACCACTTCTAGTTGACAAAGCACCATGTCCACCATAGAGTACCCCCACATGAGCAGTTTGTAAAGCAACTGCAGTGCCCAAAGCACGAAGACCACCACAGCGGACCCAAACTCCACGTTTAAAGCAGAAGATCAACTGTTCTCAGGTCAGATTCCGTAGCTATAGTCCATACTCCTTTGCTGTTGCATCACTGTATTTAGTCATACCAACTACTTTCGAATTTGAAGGATCCAATTGAAACTCCAATGGCGCAACAGGTATGTTTTAAACCTATTTCTTTAATTGGATTGTTGTTCTAACTTCTTGCTCTGTGTTGATTTCAGTTTCAGTTGTATAAACAATTATGTTCTCATGTGATGCACATTAAAAGTGTTGCCAATGCTGTGTAGTTTCTCACACTTGTCTATGCTGCTATGTCTTCAAAATATATGAGTTGAATTGTGTCTCTATCTTGATTTGGCAACATAAACTAGAATGATATGGACAATACAGTGAACATAGTACATAGATATATGTGTGTTTCATGTTGTTATTCTGTCCACCTTACTACTGAACCGGTTTACCAAAATGAGTTTCATATACTATATGCTAAACTTGTTATGTGTCTGCTTGTTTCTCTTGTTGTATGCGAATAGAATATTCGAGAGGAGCACCCCACTATGCAATGGTAGAGAAAGTAATGCAGATAAGGTTCAAGATAGTGAGTCAACCCTGTTGGTCTCCAAGAAAGGTGATAAAAATGATCTTGTAGACAGTGAGAAAACCCCACAGTCCTACGTTGATGTAGTGTTCGAGTTACTGGCTAGTACTGTTGGCACAAGCTCTTCGAACTCGCTGCCTGAATCACTTCGGCTTCTTCAGTCTCAACTACAAGCTAAAAGGCATCAGCCAGCTGTGCTGCAGCAAGAAGCCGACGGACTAAGGGATTACCTGCAGAATTCACATGCATACTTTCTTGTGTAACAGCAAGTGCTGGAGGATTTAAGCGCCAAACAAGAGAAAGTTAATAAGCTTGCTAAGCATCTTGCCAGCATTATGGGTACCCAGGATATTGTTTCTTGAGCTCTTATGAAGTGGTTTTAGTTCTGGACTTGTTTTGCTGCGGCGTTTATTTGCACTGGTCACCAACTTTGACAACCAGTGTATATGATATGCTGCTTTGTTCCCTATATTTGCACTGGTGGCGAACTTTGATGCCCAGTGGATGTAATATGTGTAATAGCCGTGATAGCCTAGCGTAAGTTGCTTGCTTATTTATTTCCTTGTTGTCTTGTTTATTTGTTTGCTTCTAGTTAGTGCGTTTCTTTTTCTGCGGTTCGCTAGTGGCCGCAATAACCTGTTTTTTAAAACTAGGCCACAATAACCATGGGCTACATATTTAGTGTAGTTACCATGGGCCTCCTACGGGTGTAGCGACCCGACCTTAAACGGTCAAGTCTCTGTGCTTTAGTGTCATCCCTGGATCGGTAATGCTGACACACACAGTACTCGAAGGATTTATAACAGAGTAGCAATCACACACTTATTACATCGAATGTCTCAAAAGAGAACTTATTACTATAAATACGGCTTAAGGCCATCGAAAAACGATAACAACGGAAGACTTGGAAGATAAAGTGAGTCCATCAACTCCAACTTCATAGCTGAGTGCATGACAAACGACCTATCGCATCTTACTCCTCGTCTGAAAAGTCTGCAACATAATACGTTGCTGCCCGAAAACGGGTCAGCACATGGAATATGCTGCCAATGTAACACAGTAGAGAAATGAATAGATAAATGCTATCGGTACATGCATATATGGTTGGTGGAGGCTCTATGGTTGTATGGTTTTTGCGAAAAGCCAATTTTCCCTGCAACAAAGGAATATATTTTATTTAACTATCATGGTGGTTGAAACATTGAGAATGGTACCCCCATCTCAATCCCGATTCAAAGTAATTAACATCCCAACAAGTTAAATTAGAGTGATGAGATACAGTAGGATAATCCAAGTACTAGATACTCAAGATGTCCATAACCGGGGACACGGCTAACCATGATTAGTTTCTACACTCTGCAGAGGTTTGCGCACTTTTCCCCACAAGACTCGATCTCCTCCGTTGTGTTTCTCGCACTGCACGGTGTTTGAGAAACGGATGACCGAGACACAGTCTTTCAGAAGCATTAACTCTTTACTCCGGGTGGACAGTTACACCTACTTTCCCTCTACATCTGCTAGCCCACCACTGAAAGAGGTCACACAACATACTCAACTATGCCAGAGCCCATAATGGCTTGTGGCTACACACGGAAGTTTCTAGCATGAATAATCTTTTGATCCCTTTGAGCCTGGGTGGCGGACCGTAGGAGGATCACACGGTATATCCCCGGGATCTCCTAGGACAACACTGGTATATCCCCAGGTGCCCAAAACAAGCAATCAACCCAGATGTGTATTAAAGTTGCCACCTTAAGTTGAACCATTAATTAACAATCTCAAATCTGTCATGGATACACTCAAACCCAATCCACTTCTATGAGCATAGCATAGCAATATAAGCATAACGTAGAAGTAACTCCCAGTGTTTGATAATAAAATAGGGCAATAGGTTCTACCTCATCATCTAGTACCCAATACCACAAGTTAATCACATCCTAATCAGGCAATGTTTGGGGATTGGAACTAATGCATAAAAACTGGGTATGAAGAAGTATGATCAATGTGTTACTTGCCTTGCTGATGATTCGCAAAACCTAGAGACTCGTAGTAGCACGCTTCACACTCCGAGTGATCTATCGCAAACAAACAATAGTATACATAAGCAATCAAGAAAAGATGCACGGGTAAAACCCAAATAAGAAGATCTAACCAGGAAGTTCAACTTAAGAACTCCGGTATGCAAAAAGAATCAAACCAAACGGAACAACGAAACACAAACTGCGAAAGAAACAAGATCCGAATACTAATCTGGACTGAAGTCAAATTTTACAGTACCAAAATCTTGTTCAAGTTGGTTAAGCGGAAAGAGGGTTTCGAGACGAAGATCTAGGCGCTTGAATCGCCCGATTCCGATAAACGAGCGAAAAGATAACTAAAACTAAGATTAGGACAGAAATCGCGATCGAGAATAATTGCGGAAAACCCTGGAAAAAGAAAAACTGACAAACATGCTAACGAACGAACGTTCGCTGTCTGTGTCTAATGGGTGAACGGTGTCCGTTAAAACGAACTTCTGTTATTTAACTGAACCGAGAAAAACCGAAACAAAACTGGTCTAAACAGAAAAAACTAAGGTTTACAAAAAAACTACTCGGTTTTTACCTAACCAAAAAAACGGCGGCCGGATCAGATCGGAACGGCGGCTCCGGCAGACGGGGCTGCGGGCGATGGCGGGGAAGCGGGCGCGGGTGGCGGCGGCAGTGGTGGCTGCGGGCTGTTGCGGCTGCGGCTGCGGGAGGCGACGAGGCGGGGTGGTGGCGGTCGAGGCGGCGGGGCGGTGGCATATAAAGGCGGGGGGCGGCTTGGGGAAGGGGCAAGGGGAGGCCGGGTCGGCCACGGCGGCCGGCGGCTGCGTGCGGGAGGTGGAGTCCTCCCGGGATCGGGGACGTTGCGTGCGGCGTGGGCCGGCTGGGCTTTCGGCCCTGTCAGTTCGAAGCGAAAGTTATTTTTAATAACTCCGACAGGCAGAAAAACAAATAAAAGAAAAACTAAACGGACTCCAAAAATCCTAAAATAAATTTTCCCCGTCCTCTAAAAATACGCCAGACAAGGTGAACATTTATTTGGGCCTCTAATGCAATTTTGTAAAACGCAAAATTTTCCTAATTCAAATAAAATAGCAATAAAATTCCAAATAAAAAATTAAAAAAAATACAAATTGATTTTAATATTTTCCCCTAATATTTCATTTATTTCGGAGAAGTCATATTATCTCCTCTCATATAATTTTAATATGAAATATTTTCGGAGAGAAGAAATAATTAAAACCAAAGTGATCCTTTTTCCATATTTGATAAAATTCAAATATGACAAACGGTGAAATCCCCAACTCTATCCGAGGGTCCTTGAGTTGCTTAGCACTTCGAGGATCGCAAAACGGAAATGCAATAAAATATGGTATGCATGAATGACCTATGTATAACATTCCAAATTGAAATTTTGGGATGTTACAAACCTACCCCCCTTAAGATGAATCTCGCCCTCGAGATTTGGGTTGGCTAGAAAATAGGTGCGGGTGGTCTTTCCGTAGATCATCCTCTCGTTCCCAAGTGGCTTCATCCTCGGTATGGTGGCTCCACTAAACTTTGCAAAACTTGATAACCTTACTGCGAGTAACTCGGCTAGCAAACTCGAGAATCTTGACAGGTTTCTCCTCATATGTAAAATCACTATACAATTGTATTGCTTCCAGAGGCACTGTATCTCTCAGAGGAATATCGGCCATCTCAGGATGGCACTTCTTCAATTGGGAAACGTGAAACACATCATGAACTCCTAACAATCCTTCGGGTAATTCCAACTTGTAGGCAACCTCTCCCATGCGTTCCAAAACACGGTACGGTCCTACAAATCTCGGGGCTAACTTTCCGTTAACTCCGAAACGCTTAACTCCTCGTAGAGGTGACACTCACAGATATGCTCTGTCTCCAATTTCAAAGACTACCTCCTTGCATTTCGAATATGGATAACTCTTCTGTCTGGACTGAGCTACCTTCAGTCTATCTCGAATCAGTTTAACCTTCTCTTCGGACTCCTTAATCAAATCCAGTCCAAACAACTAGTGGTCTCCAACTTCATCCCACATCAACGGTGTTCTACACCTTCTTCCATACAGGGCCTCGAACGATGCCATCTTCAAACTGGCCTGGTAGCTCTTGTTGTACGAGAATTCTGCGTAGGGCAAGTTATCATCCCAACTAGATCCATAGTCTAGTGCACAAGCTCTCAACATATCCACCAAATCTGATTGACTCGCTCTGTCTGTCCATCTGTCTGCGGGTCAAAAGTTGTACTGAACTCCAACCTGGTTCCCAAAGTCTAATGCAGCTGGTGCCAAAACTTTGAAGTAAATTGTGTTCCTCTATCTGATACGATGGTCCTCGGAACTCCATGCAGACATATGATCCTGGTCATATATATCTTGGCCAACTTCGCACTTGTATAAGTGGTTTTCACTGGGATAAAGTGAGCTACTTTGGTCAAGCGGTCCACTACTACCCAGATAGAATCATATCCTGGTCGGGTCCTGGCGAACTTACTAACATGGGTGTCCTAAGTACCTTAGTGGGCAACTTATACTTATCCACGAATCCCCTTGATATGTATGAATGTGATGCACCAGTATCGAAAAGAACAATTGCAGTAAACGACTTAACCAAAAACTTACTGATAACTGCATCAGGCTGCTCCTCAACTTCCTCCATGTTCACGTGGTTACTTGTCCCCTATTGAAAGGGTTGGGCTTCTTCCCAGCACTTCCATTGCCATTGCCGTTCTTCAATTCCGGACAATCGTTGGCGTAGTGCCCAGTCTTCCCGCACCTGAAGCAAGTAATGTGACTTTGATCCTTCTTGGCGGGTGTGGCTGGGTTAGAGCGGTTCTGATTGTTGTTTGCTCCATTCCCATTTCCAATTCCTTGGGCCATTATGATTATAGGAACTTCCTCCATTGTGAGTGTGGCCTCCATGGTTATGGACAAGTCCTCCCGAGTTCGATGTGAGACGGAGCTTCTGCTGAGATCCTGAATTGTACTTCCCCTATCCATACTTCCCCTTGCGATTCTCAATCTTCTCCTGCTTCCCTTCAATCATAAGAGCCTTGTCTACCAACTCCTGGTAGTTGTTGAATGTTGCCGCCATCAACTGCATGCTCATCTCATCATTTAGCCCTTCCATAAACTTCTCCTGCTTCGCGGCATCTTTGGCCACATCATCAGGGGCATAACGAGATAGCTTACTAAACTCATCTACATACTGAGCCACAGTATGATTTCCCTGGCGCAAGTTGCGAAACTCATGCTTCTTCATGCTCATAGCTCCAGTGGATACGTGGGCTGTGCGGAATGCTTGCTGAAACTGCTCCCAGGTGACATTGGCTATAGGAAAAGTGGCTGTGTAATTCTCCCACCATGCGGCTGTTGGTCCATCCAATTGGTGTGTGTCAAAACGCACCATCTCTGCATCTGTGCAACCTGCGTTGGTCAACTCCCTTCTTATCATGCGCAGCCAATCATCAGCAACTATGGGCTCGATGCTACTGGAAAACACCGGCGGCTGCAGCCTCAGAAAACGGACTAAGTTGTCAACTGGAGGTGCTGGCGATGGGTTATTGTTGTTGTTGTTGTTGCCTTGGTCCTGAACTAACATCTGCATCAAGGTATTCTGCTGCTGGATCAACTGAGTGAGCTCCGGTGGGAAAGCAAAACCGGGGTCACGTCTCGGAGGCATCTGATGGGTTTAGGGGGAAGAGTTTAGAATAGAAAGAGGTCTAGTGAGAAAGCACTACCCATATGCACATGATACAAATACAATCATATCATATCACTCAATCAATCAAGCAAGGGCATACAAACGGTCTAGAACTATCGTTAAAAGTGCTCGGACTATTACTATATACATGGGGGAGAAACTACTAGTCATATGGTGGTCATCTAGGAATATTGCTCGGTGGAAGACTCCATGATATCCGCTCCAGCTTCGTCTTCATAGTCATCATCACTATCGTCGGGGTCAGAGTCGGTGTCGTCGATGATGATGTAGTTCTCCGGACAAGTGGAATCGTCGTCCTCTCCTCCTGGCGCAGGGTCTCCCATGAAAACTCCTAGTTTCCTTGTTAGATCGTCATTCTTCTCCACTAGTACGATGATTTCCTCCTCATAATCGTCGCGTGTAGCCTTGAGTTCCTCTTCTAGCTCGGCGATCCTTGTCATTTCCTTCTGCAGATCCATCATGCTTGCGCACATCTGGTTCTCCTGGCGTTGAATGTGCTCGTTTAACTCCTGGATGAATGCTGCAATGGATCTATCCCTCCTGGTGCTGATCATCTCCCATTGCTCGTCTCGGTGCCCACATATCTGGTATATAGTGTCCTTCAACTCTTGTTTGTAGACTTCTCCAATACGTCCCATAACAATGTGGGCTGCCATGCTCTTGCCTAGACTCCAGGTGGGTGCATCAAAGGAAAACTCTATAGGATCCGTAACTGGCATGAATGTCCTTCCTGGAATTTGAACTCGAAACATCCAGCACTCCTCTTCTGGTAAAGTGGCGTTGTAGGTCCCGGTGAAGCTTGGTATTCCAATATTCAGGTACCTAGTGACTTCCTCCAAGTGTCGTCCAAAAGGTGTGTCTTCATCCGGTTGTGCAAACTTGTTCCTCGTGTCCGCCATCCTAAAGAGTAGAAAATGGAGAGGAGTCAGAAATGAGTAGAGAAGAGTGACCTATGGCTTTTTTTCTTAGTGGTCGTTTCCTACATTCAGCGTGTGCTCTGATACAATCTTGTAGCGACCCGACCTCAAACGGTCAAGTCTCTGTGCTTTAGTGTCATCCCTAGATCGGTAATGCTGACGCACACAGTACTCGAAGGATTTATAACAGAGTAGCAATCACACACTAATTACATCAAATGTCTCAAAAGAGAACTTATTACCATAAATACGGCTTAAGGCCATCTAAAAACGATAACAACGGAAGACTTGGAAGAAAAAGTGAGTCCATCAACTCCAACGGCATAGCTGAGTGCATGACAAATGACCTATCGCGTCTTACTCCTCGTCTGAGAAGTCTGCCACATAATACGTTGCAGCCAGAAAACGGGTCCGCACATGGAATATGTTGGCAATGTAACACAGTAGAGCAATGAATAGATAAATGCTATCACTACATGCATATATGGCTGGTGGAGGCTCTATGGTTGTATGGTTTTTGCGAAAAGCCAATTTTTTCCTACAACAAAGGAATATATTTTATTTAACTATCATGGTAGTTGAAACATTGAGAATGGTACCCCCACCTCAATCCCAAATAAAAGTAATTGACATCCCAACAAGTTAAGTTTGAGTGATGTGATACAGTAGGATAATCCAAGTACTAGATACTCAAGATGTCCATAACCGGGGACACGGCTAACCATGATTAGTTTGTACACTCTGCAGAGGTTTGCGCACTTTTCCCCACAAGACTCGATCTCCTCCGTTGTATTTCTCGCACTGCACGGTGTTTGAGAAACGGATGACCGAGACACAGTCTTTCAGAAGCATTAACTCTTTACTCCGGGTGGACAGTTACACCTACTTTCCCTCTACATCTGCTAGCCCACCACTGAAAGAGGTCACACAACATACTCAACTATGCCAGAGCCCATAATGTCTTGTGGCTGCACACGGAAGTTTCTAGCATGAATAATCTTTTGATCCCTTTGAGCCTGGGTGGCGGACCGTAGGAGGATCACACGGTATATCCCCGGGATCTCCTAGGACAACACTGGTATATCCCCAGGTGCCCAAAACAAGCAATCCACCCAGATGTGTATTAAAGTTGCCACCTTAAGTTCAACCATTAATTAACAATCTCACATCTATCATGGATACATTCAAACCCAATCCACGTCTATGAGCATAGCATAACAATATAAGCATAATGTAGAAGTAACTCCCAGGGTTTGATAATAAAACAGGGCAATAGGTTATACCTCATCATCTACTTCACAATACCCACAAGTTAATCACATCCTAATCATGCAATGTTTGGGGATTGGAACTAATGCATAAAAACTAGGTATGAAGAAGTATGATCTATGTGTTACTTGCCTTGCTGATTATCTGCAAAACCTAGAGACTCGTAGTAGCACACTTCGCACTCCGGGTGTTTTATCGCAAACAAACAATAGCATACATAAGCGATCAAGCAAAGATTCACGGGAAAAACCCAAATAAGAAGATCTAACGAGGAAGTTCAACTTAAGAACTCTGGTTTGCAAAAAGAATCAAACCAAACAGAGCAACGAAACACAAACTGCGAAAGAAACAAGATTCGAATACTAATCTGGACTAAAGTCAAATTTTACAGTACCAAAATCTTGTTCAAGTTGGTTAAACGGAAAGAGGGTTTCGAGACGAAGATCTAGGCGCTTGAATCGCCTGATTCCGATAAACGAGTGAACAGATAACTAAAACTAAGATCAGGGCAGGAATCGCGATCGAGAACAATCGCGGAAAACCCTGGAAAAAGAAAAACTGACGAACAGTGTAACAAACGAACGTTCGCTGTCTGTGACTAACGGGTGAACGGCGTCCGTTAAAATGAACGTACGGACAAACATCCGTTATTTAACCGAACCGAGAAAAATAGAAACAAAATCGGTCTAAATAGAAAAATACTAAGGTTTACAGAAAAAACCGATCGGTTTTTACCTAACCAGAAAAACGGCGGCCGGATCGGAACGGCGGTGGCTCCGGTGGACGGCGGCTCCGGCAGACGGGGCTGCGGGCGACGGCGGGGAAGCGGCGAGCGGCAGCGCAGGCGGCGGCTGCGGGAGGCGATGAGGCGGGGTGGTGGCGATCGAGGCAGCGACATATAAAGGCGGGGGCGGCCTGGGGAAGGGGCAAGGGGAGGACGGGTCGGCCACAGCGGCCGGCGGCTGCGTGTGGGAGGCGGAGTCTTCCTGGGGTCGGGGACGGTGCGTGCGGCGTGGGCCGGCTGGGCTTTCGGCCCAGTCGGTCGGAAGCGAAAGGTTTTTTTAAATAACTCTGACGCACAGAAAAACAAAGAAAATAAAAACTAAACGGACTCCAAAAATCCTAAAATAAATTTTCCCCGTCCTCTAAAAATACGTCGGACAAGGTGAACATTTCTTTGGGCCTCTAATGCAATTTTGAAAAACGCAAAATGTTTCCTAATTCAAACAAATACCAATAAAACTCTAAGTAAAAAAAGAAAAATAAAATACAAATCGAATTTAATACCCCCCCCCCCAATATTTCATTTATTTTGGAGAAGTCATATTATCTCTTCTCATGTAATTTTAATATGAAATATTTTCGTAGAGAATAAATAATTAAAACCAAAGTGATCCTGGTTTCCATATTTGATAAAATTCAAATATGACAAATGGTGAAATCCCCAACTCTCTCCGAGGGTCCATGAGTGGCTTAGAATTTCGAGGATCGCAAAACGGAAATGTAATAAAATATGGTATTCATGAATGACGAATGTATAACATTCCAAATTGAAAATTTGGGATGTTACAACGGGCCGTAGAAACAATGGGCCTTCTAAGGGCCGTAGAAATAATGGGCCATCTATAGGCCGTAGCATCAATGGGCCTTCTATGGGCCGTATGATCGATCGGCCAAACATGGGCCAACAACGGACCGCATTATGGGCCTTAAATGGGCTAGAGTTGGAATCGTCCGTTCATGGGCCGACCATAACGGGCCGTCATTAATCAGCCGTATTTGATGACGCTATGAGAACAGCCTAACGGATTAACGGGCTACAAACGGGCCGACTATAAGCACGTGATGAATTTGGCCCACAATCAGAAAAGGCCAGTAACAGGCCGTAAGTAACCGAATGCTAGAAATGAGCCCAAGAATAAATGGGCCCTAAGAAGGCCGAAAGATAACATGGGCTTGAAAGGGCCCATTGGAATAATGGGCTGATAATCGGTATAAAGTGATGTACTGTTCATTACGGGCCAGTTTCACCACGGGCCGTTAATGGGCCAAGAGTTACAAAGTGCCTCATATGGGCCGAAAGACGTCATGGGCTAGACATGGGCCAGAAGTTACAACGGGCTGGAATCATATTGGACGGCCCAGATGACGCCACTGGGCCTAATTTTGATCGGCCATAATGGGCCCTGGGTTTGCGGGCTGTAAATGGGCTATGTGCGAACAGGTCATTGAAAGGCTTTCCGTGGGCCGGCCCGCTATCTTGTGACCAAGTCAAATGGGCCGACCATTTCATAGGAATGGGCCTCTGTTAGGCCATGCCACGTGTTGACGTATCATTTGCGCATTCTTTCCAGTGAGTGGATGACGTCTGTCCCAACGGTGAGCCGACACGTGTTTCCTCCAGCCAATGATAATTTTACACGTGGAAAATCCCCATTGGTCCGGGCTGTTAACGGGTTATCGGATCCAACCGGAACCCGATAGCTTAACGGCAACCCGTTACGGTGGATGCCACATGTCGGTCACCCTTGACGAAAGCACTTCTATGACGCGCGATTTATCATCATGGAAGTGGACACTTCTGTGATGATAATTTTGGTAATGTCATGGAACACTTCTACGACAGCACAGGTATGGCTATCTTGATTCTATCATAAAATCGTCATGGATGTACATGCAAGACAGAAAACATGACCTACTGTGACAAGCACGTATCATCACAGAAGTGTATTTTTTTGTAGTGCTATCGACAAGTTTACAAATTAACCGGAAGTAGCTGTCGTGAGAAAGATGACTGCACAGTCAGCTATCAAATTCTTGAAAGAATTGGTGTGCCATTTTGAAGTCCTGGCAAGGATCATTACTGATAATGGCACCCAGTTCACGGGTCACGCCATCATGCAATATGTTGATGCGCTCGGAAGCAAGGTCTCATTTGCCTCTGTCGCGCATCCCAGAAGCAATGGGCAAGCTGAGAGGGCAAACGCTGAAGTGCTGTGAGGACTCAAGACAAGAACCTTTGATACGCTGCAGAAGCATGACATGAAGTGGATCGATGAGCTGCGTGTAGTTTTCTGGTCCCTCAGAACGACACCAAATCGAGCTACCTGGCAGACTCTCTTCTCCCTAGTCTATGGGGCAAAAGCAGTTATCCCCACGAAACTCATTTACAGGTTACCTCGAGTGCTTGCCTATGATGAAGTAGTGCAACATCAGCACCAGCGCGACGACGTTGTGCTACTCGAGGAGAACCGTCTCCGGGCTGCTGCGCGTGTTGCACGCTATCAGCAAGCCCTGCATCACTATCACAGCCGCATGGTTCATGCCGGGTGTTTTGAGGAAGGCGACCTTGTCCTTAGGCGCGTTCAGTCCGCCAAGGGTACAAACAAGTTGACGCCAATGTTGGAAGGCCCTTACCGGGTAGTTCGAGTCACCAGACCTGGCGCAGTCCGTCTGGAGACCGAAGATGGTATTCAGTTGCAAAACTCATGGAATAGTGAGCATCTCCACAAGTTCTAGCCGTAAGGCGCGGCTGTCGGGCCCTGCCCGGCAGCCACACTTTTGTATAGGCCTTGCCTCAGTTGCATGTACCCCCTTATACAAAGCCAGGCGCAGACCCTGAGCAACAGAGAAATAAACGAAGTGCTGGGGGGGGCATGACGAAGTTGCATGCATGCATGGGCATTTCAAGAGCATTGCATATAGATAAGGTCGCATCGTGCATCATTCCCATCTACATAAGGCTGCAGGTTCATGCCGTGAGCTTGGCCTCTACGGGGAGTTGGGAAGATGGACTACCACTGCGACCTCCGGCAAGACAAACAGATAAGTTCTACCTCTTGTCCATAAGTGTTCTGTAAGCTGAAACTTGTGCATGAGAAAACCTCGACGCTCTTTGAAACTTTGGTGCACCCATCTCTGGACTTGAACTTTGCTTCAGCCAGGATGGTTGCAGTGGCCTTTGGTGAAAAGAGATTGGTGGGGGGCTGGTTCCTTTATTTTTTGCTTGATAGGCTTAGTTCTCCAGCAACAAAATAAAAAGGGTACCGGCAGGATAGCCTGTCGGGGAAAACTTGTTTATTTAAAATAAAGGGGCATTTCGCCTCTGCATGGACATATATATGCCCGGGTTCCCGGCAAGGTTCATCTTTTTCATTAATATGCTGATCATACAAGTTAAAACCTTACAAAACACAGACATGGGCTTGAGAGATTACATTATTTGAACTAAAATCTGGCAAGTGCCTACAGATTTAAGATTCAAAGAAGATAAGTGCCCCGTGATGCCTTTGCCATTGTCCATCTCCTTCAGGAAGAGGTCGAGGAGGCTAGAGGCAGACCCAGCTGGGATTCGGCATCGCTCCTCAGCAAGGAGGAGGAAACTGGAGGGCAGGCGCGGATGGTGACACTGCCGGAGGACCAGATGGGGGACATAGAGTCACCGGCAAACATGACTCATCAGAACGGTTGTCCCCGTTCTTGACGCATCGTGGGTTGCCGCCGCCGTCCACATCACTGCCACCCGAAGACCTCAGCACGATAGCCGCGCCAGACACCATGCTCTTTGGTTTATCCCACAGAGAGCATGGTCGTCCCCAACGGCCCTGATATCAGAAACCACCGCATGTTTCGAAGACGTGTATGGGAGCAAAAAGCCCTCCTGCACGACAAGAGGATGACACCCAGGGGGAGTCAGGTTCGCCTTTGCTGGCGGCGAACCCTCTCCGTGACCGCTCCCCAGCGTCGCGAAGGGAGGAAGAATGGGGAGCAACAGACTACCACGCCTTGTGCCTACTACAGGCCTCGGCATGGTGTCGTTCGCGTCCCCTCTCACTAGAATCAAGGCTACAGGTGACCTGACGACGAGCGCACCGAAGTCGCCACCTCCGGTGTTATAACCGCACCGCCCGAGTACTCCCTTGGGTCCATGTGAACCTCTAAACTGGAGCAAGGGGCCTGACCCCAGGCTCTTCTCTTCAACATAACCAACAAGAGGTAGAAAACGGAGTAGAAGGGATGCAAAGATGGATGACTCCGATCGCCCCTCGCCCCTCCTTTTATAGGCGGGCCGAGGAGGGGAGCCGCTCCCTCAACAAGCGATCACCGCCCTCCTCCGCCAATTCGAGAAGACCGGGCCCTTACCTTGATCCTCTCCCGCACCACGCGCCTCCGTTACCTAACCACGCGATGCATGCAGCATACATGGCTAAGGATAAGAGCGTAGTGGGAAGAGTGAATTGGCAGTTTCTACCCCATGCGTTAAAGTCATTCACGGGCCATTACAAGGGTGGCTCCACCACGATTGGCTTTACACGGCATGCGGCAAAAACGGAAACTGGCCCGGGCACAAGAGTAATGAAGAAGCCAAGGAAACCCCAAGGGGCCAGCCTCTTCCGTACCCCTATCTGTGCAATTAATAGGGCCTACCCCGACGACGCTCCGCAACGCCTTTGGGGCAGGCCCGGGGGTTTCTGTCGGTGCAACAAATCCTGGGTCAGTTGCCCAGACTGTGCACTGGCACGGCAGCAAGATAACAGCGCCAAGATTAGGCCAAAGTGCAAGAGATCAAGATCTTTAAAGGACCAACGTGTAGATCAAGAGGACCAAGACTGAGCGAGAGAAGTAACAAACCACCAGGAGAAAAGCCTCCCTTGCCAGGCAGGTGAGCCTGGCAAGGACGTGGTCGCCCCGGGAGAAAACCTCCAAGACGCCTCGGCAGGGCCTACCAGGACCCGCAGAGGCGGCGCCACCTCACCAAACCACTTCACCATGATGCACGTCGTCGATCAATGCGGTGTCGAACCGCAAAATGACTAAGTGGCAGCCATTTGCCACATGGCAGCCTCTTTCTATAGGAAATACCTACAGGTGACACCCGTCCTGCGACATGTCGAGCGAGCAGGCACAAAGCTGGCAAAACAGCTCGGCAAGGCTTGTCGGGCAAGCGATGATGTGACGTTGAGCGACGCATTTAATACGGTCTGTCAGCCTGCAGAGTTAGGTATGATAGCACTGTTCTCTATCTTATCACTGCATAATGACTAATTTGCCCCTATGGTGACCCCTTAGTCTATAAAAGGAGGATCGATGCAACCGTAGAAAGGGTTGGACCCTATGTTAGCGAATCCATCCCACATTTCATACGCACGTAGACGTTTCTCCCTGAGGCAACCCTGCCGAGAAAACGTGTTGCGACCACCACCCTTTTTCCACCATCAATCCACCAAAGCAGGAGTAGGGTTTTACGCCTCACAGCGGCCCTAACCTGGTTTAAACTCCTCGTGTGATCTCTACCGTGCTGCCCCACACTCTTCTGCTCTTTTTGCAACGTGTCGTCCCCCCACTGAACCAGCAAGGGACCTTTGGCCCCATAGGTGGCTATGGTTTCCCACAACACATAGAGTGGGACTAATGCCCTTAAGATCATCAAGAGTATATCCAATATCAGCTCGGTGCTTCCTTAGAATTTCAATAATCTTTCTTCTTCATGTTCTGAAAGGTTAGCACTAATAATAACATGATATATCTTTTGATAAGCATATTTCAAATTGTTTGCCAGTTGTTTCAATTCAAACACGGGATCACCTTTAGGTGGAGGAGGACCTCCTAGAGTTTCAATAGGCAAATTGTGTTTAAGAAGAGGACGTTGTTCAAAGAAAATCTTGTCTATTTCGTTTCTTTCATGCATATGTAAATCATTTTCATGGTCTAGCAGATATTGTTCTAAAGGATAAGTAGGAGGTACATAGATAGAAGCAAGACCAATTATTTCATCCTTATTAGGCAAATCTTTTTATGAGGTTTTCTACTAAACTTGGAAAAATTAAACTCATGAGACTCATCACCAAAGCAGACACCGACTGTTTGTTTCTCACAATCTATTTTAGCATTGACGATGTTCAAGAAAGGTCCACCAAAGGTAAGGAGGCAAAAGTCATCTTGTGTGGAACCAAGAACAAGAAAATCAGTCGGATATTTTATTTTCCCACACAAGACTCCAACGTCTCTAACAATCCCAATTGGTGATATAGTATCTCTATTGGCAAGCTTAATAGTAACATCTATGTCTTCTATTTCAGCGGGTGCTATGTCATTCATAAATTCTATATACAAGGTAATAAAAGGAATAGCACTCATGCTAGCACCTATGTCACATAAACCATGATAACAGTGATCTCCTATCTTACCTAAGGCAACAGGCATGCCAACAACGGGTCTATGTTTATCCTTTCCATCGAGTTTGGCAATTATAGCAGCTTCATCACAAAAGTAAATAACATGCCCATCTATATTTTCTTCCAGGAGATCCTTAACCATAGCAACACTAGGTTTTATCTTAATTTGTTCATCTGGTTTAGGTGTCCTAATATAAATTTTCTTGACCACAGTTGAAACTTTAGCATGTTCCTTCATCCTAACAGGGAAAGGTGGTTTCTCAATATAAGCAGTAGGAACAACTGGATCAACATTATCAACAATAGTTTTATCTTTAGCTATTACTGGTTCTTTAATTTCTTCTTTAATTGGTGGGTGATATTTAAACCACTTATCTTTAGGGAGATCAACATGAGTAGCAAAAGATTCACAAAAGGAAGCTACTATCTTAGAGTCAAGTCCATATTTAGTGCTAAACTTTTGGAATGCATCGGTATTCGTAAAAGATTTAACACAATCAAACTTAAGCTTAATACCTGACTTTTTACCTTCGTCGAGTTCCCAATCTTCAGAGTTGCGTTTAATTCTTTCTAAGAGACCCCACCAGAATTCAATAGTCTTCTTCATAAAAGAACCAGAACAAGAAGTATCAAGCGTGGATCAATCATTATGAGAGAGCCGAGCATAAAAGTTCTGAATAATGATTTCTCTTGAGAGCTCATGATTGGGGCATGAATATAACATTGACTTAAGCCTCCCCCAAGCTAGAGCGGTACTTTCTCCTTCACGAGGCCAAAAATTATATATATAATTCCGATCACGACAAACTAGATGCATAGGATAATTTTTTTGGTGAAACTCCAATTTCAATCGATTATAATTCAAGATCCAATATTATCGTATAGCCTATACCATGCCAATGCTTTTCCCTTCAAAGATAAATGGAAAACCATCTTCTTAACTTCATCTCCGGGGTAAACCTGCAATCTTAAACAATCCACAAATTTCTTCCACATATATCAAGTGCATATCAGGATGTTTGGTTCCATCTCCTGCATAAGGATTAACTAGCAGTTGTTCTATCATACCCGAAGGAATTTCATATTCAATATTTCCAGTAGGTGCAGTAGGTTGAGGGGTAACTAATTGTGGTTCTGGTCAAGGTAAAGATACCCCGAACAAACCCCTCAAAGGACTGTTCTCCATAGTAACAAGTGACAATAAATTTCAGCACATAGTAATAATTTTTCCTTACCAATTTCCACTAACCAAGAGCGCTTCACTCCCCGGCAACGGCACCAGAAAATAGCCTTGATGACCCACAAGCATATGGAATCAATTGTATCCTTTTCGATAAGTAAGAGTGTCGAACCCAACAAGGAGCATAAGCAAATCACAAGTGGTTTTCAGCAAGGTAATGTCTGCAAGTACGAAAATTGTAACTAACAGAGTAGTTACATAGCAAGATAATTTGTAACGAGCAAGTAACGGTAATAGTAACAAAAGTGTAGCAAGGTAGCCCAATACTTTTGAGGCAAAGGATAGGCCAAAACGGTCTCTTATAATAGGCAAAGCGTTCTTGAGGGTACACGGGAATTTCATCTAGTCACTTTCATCATGTTGGTTTGATTCGTGTTCGCTACTTTGATAATTTGATATGCGGGTGGACCAGTTCTTAGGTGTTGTTCTTAGTTGAAAAAACTTCCTACTTATGATTAACCCCCTCGCAAGCATCCGCAACTACGAGAAAGTATTAAGAATAAATTCTAACCATAGCATTAAACTTATGGATCCAATCGGTCCCTTACGGAATAGCGCATAAACTAGGGTTTAAGCTTCTGTCACTCTCGCAACCCATCATCTAATAACTACTTCACAATGAATTCCCTTATGCCCAAATATGGTGAAGTGTCATGTAGTCGACGTTCACATGACACAACTAAGGAATCAAAACATACATACTATGAAAATATCAAACACATATCAAATTCACATGATTACTTGCAACATGATTTCTCCTGTGACCTCAAGAACAAAAGTAACTACTCACAAATGATAATCATGCTCAAGATCAGAGGGGTATTAAATAGCATAATGGATCTGAACAAATAATCTTCCACCAAATAAACCATATAGTAATCAACTACAAGATGTAATCAACACTACTAGTCACCCACAAGCACCAATCTATAGTTCTGGTACAAAGATTGAATACAAGAGATGAACTAGGGTTTGAGATGAGATGGTGCCGTTGAAGATGTTGATGGAGATTTCCCTCCCCAAGATGGGAGAGTTGTTGGTGATGATGATGACGATGATTTCCCCGTCCGAGAGGGAAGTTCCCCCGGCGGAATCGCTCCGCCAGAGGGCAAAAGTGCTCCTGCCCAAGTTCCGCCTCAAGAAGGCGGCACTCTGTCCCAAAAGTCCTCTCCTTATTTTTTCTAGGTCAAAATGACTTATATACCAAAAGATGGGCACCGGAGGTGGGCTGAGGGGAGCACAACCCACCAGGGCGCGCTTGGGTTCCCTGGCGCACCTAGGTGGGTTGTGCCCACCTGGTGGGCCCCCTCTGGTACTTATTGGCTCCAATATTTCTTATATATTTCATAAAAATTTCCCATGAAGTTTCAGCTTATTTGGAGTTGTGTCGAATAGGTGGCCTGACGTAGCTTTTCCAGGTGCAAATTTCCAGCTGCCGGAATTCTCCCTCTTTGTGTGTACCTTGCATATTATGAGAGAAAATACATTAGAATTCTCTAAAAAGCATTATTATGGATAAAAACATCATAAATAAAAGTAGGTGAACATGATGCAAAATGGACGTATCACCCACTAGGGCGCGCCTAGGGGTAGGCGCGCCCTGGTGCCTTGTGGGCACCTCGGTCATCCCCCTGGGATGGTTTCAGTGCCAAAAATTCTTAAATATTCAATAAAAAACATGTAAAAAGTTTAGGTCATTTTGAGCACTTTCATTTTTGGGCACTTCTAAAAGGGTATTCATGGCATTTTATTGTACTTAACTAAAAATAATAGAAAATATAAAGTGAGTGCAGATGGTTGTGCCTACTAAATTCATCCACCGGATGCCTCTTGAAAATAATCCATTAATAAGGTTGGTCAAGTCTTATTAACAACTACTTCCGATTAACATGAAACCGAAGAATCTTCATAAAACACTAAGTTACGTCAATGGGGATATGCATCTCCCTAGTTATAAGTGTTTCATATTTCTTATTGATAGTAAGAAGAGGAATTTGAAAACTCCCAATATGTTCAATAACATGAATATCATTTACTTGAAACTGTTTCTTCGGAAAGTGCACCTTATGTACATTACCATTGATATGAAAAGTGACCTTGCTTTTGTAGCAATCAATAACAACCCCTGCAGTGTTCAAAAAGGGTCTATCAAGGATAATTGGCATGTTGTCGTACTCGGGCATATCAATTATAACCAAGTCTGTTAAGATAGTAACATTTGCAACTACAACGGGCACATCCTCACAAACACCGATAGGTATCACAGTTGATTTTTTAGCCATTTGTAATGATATCTCGGTGGGAGTGAGTTTATTCAAATCATGTCTTTTATATAAGGAGAGAGGCATAACACTAACACCAGCTCCTAAATCACATAAAGCAGTTTTGACATAATTTCTTTAATGGAGCATGGTATCTTGGATCTCCTAGTGTCTTAGGCACTCCATCCTTAACAGTTTTTGCAAGCATGGTGGAGATTTCTGTTGGGGAATGTAGTAATTCAAAAATTTGCCTACGATCATGCAAGATCTATCTAGGAGCAAGATCTATCTAGGAGAAGCATAGCAACGAGTGGGAAGAGTGAGTCCACGTACCCTCGTAGACCGAAAGCGGGAGTGTTAAGTAACGCGGTTGATGTAGTCGAACGTCTTCGCGATCCAACCGATCAAGTACCGAACGCACAGTACCTCCGCAATCTGCACACGTTCAGCTCGATGACGTCCCTCGAACTCTAGATCCAGGTGAGGCCGAGGGAGAGTTTCGTCAGCACAATGGCGTGTTGACGGTGCTGATGAACTTACTGACGCAGGGCTTCGCCTAAGCACTACAACAATATGACCGAGGTGGAAATCTGTGGATGGGGGCACCACACACGGCTAAGAGATCAACTTGTGTCTCTATGGGGTGCCCCTCCCCCGTATATAAAGGAGTGGAGGAGGGGGCTAGCCGGCCTCATAGGGCGCGCCCCAAGGGGGGAATCCTACTCCTACTAGGAGTAGGTTCCCCCCTTTCCTAGTCCAACTAGGAGGGGGAAGGAAAGGTAAGAGAGGAAGAAGGAAAGGGGGCCGGCCCCCTCCCCAATTCGGATTGGGCTTGGGGGGTGCCCCTCCTCTTGGCCGCCTCCTCTCCCTTCCACTAAAGCCCATGAAGGCCCATTAAACCCCCGGGGGGTTCGGGTAATCCCCCGGTACTCCGGAAAATGCCCGGACCTATCCAAAACCTTTTCGGCGTCCAAACATAACCTTCCAATATATGTCTCGACCATTTCAAGACTCCTCGTCATGTCCGTGATCACATCTGGGACTCTGAACAACCTTCGGTACATCAAATCACATAACTCACAATACATATTGTCATCGAACATTTAGCGTGCGGACCCTACGTGTCGTGGAATTGTCACGGCAGATGTCCTAGTGTGAGGACTTATCACGAGGCCAACCCATCTATGTGGTAGCTTGAAGGGGTTGGTCGGAATCGAGAGACATGAGGCAGATCAACACACAAGACTAGGATTTAGACAGCTTCGGGCCCCGGGAAACATCATCCGGTAATAGCCCTACATGCGGTTGGTGGCTAGGTCTCATTATGCTCATGAGGGAGTCGCCGCATAAGCCGGCTCCCCTTTAGTTGTGTCTAGCCTTAGCGATTTTTTTCTCCCCTCTTGGGGTGCCCTGCCCCTCCTTATATATGTTGAAGGGGCGGGTTACATGACTAGTCGTAGTAGGATTAGGATTACTCTATTACAAGTGGAGTCCTTGTCTTGTTTCCTTTGTAAGGGAATATTCCTTATGCTTTCCACTTAAACCAGCCCACCATAACATGAGCCGGCCTTCCGGGTGTTGGGCCTTGTCGTCCGTCTGACCCGCCCGCCGGGTTAATAATGAGTCGCCAAGATCAGGCAGGTTACCCATGAGTCGCCAAGCTTCGGGCGAGTCACCAGTGAGTCGTTCCCTCCATCCGGGTCATACATCCGGTGGGTTACACCGCGGGGTATATCCCCGACATTAGCCCCCAGTTTAATTTGGATTTATCCATGTTAAACTGATCATGTAAAACAAACAGAAGAACAAATTTGATAGATTGTGCTCCGGGTTAAAAATTCTTGTAAGCCGGCACCTGATCATCCTTAAGTCCTTGTCATTTCCTTCTTCTAGAAAATCCAGGTTGATAGGCCACCGTTTGAAAGTGCGTTATATCGACTAGAGGGGGGGTGAATAGGCGATTTTTATGAAATTCTTCACTGAGGAATTTGCTGGTGATGAATTTCCTTATCGAAGAACTACTAGCAACGGAATAAGTACTCAAAAGTAAACACAACAGAATACAAGCATAGTCATCATGATAAAATGAAGACAGGCACAGAGTACAGGAAGCGTAATCACAGGATAACACAGGATGAAGACAAACAGACTGAAGAAATTGAGAAAGTCTTCAGTCAAAGTCTTCAAACACAGATATGAACAAACATACAACACAATTATGAGGAAATGAAAGAGTTGAGGAAATAGAACCAGTAAGCTCGGTGAAGACAATGATTTGGTTGACCAGTTCCAACTGCTGTCTCAGTTGTACGTCTGGTTGGAGCGGCTGCGTATTTAAACTCGAGGACACACAGCCCCGGACACCCAGTCAAGGACACTTAGTCCAAGACACCCAGTCCTCACCGTATTCTCCTTGAACCAAGGTCACACAGACCTCGTCCAATCACTCGTGGTAAGTCTTTAGGCGACTTCCAAACATTCACAAACTTGGTCACTCAGCGATCCACAATTCCTCTTGGATGCTCTAGACCATGACGCCTAACCGTCTGGAAGAAGCACAGTCTTCAAAGGTAACAAGTGTCGGATCCACTCAGGATCAATCTCTTTAGTGATGCTCAATCACTTGGGGTTTGTAAGTGTTTGGGTTTGGGGTTTTTGGTTTTTCCTCACTTGATGATTTTCGCTCAAAGTCCTCGGAGGATGGGTTGCTCTCAAATGAAAAGTGTCGGTTTCTCTCAGAGCAGCCAACCAGCTAGTGGTTGTAGGGGGCGGCTATTTATAGCTTAGGGAGCAGCCTGACATGATAAGACATAAAATCCCTTCAATGATATGACCATTAGGTGGATAGATATTTTGGGACACCTGGCGCATAGCACAGCAACGGTCGGAATTTTGAGTAGCAAAATCCTCAGGGCTATCATGTTCCTCACTGTGTAGGCAATCCGCACTGGCGAATTCCTAACTCCTCAGTCAGGACAAATTCCTCAGAGACCAAAAGAACTTTGTCGAATTTCGGGTTCCGGCAGACCCTTGAGGTTCGAACACTGGGGTGCGCGCGGAGATTTCGCTTCCTACCTACCTGCACCCCTCCGCCTCGCTAAGATCTAAGCGATGGAAAGAACAACACAAATGACACAAGGTTTATACTGGTTCGGGCCACCGTTGTGGTGTAATACCCTACTCCAGTGTGTGGTGTGGTGGATTGCCTCTTGGGCTGATGATGATGAACAATACAAGGAAGAACAGCCTCGCGAGGGTCTGCTCTTGGCTGGGGCGATGAACTACTGGGAGGAGCTCAGTCACCCTTCTCTCTCTCTCTCTCTCTCTCTCTCTCTGCTTGCTTGCTTTCTCTTGCTTGGGTACTACCAGATCTCTTCTTGTCGTCCCCCCTACTCTGTGGGTGGCTGGTCCTATTTATAGAGGCCCTGGTCCTCTTCCCAAATATCGAGCGGGAAGGGAGCCAACAATGGCGGGCTAATATGAAGGGGGACAGCTAGTACTAGCTATCCTAACAAAAGTAGTCTTCGCCTGCACAAAGCTCTGGTGGTGACACCGTCTTGGGCTCCACAATGACCTCCATCTTGTAGTCCTCCTGGTCTTGGTCTTGTTGCACCGAAATGGCAACCTTTGCCTGATGCCTCGGTACTCCGCGGCTGCGCTCGCTCCCTTTGCACCAAAGAGGAAAGGAGGACACTGCGCGGGCTGGCACCCGCCTGGCGCCTTTGGTCGTCATGGCTTGCGTCACGGGCACCTCATGAGGTACCCCGCCTTGATTTCTCCGCCTCCTCGTGAGCCAGCCTGATGAGGCCGTGCCTGAGGAAGCTTCGCGTCGTCCGCCCCGCGAGGCTTGGCCCCTCGTGAGGGTCTTGGGTCTGTGTTGGTGAAGATGGTCCATGCTGGGCCCCCCTTTGAGCCACGCCGCAGGCCGCAGGAAGGCAAGTCTGGGGACCCCCGTTCCTAGAACGCCGATAGTAGCCCCCCGGGCCCAAGGTGCGCCTGGACTTGGCCGTGCAGGGAGGCGGAAGGGCAGGAGCGAAGCGCCGCGGGCCCTAACAGCCTGCGGCCTTGGGCACCGTGTGGCGGTTAATTGGGCGTGGGCGTCTCCTCTTCCCCATGGCGCCTCGGCAACCGCACGGATTGGACTAGTCCCTGCATGCAAAGCGGGTCATGATTACCTGCGATCATGGAGGTTGGCGGTTGGCCTTCGCCGGCCATAAGTACGGAACGGCGTGTGCCCTTCCAGTTCATCCCCCCTTGCTTCTCCTTCTTCCCGGTCCTTGCTCCGTCTTGCTGTGATGGCTCCGATCCGCCGGTTCTCGACGGCAGAGAAGGGAAAGGCTCCCCGAGAGGAACCTGACCTGCTCTCGCCGAAGAAACGGCTCGTCCCCCATGGCCTGGATGAGGGGGGCCCTTCAGGTGGTGCCGAGGCCTCGGTGCGAGCGGGCACCGCCGGGGTTCCCGCTTCCCTTGTATGCCCACATCGAGGGCCCTGAAGGAGCTGATGCTGATCGCCACGGGCGGCGCCGCCGTCGGCACCGACGGGTCACGAAGGTGTGGGTCGTCCCCCCTGGGGTCCACACCGAGGGTTCCTCCCGAGAGCTCGTGGTCCACGTCGCCATGCCTCCTCAGTCTTGGATTCGCCTTCCTCCCTTCTTCGCCTCCATCGTCCCGCAGGGGGAGCCCCTGGAGCTTTGGCTGCAGCACGCCGGCTGCAGCACCCTCGCGGCCGAGGCAGAGGTCGCGGTCGTTGCCCCGGGTGAGGTCTTCATGACTCGAGGCTGGAGCGAAGTCGCCCGGGTCTGCAGGACAAGAGGCGCCTTCGCGATCCACTTGGAGTACGACGGTGCTTCGGTGATGTTCTTCAAGGTCTTCGATGCGGACGGGCGCCGGCTGGAGTGCTGCCCCGGGAGAGGTGGCCGGGACCCTGCTGCGGTGAGGACTAGGCCCGCCGACCGCTCCCTTGGCGGCTCCTCAGGCAGTGGTGGCGTCGGAGGTTCCAACGACTCCGGTGAACTCTTCGCGACTCCGGAGATGAGCGACGACAGCTACGAGCCCCTTAGTCGGCGCCGCTCCTGGAGCAGGGCGGGCTCGTCAGGCCGCCGCCGACTCTGATCTGGATGGGGTTGGCCCCGGTGCTTGACGGCCCACTGTTGATGATGGCATCTTTTGCAGTGGCGCGTGTAGTTAGCGTCCCTTTTAGGGTCTGTTCCCTACGAGGAATCAAAGACGTGCCCCGTGGGGGCTTGTAAGGTGCCTGTGATCCTGTTTGTTAATATAACCCTTGTCGTAAAACTGTGCAAGTTGCTCATTCCGTCTTAGCTCAGTTCTCCCTTTCGAACCTCGCGAGGGCTTGGTGCTCTACGCCGACAGGTCCCAGTCCCAAGGCGGCATCAGCCGTCGCTGGTATGCCAGGTCGCGATGCCGTGGTCAAGGCCAGGAGGTGAGCAACCCGGGGTCTGGTAAGAGCCCCTGAGTCGCGATGCTCAGGAGGTCCCCTTTGGCGCTCAAGCAGCCGTCGTTCGGTGAGAAAGGAGAGAGGCGTCGCTAACATGGGATTGCATTAGGTGCGGGGATGGTGCCACGGTAGCTGGTGCTTCCGGATGGTGACTTATCTCGAGAATCAGGGACCGCTCCCTGGTGTGTCGCCGGGTCCGTGCACCGGTAGGCGCGAGGTTGCTCGGCGAGGTCCTCACGTGTCCCTCCCCTCTCGCCTTTGCTCCCCTTTCCGCTCTACGTCCTCGGGTCCCGGCCCTCGAGCGAGTCTCAGCTGTCGCTGGTATGCCAGGTTGCGATGCTGTGGTCAAGGCCAGAGGGTGAGGGCTGGAGAGCCAGTAGGAGCCCTGAGTGGCGATGCTCAGGCACCCCCCCTTTAACGTGCAAGCGGTTCGCACAGACGAGAGTGAAGGAGACGCCGCAAGGGCCTTGCCTGGCGCAGCTCCTTTAGGAGATCCTGTAGATTCATCACAGAAAGAACAAGGGGTTGCCATGACAATTGATAGTCAGCCGTTGGTTGCTTCCGAGGGGCGATGAGGCACTGAAGGCTTGACGAGGTGGCACCATGCGGGGCTGCCGCGGCCAGAGCTCAGCCATTCAGGTTTGTCGGCGTTGCAGGGATGGACCCATGCGCAAGCGTCGTGCCGTTTGAGAGCAGTTCCGTCAGTTGGCGTCAGTTGGGCTGGCAGCTAGGTCAAACACATTAGCCGCGCAGGAGTGGATTCATTCAAATAGATGCTGGGAAGGCGGACGTCACCGGGTCTGGCCCGAGTGACTTGGGGATCATGCAGCCTGAGGGGCGCCCCCAACAAGGTAAGCTAACAACATGAAATAAACGGGATACATGCCGCAGGGATGGACCCACTCGGCCTGGGAATAATGCAGCCCTGGGGGGGCGCTCCCAGCTAGAAGTAAAACTTGAAAGATGTCACCTGAAGATGTTGAGGACGAAGGAGTGTTGGTGTAGCAGACTCAGTGGGCTGCAGAAGCCGATCCTCACGAGCCACCAGGCCCAGGGGCCTCAGGAGGCTCCGGAGGCGCTGGTGGCTCCCTGCGGGCCATCTCCATCTCCGCCAGGGCTGCGGAACGCCTGGCCTCTCATGCTTCCATGATGCCCCTCATGAGGCGCTGGTACGTGACAGCCGCATTCGGCAAGCCGTAAGGCATGCGAACACAGCTGTGGGGTGGACCTCCGCAGCGCCCCACTCGCGAGGGCCAGAGGCGCTCCAGAGAGGCGACTCAGTTGAGCCCTGGTATGTCGATGCAGATGCGCAGCCCACCATCCTCGCTTGGATGGGGAGCCACAGCTGGCAGACGGCGGCCGCCTTTCTTGGGCCTTGACTCCTGTAGCTCCTGAATGGCCTTGCTGACGAACTCCTGAGGGTCTGGCTCTCCTTGCCTTACTCCTTCTTGAGGGAAACGTGCTTCGAAGCACGCCTCCACGTGGTGCCCAAGCGCCTCCCTCGTGACCCTAGCCAGGTCGGTGGCCCTCCAGGGAAGAGCCCCCGAGCCCTGCCTGAGGAGGGCGCCGGGCGCGCTTTCCTATGCGACGGAAGGAGGTTCCCCCTAGGTGGGCACGGGCCCAGAGGGGCCTGCCTCCTGAGGGACCGGGCCGGACAATGCCTTCTTCTTCTTGGGGGAGGTCTCGGGAAGCCTCCTGCTTCCGCGATTCGGGTCTTCCAGGGACGCGGCCTGAAAGGCTCGTTCCAGGGAACACACCGCGTCATTCTCTTCACAGGGCACCGTGATGACTCCGCCACTTCCTGGCATCTTGAGGACGTTGTAGCCATGGTGAGTTACGGCCATGAACTTGGCCAACGCCGGGTACCCAAGGATGGCGTTGTACGGCAGGCGTATGTGGGCGACGTCGAAGTCGATGTGCTCGGTGCGGTAGTTGTCACGTGCCCCGAAGGTGACAGGGAGGCGGACCTGCCCAATCGGGACCGTGGTTGGCTGAAGCTGGCTGTAGGGCACTTGGAGATTGTTGAATGTTCCCACGGACAGGACGTTGAGCCCTGCCCCGCCGTCGATGAGGGTCTTGGAGACCACCACGTTGCTGATGATTGGGGAACAAAGCATCAGGAGGACTCCGGCTGTAGCCGCACACTTGAGCTGATCTGCTGAGCTGAACATGATGGCGCACGCTGACCACCTGAGAGGGCGCGTGGCTTCAAGCCTGGGGAGGACTGCATTCACTTCGCGGGCGAACTGCTTGAAGATGCGTTGAGAGGCTGGGGCCTGAGCCCCGCCCAGGATGCAGGCGATCGCGCGCGGCTCCTGGAAGCCCCCAGCCCCCTCGTCTTGGTGGCGGTCCTTGTTTCTCCTTGGTTGCGGCTGCAGCGGAGGGAGGCCTGCGTTTCCATGCGGGCGATCCTCGCGAGGCTGATCCCTCCAGTCTCCCTCGCGAGGCGGGTCTTGCCAGCGATCCTCGCGAGGTTGATCACGCCACCCTTGGCGCGGGCCATGGTCTTCCCAGCGTCCTGCGTTCCTTCCTCCTCCTCGACCGTAGCCCCGGTCACCGCGGTCGGGGCGACGGCCGATCCTTCCTTCCCGCACGGCTCGGAGCTCCTGACATTCGTTGGTGTTGTGGGTGTGGAGGTCGTGGTACACACAATACCGGCTGCCCTTGGAAGGTTTGGGCTGATCTCTTCCCCGCTTGGTGTCTGGTTCTGCCGCGAGCACGGCAGCCCCCTTGCGCTTCACGTCCTTGGCCTTGGGCTTCTTCTCTTCTGGGTCTGCGGCAGGCAGATCGAGGAGGGAGAGACGCCCTTCCTCAGCCCTGGCGCACTTGGTCGCCAAGTTGAACAGCTCCAAGGAAGTGCACAGGTCTTCATGCATCGCCAGCTCCTAGTTCATCTTGACATCGCGGACACCGTCGGAGAAGGCTGAGATGATGGCCTCCTCAGTCACCTTGGGAATCTTGAGGCGTGCATTGTTGAAGCGCTGGATGTACTTCTGCAGGGTCTCCCCGGGTTGTTGCTTGATGCGGCACATGTTGCTCACGGCGGGTGGCCGGTTGCGAGTACCTTGGAAGTTGGCGATGAAGCAGGTGCGCATCTCGTCCCAGGAGGAGATCGTGCCTGGAGCCAGGTTCAGGAGCCAGGTGCGGGCCCCGTCCTTGAGTGCCATGGGAAACCAGTTCGCCATGACCTTCTCGTCTCCGTTGGCAGCTTCGATGCCCAGCTCGTAGAGCTCGAGGAACTCCGCAGGGTCAGCCGTGCCGTCATAACGAGGAGGCAGATCCAACTTGAATTTGTCGGGCCACGCGACGCTGCATAGCTCGGTGGTGAAGGCACGGCAGCCTGCTGTGGCCACGGGAGGCCTTGGGTGACGTAGAGCTTGGTCTTGCATGTCCCCACGCGCTATAGCTGGGTCTTGACGCGCGGGAGCAGGAGCATGGTCGCGATGTGCTGGAGTAGGGAGCGCCCGGGCAGCTTCTTGCGGGCGAGGGACTTCTTGGCAGCTCTGCTCTTGCCGCGCTGGCACCTGACGGAGCGGGTTCCGCCCAGGGGCCACGCGCCTTGGAGCCATGGTGCCTTCTTGTGGAGGAGGTGGCCGGGCGCCGCCGGAGCTTCATCGCCCGCGCGGGGCAGGGTGCGGTGCAGCGGAGCGGACGGCGCAGGAGAGCCCCCTGCGGCGCGGACGAGCTCGGCGACGCGGTCGAGCCATTCTTCGTAGACGTCGTCAAAGGGACGGTAGCGTAGGAGCTCGTTTGCCGCGATGAGCGCAGCTCGAGCCTCCATGGGTGCGCGGAGCGCGCGGGGTGAAGAACCAGCTGGGGTGAGCGAGGGAGTAGTGGTGCGGCCGTCTTTGCCGCACGGACGGATGCTGAGACGATGCTTGCTGCTCGTCCCCCGCCGGGCCGGTGGCAGCGTTGACGGCAGATGACGGGGAACGGCGAGGACGCCCGCCAATAGGAGCCGTCTGGGCGACGCGGGAAGCGAGAGCGGCCCGACACTCGGCGCGGGCCTGACGAGCGTCAGACATGGGCGCGATGGTCGGAGGAGAACGGGGCGGTGGAGATGAATTCCGGTGCACCCCTACCTGGCGCGCCAAATGTTGGATTTCGGGTTCCGGCAGACCCTTGAGGTTCGAACACTGGGGTGCACACGGAGATTTTGCTTCCTACCTACCTGCACCCCTCCGCCTCGCTAAGATCTAAGCAATGGAAAGAACAACACAAATGACACAAGGTTTATACTGGTTCGGGCCACTGTTGTGGTGTAATACCCTACTCCAGTGTGTGGTGTGGTGGATTGCCTCTTGGGCTGATGATGATGAACAATACAAGGAAGAACAGCCTCGCGAGGGTCTGCTCTTGGCTGGGGCGATGAACTGCTGGGAGGATCTCAGTCACCCTTCACTCTCTCTCTCTCTGCTTGCTTGCTTTCTCTTGCTTGGGTAGTACCAGATCTCTTCTTGTCGTCCCCCCTACACTATGGGTGGCTGGTCCTATTTATAGAGGCCCTGGTCCTCTTCCCAAATATCGAGCGGGAAGGGAGCCAACAATGGCGGGCTAATTTGAAGGGGGGACAGCTAGTACTAGCTATCCTGACAAAAGTAGTCTTCGCCTGCACAAAGCTCTGGTGGTGACGCTGTCTTGGGCTCCACAATGACTTCCGTCTTGTAGTCATCCTGGTCTTGGTCTTGTTGCACCGAAATGGCAACCTTTGTCTGATGCCTTGGTACTCCGCGGCTACGCTCGCTCCCTTTGCACCAAAGAGGAAAGGAGGACACTGCGCGGGCTGGCACCCGCCTGGCGCCTTTGGTCGTCATGGCTTGCGTTACGGGCACCTTGTGAGGTACCCCGCCTTGATCTCTCTGCCTCCTCACGAGCCAGCCTGATGAGGCCTGCCTGAGGAAGCTCCGCGTCGTCCGCCCCGTGAGGCTTGGCCCCTCACGAGGGTCTTGGGTCTGTGTTGGTGAAGATGGGCCATGCTGGGCCCCCCTTTAAGCCACGCCGCAGGCCGCAGGCAGGCAAGTCTGGGGACCCCCATTCCCAGAACGCCGACAAACTTTGTCTCTGTCACTGAAGAAATTGACTGAACTGTATGAGATTTCTAATGGCTTCACTCGAAGGGATTGGTAGGTGTAGGATTTTGAGTTGAGCATCACATGGAAATTTTTCCTTAGTATTTCCTCGACCCCCTTTAACAGTACGGTGTTTCCTATGACTCAAGAAAGAGAAAAACAAAACTATGAACACGAAAGTCTTCAAGCTTCATATTTCTCGCATGAATATGAAGTCTTCATGGACACACCAATTTCTTCCCTTTCAAAGTCTTCATGAAAGTCTTCAGAAATACCAAAATCTTCAGTCGAAGATATTCATTTTTAGGGGTCGACTTTTCTTGTAAATATCAAACTCCTCATAGACTTATAGACCTGTGTACACTCACACACGCATTAGTCCCTTAACCTATAAGTCTTCAATACACCAAAATCACTAAGGGGCACTAGATGCACTTACAATCTCCCCCTTTTTGGTGATTGATGACAATATAGATTAAGTTTTCAACGGGGATAAACATATGAAGTGTAAATACTGATATTGAGGAATTTGATTGCAAGATATAGAAGAACTCCCCCTGAAGATGTGCATAGTGAGGAATTTGCTTTTGAAGCAATGCACACTTGAAGAGTTGAATCATGGAGATCTCCCCCTATATCTTGTAATTCATACACGCATTTAACATATAATATGAAGAATTTGAAACGCATGATGAAATATGGTGCCTGATGAAATTCAGCATGCGTGCAATAATATTAACGAGGAATAAGCATGCAGAATAGTGCATCAAGAGTATCAGAGCACAGTGCATCAAAAGTATCAGAGCACCATCGGGTTTAAGATTACAACTCGATCCAATAAAGTTTCAGAAGAATGAGAGTTGTAACTTAGCAAAAAAAATCCCATATAGTAGACCCGCTTGAAGACTAACTCATATTTCTCCCCCTTTGTCATCGAATGACCAAAAGGATCGAAAATGAGGACCAATGCCCTTGAAGATAATCATGTTGATGAAGGAGCGCCAGCGTTGTTGGGGTCGTTGGTTGATGTAGGGCCTGCCGCAGTGTCGTCCAAATCTTCATGTTCATCAGTGTCGCGTGATGAAGAATATGAGCTGGCCACCAGAGAAGGAACCTTGACCTTCTTGAATTTCTTCGGTGGAGGTGCAGACCAGTCAAAATCTTCATTAAGACACATGTTCTTCAGATCTTCTTCACCATATAGATGTGACAGGATTGCCCAGGTGCGACCGAAGACTTGATGGAGGTAGTAGTGGTTTTTCTTCACTGCATTGTGTGTGGCAGTCATGTTGTGAAGAAGTGAACCAAACTGACGCTTAACCCATTTGTGATTTCGATCCACCTTCTGGTGAAGACTAAGCAGAAGTTCACGGTCAGTCATCACGCGCGGAGCAGTGGCTTGAGGAGTGGACTTAGGTGCATTGGCAGAGTAATGTGTGGCAGAGTCATCATTGGTGGAATAAGATGCAGCTTTGCAAAACTGACCATCCAATGGACGAATGCCTTCAACTATTACAGCTGGTGCCTTGCCCTTTCCATCAACTAAGGAATATGTCTGCTTGAGGACTTCAATTGGGGGCAAGTAGCTGAGATGATTCTGGAAATCAGCTTTGTAGTTGAGTGAAGACCTTGTCCTGAGGAATCTCATGATCCAAGGTGCATAAGGCTTCAGCTTAAACGAAGACAGTGCAACATTGGCCATAGTCCTCATGAAGAAATCGTGATAATTGACAAGAATGCCATGAACGATGTTGAATACCAGATTCTTCATGATGCCAACAATTACCTCATCAGATGAGTCGTGGCCTTTGATAGGACTGATTGTCCTCGTAAGAATATGATAGACAGTTCTAGGCACGTACAACAATTGCTTCATGAGGAATTTGGTTCTTGGTGCTTGACCTGGCTTCAAAGGTTTCATCAGCACCTGCATGTAATGATTTGTGAGCTCAGGTTCACTTTAGATGCAGCGAGCTTCTTCAAGGGGAAGACTGAATGGTAGAGCACGAAGCAATTTAGATGTTGGTGCAGTGTAGTGAGTATTTTCAGACATCCAGTCCAGCACCCATGAATTCACATCTTCAGCATCTCCGGTGATGTGCAGCGTTGCATAGAATTGAAGAATCAGTTCTTCATTCCAATCGCAAATGTCAGAGCAAAAGTTGAGCAGCCCAGCATCGTGAAGAACACTGAGGACTGGTGTGAAGCACGGCAAAGATTCCATATCCACGTGAGGAATATGCCCATGGTAGAAAATCTTCTCCTTGTTGAACAGCACTGAGGAATAGAAATTGGCTTGACTAGCAGTGCAGAAACGCCTCTTCCTAATGCGAGCAGAGTCATATGGGTTGTAATCTTCGAAGAATACATGCTCGCTGAAGAAATCATCCGCTGAACTTTTGCTTGCGTGAGAATGGATCCTTTGGCTTCGACAGAGGAGTGTCAGTGAGTTGAATCACGACCTCAGGAATCTCAATCACAGGTTCTTCAGGCTGAGGAATTTCTGGTTCCTCCTCAGTGGCAGTCTGCGTAGTTGGTTGTTCAGCAGCAGCAGTTTCTTCAGCGCTAGTGGCTGGAATTTCCTCATGGACAGATGCAGTGGGATGAGTTTCTTCAGAGCCCATGTGAACAGTTTGTGTGGGGGACTGAGGAATTTGCTGTAGAGGAGTGAACATTGGAGAGTTTGGATGCTGACTTTCCCATAATTCAATTTCTTCATCCAATGGTTCAGACGAAGCAGCAGAATGAGTTTCTTCATCAGATCCTCTCGGGATCACATATTCTTCATCAAAAGGAACAAGGTCCTTTGATGGCCTGGTTGAGATGGGAACAACATCAATCGGATGTGCAAATGAACTTGTCATAGGCTTCATTTTCTTCGGAGCTGAAGAATCTGAAGCAGCTGATGCTTTCCTTTTCTTCACTGCAGCATGCTCTACTGCCTTAGTCTTCTTCACATCCGATGCAAATGGAAGGATTGAAGTTGAAGTTGGTGCAGGAGAAGCTGAGGAATCTGGTTGATTTTCTTCAGGTACAACTGTTGCAGTTGCCCTGAGTTCTTGAGTTTCTTCAAGCACACCACTAGTGGGTGCCCTGGCAATTTCTTCAGCAGCTGGAATGCAGTCATCAGCCCTAGAACTCACATTATCTTCAGCAGCCTGATTGTCATCAGCGGTGCTGGCATTTTCTTCAGTAGGCTGAGCAAATGCTTCAGCCTGAGGAATTTTCTGTTGCATTGGGGCTGCAACATTGGAAGTGAAGTTATCCGCAAGTTTCACAAAACGAACCTTGGCTCCAAGCCAATCAGCGCGATATGCTTCAAAGTCATCACCGAGTTTCTTAATCTCAGTCTGAGTAGTGACAAGTTCTTCAGTTGTCATAGAGACAACGTTTTTCTTTAGATAGCGCTCTTTCTTGTAATGCGCTTTCTTGATATGCCTGGCCTTCTCAAATTTCCACTTTTCTTCTTGAATGAAGTGGGTCAGCATGTGACTCTGGCCAGGAGTCAGCTTGAAGTCAGGCAAGGGAGTGTTGGGGTCCTTGTGCCAATCATCAATGTAGTCGAGGATCAGCTTGGGATCCAAAAGCAGTGGCACCTCTGATCCTTTGGCTCTAGCGGCCCTGACTTGCCTGTCTCTGATGATTTCTGCAAGTTCATCATCATCAGCTTCGTCTTCATCAGACGGCACTTGGAAAGCGACTTGCTTCTTTTGAGGACTTGGGCGTGGACCTCGTCCAGCAGTGGCCTTTGTCTTCAGAAGTGAGGGGCCAGCTGAGGAACTAGCTGAGACACCTGAGACAATGGAGATGCCGGCAGTCCTTTGGCACGAAGCGAGATGCACAGGTGCTGAGGATTTGGTCGGAACAGCTGAAGGCTTTGGCGGAGGAGCTGAGGACTTTGGAGGAATAGGAGCAGCATGAGGAATTGACCGTGAGGGCGTTGATGATTCTGGCCGTGAGGGCATTGCTGAGGAAGCACTTGGCTTGCGCGCATGCTTCTTTGACATAGCCTTCTTTGGCTTGACAGCAAGGACCTCAGCATAGGCAGCAGCAGCAGAGTCTTCATTGAATTTCCTCACTGCTTCTTTGGCTTGCTTAGCCATCTTGCCTTGGTGCTTGGCCCATTCATCAGGATAGTCCTCACCTCGCTTGAGGCAGGTGGGATCAGCGATTTGGCCAGGTGCCAGTGATGCTCTTGGGCATGGAGGATTGAGTGCGAATTTGTTCATATACATAGGAGTGACATATCTGTACTCCCTCCATTCTCTTTCCCATCTCCTCTCTATCTTCTGAATGCGTACTTTGCGCTCATTCTTGGTTTCCTCAGTAGGTGTGCAGTACCCAACATATATGTCATCAGGGATTTCAAACGTTGTATTTACCTCAGGCCTCTTTCCTCCCTTCTGTGGCCTTTTACCATCAGCCATTTTCTTCAGTTGAGGAATTTGAACAATTGAATTCTCTGAAGAAGCATGCAACTTTTCTTCGAGGAACGCTGCAAATGAGTTAAGTTGATAAGAACCTAGTGATTCAGCAGCTGACATGTGTACCTATGAACAGAGTATAGTTGCGAGGAATTTGGAGAGGTCATATGCGTTCTCAGAAGGTTTTTCAAAATGAACAAGTTTGAGGAATTTAACCAGATGAGTCTTGAAGATTTTCACTAAGCGTTCTTTGTCTTAGGTTCCAGAGTTGTATAGATCGAAGATCCACACAATTGAGGAATCTTGAAGAAAAATGATGCTTAGATAAACGAATCAAGAACAGATGACTTTGTGAGGTGTTCAGTGTGTGAAGATATGAAGAAAAACACTTTTGAAGATTTTGTAGATAATCATTTGAATCAACGAGGGAAGTAAAAGTAACTTTTATTTACCCTGGACGAAGAACACGACGAACTGGAGTGAGGAGATGTGAAGTTCGTCTGTGCAGATCTTCCACGCCCTAACTTGGCGGAGGAAGACGGCTACAGCGGCGGCTGAGTGAAGATGTCCGCGGTCGGCGTGAGTACGTCGGCGACGAGGTCGAGGCAGTGAAGCTCTTCCTCACCGGCGGCGATGAAGTAGCGGCGGCGCTAGGGTTTGAGAAGCTCGAGCTGGAGAGAGAGGTCGAGCAGAGTAAAAGAAGTGAGGAAGGGAAGGAGGGGTATTTATAGCCACGGTGAAAAACTGCTCGCCCGAAGAAATTGGACGAACGTGCCCCTGACCCTTCTCATTCGCATGACATGTGTCACCCACGTAGTGAGTGGTGGAGATCGTGTTAGATCGTGGGTGAGCGGATAAGTGTATCGTGGGATGCGGAACTGTTTGAGCGGCAAGACCGAAAATTTCGATAAGATAGGTTTTAAAGTTCCGTTCGCAATTTCTTCAGCTAACAAGGACACAGTGAAGATTTTGAATGAGTTTCAAATAGAACGCACATGAAGAATTTGTGAACATATTGGATTGAGTATAGCATAGAGAGGAAGGGTCCGATCACATTCACTTAGCAGAAAACCAACTTGAAGAAATACCAATAAGTGAATGTTGTAGAGGACATAAACTCATATATATATATAGCCAATGAAGAAAAAACGACGGAACCAGTGAAGACTATGCAAAGTTGAAGAATATGAATAATTTGAGGAATTTCAACTTTTGGTGGTGGCGTGACCCACCGTATAAGAATGATGATTTCAGACACCGCGTACAATTATCGTAGGGTTCTGAGAATCAAATTCTTCGTTAATTTCTTCACACTAAGAGTGTTATTCTTCATTGATTGAAGTAAAACGTTTCTTCATGTGTTGCACATCTAAGTCATCAATTTTGCATAAGAGTTAGGATGAGTGTCCTTTTCACAGAACATTCGAAGATTCTAGGATATTTAGCTCACACCGCAACTTGCTAAATCTCTTCTCATCCAAGGGCTTTGTGAAGATATCGGCTAGCTGTTCTTCAGTCTTCACATGATCAATAGAAATGTCGCCCTTCAACACATGATCACGAAGAAAATGATGACGAATCTGAATGTGCTTTGTCTTCGAGTGCTGAACTGGGTTGTGAGCAATCTTGATGGCACTCTCATTGTCACAGAAGAGAGGTACATTCTCCATGTTGACGCCATAGTCCTTGAGAGTTTGCTTCATCCATAGCAATTGGGCACAGCAAGAACCAGCGGCAATGTACTCAGCTTCAGTAGTAGATAGTGATACGCAGTTCTGTTTCTTCGAGGACCAACAGACCAAAGATCGTCTGATGAAATGACATGTACCAGATGTTGACTTGCGATCCACATGATCACCAGCATAGTCAGAGTCAGAATATCCAACAAGATCAAAAGCCGAGCCCTTAGGGTACCATAATCCAAGTGTTGGTGTGTGAGCTAGATATCGAAGAATATGCTTCACAGCCTTATGGTGTGATTCCTTCGGTGCAGCTTGAAATCGGGCACACCTGCAAACACTAAGCATTATATCTGGCCTAGATGCACATAAATATAATAAGGAACCTATCATGGAGCGGTATACCTTATGATCGAAGTCAATACCATTTTCATCAGTGCACAGATGGCCATTTGTGGGCATAGGAATTTTGACAACTTTGCAATCTTGCATGCCGAATTTCCTCAGTACATCCTTGAGGTATTTCTCCTGAGATATGAATATGCCATTGTGTTGTTGACGAATTTGAAGACCTAAGAAGAATTTCAACTCTCCCATCCTAGACATTTGATATTCTTCACTCATCATATAGGCAAATTCATCACTATAACGTTGGTCAGTACAGCCAAAGATAATATCATCAACATATACTTGGCACACAAACAATTCACCATCATAAGATTTAGTGAAAAGAGTAGGGTCGAGTGAACCGGGTTTGAAGCATTTCTTCATGAAGAGTTCCTTCAAAGTATCATACCAAGCCCGTGGGGCCTACTTGAGGCCATAGAGGGCCTTGTTGAGTCTAAAGACTTTGTCAAGATTCTTTGGATCTTCAAAACCTGGGGGTTGAGCAACATATACTTCTTCCTCAAGCTTACCATTGAGGAATGCACTTTTCACATCCATTTGATATAGAGTGATATCATGATGGTTAGCATAAGCAAGTAATATGCGAATAGCCTCAAGTCTAGCAACAGGTGCAAAAGTTTCATCGAAATCAATTCCTTCAACCTGTGTGTAGCCTTGAGCTACAAGCCGTGCCTTATTCCTCACCACAAGGCCATTTTCATCTTGCTTGTTGCGGTAGATCCACTTTGTGCCGATGATATTGTGCTTGCGAGGATCTGGACGTTTAACCAATTCCCAGACATTGTTGAGCTCGAGCTGATGTAATTCTTCTTGCATGGCCTGAATCCACTCAGGCTCCAGAAATGCTTCATCTACCTTAGTGGGCTCTGTAATAGAGACAAAAGCATACTACCCACAAAAGTTAGACAAATGTGAAGCATTTGAGCGTGTGAGAGGACCTGGCGCTTTGATGTCATTGATGATCTTTTCAACTTGCACTTCTTTTGGAATGCGAGGATGAGCTGGTTATCGTTGAAGAATTTGATCAGTGTTTTCTTCAGCACCATTTTCTTCAGCATTTTCTTCAGGTGCATTAGCTCGACGTTCTTCATGTTCTGGAATGAATTCTTCAGCAGATTCTTCAGTAGGAATGACATCCTCAGTAGCCTTGAACTTGATAGTTTCCTCAGGTGTTGGTTCATCTATCACAGTAGGTAGATGCTCTCTTTGCGAGCCGTTAGTTTCATCGAACCGCACATCTACAATTTCAACAACTTTGTGAAGAACGTTGTTGAAGACTCTGTAGGTGTGCGAGTCCTTTCTGTAACCAAGCATAAAACCTTCATGTGCTTTCGGTGCAAATTTTGAGTTGTGATGAGGATCTCTAATCCAACATTTAGCACCGAAGACTTTGAAATAACTTACATTGGGTTTCTTATCAGTGAGGAGTTCATAGGCAGTCTTTTTGAAGAATTTGTGAAGATATAATCTGTTGATGATGTGGCACGCAGTATCAATTGCCTCAGTCCAGAAACGACAAGGCGTTTTGTATTCATCAAGCATAGTGCAAGCCATCTCAGCAAGAGTCCTGTTCTTGCGCTCCACGACGCCGTTCTGCTGAGGAGTGTAAGGAGCAGATAACTCATGAGTGATACCAAGTTCATCAAGATAGTCATCGAGACCAGAATTCTTGAACTCAGTGCCATTGTCACTTTTGATGTGCTTGATCTTCACACCAAAGTTGGTTGAAGCCCTCGAGGAAAATCGTTTGAAGACTTCCTGCACTTCGTGTTTGTAAGTAACAAGGTGTACCCATGTGTAACGAGAATAATCATCAACAATAACGAAGCCATATTGAGATGCTTCATTTGAGATAGAAGAATAATGATTAGGACCAAAGAGATCCATGTGAAGCAATTCAAATGGGCGAGTGGTGGTCATGATAGTCTTCGCTGGATGCTTGGCCTTGGTCATCTTCCCGGCTTCACAGGCTCCGCATAGGTGATCCTTGAGGAATTTGACATTCTCGATGCCAATGACATGCTTCTTCTTCGCAAGCATGTGCAAATTCCTCATGCCTGCATGACCAAGTCGTCGATGCCAGAGCCAGCCTTCTGAAGCTTTTGCAAGTAAGCACACGGCTGGTTGTGGTCCTGACTTTTGCCTTTGTCAGCAAAGATGATATGATTCAGATGCGACGGAGATAATGGAGCATCCATCAATAGATTCTTGTCACCAGTCATGTGGTTTGTACATCCACTATCGAGGACCCACTCAGTGGCTTTGGGTTGATCATCCTGCAGATGAATTAGTGCAGCTTACAAACTCATATACTTCATTAGTGAACAATATGACATCAATTCATCAGATCAATTTCATCAAGTAAAAGAACTGATAAAACAATATGAGGACGTCAGAAATGAAAGTTCATTTCTTCATGATTAGCCTGCGTCCTATCAGGCATGCTCAGATCTCCAGCAAATTCTTCAGACGATTATGTGCATCTGGAGACCTGACCCTGCAGAAGAGATTAGTTCTTTTTCTTCACCACCCACATCTGAAGGGGTGGCAAAGAGTTCATCATTCTGCGAGCTCCATATGAGAAGGATGGCATAGAAGCCAATCCATTTCGTTTCACATAAGATGGGTTAGAGTAAGCATATGAGTAAGCAGAGAAATGCGTCGAGGACTTATGGACATAATGATTTGAAGAATAATGCACATATGCATAATCCTTAGATCTTCCCTGTGAAACAGACGGGTTAGCATGATGATGTTCATACGAGGACTTTGTTCCATATGAGGAATTTGATCTGGGGTTCCTATTCTTCACAGGTGGCGTCCTGATGACATTCACCTGAAGATTTTCAAGGCATCTTTTGGGAACCCAGATTTTCTTCATCGGGGAGCCGTTCCTGCAGTTAATGCCAACATATCTAGCAAATACTTCACCATTCTGATTTTTGAATAGCTTATAGTTGGAGTCAATTGACTCATCATCAGAATGAGGAGATTCACATGCAAATCCAAATAAGTTAGATGGATCAACTGGAGGTCCCTTTGCAGCAACCCATGTAGTTTTGGGGTACTGCCCAGGCTTCCAATATGTACCATCAGCATTGAGTTTCCTCTCAAAGGCAATACCCTCTTTCCTAGGGTTCCTGTTGAGGATCTGCTTTTTAAGCACATCACAAAGAGCCTGATGCCCTTTGAGGCTTTTGTACATGCCTGTCGTGTACAATTCCTTCAGCCCTGCATCGTCAGTGATACTAGCAATGTCCTCAGATGAGGAATTAGTGATAGCAGAGGCATGTGAAGAATTTGAAACATTAGCAGCATTTGAACATTTAGGTGAAGAATTAGCAGATTCACGTTCAATGCACTTCAAGCATGGAGGAACGAATTCTTCCTGAGATGCGCTGATTTGTTGAGAAAGTAATGAATCACGATCCTTCTGTAGATCTTCATAACTCACTCTTAGCTTCTCAAGGTCTTGCTTTCTTTGAAGAAATTCATAAGAAAGCTTCTCATGATCCGATAAGAGAGTGTTATGATGACTTTGAAGTTTGTCAAGCTTGGACTGAAGTCTCTGAAGATTTTCAGTCAAAGTTTCAGTGCGATCCATTTCTTCACCCAACATATCATCACTTTTATTTAGCATATAGTGAGCTTTTTCCAAAGCTCTTTGTTGTTTAGTAGCAAGGGAAGCAAGTTTGACATAGCTGGGTCCAAATTCATCACCAGATTCATCATCACTGGACTCGGATAGGTAGCATTCAGTTACCTCAGCATCTTTTGCCATAAGGCATGATGTAGAAGATGATGATTCTGGTTCGAATGTCATCGTTTTGAGAGATTCCTTGAAGTCCTCAAACCAAGGATCATGACAAGTTCGATGACCTTCATAGACCTTAGAGAGACGGTCCCAGATGAGCTTCGCATGATCGAGATGCATGATATTCCTGAACTGATTTTGTGATAGGATGGAGCAGATGACATCCTTCGCCGTGAGGTTGAGAAGAGTATACTTGCGAATGTCATCAGCATCCGCCATCTTGCACAGATCAGTCAGGCCAATCTCAGTGACGGTCCACAACTCGCTGTTCATTGCCATGAGGCGTTTCTTCATCATGGCCTTCCACTTGGGATACTCGTGACCGTCAAAGATGGGGCATGTCACCTTCGTCATACCTGCGGTCGACATAACTAAAACTCCAGGCGGTTAAACCAAAATCACACAGAACAAGGGAGTACCTTTCTCTGATACCAATTGAAAGTGTATTATATCGACTAGAGGGGGGGGAATAGGCGATTTCTATGAAATTCTTCACTGAGGAATTTGCTGGTGAGGAAATTCCTTAGCGAAGAACTACTAGCAACGGAATAAGTACTCAAAAGTAAACACAAAAGAATACAAGCATAGTCATCATGATGAAATGAAGACAGGCACAGAGTACAGGAAGCGTAATCACAGGATAACACAGGATGAAGACAAACAGACTGAAGAAATTGAACTAAGGAAATTGAGAAAGTCTTCATTCAAAGTCTTCAAACACAGATATGAACAAACATACAGCACAATTATGAGGAAATGAAAGAGTTGAGGAAATAGAACCAGTAAGCTCGGTGAAGACAATGATTTGGTAGACCAGTTCCAACTGCTGTCTCAGTTGTACGTCTGGTTGGAGCGGCTGAGTATTTAAACTCGAGGACACATAGTCCCGGACACCCAGTCAAGGACACTTAGTCCAAGACACCCAGTCCTCACCGTATTCTCCTTGAACTAAGGTCACACAGACCTCGTCCAATCACTCGTGGTAAGTCTTCAGGCGACTTCCAAACCTTCACAAACTTGGTCACTCGGCGATCCACAATTCCTCTTGGATGCTCTAGACCATGACGCCTAACCGTCTGGAAGAAGCACAGTCTTCAAAGGTAACAAGCGTCGGATCCACTCAGGATCAATCTCTTCAGTGATGCTCAATCACTTGGGGTTTGTAGGTGTTTGGGTTTTTGGTTTTTCCTCACTTGATGATTTTCGCTCAAAGTCCTTGGAGGATGGGTTGCTCTCAAATGACAAGTGTCAGTTTCTCTCGGAGCAGCCAACCAGCTAGTAGTTGTAGGGGGCAGCTATTTATAGTCTAGGGAGCAGCCCGACATGATAAGACATAAATGCCCTTCAATGATATGACCGTTAGGTGGATAGATATTTTGGGACAGCTGGCGCATAGCACAGCAACGGTCGGAATTTTGAGTAGCAAAATCCTCAGGGCTATCATGTTCCCCACTGTGTAGGCAATCTTCACTGGCGAATTCCTAACTCCTCAGTCAGGACAAATTCCTCAGAGACCAGAAGAACTTCGTCTCTGTCACTGAAGAAATTGACTGAACTGTATGAGATTTCCAATGGCTTCACTCGAAGGGATTGGTAGGTGTAGGATTTTGAGTTGAGCATCACATGGAAATTTTTCCTTAGTATTTCCTCGACCCCCTTTAATAGTACGATGTTTCCTATGACTCAAGAAAGAGAAAAAACAAAACTATGAACACGAAAGTCTTCAAGCTTCATATTTCTCGCATGAATATCAAGTCTTCACGGACACACCAATTTCTTCACTTTCAAAGTCTTCAGAAATACCAAAATCTTCAGTCGAAGATATTCATTTTTAGGGGTCGACTTTTCCTGTATATATCAAACTTGATAGAGGCAAAGGTGTCCTGATGTTTTGATGAGATGGTGGCTATCGTTTTCTGTGGGAGTTGACCTTGACGATCCGACTACGAACGTGCGAGACGTCGCGCCTTAGCAATCGCTAAACCAACTTCTGAGGGGTTATTGACCACGCCGGAGCACGATCAACCTGACCACGAGGGTCTGTTTCCTGCGAGCAAACGAAGAACACGCAAGAAATTGAGATTGCAATCTGGATATTGCGAATATAAGATGAAAGCTTTATTGATCAAGGTGGGCTTCAGCTATGGTGAACTTTAAATCTAAACAAAAGCCAAAGCCTAAACGATGCCCTAAGGGTTGTATATATGAAGGAGAGAGGGGGAATTTCGTGGCCCTTGATGGAGGGGTCCGAAACCAACCCTAACTCTTGTTTCCCCACACATACGGACTCTAAAAACAGCCTATACTTAAGTACTTCGAAAATACATGGGCCTGGCCCAATAATAAGGTGACGCAGCACCTAAAATAACCTCGGGACGAAATTTATGAAGTGGCATCTTGTATATTTCGTCCCATGCTTCATGCACTCATTATGGTGGCTTCAAAGTCCTGGAATCATCACTTGTAACTCCGTTCTTGTTCCCCTTGCGCATGCCATCATCTCCATGCTTGAACTTGCTCCAAGGTTCATCTTTCTTGTCCAAGCTAGGCCCTTCATTTGTAAGCAAAACAAATGTATCCAATTTAGGCAGCATCATATTCTCATGAACATTAGAATCGTTACCAAGAAATGAAAGTACCTGATAATTCAATTGGCGTGCGCGAGCTCTAGTAATCGGTCCAGTGTGTATAGCAGCAGGGGCTGTGGGTGTAACAATGGTATTGATGTCCTCATCATCCTCCCCTTCTTGAAATGAAGTCGTCCTCGACGAAAGTTCATCGTCCTCACCCAAATAAGGCTTCAAATCTACAATGTTAAAAGTGGGACTAACCCCAAAATCTGCAGGCAGCTCAAGTTTATATGCATTATCATGTATTTTCTCTAACACCTTAAAAGGACCATCAACACGTGGCATTAGCTTTGATTTGCGCAAATTAGGAAATCTATCCTTACGCAAATGTAACCAAACAAGATCTCCAGGTGCAAACACAACATGTTTTCTACCCTTATCTACAGCAAGTTTATATTTAGCATTCATACGCTCAATGTTTTCCTTAGTTGACTCATGCATTTTTAAAATAAATTCAGCACGTTCTTTAGCATCAAAATTAACCTTCTCCGAAGATGGAAGAGGCAACAAATCAATAGGTGCACGAGGTAGGAAACCATACACAATTTGAAAATGGCACATCTTAGTAGTAGAATGCAATGAACGATTATAAGCAAATTCAATATGAGGCAAGCATTCTTCCCACATTTTCTTGTTATTCTTCAAAACAACCCTAAGCATAGTAGACAATGTTCTATTGACTACTTCAGTTTGTCCATCAGTTTGGGGGTGACAAGTAGTACTAAAAAGCAGCTTAGTCCCCAACTTAGCCCATAAACATCTCCAAAAGTGGCTAAGAAATTTAGTATCACGATCTAAAACAATAGTATTTGGCACACCATGTAAGCGAATAATTTCACGAAAGAACAAATCAGCAACATTAACAGCATCATCGCTTTTATGACATGGTATAAAGTGTGCCATTTTCGAGAACCTATCCACGACAACAAATATGCTATCCCTCCCCTTCTTTGTTCGAGGTAAACCTAAAACAAAGTCCATAGATATATCCTCCCAAGGAACACTAGGTGCAGGCAAAGGCATATATAAACCATGAGGATTGAGTCGTGACTTAGCTCTTTGACATGTAGTGCAGCGAGCAACAAAACGCTCAACATCCCGTCTCATCTTTGGCCAAAAGAAATGTGTAGCAAGTATATCCTTCGTCTTCTTGACGCCAAAGTGTCCCATTAATCCTCCTCCATGCGCCTCCTGCAACAACAAAAGACGAATGGAGCTAGCTGGAATGCATAGCTTGTTAGCACGAAATACAAATCCATCGTTAAGAACGAACTTGTTCCAAGTTCTCCCTTCCTTACAATTCTGCAATACATCTTTAAATTCAGCATCATGAACATATTGATCTTTGATGGTCTCCAAACCAAATATTTTAAAGTAAAGTTGTGAAAGCATAGTATAACGATGAGACAAGGCATCAGCAATAACATTTTCTTTACCCTTCTTGTGCTTAATGACATAAGGGAAAGTCTCAATGAATTCAACCCATTTAGCATGTCTACGGTTCAGTTTTGCTTGACTTTTAATGTGTTTCAAAGATTCATGATCAGAATGTATAACAAATTCCTTGGGCCATAAATAATGTTGCCATGTTTCTAAGGTCCGAATAAGAGCATATAATTCTTTATCATAAGTAGAATAGTTCAGACTAGGCCCACTCAATTTTTCAGAAAAGTATGCAACAGGTTTTCCATCTTGTAATAACACACCTCCTAATCCAATTCCACTAGCATCACATTCAAGCTCAAAAGTCTTATTGAAATTAGGAAGTTGGAGTAAAGGAGCATGTGTCAACTTATCTTTCAATACCGTGAAGGCTTCTTCCTGTGTGGTACCCCAAACAAAAGGCACATCCTTCTTCGTAAGCTCATTGAGAGGTGCAGCAATGGTGCTGAAATCTCTCACAAAATGCCTATAGAAACCAGCGAGGCCAAGGAAACTCCTCACTTGTGTGACCGTTTTGGGATGCGGCCAACTCTCAATAGCTTCAATCTTGGCTTTATCAACTTCAATTCCCTGTGGAGTAACAACATAGCCAAGAAAAGATACTCGGTCGGTGCAAAAGGTGCACTTTCCAAGGTTACCAAACAAACGTGCATCACGTAGAGCAATAAAAACAGCACGTAAATGTTCCAAATGTTCCTCCAAAGATTTGCTATAAATCAATATGTCATCAAAGTAAACTACCACAAATCGTCCAATGAAAGCACGTAAAACTTCGTTCATTAACCTCATGAAAGTACTAGGCACATTAGTTAACCCAAAAGGCATGACTAACCACTCATATAATCCAAACTTAGTTTTAAATGCTATTTTCCATTCATCTCCCAATTTCATACGAATTTGATGGTATCCACTACGCAAATCAACTTTGGAGAATATTGTAGAGCCACTCAATTCATCAAGCATATCATCTAGCCTAGGAATAGGATGACGATAACAAATAGTAATATTATTAATGCCTCTACAATCAACGCACATACGCGACGTACCATCCTTTTTCGGCACTAAAATGATAGGAACGGCACAAGGACTAAGGGATTCGCGTATATAACCTTTGTCGAGCAGTTCTTGTACTTGACGCATAATCTCCTTCGTCTCCTCTGGATTGGTACGGTATGGTGCACGGTTGGGTAATGATGCACCGGGAATTAAGTCAATTTGATGCTCAATCCCTCGAATAGGTGGTAATCCCGGTGGCACGTCTTGTGGAAAGACGTTAGCAAACTCCTGCAAAATGTTAGTGACAGCAGGAGGCAAAGAGGAAGGCACGTCCTCGAATGAAAATAATGCCTCTTTGCACACAAAAGCATAGCAAACAGATTTGCTAAAATCTAGATCATCAATATCAGATTTGGTGGCAAGTAAACATGCACTTTTCAATTTAATTTCAGAAGCAACACTAGATTGTTTATTATTATTAGGCTGCATTTGTTGCTCAAATTCTTTTGCCACAATCTGATTTTCACTCTTATTTTTCTCCTGTTTTGCTTTATTAGCTCTATTAATATCATCTTTCAAAATGGAATCAGGAGTCATAGGAAGCAAAGTAATATTTTTATCCTTATGAACAAAAGTATACTGATTGTTTCTACCATGGTGAACAGAATTTTTATCAAATTGCCATGGTCTACCAAGTAATAAGGAACATGCTTGCATAGGTACCACATCACAATCAACATAATCAGCATATGTAGAGATACTAAAATGCACACGAACAGTACGTGTTACCTTAACCTTGCCGCTGTTGTTGAACCATTGGATGTAGTAAGGATGTGGATGTGGTCTTGTGGTGAGAGATAGCTTCTCCACCATCTCCATGCTAGCCAAGTTGTTGCAACTCCCTCCATCTATGATCACGCGAACAGAACGTTCCTTCACAACTCCCTTTATATGGAACAAATTATGCCTCTGATTTTGCTCAGCTTGTGTAACCTGCACACTCAAAACACGTTGAGCAACTAAACATTCAAACCTGTCAGCATCTTCAGGAGCCATGTATTGCGTCTCATGATCAGAATCGTCTCCACCGTGTTCGTCACGTGTAATAAGAGCCAAAGTCTCCTCATCATAGTCACTAGCGGACTCATACCCACCATCCTCAGTAACAATCATCACACGCTTAGATGGGCATTCTTTCGCATAATGACCTCCACCCTTGCAACGTCGACAAATAATATCATGTGTTTGCCCTGTTGATGCCATGGATGAAGAAGAGCTCTTTGCAGGCCCAAAAGGTGTGCTCTTGGCAGATAGTGGTGATTGTGCCTGCTTTATTGTATCACGGTTGGAGGTGGCAGCCGACGGAGGCGCCGGTGTAGCAGAACGTGTGGAAGTAGATGATGCATGTGGTGTCCATGATGAAGGTCGACCTGCAGAAAAGTTAGTCCGCGCCAATGCCTGTCGATCCTGCACTTCACGTTCAGCTTTAGAAGCAAGATGGAATAAACGAGTGATATTAGTATACTCCTTATACTCTAGAATCGTCTGAATCTCTCTATTTAATCCACCCATAAAACGTGCAAGCATAGCTTCATTCTCCTCAACAATACCACATCTAATCATGCCCGTTTGTAATTCCTGATAATATTCTTCTACAGAATTTTTTCCCTGTCTTAAGCGCTGCAATTTTTGAAGTAATTCATGTTGATAATATGGTGGAACCCAACGAGTACGCATAGCAGTTTTCAAAGCAGCCCAAGTAGCCGGAATAGGATATAATCTACAATGCTCAGACCACCAAACACATGCAAAACTAGTGAATGCACAAACAGCAGCAGGAACACGTCTCTCCTCGGGATATTGTAAACATGTAAATCGTTGTTCAGTTTCTAACTCCCAAGTAAGATATATATCAGGAACATATCTACCCTCAAATGGTGGAATATTCAATTTTAGTTTAGGGAGATGGTCATGATCTCGTACCTGAGGGTGAGCCCTACCATTGCCATTATTTGCATGTGGACGACCTGGTGGTTGCTGTGCTGGTGGTGGCACGTAGTTCTGATTTTGATCAACCTCATCCTCATAATCTCCCACATAATCATCCTCCTCCACATCAGCAGTAGGAGCCACAGAAGTATCAACAGCAGCACCAGCAGTTTGGCCCAGTTGAAGAGGGACACGGCTCGCGCGGCGGAGGGCTGTTTCCCGATGTGGAGGTAGTCGGTGTTGTTGCTGTTGTTGCAGAGGTGCGGCAGGAGCAGCCGGTGGTGGTGGTGGAAAACGCGAAAGCAATTCAGCAAACTTGTTATCGAGCTTTGTTTCAAACGTCTTCTCCATGCCATCTATCTTCTCCATGGCCTCTTCAAATCTGTTTAGCACATCCTGCACCTATCCACTCATCATTTGCTAAAACTTATCATGAAGCTCCTTGTTCGTCAAGTTCTCCCAGCCAGTCTCGTCGGCTTGTGATCCTGGCATGGTTAGCAGCAATAGAAACACACAAGAATATGATCCTACAGACTACTAACAAGTGGTGGTGGTGGCGAGTGTCACAAATCCGTCAAGCAAATCTCAAATTCTTACCAGTTCTTACCCAGCAGCAGGCGGTGATCTGCAACCGTTGTAGTCAAAACTCTCAAAAGCTTGGATAGAGCGATTAGCAGGGAGAGTCAAACGCACAACGTAGATGTATGTGGAGCTGGGAAGGCTTATAGTATGGTAGAAAAAAGGGTCAGCAATAATCAATTCAGAGATGCAAAGTTGAATAAACGCTCAACGACGGTACTGTGCTGGTCCTAGGCTAGACCGTGCTAGAGACGCGAGCCTAGAACACTAACAAAATCACGGCGCTGCACGTAAATAAGGGAAAAGCACACTCTGGAACTCTTTTTTTTCGCTCTTTTTTTTTTGCACTCCTTTTTTTGCGCTCTTTTTTTGCGAAAAATCACTATAATGGCGAGTGTCTCAAAACTCTTCCCTCATCAAACTGATAGGATGGGCATGAATTTTTTTTCACTTTTTTTCGGAAATCAGGGCAGCGACGACGAAAAAGTGCGACAAAAAATCACTATGATGGCACGTGGCTCAAAAGACTCAGAAAAGCCTAAAAATAGGATAGGGAAAAAATTTTGCCCGTGAAAATTTTGGCCTAAAAACTGCCCGGGGGTCTCCAGACTCTTTTTTTTCCCGAGACCTACGCAGGCAAGGAAACACGAATCGGAATTGAGATTGATCTCAAGAACAAACCTAATATGAGAAGAACTAGGATTGGTGGTGGATATATGGTTGTGGTATATGGCAGCGGTGGTGGTATATGGTAGCGGTGGTGGTATATGGATACAGATTGGTGGTGGTATATGGATACGGATTGGTGGTGGTATATGGATATGGATTCAGAGCGGTGGCGGATAAGCAAAAGTGGTAGATGGGCGATGGTGCGGCGGCGGCGTGACAACTTATGACCAGAACTCGAAACTCTAAAAGACTAGACTCTAAGACCAGCAACTTGACACGACGATGCAACCGCAAATTCAACAAAGCAAAAACCCTAAAAAGATTATGCAAAGGCTCAGATTGGTTCGGATATGATGAACTAACCCTAATTTTTTTGTGGCTTTTTCGTGGACTGTAGGTATGAAGAACAGACTCGATCTAATCTACGAAAAACTGTAAAATCTCACCGAGCAACCTGAAAATCTGATACCACTTGATAGAGGCAAAGGTGTCCCGATGTTTCGATGAGATGGTGGCTATCATTTTCTGTGGGAGTCGACCTTGACGATCCGACTACGAACGTGCGAGACGTCGCGCCTTAGCAATCGCTAAACCAACTTCCGAGGGGTTATTGATGTAACACCCTCGATGCGACTATATCTCCCACGTGTCGAGGCGCGACTTAGAGGCATAATCGCATTGAAGGCATATGTCGCAAGTGAGGTAATCTTCACACAACCCATGTAATATAATAAGGAATAAGAGATACATAGTTGGCTTACAATCGCCACTTCACACAATTACATGAATAAAACATTACATCATCCAAATACAATCAAGGTCCGACTACGGAACCAAAATAAAAGAAGAACCCCAAAAGCGACAAGGTCCCCGATCGACCCCAACTAGGCTCCACTACTGATCAACTAGATCGGAACAACACAAAGGACAAGATCTTCATCGAGCTCCTCCTTGAGCTTGGTTGCGTCATCTGCACGAACTCATCGGCACCTGCAAGCTGGTTTTGGAAGTATCTGTGAGCCATGGGGACTCAGCAATCTCGCACCCTCGCGATCAAGACTATTTAAGCTTATGGGTAAGGTAAAGGGTATGAGGTGGAGCTGTAGCAAGCGACTAGCATATATGGTGGCTAACATACGCAAATGAGAGCGAGAAGAGAAGGCAAAGCACGGTCGATAAAAGTATGATCAAGAAGTGATCCTAAAACAACCTACGTCAAGCATAACTTCAACAACCGTGTTCACTTCCCGGACTCCGCCGGAAAGAGACCATCAGGGTTACACACGCGATTGATTCATTTTAATTAAGGTCAACTTCAGGTTTTCTACAACCGGACGTTAACCAATTCCCATCTGCCCATAACCACGGGCACGGCTTTCGAAAGTTCAAATCCCTGCAGGGGTGTCCCAACTTAGCCCATCACAAGCTCTCACGGTCAACGAAGGAATAGACCTCCTCCTGAGACATTCTGATCAGACTCGGTATCCCGGTACAACAAGACATTTCGATAGGGTAAAACTAAACCACCAACACCACCCAGATGTGCCGACAAATCCCGATAGGAGCTGCACATATCTCGTTCTCAGGGCACACCGGATGAGCAAGACGTCGGGTAAGCCAGCCCAGAGTTGCCCCTGGTAGCCTCGGACATCGCTCAGTTGGACCAACACTTAGAGGAGCACTGGCCCGGGGGGGTAAAATAATGATGACCCTTAGGAGCGCGACTCCCAAGAGAAAAGAAAAGGCTAGGTGGCGAATGGTAAAACCAATGTTGGGCATTGCTGGAAGAGCTTTACTTAAGGCGAACTGTCAAGGGGTTCCCATAATAGCCCAACCGCATAAGGAACGCAAAATCCGGGAACATAACACCGATATGACGGAAAACTAGGGCGGCAAGAGTGGAACAAAACACCAGGCATAAGGCCGAGCCTTCCACCCTTTACCAAGTATATAGATGCATTAATTAAATAAGATATAATGTGATATCCCAACAAGTAAACATGCTCCAACAAGGAACAACATCTCCATGTCCCAACAAGGAACAAAACTTCAATCTTCACCTGCAACTAACAACACTATAAGAGGGGCTGAGCAAAGCGGTAACATAGCCAAACAACGGTTTGCTAGGACAAGGTGGGTTAGAGGCTTGGTTCAACAATACGGGAGGCATGATAAGCAAGTGGTAGGTATCGCAGCATAGGCATAGCAAAAGAGCGAGCAACTAGCAAGCAAAGATAGAAGTGATTTCGAGGGTATGATCATCTTGCCTGAAATCCCGCAAGGAAGAAGAACGAGTCCATGAAGAAGACAAATGGACGTCGACGAACGGATCCTCACACACGACTTTATCGGAACCAACCCGAAGAAGCAATCACCGGAAAATAAACGCACAACATAGTAAACAACCAACACATGAACATGGTATGATATGCGGGACGCGGTATGCAATGCATATGCATAATTGGACAAGGAATGCATGAACCTGGCCTCAACTTGGAAAACCAAGTGTGCCACTGGAAAGATGAGATGAAATCGCTTGAAAACGATATAAAGAACGCCGAAATCGGAGTTACGGTTTGGAAATGGCAAGCGTTTCAAATATGACACCGGTCTGCGATTTACAGCAAGTAGGCATCTAAATGCAATGAGATGAACATGCTACAGCACACAAACAAGGCATCAAAATACATGGCAGGGAAGCATTCAAGATGCTTAACAAAAGACTAGCACTGAGCTACAGCCAATTCATCCATTAAGAGGTTCAAACAAGCATCGCAAAAACGCAAATGGTAAAACAGATCTCAGACTTAGTGAAATTAACACTTGTCTGGAATTTCAGATCATGAAGCCCTCTTCGGAGCAGCAAAACAACATGCTACAGGACCTGAACATGACAAAGAAAGACATGGCATGGAGCTACTCAACAAGCTTAACAAAAGTCCCTTAGTGACCTTGAGCCAAAAGGGATCATAAAATATACTAACAAGCACACGAACATAGCAAAAACATAATCAGTTTTCAGACTTAGTGAAAACTGGGACATGCTGAAACATAACTCACGAAGGCATGTAAACGAGCTCGATGCACTCACTACGGTGCAAGTCATGGCAAGTTAAGCATACATACATTAATAAGGCACAAAATTCAAGCTAGACTTGGCAAGAACAATGGCATAGCATGCACGGATCAACTACAATAACATCGGCAAAATCGCAATCAAGTTGACGTTCTGCCTAGATTCACAACGAAGCAAAAGTAGAGCTCGATTGACTCAAGCTAGGGTGCTCCATATATGCAAACAAAGACATGGATGGATAGAGCACTACAATATTAACAAAACTCCTTTACTGATCATCCTCAAAAGAGGCACGGATCACTAGGAAACAACATGAACATATGGCATCATGAACTAAACAATCATAGACTTTGTGAAAACTACAAAGTCCCTGAAAACAAATTTACCGGGTGCCTCACTTTGCAAGCTTGCACAAGTCACCACACACATCCTACAAATGCATGGGTTGCACATCTGGAAATATAACAAGATGCTTAACAAAACATATGAAGGACTCACAGGCAAATCATGCACACAACAATCATGGCAAAAATGACAAAAGTCTAAGATGAACTAGCAGATCTGACAAATAGCTCACGAAGCCTCCTTCTAATAGCATTTAGGGCATGAAGATGAACTCTAATGAAAATGATGCAATGAAATGAAATGATGTACTCGTCAAGACGAACATTTTGATATGCTATATGCCCAAAACGGAGCTACGGATGCGGAGATATCACAGTTCAAAGATTGCATAAAAATTAGGGTTCGGAGGGAAAAAGTCAACCCTCGGGGAGATATTTTAAGATCCAGATCGGGATCTCGCGGGAACCGAGGTTGACCGGACTTGGAGCTCGCCGGAGTTCGTCGGTGGCCGGAGAGGAAGCCGCGGGACGGGGCGGAGGAGGTCGCCAGCGCCGGAGCGAAGGCGCGGGGCGACGCGGGCGAGGGCGGTGGCCGGCGCCGGTGGATGGGGCAGTGGACGCCGGTGGCAGCAGCGACGGTGGCCGGTGCCGGCGTCGGTGGTGGGCGGCACCAGCGCGGTGGCAGAGCAGGGCGGCGGGCGCCGGTGCACGGGAGGACGAAGGCGCGGGGCCTCCCGGGTGGCGGCGCGAGGAGATGGGCCCGCGCGGGCCCCGGATGGGCTCCGCGGGCCGCGGCGGCGGGGAGGAGAGAGAAGGTGACGTGGTGGCGCGGGATTCGCCGGGGATCGGGTGCGGACATGTCCGGTCCAGGACGGACACGTCCGGCGGCTGGAGGTGGAAGAAGGCTAGGGTTCATCCGCGAATTGATCCGAAATTTCGGGGAGGGGTGCTCTTTTATAGGTAGAGAGAGCTAGGAGAGTCCAAATGAGGTGCGGTTTTCGGCCACGCGATCATGATCGAACGCTCTAGATGATGGAGCAGAGTTAGGTGGGTTTTGGGCTAAATTGTACGGGTGTTGGGCTGCAACACACACGAGGCCTTTTCGGTCCCTCGGTTAACCATTGGAGCATCAAACGAAGTCTAAATGGTACGAAACTTGATAGGCGGTCTACCAGTAGTAAACCAAGGCTGCATGACAAGTCTCAGTCCAATCCGGAAATGTTTAATCCCCACACATGAAAGAAAGGTAGAAATGACCACCGGAGGAGAACGAAGCGCCGGAATGCAAAACGGACAATGGGGAAAATGCTCGGATGCATGAGACGAACATGTATGCAAATGAAATGCACATGATGACATGATATGCAATGCATGACACGCAAGCAATGACAAGGCAACACCAGCGAATAACTGAATGACACCTGGCACATCAGTCTCGGGGCGTTACAACACTCCACCACTATGAGAGGATCTCGTCCCGAGATCTAGAATGGCACCGGGGAAACAACGAAAGAGAAAGATAAGAGGTAAAACTAAGTTGCTTCTTTGACGAATGAGTGAAACCAAAGAACCTTACAAAGGTTGAACAAGTTGAAAGGAATAAAACCACGGAGGTGATCGAAGTTGAAAAACACTCCGTTAGGAACGAGGAACAAGGAAGAACAAATTCGGAGAGCACTCCGTTTGAAACGGAAGTCAAAAACTTGATAAAATAAAAAGAACTTGAGCAAAAGGGCACAACACTCCGGTTAGATGGATAAGCACTGGAAAGAACATGATCTTAGATGAAACAAGAAGATGGTTGAAGAAAAACAACATCGCAATGCCTCCCGAACAAAAGTAAGAATCGAATGGGATGAACGAAGGAAAACAAGATCTCAGGGTAGCACGCTTACAACAAATGCTAGAACGGAGTTGTTGGAAAACCCACAACGAAAAGATAGGCTTGAAGTGGGCTTATGGAATACATCTCAAATTATGAGGTGACAACCTGCCACCCACGGGAAGAGAATTGATTGGATTTATATGAACAAGGAGACGAGAATTATTTCACCGGAAGGATAAATGAAGAACTTGGGTCATTTATGAGCACCCTAGATAACAATCCTTAGGGAAGGCTTTAGGTGAAGTATAACCCAAGATAATTCCAACGAAGAGATTTGTGGATTTAAAATACCTCATCTTGATAACTTGTGAATCATGAAACATGAATTTCAGTTATCAAGAATGACATAATACCACCTCCAATGATACGGAAGAAAGAATTGCACTCCGGATTACAAAATGAAGAAAGCTTGAGCTTCTTATAAAAGAATCTCGATGAACACTTCGAGAATGAATTAAATCATAGATGAACCATCATGTAGAACTTCCGTGAAGAACTCCAGTAAACAAAAGATAACGAAAAGAAAGAGAAGTTGAAAACACAAGGTGAAGCCTTGTAATGATTTAGATGAATCTCCGTGGTGATATAATTGCAAGAGGTAGGAACTCCGGGACACAGATAAGATGAACAATTGAGATCAAGAATTTTGATGAACCTACGGAATAAAGAATAGATCACTAGGATGAAACAAGAATAAGAATTATGTAATGCTCGTCCTTCATCAATTAAATCTTGAACGAACCACCGTAAGAAATGAAAATGAACGAAGAGAAGATAAAGAAACACCGGGAAGAATTATAAAATGAATGAAGATACTTGAGAGAATTTATATATGAGAGAACGAAGAGATGACGAGCTGACTAGAGAACACTTGAACGATGCACCGGTAAGATTTGGAGAATGATATTTTAAAGCTGAGAATGAATAAACCTGAATTGACGGACTCCGGATAACAAACTGAGAAGACTCTTGAATTGCTCCGGATGGGTGAAAGGAATTCTCACAATCGAAAAATAATTATGAGAGGATGGGAACAAGCTAGAATCACGAATCTTGAAGAGAATGGAGCAAGATTAAAGAGAAACTCTTCTTCAGTCTTCAAATGTTGAGAATGGCAACAAGAAGCACCACCAAGAATTATTGAGGCACACATGAATGGAGAATGGAAAAGTTGAGCCAACGATGAAAAGAATTAGAAAGATCTTGGAGAAGGGCATTTGACTGATGAAAAATCATTCTTACGTCAAACTTCAAAAGAATTTAGGATAGCTCCGGGGAAAATAAGAAGAGTCGGGTAAGATCCTGGAAAAGACCTGTGGGTTAGGGCCCACTCAAAAGAAACTCCGTAGAACGATTTAAAAGAGAGAATGCACCGGTTGAACTTAAATGGCTTGAATGAGATAACAACCTCGAAAGATCTTGAACGAATGCATAGTGGAAAACACGAATCTTCGAGATATCTTGAGCACTCCGGAACACTAGAATAGCTAGCGGTGAAAGATTATGAGGTGCACCGGCATGAGAAGGTATTTGCAACGAGGAACAAGATATGGCCAACACCGAAAGCTTGAATTGGTTCCACCGGAGAAGAAAACGAGTGATGAGAGACGAACTTGAAGCTCCATTAGAATCTTCATGAGAATAGCCGAATAAGAACATTGACGGAAAAGGAATGGAGAGGCTTCACAACAATAAAATGATACTTGAATAAGAAATCTGGTTCCTTGAAGAAACAAGGGTGGGAGGGCGGGAAAAAACAAAGGCAACTTAGAGACGGATGAAACAAACACTGTTGAGAAGAAGTGATAATTGATCTTGCGGAAGTTGAAATGAACTGATCCACTTGAGGAGAGACACACCAGTTGAAAAGGATTGTCAACACAATCTCGATGATCAAGAGGGATTAGTATTCACATCGGAGTATGAGAACACCGTTTAGAGAAGGCATGGAATCAACATTTGACATTGAAGCAACTCGAATACCACAACTGAAAACAAAACAAAGGATTGACTTGCAGAATAAGCCGGAACAAACATATGATAGAGATTTCGTCCGAAGTTTTCGTGGTGGAGGCTACACGGGCTCGATCGTACAACACCATCATGTACAAGGCAGTGCACATGACATACGAAGCGTCCCTGAGTCGGCATAGCCAAGGACTCTCTAAGACACAATGAGACCACTATAAAACCGACAGTGAATAGGCGGACCACTAGACGTCGAACCCCAATTTCATATCATACCTCTGTCGGAAAGATATCCTAAGAGCTACTTGAATTCCCACCTATGAAACTCCCGAAATTTTCCGGTTATGCAATCAGGTGTTGGGGATACATGGGAAGCATAATATCTCACCCAAACTAGCAAATCCTACATCCAGCTGTATCCATCCTTCAACACATAACCAAGAAACCTTCGGAAACCATCTATCTCAACCTTCGAAAAGCATCCGTTATACAAGTTATGGCGATACTCCCGAACTCCCGCCCCAGTACTGGGTGGCGTCGAGGTTATCTCACCAACGAACTGCATAAAAGAGATTTTCAATGTCGGCGTACTAAACTCAGGTATACCAGAACTGCAATGATAAAATTATGATGACAACACCTCAGAGCTCAACTCCCCGGGACACTTCCACAAAACCCCAGACAGGAGGCACCAAGACAATGTTCTCATCATAAAACCATCGGAACGATTCCAAGATACCCGCGTGATCCTAAATTTTTTTTATGAAATTTGAGAAGAGAAGAGTCAAAACTCTACGTCAGGATGCCTTACCAGGGCGATGAGGAGACTGGGAAGTAAAAAAGAATTCCTAAACTCTCCGATATATAATTCCTAAATGACTCAAAACATTTTTCTAGACACAACTCGGCCACTAAAAACGATCAAGCAATGGGGCTCCTAAGGTCGGGGAAGGCTCTGATACCAACTTGTAACACCCTCGATGCGACTATATCTCCCACGTGTCGAGGCACGACTTAGAGGCATAATCGCATTGAAGGCATATGTCGCAAGTGAGGTAATCTTCACACAACCCATGTAATATAATAAGGAATAAGAGATACATAGTTGGCTTACAATCGCCACTTCACACAATTACATGAATAAAACATTACATCATCCAAATATAATCAAGGTCCGACTACGGAACCAAAATAAAAGAAGAACCCCAAATGCGACAAGGTCCCCGATCGACCCCAACTGGGCTCCACTACTGATCAACTAGATCGGAACAACACAAAGGACAAGATCTTCATCAAGCTCCTCCTTGAGCTTGGTTGCTGATAGAGGCGAGGGTCCCGATCTTTCGATGAGATGATGACTATCGATTCGGTGGAGACGACTTTGACGATCCGACTACAAACGTGCACGACGTTGTGCCTTAGCAACCGCTAAACCAATATCCTGAGGTTACTAACGATGCTAGAAGCACGGTCAGCCTGACCACGAAGGTCTATTCCTGCAAGCAATCGAAGAACGAGCAAGAATATGATAAAGCAATCTGAATATTGCAAATATATATGAAGTATTGACAATGGTGGGGATCCTGAAGCGGTCTTGGTCTGGTCGTTGGACACAAATGAAGTACACGAAGTTGCAATGGCTAACTTTTAACTAAACAAATCCCAAGTCTAAACGAAGCCTTAAGGGCTATATATATAGGGAAAAGAGAGGGGATTTTGTCCACCCTTGGCAAGGTGGGACTAAAACACCTCCTAAGTCGTTTCCCCTACAATATGGGCTCTAAAAATAGATTACATGGGCCTGGCCCAAAATAAGGTGGCGCAACACCAATAATAAGCTATGGACGAAATTTATGAAAGGCCATCTTGTATATTTCGTCCATCTTCTTGTATGTCATCATGGTAGCTTCAAAGTCCGGAAATCTCCACTTGAACCTTCGTTCTTGTTCTCTTTGCACGCACCTTCATCTCCGTGCTTGACCATGCTCCAATGTTCATCCTTCTTGTCCGTGCTAGGACCTTCAATTGCAAGCAACACAAATGTATCTAAGTTAGGCAGCATCATATTCTCATGAACACTAGAAACATTACCAAGAAACGAAAGTACCTGATAATTTAATTGGCGTATCTGAGCTCTAGCAACTGGTCCAAGAGGTAAAACAACAGGGGATATGGGTGTAACTGTGGTAGCCATGTCCTCATCATCCTCCCCTTCTTGAAAACAAAGCCGTCCTCGGCGTTGCTTAATTTGAAATATGGCTAACAATAGAGACAAGGTGTACATGTTGTATATGTATATATCATCCATTTTAACTGATCTCAGTTGTGGCACATGTGACACAGTTATACAAGAGCACCCTTCAAAAGTCATGAAAAATAAAGCCAATATATTATCACAAGAAGTCAAAGGCATGAAAATATTGCAACTCAGTTTGCACATATAAGTGAAGCTCTTATTCATAATAAAAGATTGGCAATGCTCATCATTAAACCATCCCAACCTTGATGAACCATCACCAAGATTAGAGGTCATATCAAAATGATTAAACATTGGCACAACTATTTTCAAACGTATTTGATCCAAATCTGATCTTTTCACTGATTCACATGGTTCTTTTGCATCAATAGTTAATTCAATGGGTTCACTCAAAATTGTTTGATCACATGGCAAAGTCAAATCATGAACATAGTCCTCTAAAATAGCTGGTGTGATCAAAGTAGTGGGTAGCTCATCGCATGGTTCAGTTAAATTGACAAGGCATTCATCATACTCATGTGGAGGTGGAAGCTCGGTACCTTTGTCATTACCTCTTATAATCAACAAAGATGATGTAGGCACTCTAGGTGGCGACACGTCACATGGTGGAGGTGATGTAGTGCTCTCAACAATGGATGTTGTTGCCATAGGAGACGCAGTGGTGGAAGGAACAACCGTCGCAACTCGTGGGATTTGCACCTTCCGCTTGTTTAACTTGTGGGCAACACGTCTTGTTATCTCCTGTTCAGCTTTGCAAGCAAGACAAAACAAACGTTCCATAGGATAACATGTTTCATGAATTAGTATCTCCTGAATGTCACGGTTTAATCCTCCCCAAAATCTATCCATAAATTCTTCTTCACTTTCTTCTAAAGAGGAATGCAACAAGGTAGTTTGTAAATCATCATAATATTTCGTTACGGTGTCACTACCTTGTTTTAAATGTTGCAACTTTTTAATCATGTCACGAGTATAATAAGCGGGGACGAATGTATGTCGCATGGCAAGTTTCAAATCATCCCAAGTAATAGGTATATAATCAGGGTGTAACCGACAATATTCACTCCACCAAACTAAAGCATAACCAGTGAAAGAACCAACCGCAACCTTAACTTTTTTACGTTCATCAAAATTATGGGAAGCAAATATAATATTTATGTCGAACTCCCATTCAATATATAAAGCAGGTCTAAAACGGCCATTAAATGATGGTATAGAAACATTAACCTGATTATGTGCATTTGGATGTTTATGCATCTCTCGTGATCGTTGTGGAATTTGCATAGGTGGTGACACGTCTCCCGCGATCGACAAAGCCCATGGATTGACTCTAGATCCTGTCATGATTAGTGGAAACAAGAAACAAAATCCAAAAATAATGTTTCTATAACTACTAGGATGTGGTAGTAAAACGCTCACAGTAAAGTAAATATCAATGTCTTACAATGTCTTACCATGCAGCAGGCGGTGATCGGCAACCAGCGGTGTCAAGTAACTCCAAAAGTTGGGTAAAGCGATTGCCAGGTGAACGTATGGATACAGGGTGTAGAAATATGTGGAGCTGAGTTGGCTTTATATATGTGGAAAAAAAACTACAACCACGTTAATTAATGCAAGCTGAAAATTCGTTCAAATGAATTCACCCAATCGGAATAGCCAGACAAACAAGCACGTCTGCAAACACCTGGCGAAACTGCAAAATAGTATTTTAATTGCGTTGAAAAATGAATCTGAACTGACAAGAAAGCAATTAGCTGATGTGATCGACCAGATCCCACATGCGGCAGATGTGTTGTCACAGTGCGTGTGCAGTACAACTCTAGTAAATAGTCAACAAGTCCCGAAAGATGCACTGCCTTTTTACTGTTTCTATCTCCAGAAAATATAAATTTTTTAGGCAACTCTCCAAAAAGATAGTGCGAGGATGTGTATGTGGATGTGTACAAAAATGTGGGCCCTCTCTCTTTTTGGTTCGGTCAAATCAAACAGCCACCAAATCAATCCCACGTACACTAGAATCAACCATTATTTAATTGGCAAAAGTCTAAAAAAAACCTTGATTTTGTTCTTCAAGTCTGAATCAAACCTTGAACTAAGAATCCCTGAAATCATCACCCTGTGTTTGTTAATCCCGGTTTATCCCAGCCCATTAGTGCTAATAGCTGGTTTGGGCGTTGGGATTGCTGACGTGGCTAGGATTAGGGTTAACTGGACGCGACGATGGACTGACTGCGGGCCTCTTTGGGTACTCACATAAGGTGCAGCGGCGGGGAAAGAACAGAGCTTTTTATTGACGGGCAAGAACAGAGCTTCAGCAGGGGAACCAAATTAGGGTCCGTCAGTAGGCTGGCTGGCTGGCGGCGGCGGCAGCAGCGGCGACGGCGACGGCGGCGGCGGCAACGACGGAGACGGCAACGGCGGCGGCAACGACGGCGACGGCAACGGCGGCGGCTGCAATCAGCGATGTCTTCCTCCTCCCGCGCGTCGTAATCAGGCGGAGGTCGCGGGCGTAGGGCTCCATGAAGGTCGCCCGTGCAAGAAGTCTCCTCCCTGGAAGATACTAGTGCTGCGTCCATGAAATTGTGAGCTCCCAATCTTCTCTACCAATTCTTTCTCGTCCTTCTTTCCATTTCTTATGGTATGAGCACTTGAATCAGAGGCTGGCTGTGGATTTTTTCAGTGGCATAATGATCCCTGCTCCCCAATCCTTGCAGAACTACTGCTCGATCTCAGGGCTGCAATCAGGAGGTTTGAAGCTGCAGGTGGTGATGACTGGCAACCATGATTGGAACAGGGCCAAAGAATTGGAATAGAGGATGCACTGAGTCAACAAGTTCTGGAGAAGAATGCAGAGATTGAACCAAAAATCTTATTGGCAGGTGTATTTACAGGATTTGTACTGCATTAATAGCTAGAAGAAAAATGTAATGCCAAAATCTTGTAATGGCTGAATGATGTAATGGTTGGATGATGTAATGATATTCCATGCTGCTATTTATGTGGTAATTGATGGTTCATTTTGTTAGACTGCAACTTGAGAAAACAACAGGAAGTGCTACTATGTGCTAAATTTCTGGTAATATATCACATAAACAGTAGGTAAATTTGTGAGAACATATCACATGTTCTCAACAACATATATGACATTTCAGCTTACACAAACACAGTTTGAGTAAACCAAAATAACAAGTAATTTATTAATATGCTAACAGAGTGACATAACCAGCAAAAGGACATAACCAGAGTGACATATCTAGTAAAATCACTAGTCCAGAGTGAGAAAATCACTAGTACAGCAGTTTAGTTCCGTATTTTTGCATAAGTTCATCACACAATAGGTACTATATGACCAGAGTGACATAAGGAACAAAAGGACATAGCAATTCAGTAATATGCTAACAGAAAATCACTACTCCATCATATCACATCTTTGATTTTTTTCTTGGATTGCACATTCTGTTTTTTGGTAGCCTTCCTCTTCCCACCATTTGATCCTGCTTGTGCTTGAACTTCTCCTATGCTTTTAGCTTTCTGGCTTGATCTGATTTGAGCATCAGTGTTTGCTTGCTGTTAAAAAAATATGAGAGTACATAAGCATGTGAATGCACAAGTGATTAAGAAAAAGCAAAACTATTTGAAACAAGAGAGTGAACTTGTATTTACCTCAGATGACTTCATTTTCCTGCCTGTTTTCTTCAGGAAGGCATTCTTCTTCTTCCCCTTTTCAGGATTCTTGTGGCAACCTGTCTTGTTGTGCCCCTTGTGGCCACACATGCTGCAAGTAATTTTAGTGCCATGCTTTGACATTTTCTTTCCTTTTGGTGCTTCTCCCTCTTCCCTCTTCCTGTCATTATTCCTAGGCCTACCTGGCATACTCACATACCCAGGTGCTTGTGGTCTAGGTTTGTCAGAGATAGGCCATCTCTCTTGTCCTTCTACTGGCTCCAAGCAGTGCTCATATATCTTCTTAAATTGCTCAACTGAATAGCATTTGTGAATGAAGTCAGCTATGTTTCTTCCACTCTTATATATGGCACTGATGGCATGGCAACAAGGCATCCCTGCTAGCTGAAAGTAACCACAAGAGCAAGTCCATTTGTCCAAGTTCACTGTATAGCTCCTTCCTCTGCCACTGACATGTTTCACCTCAAACCCTTCCTTGCCATTCCAGAGCACATCACAGAACTGAGTCATTTTGATGGCCACCTTAAGCTTCTTGAAAATGTTTGGGCATATATCACTAGATGTCCACTTTTCACTTTTGCTCCTATTTTCTTGGACTCTAAGTGTCATCTTGTGTCTAATCTTCTCTAGCATAGAGATGATAGGATAGAATCTGGCCTCAACTATAGCATTGTTAAAGGACTCACATAGATTGTTATCGACTGAGTCACAAAGGGACCCAACAGGAAAAAATGCTCTTGCCCAATGCTTAGGCTCTGTCCTCATTATGTCCCTTGCACCTTCAGGTGTATCTTGAGCTAACTTGGCCTTCCTATACATGAAATCTTCTCTATTTGCAGCCTTGGCAATTGCCCAAAATTTCTTTTGCAGAGCATGCTCTCTAAACTTTTTTTTCCAGTTAGCATAGATGTGTCTAGCACACATTCTATGTTGTGCCTTTGGTACATAGTTTTGCATTGCACTGATAAGGCCCTACATTGAAGTTGCAAAAAATATATTACAATAGGTAGATAGGACAAATGTAGATGGGACAAATTAACCTAGCCTAAAAAAGTGTACCTAGCATAAAAGTGAGTCGGTCACGCTTCTACAAGGCGAGTGAACCTAAGCAACCTACCATAAAAGTGAGTAGGTCACGCATCGTCAAGGAGAGTGAACCTAAGCAACCTACCATAAAAGTGAGTACGTCACGCTTCAACAAGACGAGTGAACCTAACCAACATAGCATGAACCTAAACAAACTAGTAATTAACAGGATATCACTAACAAGTAAATAATTAACAAAAAGCCAATATGGACAACTATGTGAACAACATACCTTCTGTTGATCTGATATGAACACCCATCCTTCACCTTGATCATTAATATCCAAGTCCTTTATCAAAAGGCCAACAAACCACTCCCAAGATTCACTAGTTTCTTTCTCCACTACTGCCCAAGCTACTGGATACATTTGATTATTAGCATCTCTACCAATAGCACAAAGAAGCTCACCTTGACATGCTCCTTTGAAAAAACAGCCATCAAGCCCAATAACTCTTCTGCAAGCTTTAAAACCCTTTTTCATAGCATTGAAGCATACATAGAAGCTTTGGAAAATATTTTGATCCATGTACTCAGGGTTCAAGCCAACAAGGATTGTGCTCCCAGGATTGCTCCTAAGTAGTTCAAGCTGGTAGTCGAACACCTTGGTGTACTCATCTTTCAGTCCGGCAAGTAGCTTCTCTGACACTATCTTCTTAGCAGCCTTGCACTTTGATGTTGAAACATCCGCAAAGAAATCTTTCAGAACCGTGGCTTTAATGCTATCAATTTTCCATGTCGGATTGGCTCTTAAGATGTGCTCATATCTCCTAGCAATAACTTTTGCTGTGACAAGGTGATTGTCTCTGTTAGGTGCACACTCATGTTGATCTTCATATGTGATCACCTAAAATCTAGAACACCTGCTACTATAAGCACCATATATAGTCCACGGACATCCAGGCCATCCACACTTAGCCCTGATCCTCCCTTCTTCTGACTTCATGAAGTTTATACTTCTAAATGTCAGAAGTCCATATTTTATTAGTGCCTTCCTCATCTGTTCCTTGCTCCTGAAAACCATTCCCAAGCAGAATAGTGGAATATCTACCTTAGGGTTGTACCTAGGGAACTTAGTTTTCCTCCTAACAAATTCTCCTTCATGATCACTTTCCTCATCATATGAGTAATCTTCATCATCTGAGTCAAAGTGGTCTTCTCCTACCACTTCTTCCACATTTGCCACTAGATCTATTGGAACAACACCAAATGGATTTCTCTGAGCCCATCTCTTTGAGTCTCTAATTCTCTTCTTAAAAGCCTTTGCTTGTTCCCTTAGTTCCACATATTCCTCTTCCAGTCCACTGTCATCACTTCCTGCCACATAATCACTATCATCCTCCTCACTGTCTGAAACTGCAGAGCCATTGTCATCATTGTCATGTTCTTGTGTTTGTTGAGCTGCTGCATTACCACTATCTATTACTGGATTAATGACCTGAGAGCTATATATCTGAACCTGAGAACTTTGTATCTGAAATTGGGAACTCAATATCTGAACTTGTGAACTTTCAGTCCTCTGTTTCCTACAGAAATTGTGATTTGTAGGGCTGCTAATCACCTGGGTAATAACAGCACTCTCATTTGGTTCGAGCACATTTTCTATTGCGGTCAATGATGATGGATCCACACTAATTATTTGCACATCATCGTCTGCAGTTATGACTGCATCTGGTTCTACATCAGTCTCTCCTTCTAAATCATTGTCCATCTCATTTTCAAAATCACTACCACTGTCACTTGCACTCTGATCATCTTGCTCCCCAAAATACTCCACATAGACCTCAGCCACTCCTCCACCAGTTATATATTCAGACATCTTCATACAACCAGCATCATCACACAAAAATAATAGGCCATCCACTAGTTTTTTACCAGGCATCAGGAAGTGAATCTTCATACTTTTTTTCACTGGTATGTGATCACCAAGAAAGCCTTTGATCTCTGGCAAAGACAATCTATCCCTTTCAATCTCTGAACTTGCTTCATCTCCACCAACATAGTCTAAAGTAGGTCCAATTCGAACAAATTGGCCACCAAAATGAAACCGCACATGTAGTTTGTCGCAAGGATCCATGATGACATGAGGAACCTGCATTGCCACAGATTTTTTGATAAAATCAACGAGTGATACAAGTACTCCGAACTAGATGTAAGAAAAATCTATTGTTTCTGCACAAAGTAAATGCCCTAAAAACCAGATTTTTCTGCGCCTACAAACCCTAACCAGAGACAATCATTGGTGAAAAAAATAAGGACGAGAAGACGAATAGAAGATGGAAGGGGATTACCAGAGATTTTTCCAGCCGCCGTGATCGTCTTGCCGTCCCCGTGATCAATCAATGCACGTACGCCATTGCCGCTGCAAGCAGGGGAAGGAACGGGTGACGTCCAGGGAGAGAAACAAGGAAGGAGCAGGTTCGTGGTGGGGTTTATGAGGACAGTAGGGCCCATAGTCCGTCCATCATGGCGTCCAATTAACCCCTAATCCCAGCCACGCCAGCAATCCCGACGCCCAAACCATCTATTAGCACTAAGGGGCTGGGATAAACCGGGATTAACAAAGACAAGGTGACAATTCCAAGGATTCTCAATTCAGGGTTTGATTCAGACTTGGAGAACAAAATCAAGGTTTTTTTTAGACTTTTGCCTATTTAATTCTGCATGCAAAACAAGTTGGACTCCACGTTCTCTTCTTTTCCTTCAAAAAAAATAGTGTTCTTTTTGAAACGGATCACATCAGCCCTGTCCCTTCTATATATTTTATAAGAATCCTTTTCTTTTTGTTGCTGCTATGTGGCCGATCCAAACTTTCCTATGACCAAAGCTGATTCGCTTCCCCTCCTCTCTTTTCTTTATCTCCCAAAAACGTGATCCAGTTTGGCTGCTCCTTTTTTTTGCAAACGGAACTTGGCAACAAAATCTGAACCGTGCGGTGATTGCTCTTTCCCCACCGAAATAACTTCCCCTTTTTTTTCAAACAAACACCACGTAAGAGATAAGGCAACCTCAAACGGTGCACTTTCTTTTTCACTCTTTCCAAAACAAATTCCAATCCGGATGTAACTCTTCTTTCCTTCTTTTAAACTGAGCGCTAAAAATCCCAGCCTATTATTTCGGAATTTCCATGAGAGCTAATCTGCGCCTTCTCTTTTCTGTTAAATCTCTTTCTTTTAGGCCGCACCAAACTTGCCTTTTATTCTTCAAGATCCTTTCCAAACCGACCAATTTAGGCGTGAATCAAGTCCTCGGGCCAGCACATAATATCGTTTCTCTTTTTTTTTCTGATCCGACTTGCCTATTTCTCTCTCTCTCTCTCTTGGAAACTCACGTGATCTCTTTCCTTCAATTCTGCCCAAAAGTACTACGAGATCACGTTACATACAGTACTACGAGATCTCACTCAAAAGGCAACCGACCCCCCCCCCTTTTTTTTAGCCGATCGAAACTTGCCTATTTATCTCCCACGTTGGCTGCTCCTATTCTTCTTTGATTATTATTTTTTCCTTAATGTTCGCCAAGGAGACTTCCAGACGTGGAAACCACCAACCGAACCTTATTTTCTCCTCCAGAAAAAGCAAAGATAGATGAAACAGATCAGCGCTTCTCCTTTTTGCACGTTGGCTGCTCCCTTTTTCTGAGGAAACCAAATCAATCTCTTCAGATTTCACGTGACCACAAGCTCTTCCTCCAAGGAAACAACAGTATGTGTATCTCTTTTTTTCTCTCAATTATTTTTCCACAAGATGAATTCAGCTCCAAGATGAACTAATGTGATGATGGCGACGAAAGACAAACGCAGACAGATAGTGATGAAGTTGGCAGCAGCGGAATATGACAACGAGATTAATGATGGTGTTTGCGGAAGCGGCGTGAACAAAACGTGCTCAGAACTCGAAACTCTAAAAGACTGGACCTAAACCAGCAACTCGACACATGATGCAACCAAAATTTCAACCATGCAAAAACTAAGTGATAATAGCGAAAGGCTCAGACTGTCTGGGATACGGATGAACTAATCTAACTCTCTTTTTTTATGGCTTTTTCTTGGACTCTAGGTATGAAGAACAGATGCAACCTAACTATGAAAAACTGGAAAATCTCACCAAGCAACCTGAAAACTGATACCACTTGAGAGGCGAGGGTCCCGATCTTTCGATGAGATGATAACTATCGATTTGGTGGAGACGACTTTGACGATCTGACTACAAACATACACGACGTTGCGCCTTAGCAACCGCTAAACCAATCTCCTGAGGTTACTAACGATGCTAGAAGCACGGTCAGCCTGACCACGAAGGTCTATTCCTGCAAGCAATCGAAGAACGAGCAAGAATATGATAAAACAATCTGAATATTGCAAATATATATGAAGTATTGATAATGGTGGGGATCCTGAAGCGGTCTTGGTCTGGTCGTTGGACACAAATGAAGTACACGAAGTTGCAATGGCTAACTTTTAACTAAACAAATCCCAAGTCTAAACGAAGTCTTAAGGGCTATATATATAGGGAAAAGAGAGGGGATTTTGTCCACCCTTGGCAAGGTGGGACTAAAATACCTCCTAAGTCGTTTCCCCTACAATATGGGCTCTAAAAATAGATTACATGGGCCTGGCCCAAAATAAGGTGGCGCAACACCAATAATAAGCTATGGACGAAATTTATGAAAGGCCATCTTGTATATTTCGTCCATCTTCTTGTATGTCATCATGGTGGCTTCAAAGTCCGGAAATCTCCACTTGAACCTCCGTTCTTGTTCTCTTTGCATGCACCTTCATCTCCGTGCTTGACCATGCTCCAATGTTCATCCTTCTTGTCCGTGCTAGGACCTTCAATTGCAAGCAACACAAATGTATCTAAGTTAGGCAGCATCATATTCTCATGAACACTAGAAACATTACCAAGAAACGAAAGTACCTGATAATTTAATTGGCGTATCTGAGCTCTAGCAACTGGTCCAAGAGGTAAAACAACAGGGGATATGGGTGTAACTGTGGTAGCCATGTCCTCATTAGTTGCATCATCTGCACGAACTCATCGGCACCTGCAAGCTGGTTTTGGAAGTATCTGTGAGCCACGGGGACTCAACAATCTCGCACCCTCGTGATCAAGACTATTTAAGCTTATGGGTAAGGTAAAGGGTATGAGGTGGAGCTGCAGCAAGCGACTAGCATATATGGTGGCTAACATACGCAAATGAGAGCGAGAAGAGAAGGCAAAGCACGGTCGATAAAAGTATGATCAAGAAGTGATCCTAAAACAACCTACGTTAAGCATAACTCCAACAACCGTGTTCACTTCCCGGACTCCGCCGGAAAGAGACCATCACGGTTACACACGCTGTTGATTCATTTTAATTAAGGTCAACTTCAGGTTTTCTACAACCGGACGTTAACAAATTCCCATCTTCCCATAACCGCGGGCACGGCTTTCGAAAGTTCAAATCCCTGCAGGGGTGTCCCAACTTAGCCCATCACAAGCTCTCACGGTCAACGAAGGAATAGACCTCCTCCCGAGACATTTCGATCAGACTCGATATCCCGGTACAACAAGACATTTCGACAGGGTAAAACTAAACCAGCAACACCACCCAGATGTGCCGACAAATCCCGATAGGAGCTGCACATATCTTGTTCTCAGGGCACACCGGATGAGTAAGACGTCGGGTAAGCCAGCCCAGAGTTGCCCCTGGTAGCCTCGGACATCGCTCAGTTGGACCAACACTCAGAGGAGCACTGGCCCGGGGGGTAAAATAATGATGACCCTTAGGAGCACGACTCCCAAGAGAAAAGAAAAGGCTAGGTGGCGAATGGTAAAACCAATGTTGGGCATTGCTGGAAGAGCTTTACTTAAGGCGAACTGTCAAGGGGTTCCCATAATAGCCCAACCGCATATGACGGAAAACTAGGGCGGCAAGAGTGGAACAAAACACCAGGCATAAGGCCGAGCCTTCCACCCTTTATCAAGTATATAGATGCATTAATTAAATAGGATATAATGTGATATCCCAACAAGTAAACATGCTCCAACAAGGAACAACATCTCCATGTCCCAACAAGGAACAAAACTTCAATCTTCACCTGCAACTAACAACGCTATAAGAGGGGCTGAGCAAAGCGGTAACATAGCCAAACAACGGTTTGCTAGGAAAAGGTGGGTTAGAGGCTTGGTTCAACAATATGGGAGGCATGATAAGCAAGTGGTAGGTATCGCAGCATAGGCATAGCAAAAGAGCAAGCAACTAGCAAGCAAAGATAGAAGTGATTTCGAGGGTATGATCATCTTGCCTGAAATCCCGCAAGGAAGAAGAACGAGTCCATGAAGAAGACAAACGGACGTCAACGAACGGATCCTCACACACGACGTTATCGGAACCAACCCGAAGAAGCAATCACCGGAAAAGAAACACACAACATAGTAAACAACCAACACATGAACATGGTATGATATGCGGGACGCGGTATGCGATGCATATGCATGATTGGACAAGGAATGCATGAACCTGGCCTCAACATGGAAAACCAAGTGTGCCACTGGAAAGATGAGATGAAATCGCTTGAAAATGATATAAGGAACGCCGAAATCGGAGTTACGGTTTGGAAATGGCAAGCGTTTCAAATATGACACCGGTCTGCGATTTACAGCAAGTAGGCATCTAAATGCAATGAGATGAACATGCTACAGCACACAAACAAGGCATCAAAATACATGGCAGGGAAGCATTCAAGATGCTTAACAAAAGACTAGCACTGAGCTACAGCCAATTCATCCATTAAGAGGTTCAAACAAGCATCGCAAAAACGCAAATGGTAAAACAGATCTCAGACTTAGTGAAATTAACACTTGTCTGGAATTTCAGATCATGAAGCCCTCTTCGGAGCAGCAAAACAACATGCTACAGGACCTGAACATGACAAAGAAAGACATGGCATGGAGCTACTCAACAAGCTTAACAAAAGTCCCTTAGTGACCTTGAGCCAAAAGGGATCATAAAATATACTAACAAGCACACGAACATAGCAAAAACATAATCAGTTTCCAGACTTAGTGAAAACTGGGACATGCTGAAACATAACTCACGAAGGCATGTAAACGAGCTCGATGCACTCACTACGTTGCAAGTCATGGCAAGGCAAGCATACATACATTAATAAGGCACAAAATTCAAGCTAGACATGGCAAGAACAATGGCATAGCATGCACGGATCAACTACAATAACATCGGCAAAATCGCAATCAAGTTGACGATCTGCCCAGATTCACAACGAAGCAAAAGTAGAGCTCGATTGACTCAAGCTAGGGTGCTCCATATATGCAAACAAAGACATGGATGGATAGAGCACTACAATATTAACAAAACTCCTTTACTGATCATCCTCAAAAGAGTCACGGATCACTAGGAAACAACATGAACATATGGCATCATGAACTAAATAATCCCAGACTTAGTGAAAACTACAAAGTCCCTGAAAACAGATTTACCGGGTGCCTCACTTTGCAAGCTTGCACAAGTCACCACACGCATCCTAAAATTGCATGGGTTGCACCTCTGGAAATATAACAAGATGCTTAACAAGATATATGAAGGACTCACAGGCAAATCATGCACACAAAAATCATGGCAAAAATGACAAAAGTCTAAGATGAACTAGCAGATCTGACAAATAGCTCACGAAGCCTCCTTCTAACAGCATTTCAGGCATGAAGATGAACTCTAATGAAAATGATCCAATGGAATGAAATGATGTACTCGTCGAGGCGAACATTCTGATATGCTATATGCCCAAAACGGAGCTACGGATGCGAAGATATCACAGGTCAAAGATTGCATAAAAATTAGGGTTCGGAGGGGAAAAGTCAACCCTCGGGGAGATATTTTCAGATCCAGATCGGGATCTTGCGGGAACCGAGGTTGACCGGACTTGGAGCTCGCCGGAGTTCGTCGGTGGCCGGAGAGGAAGCCGCAGGACGGGGCGGAGGAGGTCGCCGGCGCCGGAGCGAAGGCGCGGGGCGGCGCGGGCGAGGGCGGTGGCCGGCGCCGGTGGACGGGGCGGTGGACGCCGGTGGCAGCCGCGATGGTGGCCGGTGCCGGCGTCGGTGGCGGGCGGCGCCAGCGCGGTGGCAGAGCGGGGCGGCGGGCGCCGGTGCACGGGAGGACGAAGGCGCGGGGCCTCCCGGGTGGCGGCGCGAGGAGATGGGCCCGCGCGGGCCCCGGATGGGCTCCGCGGGCCGCGGCGGTGAGGACGAGAGAGAAGGTGACGTGGCGGCGCGGGATTTGCCGGGGATGGGGTGCGGACACGTCCGGTCCAGGACGGACACGTCCGGCGGCTGGAGGTGGAAGAAGGCTAGGGTTCATCCGCGAATTGATCCGAAATTTCGGGGAGGGGTGCTATTTTATAGGTAGAGAGAGCTAGGAGAGTCCAAATGAGGTGCGGTTTTCGGCCACGCGATCGTGATCGAACGCTCTAGATGATGGAGCAGAGTTAGGTGGGTTTTGGGCCAAATTGGAGGGGTGTTGGGCTGCAACACACACGAGACCTTTTCGGTCCCTCGGTTAACCGTTGGAGCATCAAACGAAGTCCAAATGGTACGAAACTTGACAGGCGGTCTACCGGTAGTAAACCAAGGCCGCATGACAAGTCTCGGTCCAATCCAGAAATGTTTAATGCCCACACATGAAAGAAAGGTAGAAATGACCATCGGAGGAGAACGAAGCGCCGGAATGCAAAACGGACAACAGGGAAAATGCTCGGATGCATGAGACGAACATGTATGGAAATGAAATGCACATGATGACATGATATGCAATGCATGACACGCAAGCAATGACAAGGCAACACCAGCGAATAACTGAACGACACCTGGCACATCAGTCTCGGGGCGTTACAATTGACCACGCCGGAGCACGATCAACCTGACCAGGAGGGTCAGTTTCCTGCGAGCAAACGAAGAACAAGCAAGAAATCAAGATTGCAATCTGGATATTGCGAATATAAGATGAAAGCTTTATTGATCAAGGTGGGGTTATGTGGCGTCTTGGTCTGGTCGTTGGACACAAACGAAGTACGAGAAGTTGCAGCTATGGCGAACTTTAAATCTAAACAAAACCCAAAGCCTAAACGATGCCCTAAGGGCTGTATATATGGAGGAGAGAGGGGGAATTTCGTGGCCCTTGATGGAGGGGTCCAAAACCAACCCTAACTCTTGTTTCCCCACACATACGGACTCTAAAAACAGCCTATACTTAAGTACTTCGAAAATACATGGGCCTGGCCCAATAATAAGGTGACGTAGCACCTAAAATAACCTCGGGACGAAATTTATGAAGTGGCATCTTGTATATTTCATCCCATGCTTCATGCACTCATTATGGTGGCTTCAAAGTCCTGGAATCATCACTTGTAACTCCGTTCTTGTTCCCCTTGCGCATGCCATCATCTCCATGCTTGAACTTGCTCCAAGGTTCATCTTTCTTGTCCAAGCTAGGCCCTTCCTTTGTAAGCAAAACAAATGTATCCAATTTAGGCAGCATCATATTCTCATGAACATTAGAATCGTTACCAAGAAATGAAAGTACCTGATAATTCAATTGGCATGCGCGAGCTCTAGTAATCGGTCCAGTGTGTATAGCAGCAGGGGCTATGGGTGTAACAATGGTATTGATGTCCTCATCAAAACTCCTCATAGACTTATAGACCTGTGTACACTCACACACGCATTAGTCCCTTAACCTATAAGTCTTCAATACACCAAAATCACTAAGGGGCACTAGATGCACTTACACCCTTATAATCAATTTGCTAACATTGGCTTCTCACAGAAAAATATTGTGAATAATAACTCATTTGATTCAGCTCCCAATGGTTAACAAAAATATTGGCCTTGAAATACTCATCTGATTTTCAGTCGGCTTGAAGATGTAGAACTTGCCGGTTATAATTTCCAAAATCGTCGGGGTTATAAAAACTGATGATTCTGGGTCATGACTGTTATAGATATCGGGTCATGATTGTTGCCAACGCCGGGTCACACAATTGATCTTCCTGATTTGCTCAAAACTGAGATTTTGAAGACGTTCCTCCTTTATATGCATATTACCTGTAGCCCCCAAGTCTTAAGAGGAGAACATAGTGATAGCTTAAGACTTGCTTCGATATAAATGTTGCAATCTTGAAGAAATCCAGGTTGTTCATCTCAATCACTAGTCAAAACTAAATATTCCACATATGTAACCCAAAAGTGCCGGGTTGTTATGCTTGCATCAACCTGGGACTTGTAATTTACTTATGCTCATAAAAACTTCAACCAGTGTAGCCCCCAAGGGTCGGGTCATTATGCAATAATGAGCAGGGACTTTGTAGATATGATTATGTAGACTTGAACATCAATGTGTAGCCCCCAAGGGCCGGCTCAGCAAGACAATATTGGGACTTTATATATACTTCATTGAGACTAACATCATATGATGTAACCCCCACCATGAGACTCGAACCCACGTCCATATAGTTAAGAGCATTGTTATCTACCAACTGAGTAGTGGACCTTTCAATATAATGGATTAAAGCTTGTGTACCTTGAATTTCTGACATGAGCACTTGGTAGCCCCCAAGGGTCGGCTCATTATAATGTGATGAGTTGGGTCTTCAATGATGCAAGTAATAAATGACCTTACATTAGCCCCAAGTGTCATGGTGCATGCTGGCAATGACATGGGACTTGCATATTTGATGTAATCTCAACTTGAATAATGTAGCCCCCCAAGTGCCGGGTCATAAGCCTGCAGCGACTCGGGACTACTCCTTCCATTGTAAAATAAATCATATCCAAAATAATATCCATTGCGCGAAAGCGACTTTGAAAATCTCAATCATAATATTGGTTTATTAATAACCATAAAATCCAGCCATGTTGGCTATTCAAGATTTGAATAATATAATCCAGTATGAAAACCTCAATCATTCAACACCATCATGAAAATCCAGCCAATTTTGGCTATGAAAGATGTAAATACCTTATTTGTTGTCAAGTAAATTTGGAGTTTAAATACTCAGCGGCTCTTGGCCGATGGCGACTTAATGCGCATTCATTGTAAGCCGGAATTTTTGTAACCTGGTGGCTTATAGCCTTTGAGAAAATCCAGAATGGATAACCCTTTTGAAACATCAATTTTGATGATGAGCTTGAACTTAATCATTTATATAAGTCACAGTTCTATGAATCCTGCACAGAGTTTTAAGCAACATAAGCCCTGGCGACTTAACGTCAAAAGCCAGGGCGGTTTACCAAACCTCAGATAACAAAAATAAATATCATACCTGTGATACTTATGAAAATTGTCGGCCTATCATGCCAGTAAGGGTAATAACCCTGAAGATATAGAGCACAATGCCATGTTCACTTTAGTCACGCCACCGGCTTATCACGCCATACGCAGCAAGGGGTAATATCCCAAAGCTTAGAGCACAACGCTTCCAAGTATATAAGATCATCATACACTGGCGACTTATAGTCCACAACCAGGCCAGGTTAATAAACACCAGATACTTTCTTATCATATACTGGTCGACTTATAGTCAGAAACCAGACCGGGTTAATAAACACTGGTGAATTATAAACATAAAACATTATGAGCCTCATTAGATAAACCTCAAAAAATCTGTTGAAATAAAACCAACTAAAAAAACAAGGCTTTCATAGGCCGCCGAGCCTAAATCTCAAGTGCTTTCACCGGTCACACAGCCACTGAGTTAAACCTTTATACGAACCTTATAAGCCAAACCTCACATAACCAATCGTCGTTTTAACTTTTACAAGTTCAGGGTCTGCATGAGATTTACTTGTCAAAAGTACGGCGGGTCATTCCAGGATTACCTGGGCGGAGTGGCAGACTTAAAAAGGCAGGATAACCGGGGGTTTTAGGTGAATACACCTGGCTTCCAAGCCTGGCTTTTAAGCCTATTACAAGGAACAAGGGTTATAGAAACTCTTGTCCTTTAGAACAAAGAGCCCCCAAGCAATATTGTTGAGCTATGCTCCATGGGTGCCTATGTTTGATTTTTGCTTTTGCAACAGACTCTCTGGTCCCTTTAACCTAGGTAGTAAGCCCCCAAGTGATATATTTCTGAGCTGTGCTCACCGGGTGCCTATGTTTGCGTTGTGTTGTGCAACAAACTCTCTTTGGTCCCTGAAACTCGGGCATCAAGCCTCCAAGTGATTTGTAATAAGGCATGTAAGCCGGATCGGATACCCATGTTTGAACAGTGCATCATGGCAACGAGTTCTCTTTGGCAGCCTTTAATTTTTTCCGAGAACTCAATTTTTTTGCGAGAGATAATATTCTTCTTGAACCAGATGTTAAACTGGATATTGAGAGCTTCAGAGCTTTGTGGGAGACATATTTCCCTTGAATCGGATTTTAAACCGGAATTCTTCATTTTGAGCCGGAAATTGTCTGACGGCCTTCGATTTTTCATCAATATAGTAATAGCCTCCGGGACTGGGTTAACTTCCCTCCAATGCCCCGGAGTTCTTGAATTCACTGAAACCGGCTAATTCTACCGAGTCATGTCATTGTAGCTCCCGAGTCTTAAGATGACTCGAGGAGTTGTCTTGAGATTCTTCATACTCAGCCTCTCGATATTTGTATATCTCTTGTATATGTCATGTAACAAATTCCGTGACAAGACGATTATCTTTGCAGTAGGCACTTGCCCTGCATTTAAAGATTTTGCAAGAAAGAGTAATTTCTCTTTTAAAGAAATTCATATGTAATATAAAAAATATACTGGATGGATTTCCCCTGATATGTTAGGCCGGAAATTATGCGTCACAGAGTTGATGATCACTATGGTGAAGCTGTAATCAATTATAGGGGAGTCAGCCGCGGGAGCAGACAGGTGTGTCAGTCGCGGCATTGTAAACTAGCGCGGACGAGCAAGTTGTCCTCCGTGTTGTAAGCTGGTTCGGGCGCGTGAATCGGCCGCGAGGGCGGACGGGCAAGTCGTCCGTGGCATTGTAAGGCAACGCGGACGGGTGAGTCGGCCGGCGCCTTGATGTAAATTGGACCGCGATACAGCCGAACGTGCATCCGCGGTATAACACCACCCCTTTTTCTTTTAATAGTTGTCCTACGTAAAAATATTACAGGCCAGAGTAATTGTTGTCAGATGAATTAACATGTACTAATAAAATACATAGAAAAAATAACACCTGGTATTTTTTGCCGAATGAACAAGGATGCTGGTGCTGGAAAATGCATAGTGTTTCTTTCATTTTTGATAGAAAAATTGATTGGTTCTTTTGTCTTCAAGTGCCTGAGGTCTCCACGTGACCTTCTCCTCCCTTTTTCCTTAAGTAAGTCCAAAACAGTTCACACATGGCCCCTCGAGCCGAGCTTCTCTTCTTCTCTCTGAAGCAGTGGGCAGCATGAGCCGGCGGCCAGCCAGGGTGGCAAGGTAGCTGGCAGGAGGTTGCCGGCCGACCGGCGGCTCAGCGCGGATCCAAGTGAGCAGTGGCTTGCAGCAGAGGGACAAAGGGCCGGTCCGGTGACTCATAGCAGATACAGCAAGCCAGACTGAACGGGGATCATAGTGGAGACCACGGCAACAACGACTCATGGTGGCGGAGCGGCGGCTTGCCGGAGACCGCGGGGGCTCCCGGGGACCGCGGTGGCTAGGTCTCATTATGCTCATGAGGGAGTCGCCGCATAATGTAGGCAGCAGCAGCGACTCGTGGGGCGCGTGGATGTAGCCAGCAGCAGCGACTCGTGGGGCGCGCGGATGTAGCCAGCAGCAGCGACTCGTGGGGCGCACGGGCAGCTCGTGCAGGCACATTGGAAACAACCGGGTCAGGGTCGCGTCCTAGCGGTTGCCGCGCAGGAGCAGAGGCGAGCGGCAACTCGGAGGCGACTCGGAGCAAGACCAGCTCGAATCCACATTGGCCGTTGGTGGGTCAAATCAGTAGTGGTTGATAAGAAACTCGGAACACCAGCTTAGGCAGAGAACTGTAGAGGAAGTGGTGATTCAGCGGAAGCCAGCGGGCCGGCTCAGGGCAAGCCACAACGTTGAAGGCAGGCCACGACATTGAGACGAGGCTACACTAGCAAAGGTGAGCCACGGCATTTGAGGGCGGGTCACGATGTCGAGACGGGGCCACGCAGCCACGGCAGCTTGGCGCAAGGCCGATGACCGCAGCGGAGACCGAGACGGAAGCCACTCGTTGCGACGGCTGCGGATGAGGAAACCCCCAGCGGCTCAAGGTGCAGCGGCGGCAGTGGCCGACCATGGAGGTAACGACCATGGCCGGCAGCTCCGCGGGGATGCATCGAAGCGGCGACATTTTACTTGCAGACGGAGGCAGGCGGCTCGGAGGCGCACTGGCGTGGGCGGAGGCGGGACGGCAAAGCGGCAGAGTCGGAGTCGATCCCCCGTCCCCGTGCCTCTCCTGGTCGTTGTCGGTTTCATGCTTTGACTATCCCCGTCCATGTCCTCTGCCTCGTGGGCTCGTGCCCCCTTGATCAGTATTGGGATGTGGTAGTCGATCCAAACTTGAAGCAATCCTTCCTTTTTTTCATTGGCAATTGTTTGATACTTACACCTCTTGGCAACTGTCCGAGCTTCTCGATCCTCGGATTCTAATCGATGATCTGCCCTCCTGGCATCGCAACACTCTGGTGGATTATCAAGAGACGGTGTAACCGAGCCATATACGAGAATTGCTCGTGTCTAGACCCTTCGTGTTAGTGCAGCAATCTGATCATATGAGTCACCTGAATTTTCTTCAACCGACGAATTGCGAGCTTCTCGACCCCTTGGAGGGATCCCTTCAAGAACTCAACACCACCATGCGTGACCCCACGGTGGGCACCAACTGTCATCGAATTATCACGGCAGATGTCCTAGTGTGAGGACTTATCGTGAGGCCAACGCATCTATGCGGTAACTTGAAGGGGTTGGTTAGAATCAAGAGATGCGAGGCGGATCAACACACAAGACAAGGATTTAGATAGCTTCGGGCCCCGGGAAACATCATCCGGTAATAGCCCTACATGCTGTCGGTGGCTAGGTCTCATTATGCTCATGAGGGAGTCGCCGCATAAGCCGGCTCCCCTTTAGTTGTGTCTAGCCTTACGATTTTTTTCTCCCCTCTTGGGGTGCCCTGCCCCTCCTTATATATGTTGAAGGGGCGGGTTACATGACTAGTCGTAGTAGGATTAGGATTACTCTATTACAAGTGGAGTCCTAGTCTTGCTTCCTTTGTAAGGGAATATTCCTTATGCTTTCCTCTTAAACCGGCCCACCATAACATGAGCTAGCCTTCCGGGCCTTGGGCCTTGTCGTCCGTCTGACCCGCCCGTCGGGTTAATAATGAGTCGCCAAGATCAGGCGGGTTACCCGTGAGTCTCCAAGCTCCGGGCGGGTCACTAGTGAGTCATTCGCTTCAGTCGGGTTTGTAGGATCGAAAGTATGTCTAGAGGGGGGGGGGTGATTAGACTACTTGACCAAATAAAACTTATCCTTTTCCCAATTTAGTTCTTGGCAGCTTTTAGCAACTTTGGAAAAGTCAAGCAATCTTAACACAATTCAAGCAAGCATGCAAAGAGTATATGAGCAGTGGAAAGTAAAGCATGCAACTTGCAAGAATGTAAAAGGGAAGGGTTTGGAGGATTCAAACGCAATAGGAGACACGGATGTTTTTGTCGTGGTTCCGATAGGTAGTGCTATTGTACATCCACGTTGATGGAGACTTCAACCCACGAAGGGTAACGGCTGCGCGAGTCCACGGAGGGCTCCACCCACGAAGGGTCCATGAAGAAGCAACCTTGTCTATCCCACCATGGCTGTTGACCACGAAGGACTTGCCTCACTAGCGGTAGATCTTCACGCAGTAGGCGATCTCCTTGCCCTTACAAACTCCTTGGTTCAACTCCACAATCTTGTCGGAGGCTCCCAAGTGACACCTAGCCAGTCTAGGAGACACCACTCTCCAGGAAGTAACAAATGGTGTGTTGATGATGAACCCCTTGCTCTTGTGCTTCAAATGATAGTCTCCCCAACACTGAACTCTCTCTCACAGGATATGGATTTGGTGGAAAGAAGATTTGAGTGGAAAGCAAATTGGGGAAGGCTAGAGATCAAGATTCATATGGTAAGAATGGAATATCTTGGCCTCAACACAAGTGTAGGTGGTTCTCTCTCAGAAAAGGTAAGTTGGAAGTGTAGGTTCGTTCTGATGGTTCTCTTTTTGAATGAAGAGGAGGTGGAGGGGTATACATAGCCTCCACACAAAATCTAACCGTTACACACAACTTTCCAATCTCGGTGGGACCGAATTGGTAAACTCGGTCGGACCAATTCAGCAAATCTAGTTACCATTAGGATTTTCGGTGGGACCGACATGCAACTCTGTAGGACCGATATGGTTAGGGTTAGGGCATAACGTAATCTCGGTGAGACCGATTACACAAACTCGGTGAGACCGATTTTGGTAATAAGCTAACCAGAGAGTTGGTCAGGTAAACTCGGTGGGACCGATTCGCTCATTTCAGTGAGACCGAAGTGTTACGAAAGGGAAACAGAGAGTTTACATTGCAATCTCGGTGGGACCGATCGCTCATATCGGTGGGACCGAAACGTTACGAAGGGAAACAGAGAGATTACAATCCCATCTCGGTGAGACCAAGATCCCTATCGGTGAGACCGATTTGCCTAGGGTTTGTGGTAGTGGCTATGACATCTGAACTCGGTGGCGCCGGATAGAAATAATCAGTGGGACCGAGTTTGACTTTTGGTGTAGGTCATATGTGGATGTGAGAAAGTAGTTTAGGGCTTTGGAGCATATCACTAAGCATTTTGAGCAAGATACTCATTAAGCAACACCTCATCCCTCCTTGATAGTATTGGCCTTTCCTATAGACTCAATGTGATCTTGGATCATTAAAATAGAAAATGTAGAGTCTTGAGCTTTGAGCTTGAGCCAGTCCTTTTGTCCTTAGCATATTGAGGGGTCCACTTTTCTCATCCATGCCATGCCAATCATTGAGCTTTCCTGAAATATTAATCTTGAAATAGCATTAGCTCAATGAGCTATATGTTGTTAGGAATTACCAAAACCACCTAGGGATAGTTGGACTTTCAATCTCCCCTTTTTTGGTAATTGATGACAACATATAGATCAAAGCTTCGACAGATGATAATAAGAGTGAAAAACATTGTCGCTTTGAGAAGTATGTGAAAAGCAAGACCTCCCCCTAAATTTGTGCATAGTTTAAGATTTGCTTTGGACTACAAATGCACAATGAGTTCGGATCATGGGTTACTCTTCCATGTCACATACATCTTAGTGGAGCGTTCAAAATGATAATAATTAAATGCATGCACTCATCACCAAGCAAAGTGAATGATTATATGGGGATATAAAAGGATAATGTCATCCAACAAGCATTAAGGTAGCATATGATCAAACACATGATCATCCAAGTATCACACAAAAGCATAAAGTATCTCAAACAAGCAAATAACAAAGTTCAACCACCAAAAAAACAAGAGAGAACAAAGAGCAACACTCTCTCTTGAAGCCTATGATCTATACATTTTCTCCCCGTTTGGCAACAAGTTACCAAAAAGTTCATAAAATGCATAGTGCTAGATCGACTCTCAGGCTTGGTCTTCAGGTGGTGGTGTAGATAAAACTCCAAGGACGAAGGCATCAATTGACGTAGATGGAGCTGGTGGAGTGGGTGCTGGAGCTGGTGGCACTGAAGCTGTAGCTGGTGCAGATGAAGTTGCTCTGGTGTCTGTAACTGGCACTGCAGCAGATCTCTGTCCTCTGGGCACTCTAGCAAAAGCATCAGTGGTAGACTTGCCCTTCTTCTCCTGCACTTCATCCTGAAGTTGCTCAACAACTGACTGTATCTCAGTGACCTTCACATCTAAATCATAGAACTTCTGCTCCATGATCCTCTCCAAGCTCTCCTGGTTTTGAGTCAGGGTGGCCAATCCCTTCTCAATCCTTGGAGTGGAGGCAATCAAGTAGCCAAGCTGATCTTGCTTGCTCTTCAGAAGATACTGAGATGCCTCATCAATGGTTGGCATCTTTGCAGCCTTTTCAATCCTTGCCTTCTCCCTCTTTGCTTTGCTTGCACAGAAGATGGTTCATTCTCATCCATCACCACAGTGTTGTCCTCAAAGTCTGGGTAGATGTGGAGATGTTCCTTGTCCAAGAGATATGTGCTAGTGCCCATCTTGGAGTTGATTAGCTCCTGGATCTGTGGGGCATACCCACAACTTTCTTCTGATCTGCAGTTGTTCTCTTTATAGTTTCCACAATTAGGCTCATGACTTTGAACTTTTGAGGCACAACAAATATGTGAAACAGGTTAATTGCATGGCCTCTAATCATCTTGTGATCACCTGACTTTGGCAATAGAGTGTGCCTGAGGATCCAGTTGATTGTTGGCAAACCTGACAAAAGGTAATGTACTGATCCAAATTTGTGTGTCACAAGAGCAGCATCTAGGATCTCTCTATACATATGTGCCATGGTGTTGTGATCCTTCTTCTTCTTGGCATAGACATCCAAGTCATCTTCATTCTCCTTAGGAGCATTGATCAATTTTGCCCATTCTTCAACCGTTGACTGGTACCTAGTACCTTCAGACATCCAGACAATCCTTCCATCTGGGTAGAAATGAGTTGTGGAGTAGACCTGCACAATAAGCTCATCATTCCACTTTGTGAGCTTGTGCCCAACAAAGTCCTCTACTCCACAAGACTTGAAACTATCATAGACTCCAGGATAGTGTTCTTCATTTTCCCTGATGTACTCCCAGTCCACCCATCTCATATCACAGACTATAGGCTTCTGTCAAGCAACACTGTCTCATAGAAGTCCTGCTGTTCCTTTGTATGGAACCTGTAGTCCACAGCAGTTCTTCTCCTAACTGCATAGGGATTAGTCAATCTCCACTGTCTGAGTCCTGCATCCTTCCCGAGCTTCATGTCCTCAGCTATTGGATGAGCATCATTGTGATTTGGAATTTTGTGCTTCAACTTCCTCAAGACATGTGACTCATCATCTTCTTCTTCTATAGCAGCTTCAGGCACTGGGGCCTTGTTCTTCTCTGCAGCTGGAATATTCCTTGTACTCCTCTTGGGTGCAGTTTTGGGTTTTGGAGCAGCTACCTTGGGAGCTTCTTTGGGCTTAGATGGAGTAGCCCCTGATCTTATAGCATCTCCCATAAGCTTTTGAGCTTTAGGTGCTGGTGCAGCAACGTCTTCCTCTTCATCTTCCATCATTGAGGGCTTCCCAATTACTCTGGACATGGTCTTCTTGACCCTTTCTTTCCTTTTCTTCTTTGCCACAACCTGTTCTTTGGGTGCAGATCCCAAAGTTTCTTGAGTGGATGTTCTAGCCTTTGACATAGGAACTCTCTTGGCAGGAACCTTTGTCTTTATTCCTGGCTTAGTGGTAGCAGTTGTGCCATATTACTTTTTCAGAACTTTCCTCTTTGAGGTGGCCTCTTCCTCAACAGCCACATAGTCATCCTCAGAATATGAGGTTCTCTTCTTTCTGGTCCTAGTGGCCGCCTTAGGCAAGTTGCTGGGTGTACTCCTGCTTCCCTCATCATAGCTGATAGAGGGACTAGTGCTCTCACTTATGTGAACTTGCTCCTCAGACTTGTTCTGACTGTCACTCTGATCTAACATGATGCAAACACTGACAACAGACCCTGTGAATAGACTATAGATGAGGTAGAGTAGATGAGCATCACAAAGTACAAAGGCTTTTGCAAAAGAATGAGTCAAAAACTTAGTTTTAGTTTTCCACAGAAAGCATTTCGGATCTACTGATTTGAAAACTCAGTGATACCGAAGCAGTTTTTGGAACCTAAACTAGTGAACTCGGTCAGACCGAGTCACAGTTCGGTGGCACCGAGGCTACTATGGTTTCACAAAGAATTGAACTCGGTCACACCGATTTGCAATTATCGGTCAGACCGAGAATCACATGTGCAATGGCCTTAGCCAAATCGGTGGAACCGATTTCAACAACTCGGTTGGTCTGAGATGATTTTGGTGGAAACCTAACCCTAAATTTTCAATCCACAACTAAACTACAGAGTGATTTCGCTGGATTGAGTGATCTCAATCTTGGCAAGATACATGGCAAAACAATGTGCTAGGAATCGGAGTGATATTAGCACAAGGATCAAGTCCATACCCTAAGTGCGGCGATGGACCTGCTACGGCGGCAATGACGGAGACGATTTCCATTGACGGTGGCGGAGACCAGCGGCGGGAGGCAGCTGGTGATGAGGAGGATGATCCGGAGACCCAGGAAGGAAGAGCAGGCTGAGCGTGGGCGAAGGGGTTCAGAGAATTTTCTAAATTTTGGTTCGGGGATATATATATGGCCTGACCCTGTTGGTATGACCGAGTGGAACAACTCGGTGGCACCGAGATGCATAACTGCAAGCAGTTACTTCAACTCGGTGTGACCGAAAAGTTCAAATCGGTTGCACCGAGATTGAAAACCGTATGACCGAAATGGATGAATCAGTCAGACCAAAACGCATGAAGAACTTTTGGAAGTTTAAGTCTATGACAAATCGGGGACTCTGAGTGCTCCTCACACAGAGTGGTTCGAATCTGACTTGATCAAACTTTGTGATGTAGCATGAATAGAGTTTGAGACAAGAAAAGCATAGATAGCTAGAGAAGGTTCTTAGGCATTCTTGTCCATCCACTTGGCAAAAGTAAAAGGAACCAAGCAATCAAAACAACAAGTGGATGTCCTCGAATGAGTAAAGTATGCAACCAACATGCTCACACAATAAAATGGCAAATGAAACATGTGGCAAAGCATGCACAACCAATTCTAGCATCTATCAAGCAATTGGCGATGACTAGGTCATCTATATATGAGTATATTGACTTAGGAGTCAAATGAGAACATTTGATCATAGGTCATACTCATCGTTTAAGCAGAAGTGGGGTTACCACTTTTACATAAAGCATTGTTGTGTTCACACCATTAGAGTTGCTTTAGCTCAATTATTAGAGTAAAGCTCCCCTAGATGTGAGATCCCCCCTAAGAGGGATGAACTAACCTTGGGTTTTGTCGTGATGACTTCATGTAGGTGTTGAAGATGTGGATGCTCAATGTTGATGTAGATCATTTGGAGCAATCCTTTGGAGTGAGTTGCACTTTCAATACCAACACGGGTTAGTCTCACAAGGAACAAACAAGGATATCCATAGACATAGAGTGAAGCACACACAAGATGATGTCTATGAAAGCATTAGGTTACCTTGTTCCTTGTCTTACCAACAAGAGGCTTTGTGACTCCTTGAACTAGTGCAAGATGTGGAAGTTGATTGCACTTGTTCTTGCCAAAATGATAAGAGTGAAGTATGTTGGCGGAGTCACCCTCAAGAACTCTTTAGTTCTTCTTCTTCTGGATCAACATCATCTTGACGGGAATCCTTGGAGTTGTAGTCGTACTTGATGAAGTAGAACTTGATGTAGTCTAGGAACCCACTTGACCAAGGCCTTGGGTGCTTCTTCAAATGCATCAATTTCCTCTTGAAGCTTATCCTTGCCTTTTTGCTCGTGGTCATGTGGTGGAAGATAATCTTGAGCTTGTGTCCCTTTGAAGGAAGTAGGATCATACTTCTTTTATTGAGGAACAAACTTCGTGTTGGGGTATTGATCTTCTTCCCACTCAACTCCATTGGCATTGAACTTTCGTTCAAAACCAACACCTTGGTTCTTCTGGTGCCTTCCTTGCTTGCGTACAATTTCCTCGAATTTCTTACTCCCGGCAAGGCTCTTGTAAACACCTTTCTCTATAATTCCCTTCAATAAGCTATTTTCTTGCTCAAGTGTAACTTGGCTAAGAGAATCATTAGTGGAATCAAGAGAACTACTAGAAGCAACAACATTAAATTTAGCATGATTATTGTTACTGCTAGAGGAAGAATCTTTCTTGTTCTTGTTACTAGACTTGACTTGAGGCATGTAAGTGGATAAGAGTAAACGCTTGGCAATGTAAGAAGAACTTTTCTTACGAAGATCATCATTGATTGCCTTACAGAACTCATGCTCTTACTCAAGGTTGAGCTTTTCAAAACGTAATTTCTCATGAGTCCTTAAAAGTTCTCGATGATCTCCTAAGATAGTTTCATGATCTAACTTAAGAGTGTTTAGTTCTTTAGTTAGAAACTCAATCTTCTCCTTATCATTGTCATTCGTTTTATCTCGATTAGCATGATTAATTGACGTTTCATCATAGTATTCATCACTAGATTTGTCAACAAGTAAATCATCATCAACTAACAAGTCATCTTCATCACTATTGAAATCAACATACTCGGGGTGTGATACCTTTGGGCCTTTAGCCATGAAGCATCTTCGAAGTCCTTCATTTGGTGAATCAAATATGTCGTAGGAGTTGGTTGACACAAGTGCTAGACCGGCAACACCTTCATCTTGAGTATATTCGGAGTCGGAGTGATAGCTTCTCTCGGAGTGATTGTCGGAGTCAGAGCCGGATACCCATTCACCAACATGAGCTTGATGTCTTCGTTTTGTGTAGCTCCTTGATGACTTGTCCTTCCTTTCCAAACCCTTGCTTCTCCAGGATGTTCTTCGTTCATAACGATTATCTCTACTCCTTCTCTCTCTTGATGGTGATTCTTCTCTTCTACTTCTTCTTTTTGGAGAATCTTCTCTTCTCTTGTAGGGTGTCGTACACTCATTGGAATAGTGTCCGGGTCTTCCACAATTGTAGAAATTTCGCTCTCGACTAGAAGATCTTTTGTCATTGTAGGGCCTTGACTTGGAACTTCTCTCTTTGCTTCTACTCTTGTAGAACTTGTTGAAGTTCTTCACCATTAGGCTCAATACTTCATTGAAGGTTTGTCTCTCACTTGATGATGTGGGAGCTTCACATGAGGCTTTGTAAGCACCACTTGACTTGTTATGGAGTTCCTCCTTATCCTTGAGTGACATCTCATGAGCAACAATTCTTCCAATGACTTCCAATGACTTCTGTTGGCTTGAGATCTTTGTAATTGGGCATCATTTGGATCAATGTGCATACGGTATCATATTTTATTTCCAAAGCTCTTAGGATCTTCTTGATGATGAATTTGTTGGTCATCTCTTCACTTCGTAAGCCGGCGATCTCATTTGTGATAAGAGCAAGCCTATAGTACATTTCAGCGACACCTTCACCATCCTTCATTTTGAACTTGTCAAGCTGACTTTGAAGCACATCCAACTTGGATTCCTTGACGGAGTCGGTACCTTCGTGCATATCAATCAAAGTATCCCAAATTTCCTTTGCATTCTCAAGACAGCTGATTTTGTTGAATTCTTCGGGGCACAATCCGTTGAAGAGGATATCACAAGCTTGAGCATTGTATTGCAGCATCTTCAACTCTTCTGTGGTAGCTTCACGGTTCGGTTCTCTCCCATCAAAGAATTCACCTTGCAAGCCAATACACACAATAGCCCATACGGCGGGGTTATGTCCAAGAATATGCATTTTCATCTTATGCTTCCAACTAGCAAAATTAGTACCATCAAAGTAAGGACCTCTATGGTGGTAATTTCCCTTGCTAGACGCCATACTCTCCTAGGTTGTGAAACCAAGGCTATGACTACCAAAAGCTCCGAAAATCAAAGCCAATGGAGAACAAAGCTCTGATACCACTTGTAGGATCGAAAGTATGTCTAGAGGAGGCAGACTTTAGCAACTTTGGACAAGTCAAGCAATCTTAACATGATTCAAGCAAGCATGCAGAGAGTATATGAGCAGCAGAAAGTAAAGCATGCAACTTGCAAGAATGTAAAGGGAAGGGTTTGGAGGATTCACACGCAATAGGAGACACGGATGTTTTTGTCGTGGTTCCAATAGGTGGTGCTATCGTACATCCACGTTGATGGAGACTTCAACCCACAAAGGGTAACGGCTGCATGAGTCCATGGAGGGCTCCACCCATGAAGGGTCCACGAAGAAGTAACCTTGACTATCCCACCATGGTCGTCACCCACGAAGGACTTGCCTCACTAGCGGTAGATCTTCACGAAGTAGGCGATCTCCTTGCCCTTACAAACTCCTTGGTTCAACTCCACAATCTTGTCAGAGGCTCCCAAGTGACACCTAGCCAATCTAGGAGACACCACTCTCCAAGAAGTAACAAATGGTGTGTTGATGATGAACTCCTTGCTCTTGTGCTTCAAATGATAGTCTCCCCAAGACTCAACTCTCTCTCAGAGGATATGGATTTGGTGGAAAGAAGATTTGAGTGGAAAGCAACTTGGGGAAGGCTAGAGATCAAGATTCATATGGTAAGAATGGAATATCTTGGCCTCAACACAAGTGTAGGTCTCTCTCAGAAAAGGTAAGTTGGAGGTGTAGGTTTGTTCTGATGGCTCTCTTTTTGAATGAAGAGGAGGTGGAGAGGTATATATAGCCTCCACACAAAATCTAACCGTTACACACAACTTTCCAATCTTGGTGGGACCGAATTGGTAAACTTGGTCGGACCGATTCAGCAAATCTAGTGACCGTTAGGATTTTCGGTGGGACCGACATGCAACTCGGTAGGACCGATATGGTTAGGGTTAGGGCATAACGTAATCTCGGTGAGACCGATTACACAAACTCGGTGAGACCGATTTTGGTAATAAGCTAACCAGAGAGTTGGTCAGGTAAACTCGGTCGGACCGATTCGCTCATTTCGGTGAGACCGAAGTGTTACGAAAGGGAAACAGAGAGTTTACATTGCAATCTCGGTGGGACCAATCGCTCATCTCGGTCGGACCGAAACGTTACGGAGGGAAATAGAGAGATTACAATCCCATCTCGGTGAGACCGAGATCCCTATCGGTGAGACCGATTTGCCTAGGGTTTGTGGCAGTGGCTAGGACATCTGAACTCGGTGGCGCCGGATAGAAAGAATCGGTGGGGCCGAGTTTGACTTTTGGTTTAGGTCATATGTCGATGTGAGAAAGTAGTTGAGGGCTTTGGAGCATATCACTAAGCATTTTGAGCAAGAGCCTCATTAAGCAACACCTCATCCCTCCTTGATAGTATTTGCTTTTCCTATAGACTCAGTGTGATCTTGGATCACTAAAATAGAAAATGTAGAGTCTTGAGCTTTGAGCTTGAGCCAATCCTTTTGTCCTTAGCATTTTGAGGGGTCCACTTTTCTCATCCATGGCATGCCAATCATTGAGCTTTCCTAAAATATTAATATTGAAATAGCATTAGCTCAATGAGCTATATGTTTTTAGGAATTACCAAAACCACCTTTGGATAGTTGCACTTTCAGAGTCATACATCCGGCGGGTTACACCGCTGGGTATATCCCCGACACTACGGGTTCGAGAACTATGTAGACATGACCGAGACTTACCTCCAGTCAATAACCAATAGCGGAACCTGGATGCTCATGTTGGTTCCTACATATTCTACGAAGATCTTTATCGGTTAAACCACATAAAAACATACGTTGTTCCCTTTGTCATCAGTATGTTACTTGCCTGAGATTCGATTATCGGTATCATCATACCTAGTTCAATCTCGTTACTGGCAAGTCTCTTTACTCGTTATGTAATGCACCATCCCGCAACTAACTCATTAGTCACATTGCTTGCAAGGCTTATATTGATGTGCATTACCGAGAGGGCCCAGAGATACCTCTTCGACAATCGGAGTGACAAATCCTAATCTCGATCTATGCCAACTCAACAAACACCATTGGAGACACCTATAGAGCATCTTTATAATCACCCAGTTACATTGTGACTTTTGATAGCACACAAAATGTTCCTCCGGTATTCGAGAGTTACATAATCTCATAGTCACAGGAACATGTATAAGTTATGAAGAAAGAAATAGCAATAAACTAAACGATCATAGTGCTAAGCTAACGGATGGGTCATGTCAATCACATCATTCTCTAATGATGTGATCCTGTTCATCAAATGACAACTCATGTCTATGGCTAGGAAATTTAACCATCTTTGATTAACGAGCTAGTCAAGTAGAGGCATACTAGTGACACTCTGTTTGTCTATGTATTCACACATGTACTAAGTTTCTGGTTAATACAATTCTAGCCTGAATAATAAACATTTATCATGATATAAGGAAATATAAATAACAACTTTATTATTGCCTCTAGGGCATATTTGCTTCATCTTCCACTTGCACTAGAGTTAATAATCTAGATTACATTGTAATGATTCTAACACCCATGGAGTCTTGGTGTTGATCATGTTTTTCTCGTGAGACAGGCTTAGTCAATGGGTCTGCAACATTTAGATCCGTATGTATCTTGCAAATCTCTATGTCTCCCTTCTTGACTTGATCGCAGATGGAATTGAAGCGTCTCTTGATGTGCTTGGTTCTCTTGTGAAATATGGATTCCTTTGCCAAGGCAATTGCACCAGTATTGTCACAAAAGATTTTCATTGGACCCGATGCACTAGGTATGATACCTAGATCGGATATGAACTCCTTCATCCAGACTCCTTCATTTTCTGCTTCCGAAGCAGCTATGTACCCCGCTTCACACGTAGATCCCGCCACGACGCTCTACTTGGGACTGCACCAACTGACAGCTCCACCGTTCAATATAAATACGTATCCGGATTGTGACTTAGAGTCATCCGGATCTGTGTTAAAGCTTGCATCAACGTAACCGTTTACAACAAGCTCTTTGTCACCTCCATAAACGAGAAACATATCCTTAGTCCTTTTCAGGTATTTCAAGATATTCTTGACTGCTGTCCAGTGATCCACGCCTGGATTACTTTGGTACCTCTCTGCTAAACTAATAGCAAGGCACACATCAGGTCTGGTACGGAGCATTCCAAACATGATAGAACCTATGGTCGAAGCATAGTGAATCACTATCATTTTCTCTCTATCTTCTGAAGTGGTCGGGCATTGAGTCTGACTCAACTTCACACCTTGTAACACAGGAAAGAACCCTTTCTTTGCTTGATCCATTTTGAACTTCTTCAAAACTTTATCAAGGTATGTGCTTTGTGAAAGTCTAATTAAGCGTCTTGATCTATCTCTATAGATCTTGATGCCCAATATATAAGCAGCTTCACCGAGGTCTTTCATTGAGAAATTCTTATTCAAGTATCCTTTTATGCTATTCAGAAATTCAGTATCATATCCGATCAATAATATGTCATCCACATATAGTATCAGAAATGATACAGAGCTCCCACTCACTTTCTTGTAAATACAGGCTTCTCCAAAAGTCCGTATAAAACCATATGCTTTGATCACACTATCAAAACGTATATTCCAACTCCAAGATGCTTGCACCAGTTCATAAATGGATCGCTGGAGCTTACACACTTCGTTAACACCTTTTGGATCAACAAAATTTTCTGGTTACATGATATACAACTCTTATTTAAGATATCCATTAAAGAATGCAATTTTGACATCCATTTGCCAAATTTCTTAATCATAAAATGCGGCAATTGCTAACATGATTCGGACGGACTTAAGCATCACTACGAGTGAGAAGGTCTCATCGTAGTCAACTCCTTGAACTTGTCGACAAGTCAAGCTTTGTAGACAGTAACATTACCGTCAGCGTCGGTCTTTTTCTTGAAGATCCATTTATTCTCTATGGCTTGCCGATCATCGGGCAAGTCAACCAAAGTCCACACTTTGTTCTCGTACATGGATCCCATCTCAGATTTCATGGCCTTAAGCCATTTTGTGGAATCTGGGATCATCATCGCTTCCTCATAGTTCGTAGGTTCGTCATGATCAAGTAACATGACTTCCAGAACAGTATTACTGTACCACTCTGGTGCGGATCTTACTCTGGTTGACCTACGAGGTTTGGTACTAACTTGATCAGAAGTTTCATGATCATCATCATTAGCTTCCTCACTAATTGGTGTAGGAAGCAGTGGAACTAATTTATGTGATGAACTACTTTCCAATAAGGCAGAAGGTACATTTACCTCATCAAGTTCTACTTTCCTCCCACTCACTTCTTTCGAGAGAAACTACTTCTCTAGAAAGGATCCATTCTTAGCAACGAATATCTTGCCTTCAGATATGTGATAGAAGGTGTACCCAACAGTCTCCTTTGGGTATCCTATGAAGACACATTTCTATGATCTAGGTTCGAGCTTATCAGTTTGAAGCTTTTTCACATAAGCATCGCAGCCCCAAACTTTAAGAAAGGACAACTTGGGTTTCTTGCCAAACCACGGTTCATATGGTGTTGTCTCAACGGATTTTGATGGTGCCCTATTTAACGTGAATGCAGCCGTCTCTAAAGCATAACCCCAAAATGATAGCGGTAAAAGAGACATCATAGATCGCACCATATCTAATAAAGTGCGGTTACTATGTTCGGACACACCATTACGCTGTGGTGTTCCAGGTGGTGTGAGTTGTGAAACTATTATGCATTGTTTGAAATGAAGACCAAAATCGTAACTCAAATATTCTCCTCGACGATCAGATCATAGAAACTTTATTTTCATGTTATGATACTTCACTTTGAAAATCTTTGAAATTTTCAAATGTTTCAAATTTATGTTTCATCAAGTAGATATACCCATATCTGCTCAAATTATTTGTGAAGGTCAGAAGATAACGATACCCGCCACTAGCATCAACACTCATCGGACCGCATACATCAGTATGTATTCTTTCCAATAAATCTGTTGCTCATTCCATTATTCCGGAGAACAGAGTTTTAGTCATCTTGCCCATGAGGCATGGTTCGCAAGCATCAAGTGATTCATAATCAACTGATCCCAAAATCCCATCAGCATGGAGTTTCTTCATGTGCTTTACACCAATATGACCTAAACGGCAGTGCCACAAATAAGTTGCACTATCATTATTAAAGTTATATCTTTTGGCTTCAAAACTATGAATATGTATATTACTACTATCAAGATTTAGTAAAAATAGACCACTCATCAAGGGTGCATGACCATAAAAGATATTACTCATATAAATAGAACAACCATTATTCTCTGATTTAAATGAATAACCTTCTCGCATCAAACAAGATCCAGATATAATGTTCATGCTTAACGCTGGCACCAAATAACTATTATTCAGGTCTAAAACTAATCCCGAAGGTAGATGTAAAGGTAGCGTGCCGACAACGATCACATCGACTTTGGAACCATTTCCCGCGTGCATCGTCACCTCATCCTTAGCCAATCTTCGCTTAATCCGTAGCCCTTGTTTCGAGTTGCAAATATTAGCAACAGAACCAGTATCAAATACCCACGCGCTATTGTGGGCATTAGTAAGGTACACATTAATAACATGTATATCAATTATCAAATATACCTTTCACTTTGTCATCCTTCTTATCCGCCAAATACTTGGGGTAGTTTCGCTTCCAGTGAACAGTCCCTTTGCAGTAGAAGCACTCAGTCTCAGGCTTAGGTCCATACTTGGGCTTCTTCACTTGAGCAGCAACTTGCTTGCTATTCTTCTTGAAGTTCCCCTTCTTCCCTTTGCCCTTCTTGAAACTGGTGGTCTTGTTGACCATCAACACTTGATGCTCCTTCTTGATTTCTACCTCCGCAGCTTTTAGCATCGCGAAGAGCTCGGGAATAGTCTTATCCATCACTTGTATATTATAGTTCATCACGAAGCTTTTGTACTTGGTGGCAGTGATTGAAGAACTCTGTCAATGACACTATCAACCGGAATATTAACTCCCAACTAAGTCCAGTGATTGTGGTACCCAGACATTCTGAGTATGTGCTCTCTAACAGAACTATTCTCCTCCATTTTGTAGCTGTAGAACTTATTGGAGACTTCATATCTCTTAATCCGGGCATTTGCTTGAAATATGAACTTCAAATCCTGGAACATCTCATATGCTCCATGATGTTCAAAATGTCGTTGAAGTCTCAGTTCTAAGCCATAATGCAAGGCACACCAAACTATCGAGTAGTCATCAGCTTTGCTCTGACAGGTGTTCATAACATATGGAGTTGCTCCTGCAGCGGGTTTGGCACCTAGCGGTGCTTCTAGGATGTAATTCTTCTGTGCAGCAATGAGGATACTCCTCAAGTTACGGACCCAGTCCGTGTAGTTGCTACCATCATCTTTCAACTTAGCTTTCTCTAGGAACGCATTAAAATTCAACGGAACAACAACACGGGCCATTTATCTACAATAACATAGATATGCAAAATACTATCAGGTACTAAGTTCATGATAAATTAAAGTTCAATTAATCATATTACTTAAGAACTCCCACTTAGATAGACATCCCTCTAATCATCTAAGTGATCACGTGATCCATATCAACTAAACCATGTCCGATCATCACGTGATATGGAGTAGTTTTCAATGGTGAACATCACTATGTTGATCATATCTACTATATGATTCAAGCTCGACCTTTTGGTCTCAGTGTTCCGAGGCCATATCTGCATATGCTAGGCTCGTCAAGTTTAACCCGAGTATTTTGCGTGTGCAAAACTAGCTTGCACCCGTTGTATGTGAACGTAGAGCTTATCACACCCGATCATCACTTGGTGTCTCGGCACGATGAACTGTAGCAACGGTGCATACTCGGGGAGAACACTTGTACCTTGAAATTTAGCAAGAGATCATCTGATAATGCTACCGCCAAACTAAGCAAAATAAGATGCATAAAGGATAAACATCACATGCAATCAAATAAGTGATATGATATGGCCATCATCATCTTGTGCCTTTGATCTCCATCTCTAAAGCACCATCATGATCACAATCGTCACCGGCTTGACACCTTGATCTCCATCGAAGCTTCATTGTTGTCTTGCCAACTATAGCCTCTACGACTATCACAGATAAGCACATGCAAGACATACATCAAGTGTTCTCAAATCCTTAAAGACTCAATCCGATAAGACAACTTCAAAGGGAAAACTCAATCCATTACAAGAGAGTAGTGGGGGAGAAACATCATAAGATCCAACTATAATAGAAAAGCTCGCGAAACATCAACATCGTACCACCTCAAGAACACGAGAGAGAGAGAGAGAGATATCAAACACATAGCTACTGGTACATACCCTCAGCCCCGAGGGTGAACTACTCCTTCCTCATCATGGAGAGCGCCAGGATGATGAAGATGGCCACCGGAGTGGGATTCCCCCCCTCCGGCAGGGTGCTAGAACGGGTCTAGATTGGTTTTCGGTAGCTGCGGAGGCTTCTGGCGGTGGAACTCCCAATCTATTCTGCTCTTCGATGTTTTTAGGGTATATGGACATATATAGGTGAAAGAAGTCGGTCAAGGGAGCCACGAGGGGCCCACGAGGATGGGGGCGCGCCCAAGGGGGTAGGGCGCACCTTCCTTCCTCGTGGCCACCTCGAAGCTTCCCTGACGTCTACTCCAAGTCTTCTGGATTGCTTCTGTTCCAAAAATAACTCTCCCAAAGGTTTCATTCCGTTTGGACTCCGTTTGATATTCCTTTTCTTCGAAACAGTGAAATAGGCAAGAAAACAACAATTGGGCTGGGCCTCCGGTTAATAGGTTAGTCCCAAAAATAATATAAAAGTGTATAATAAAGCCCATAAAGATCCAAAATAGATAATATAATAGCATGGAACAATCAAAAATTATAGATATGTTGGAGACGTATCAGCCAGGCGCCTCCATTACCTACCCCGCGTGATGCATGCAGCATATGTGACTGAGGATAAGGGCGTGGTGGGAAGCGTGAATTGGCATTTTCTACCCTGTGCATTAACGTCATTCATGGCCCATTACAAGAGTGTCCCCAACACTATTGGCTTTACATGACGCGCAGAAAAACCAGAAGCCGACCCAGGCTCAAGGTTAATGAAGAAGCAAAGAAGACTCCAAAAGACCAGCCTCTCCAGCACCGCGACCTATGCACTTATTATTGCCAACCCCGACGACGCTCGGAAGCGCGATCGAGGCAGGCCCGGGGGCTTCTATCGGTGCAACAAACCCTGGGTCTGTTGCCTAGACTGTGCATAGGCACGGGAACATGGTTGTGGCACTAAGCCATGCCAGAGTACAAGAAACCAAGATCTTCGAAGAAACAACATGCAGATCAAGAGGACCAAGATCAAGCCAGAGAAACAAGATGCCACTAGGAGAAAAGCCTCCATTGCCGGGCAGACGAGCTCGTTGAGGGCAGGGTCACCCCGGAAGAACGACCAAGACATCCCGGCAGGGCCTGCCGGGACTCACGGAGGCAAAACTACCTCACCCAACCACTCCGCCACGACCCACGTCGTCAATCAGTGTGGTTTCAAGCCGCAAAGTGATTAAGTGACAACCATTCACCACATGACAGCCTCTTTCTATAGGAAAAACCTATAGACGACACCCGTCCTGCGACGTGTCAAGCAAGCAGGCGCGGAGCTGGCAAGACAAGCCCAACAAGGCTTGCCGGATAAGCAACGATGTGACGTTGAGAAGTGCATTTAATGTGCCCTATCAGTCTGCAGAGTTAGGTATGATAACACTGTTTTGCTATCTTATCAGTGCATAATGACTGTTTTCCCGTGGCAACCGTAGAAAGGTTTAGAAGATTGTACACCCACGCACCTGTACGCGCGTATCCACCGCCGTCCCTGCCGGGCAAGTGTAGTACGCTCCACCATCATTCTTCCACCATCAATCCACCAAAGCAGGAGTAGGGTTTTATGCCTTGTGGCGGCCCGAACCTGGGTAAAATTGCCTGTGTGATCTCTGTCGTGCTGTCCCACGTTCTTCTGCTCTTTGTGCAACGCGACATCCCCCTTGCTGAACCAGCAAGGGGCCTTTGGTCCCATAGGTGGCCGTGGTATCCCAAGACAGGGTCCCACGCATCAGGTTTGACTGTTGCTGACCATGTTGACCTGCTGATGTCATCCTGGCGTCATCTGATGCTGTAATTGTTTTCTAGATTTTAAATAAATCGGGGATGGTTTATTTATTTCAGAAAATGGCATAAACTTCTAAAAATCATATAAAATCAACCGTAGCTAAGATTGAAATAATTTATGTATGAAAAGTTATCAGAAAAATCCAAAGAATCTATTTATGCCATTTTCATTCATGTTTTAACAACTTAAAGCTACTGTATATGACAATTTGAACAAATGGCATTTTAAATGTCTTATGTGGAGTTTGAATTTGAACCTTGGGTTCAAACCAACTTCATATAAATTGTTGTTAGTTGCATTAGCTCAATCAACAACATTGCCATGTCATGATCATGCATCACATTGTTGCATTGCATTTATTGTGTTCCATCTTATTTGCCGGTGTTTGTCTCCTCTCAGTAGACGTTGTTCCGATGATGTGATCGATGACACTGATGAAAACACAATGCTTCAGAAGTGCCAGGCAAGCAAACCTCCCTTGTTCATCTCGATACAATCCCACACTCTCTCTCATGCTCTCCTTTATTGCATTAGGACAACAACGATTCAACTGTTACATGTTGCGGTAGTTGAACCCCATTCCTTTGCATGACATGTCTTTGCCACAGTAAATAGTTCAAACCCACTAGCATGAGTAGGAGTTGTTTTTGCCATGATGTGCCTACTCATTCATGCTTGCTTGTCATGCCTATTGCTTAGAGTTGTGTCAGGTCTAATTCATCGGGGATGACTTGGAATGTGGTGAACATGTCCTACTATTGAGAGCTAAGTGTGTGAATACGATTTGGTAAAGGTAGCGATGAGAGGCCGTGTAGGATTACGTGGTGGGTTGTCTCATTGAAACCGTCCTCTAGAACTGATTTCTGTGTTTGTGATCCAAGACAGTTACTACCACACATTGGGTTTCGGTAACGCGACCCCACTTGTCTTATTAATCACCACGGTCTCTGTCCAGGAGTTGCAACTAGTTTCTGGACAGACTTGGCACGGTGGCCGGGTGTACCAAGTGTCGCCCATTTGGTGGGCCTAGGAACCCTGTACACATCGTTTGGGGCTGTAGTGGAAACCCCAACCGGATTTCCTTGCTGATGGAACCCGAATAGGCGATAAACCTGGACTAGAGACTTGTGTGGTTAGTCAAGTCGTGGCCGACACCCTCGCCGGGCTTCCACTTGAAGGTTACCGAGTACATGTCATGTAAACGGCGATAAGTGGTGAGAGCGTGTATGAAGAAGTACACCCCTGCAGGGTAATATGATCTATTGGAACAGCCGTGTCCGCAGATATACACTACATGGAACGCCCACATTGTTCATAGATAACTTGAAGTGGATACTCTAAAATGTGCAAGATAAGCGTGAGTGCTATGGATAGCCTTGTCGTTGGGAGATGGGAGCATATCCATAGTGTCGTATTGATTTGGTGAATATGTGGACTCGTGTGCGCTACCTCAAAGATAGTACTCGTAGTTCAGAATAGCCACCGAGTCAAAGCTGGCTTGCTGCAGTTAAACTCCACGACCCCTTTGTTGATACCGATGCATGAGTAGTTAGTTCTGATGTAAGTCTTGTTGTGTACATTTGTATTCAAGTTTTCTTAATTTAAGTTTTGCAGAGGAGACTTGAGTCTCACTAGTAGTTTTGCGTGGACTTTGATGTTTGGCTTGTTACCTCAGCTACAATCTTGTACCCTTGGGAGGGTCTTGTAGAAAATCAGGCCTCTCAGCCTTTTCCATTTGTACTTGTATATACTAAGACATGTTATGCTTCCATTGCTTGCATGCTCTGTATGTTGGGTCATGTGACCCCTGTTTGTAATAAATGCTATGTGGCTGTTCTGGGCTTTTATCTATATGAGTTGTTGAGTTATGTTGTGATGCCATGTTGTACAACACATACTTGCATGTTATGCGTACGTGTAACGTGTATTGCTATGTGTGGGATCCGACACATAGTTGTTTATTCTTGGTAGCCTCTCTTATGAGGAAATGTCTCCTAGTGCTTCCACTAAGCCTGCTCCGGAACACATGGGATGATCGGCATGTGTCCTTCTTGGCTCATGTGTCTGTCCCTACGTGGAAATGTCACGCGGAGCTTAGCGAAGTCCTCCTAGCTTGCTATAGCCTGGTTTCACTCGCTGCTGAGCGACACATGCATTGCTGGGTCATGTATGCCTATCCCTGTAAGTTTGTGCCACCTTTGGTTTACAACTAGTCATGTTGGCCCTGGTCCTCTGTCGTATGGACGCTAGCGACACTATCATATACGTGAGCCAAAAGGTGCAAACGGTCCCAGGCCAGGTAAGGTGGCACCCGTGGGGATACCGTGTGTGAGGCCGCAAAGTGATATGATGTGTTACATGCTAGATCGGTGTGACTTAGGATCGGGGTCCCGACAACTTTGGTATCAGAGCCTGACTGCCTTTAGGATTACCAAGCCAAACTGGTCGAAGTCGAGTCTAGAAATGCTTTAGTTATATATGGGAATTGATTGTGGAAGGGAACGTAAGGATCTTTTTACTCCTTTACATTATGCCCTTCTGATCTAAGTCACCCTCATCTTTTCTATGGGGTTAAGAAACTAGGGCTTCTCATCTATCTATCAGGATGACGAGTTACTATAATAGAGACTTATAGGCATGATGGATTCGAGTCTCAGCTCAGTTTCTAGTACGTCCGTGTGTTAACAGTTGGTCTCGAAACCTTGATATTATGATGATGAGTGGTTATGCCACCATTTTACAGGATGTCTCAAATCTTTTGAGCATTTATAGCCATTATGTTATCCGAGATGACCCGGGTTTCTAAACAATCTGATGCATTTGCAAATCCTCCCTCCCAGTTCTCGATGTCCTTTTGGGCCAGATTAAGAACACTAAATAGTTAGTTGAGGTACTCCATTGCCTTGACATATATGTTGGAGCTAGTATTATGACAATCTGGTACCTTAGAGAACCACCCAGTAATCTAGCAATGCTTTATGTTCCGAGTGTGATGATTCTGGCCCTCATTCTCGAAAGCATCCCGTGATGTTATTTAGTTAGTAGGCATTCTATTCTGGGTTCTTGAACCCATGATTCATTCCGCTTATTCCTGTTGATAGTGTTTCTCGTTCCTTTAGTATATTAGTAACCTTTGCGATAGTCCCCGAGGTCCATGGTATATCATTATTACTAATACCATGAACCATCCTTGGCGGAAGATCTTTTGAACCGAAATATCACAATAAGAGTGCCCATGAGGAGTTCTCGATTCTACATTGTGAACCTGCCACTCCTACCTTTCCGCATGGTTTATCCGAAAGAAATTTGTTGAACTTCTTTGGCATGCTAATATATGCATCCCCAACCCAGAAAATTATAAGTTCTTTGAGTTGTCCCTCTTCAGTCAAACCTTCGTCTATCAGTTGATAGTCAGCATTAATGGTGCATTCATGTCATCGATGCATGTTAGCCCCGAGATTCGTCAAGCCATTCTGTTTCAAAATGACTAGGAGAAACAAACTCTAGTACCTTATCCATATCTAGGATTGGGTCAAAACAGTTGTATTCCGCAGATCAAAATGCCAATCCAGCTTTTGCTCTGCTCTACCCTAGAGTATTACTCCCTTTATGTCAGTATTGTAATGAGAATTGCACCATCTCTTATGAATTCTTGGTGCAGTGATACTTCTCGCCATCATTGTTTTTTCGTTGGTTCTATGTTGTTGAAACCGGAATGCTAGCAAGTAAATTGTGATGTGTGAAATCAATACTCCTAGCAACCCCATTGCCTGGTAGTTAATGGACGATGAATTTCATTCTTGGTGTGTTGGTTATTGAATCATCATCCTAGGATTGATCGTGCTACGTAGTCCATCTTCCTTGGTGCACTCCTCGATCAATGAGTTAGGATTGCATCAATCCTTCGCTCTTGTGATCATATCATCTTGCCCTGTAAAGCAAGATTGTTCTCGAGCTTAATAACATACCGATGGTTCGTGATTTTCTGAATATCTTCTTGGAACTATCACCAGGTTGTTCCTTGACCATTATGTTGAGTTCGTGATGAAGTTGGTTTTTCTCTAAACCACCCTCTCTCCAAGAATCATGTTGGGTACCTTGAACTAGTTGGATAAGCTAAACAATAACTTGGAGAGTTGGAAGATAAAAGCTTTATCTAGCTTAGCTCATTCCAAAGGGATATCCTTGTGTTTGTGTGTGTCGAAGAAAGATGATATCTTCATCGACTCATCTTTGTGATCAGTTGTTGGATCTATTGTCATTATGTAATCTTTGATTTGAGGATGGGCTATCGTCAAATCAAATCAGAACCAACGATGTTCGTAATGTTCTTTTACTCGCGGTTGTCCCTTGAGCATACACCATTATATATTTTGGGTCTGACCAATGCTATCACCGTGTTCACTTAATTGTGGAATTCCATTTATATGGAAACTTGGATGAATTGTTGTGCGTCCATCCGCAACATTTTACATTCTCCATGATTCATGTTGAACATTAGAGCTAGCGTTGGAAACATTGTAAGCATTGTCTTCGTGTTTCGCTCATGCGGCATATGTTTGATGAAAGAAGTGACTTCCTCTAATTCACGTGCATTTGGTGCAAGTTGCCGCCGTGAATTCAAGAAAGTTTGTTTTGCTTCCTCTGGAATCATCCCAAGTCAGTCATGCATATATGCAAAGTATTATGTGGTCTGGAGACTTGCAACCTTCATTCCATATGTATCCCTAGAAGACCAAGCCGCTGATTGATTTGTTTTAGGAAAAGAAGTTAACTGCTAATCCATGGTAATGCACAAGACTTCTGTATCCTCGATGATGGTTCCCAAACCAGAACTCCATAGTGTTTTTTCGTAATAACTCCATGTTAGCATGATTGTCCTGGACATTCTGTTCACATGTATCTTACAGTCCAGCTCATATTTTGGAGCTTGCTATCATAGTTCATTTCTCGAGAATATCGCAAAGTCATCTTGTCAATTTGTGTTGCAACCTTTCTCTTTCAGACATGATGAGTCGAAAGCATCTTGCCACCAACCAGATCTGAATCTCAGGCACATATGATGGTTGGGACATTTCAAAGATTTTGATCTTGTTTTTTTCTATAATCCCAGTAAGTCAATGTAGTGGTCATTTTGCTGAGTCAAGATATCATCCACTCCCCATGAGGATTTGGCTTATTCTAAGTAGTTGATCCTTATGGATCCTTGTATTCCCAAAGTCCGACCTTTACTTGATGGCCATGTTGATGCTTTTGAGCATGACAGTGGTAGCTAGAACATCAAGGAGAACATTAGAGGCGGAGTGCTAAATGTCTCTCAGTCGATCATCCAGATTTTGTTCCTTGGCATAACCAAGGTGAAATCCAAGAAAGTGTTGTCTTCCTTTGCATCTGCATTCTCCATCATTGTTCATCATGGTAGTATGATGTGTTTCCAGGATCCTTGTCACGGATGTTGGTAAAACCCTGAAGAATATGGAGATGCTCAAGTTCTTGAGAGCACGCTCAGACACTAGGTTATATCCCCGATATCAATTGGAATGTGCCTTCAGTTTGCCGGTTGTTCTATAACCATAGTTTCCTTTTCAATCTGAGTATGCCAATCTCTTGAATTCCTTGGAATGATCAATTGTGAGTTGCCTCAGGCTATGAAGTGTTTAATGATCTATGTATCAAAACTAATTCTTTTTGCCACTTAAGAGAATAATTCTACGAGTCACCTCCCCCAAGGTGTCCCGTTACGGAATCATGGCAGTCAACTCCTCGCTACCTTGAAACATGTGCACCATCCTACTTAAGTGTGGGAGTGTGGCCCACCCATCTGTTCTCTCCATCCCTCTAGATGTGTGTTGTGTCTCAACTCACGTGATGATTCAACGTCGTATTTCATGAGTTCATCATGAGTTGCTCGATCTTTGAGAAGATCAATTCTTGTAGGGTTCCTCGTTCCTTTTGTCATCATGTTGGATGAACATCTCGAAAGCAAAGACATTAAGAACAAGATGTTGCAAGGAATCAACATCTTCGAGAAGGGAAATTGGATCGAGAAGATTGTGTTAGCTTAGTGTCCCCTCTGTCTTCTTGCCTCACGTCTTGAATCTCAGGACGAGATTCTTGTTTAGTGGGGGTGAGTTGTCACAGCCCTAGCTCAGCCCCTGTTGTCTTTGCTTGATCATCATGACATCATGTTTAAAATTCAAATGAATTTGAATTGGGGATGTTCAAACCCTAGCACCAAATGAATTCAAATACATTCAAATAAAATCATTTTTAATGAACCCAAAATGCCCTTTAGAAAAGTTCATGATTTTTGATAAAGGTGAAAACCTCTGCCAAAAATGATGCACATATTTTTAGGCCATTCTGGATTTTTGAGTTAACTCATATTGTATTTGAATTGGGGCATTTATACTATAAATATGTTTAAATGCTCCAACAATTTTAGAATTAGTTGAGGGCCTCTGGAATAATTCATTTAGTGCCCATAATTATTTTTAGAATTTTCAAGAGTTATTTTGTTTGAAAACCAAAGTAAAACAAATATGCATAAATAGAAAACAACACAGAAATTGAAAAGCAGAGAGAGAGCTACCTTTGGCCCATGACTATAGCAGCCCACTGGGCCATGAAAGTCGTCTTCCTCCTTGGACAATAGGACAGAGGTGTGTGCCTCGCGCATGCAAGCACGCGCCCGTGGCCACCTCATGCTTGCCTCCTCCCTGTGGACCTCCCGGACGATGCCACGCATGCCGCGTTCCCAACCCTCTCACTCTCGCCCACTTTCCCCTCTCTTCCGCAAGCATGAGGTGGCCGCTGAGTCCATAAGCACCGCCGCGTCTTCCTCGTCCTCTCCACCGAGCCATGGGATGTCGGACGTGCCACAACGTCGCCAGCATCACCATTTCCGTCGCCGGCCATCGTGGATCCTCGTCGTTGATTCGGGAGCTACAAGGTGTCCCCAACCTCGCCCTTGCGCTCGTTGGACTCACTATGAGCCTCCGCACCTGACCCCTCTCTCCCCGATGTCTATTTTGCCCTCTCATTGCGGGCTCCGTCGAGGCCGAGAGTTCATCACCGCCGGCCACAAGGTCGCCGTGGCTAGAGCTCACGGACGTCACGTCCGAGAGTACCACTGTGTTCTTCACATTCCCAGGAGACAAACATGACCACCCAATCGCCTTGTCGTGCACCGTAGGCCTTTTCCCATCGAGGCCAAGCTAGCGCTGCCGCCCCGAGCTCGTTTCCCGCTAACTCCGGCAACCCCGCACCCAGCCACCTACTTCCTTGGATGCGGGCGGGCACGGGTCGTGCCCCAGTTTCCGAGGCCGCCACTCTTGTGCCCTTTCGAGGGGTCACCGTCGCGTTTCCAGGTCGGCAGCGTTGAGCTCCAGCGACACTAACGTGGCTCTGGCTTAATTAGGCCTAACCACTGATTAGCACTAACCTAATTGACCTCTATGTCAGTGACATGAGGGGCCCAACCCGTGTTAAACTTTAATTTAGCTTAAACTTAATCCCCAGTTAAGACCGTGTCACTGACATATGGGTCCCACATGTCAGGTTTGACCGTTGCTGACCATGTTGACCCGCTGATGTCATCCTGGCGTCATCTGATGCTGTAACTGTTTTCTGGATTTTAAATAAATCAGAAATGATTTATTTCAGAAAATGGCCTAAACTTCTAAAAATCATATAAAATCAACCTAGCTCAGATTGAAATAATTTATATATGAGAAATTATGAGAAAAATCCAAAGAATCTGTTTATGGCATCTACATGCATGTTTGAAAAACTTACAGCTACTGTATATGACAATTTGGACAGATGGCATTTTAAATGTCTTATGTGGAGTTTGAATTTGAACCTTGGGTTCAAACCTACTTCATATAAATCGTTGTTAGTTGCATTATCTCAATCAACAGCATATTTCCTTGTCATGATCATGCATCATATTGTTGCATTGCATTTATTGTGTTCCATCTTGTTTGCCGGTGTTTGTCCCCTCTTAGTAGACGTTCTGATGATGTGATCGATGACACTGATGAACACACAATGCTATCTTCAGAAGTACCAGGCAAGCAAATACCCCTTATTCATCTCGATACAATCCCACTCTCTCGCTCTTGCTCTCCTTTACTGCATTAGGACAACAACGATTCAACGATTACATGTTGCGGTAGTTGAACCCCATTCCTTTGCATGACTTGTCTTTTCCACAGTAAATAGTTGAAACCCACTAGCATGAGTAGGAGTTGTTTGAGACATGATGTGCCTACTCATTCATGCTTGATTGTCATGCCTGCTATTGCTTAGAGTTGTGTCAGGTTTGATTCATCGGGGACGAATTGGAATGTGGTGAACATGTCCTACTATTGAGAGCTAAGTGTGTGAACACGATTTGGTAAAGGTAGCGATGAGAGGCCCTGTTGGAGTACATGGTGGGTTTTCTCATTGAAACCATCCTCAGGAACTAAGTTTTGTGTTTGTGATCCAAGACAATTACTAGCACACATTGTGTTCCGGTAACTCGACCCCTCTCGGCTTTTTAATCGCCTCGATCTTTGTCCAGGAGTTGCAACTAGTTTCTGGTGTTTGCCGGTTGTGTTAGTAGTATACCAAATGGGACCCGGTATAGGTGGGCTTGGGACAGACTAGGCACCGTGGCCAGGTGTACCAAGCATCGCCCTCTTTGTGGGCTTGGGAACCCTGTACACATCGTTTGGGGTTGTAGTGAAAACCCTGGCCGGATTCCCTTGCGAATGGAACCAAAATAGGCGATAAACCTGGACTAGAGACTTGTGTGATTAGTCAGGTCGTATCCGACACCCTTGCTGGGCTTCTGCTTGAAGGTTGCCGACTACATGTCGTGTAAACGGCAATACGTGGTGAGAGCTTGTGTGAAGAAGTACACCCCTGCAGGGTAATATAATCTATTCGAATAGCCGCGTCCGCGAATATGGAATACTTGGAACGCCTACATTTTTCATAGATGACTTGAAGTGGATACTCTAAAATGCGCAAGATAAGCATGAGTGCTATGGATGGCCTTCTTGTAGGGAGACGGGAGTTGATCCATAGTGGCGTATTGATTTGGTGAATATGTGGACTCGTGTGCGCCACCTCAAAGAAAGTACTCGTAGTTCAGGATAGCCAGTGAGTCAAAGCTGGCTTGCTGCAGTTAAACTCCACACCCCCTTTGTTGATACCGATGCATGAGTAGTTAGTTCTGATGCAAGTCTTGCTGGGTACATTTGTACTCACGTTTGCTTAATTTATGTTTTGCAGTGGAGACTTCAGTCTCACTAGTAGTTTCGCATGGACTTCGATGTTTAGCTTGTTACCACAGTTATGATCTTGTACCCTTGGGAGGGTCTTGTAGATAGTCAGGCTTGTCAGCCTTTGCCATTTGTGGTTGTCTGTACTCAGACATGTTATGCTTCTGTTGCTTGTATTCTCTGTATGTTGGGTCTTGTGCCCCCTGTTTGTAATAAATGCTATGTGGCTCTTCTGGGCCTTTATCTATATGAGTTGTTTACTTATGTTGTGATGCCATGTTGTACAACACATACTTTCATGTTATGCGTACATGTAACGTGTATTGCTATGTGTGGGATCTGACACCTAATTGTTTATTCTTGGTAGCCTCTCTTATGGGGAAATGTCTCCTAGTGCTTCCACTGAGTCATGGTAGCTTGCAACTGCTCTGGAACACATGGGATGATCGGCATGTGTCCTTCTTTGCTCCTGTGTCTATCCCTACGGGGAAATGTCATGCGTTTCTTACCGGAGTCCTACTAGCTAGCTACAACCCGGTTTCACTCGCTGCTGAGCAACACGTACATTGCTGGGTCATGTATGCCTGTCCCTGTAAGTTTGTGCCACCTTGGGTTTACGACTAGTCATGTCGGCCCGGGTCCTCTGTCATATGGATGCTAGCGACACTATCGTATACGTGAGCCAAAAGGCGCAAACGGTCCCGGGCGAGGTAAGGTGGCACCCGTGGGGATACCGTGCGTGAGGCCGCAAAGTGACATGATGTGTCACATGCTAGATCGGTGTGACTTAGGATCGGGGTCCCGACACATCGGGCCTTTTGGCACTTGGTGAGATGATGGTTAGTCCATGGGGATGACCATAGGATGCTCTGCATCACAATGTTCGTTGAAGAGTAATACGAAGAAATGGAGACTGCCATGATTCCAGCAATTGTCATGGAAGATGAGGAGCAAACCATGACATGATTCTTGAATGGACTCAACCATCCTATCAAGAAGATTCCGGATTTCCAACCATACACGAACCTCCTCGAGCTAGTGCACCAAGCTACCAAGGCGGAGTGACAAGTGCAATATGACTACAAGTATGCCAAGTACGTCTCTATGAACGTGAACGACTACATCGACAAGTGCAAGATGACTACATACGGTTCATACCATCAAGCTTGAACGACTACAACGCCTTCTACCTCAACAAAACCTTCTACAAGCAACGGCGACAAGTCAAGTTACAAGAAAACTTCGACGACCTCAGGTCGTCCTCCTACTACAAGCAACTTCAAGACGAGAGCTTCATCATCTACAACTCCACCAGATGAGACCATCAAGACAAGTTCCATCAAATGCTTCACATGTGGAGGCCGAGGCCATAAGACGAGTGCACTAACCGACGCACCATGATCGCCAACGATGATGGCACCTACGACTCCATGAGTGAAGAAGAAATGGAAGCCCTTGAGAATGTGGCTATGCACCGGCAAGTGAATGAAGATGAGGATGACCAAGTCTTTTGTGACAATAATTCGACCCCCGCTCTCGTTATCTCCAAGGCCTTGACGATTCAACATCAACAAGAGGAAGACCAATGTTGCCACATCTTCCACACCAAAGCGGGCATCCACAGACGTTCCATGAAGGTCATCATCGATGGAGGAAGTCGCCACAATTTGGCAAGTGAAGAGCTATGTTCCAAGCTAAAATGTGTCAAGATGAAGCATCCTCGTCCTTACAAGGTCCAATGGCTTAGTGACTCCGGCACCATTCAAGTGGAGCACACCATTCAAGTCTCCTTCAAGATCGGAGCATATGAAGACACTTTGGAGTCTGATGTGGTTCCCATGTCCGTTTGCCGCCTCCTACTTGAATGACCTTGGCAATTTGACTGCGGCATCACCCACATTGGGCAAACCAATCACTATTGCTTCAAGATGAAGGGAAATAAGTATGTGCTACGACCTATGTCTCCAAACCAAGTGATCGCTGACAAGCAAGGAAACACCCATCATGGAGAGAATAGTGAGAGAGTGAACCATCAAAAAGAGAGTGAGCGGGACAAGCCAAAATTGAGTGCCTCCATGATGAGCGATAAGAAAAATTTAGTTCTCTTAGCCACCAAAAGAGAGATGAGAGAAGTGTGTGAGATCCCATCTAGTGTCACCCACTACATCCTATTGTGCAATGATGAAGCGGCTAGGACTAACGCCTCTCACCATCTACCTTTAGTGTTGTCTTCTCTATTGCGGAAATTCAAGGACGTCTTCCCCGATGAGCTACCTCCGGGACTACGTCCTATATGCGGCATCGAACAGCGAATCGACCTCATTCCCGGTGCACCCCTACCAAAAAAGGCACCGTACCATGTCAACCCGGAAGAGACAAAATAAACCCAAAGGGAAGTTTAAAAACTCATTGACAACGGTCATGTACGTGTAAGCTTAAGCCCTTGTGCCGTCCCGGTTATTCTTGTGCCTAAGAAATATGGTATTTTTCGCATATGTTCCGATTGTCGTCCCATTAATGCTATCGTCGTTCGTTCTCGCTACCCCATTCTGCGCCTTGATGATATGCTAGATGAGCTTAGCGGAGCCACTATTTTATCTACTCCCTCCCTCCATCTATATAGGGCCTATTGCATTTTCAAGACCGCCTTTGACTATTGATCATATTAATAATACATGAGATGTATAATGTGAAAATTATATCATTGGAAGCTCCTTTCATGTACAAATTTGACAATATGCTTTGTGTAACTTGGATGTCATATATTATTGCTCTAATACTTGGTCAAAGTTAGCCTCGAAAAATGCATTAGGCCCTATATAGATGGAAGGAGGGAGTAAGATTGATCTTAAGAGTGGCTATTACCAAATTCGCATCCAAGATGGTGATGAATGTAAAACCGCTTTGAAAAAAAAGTTTGACTTATATGAATGGTTAGTCATGACTATGGGTTTATCCAAAGCACCCAACACTTTTATGCGTGTGATGCATTATGTCCTTCGCCCCTACATTGGCGTATTTATTGTGGTCTAGTTTGATGATATTCTTGTGTTTATCATGTCTCTAGAAGATCATGTCACCCATCTTAGAACTGTTTTCCAAACTCTAAGAAAAGATCGCCTTTATGCTAATATGGACAAATGCATTTTTGGTGATGACAATCTTGTTTTCTTAGGTTTTGTTGTCTCTTCGCCATTATAGTGATTTTCGGCAAAAAAAGAGCGCAAGATTTTTTTCCCAGAGTGTGCTTTTCCCTTGTTTACGTGTCGCACCATGATTTTGTTAGTGTTCTAGGCTCACGTCTCTAGCACGGTCTAGCCTATGACCATCATAGTACCATCATTGAGCGTTTATTCAACTTTGTATCTTTGAATTGATTTTTGCTGACATTTTTGCTACCATATCATAAGCCTTCCCAGCTCCACATTCATCTACATCGTGCGTTTGACACCACCTGACAATCACTCTATCCAAGCTTTGGGAGTTTTGACTACAATGGTCGCCGATCACCACCTGCTGCTAGGTAAGAACTGGTAAGAATTTCACATTTGCTTGATGGATTTGTGACACACCACCACCACCACTTTCTAGTAGTCTGTAGGATCATATTATTGTGTGTTTCTATTGCTGCTAACCAATGCAGGACCACAAGCCGACGAGATTGACTGGGAGAACATGACGAAGATGGAGCTTCATATTAAATTTCAGCAAATGTTGGGTCAACAGGTGGAAGACGTGATGGCCAGCTTTGGAAAGGCACTAGAGAGGATTGATGACATTGAGAAGACAATTAACACCAAGTTGGATGCAAAGTTCGATGAAGTAATCATGTGTCTACCACAACCACCACACGCATCTGCCGCACCATTGCAACAAAAACAACAACCACCTCCTCATCGCGATCCAGAAGGGCGAGCCCAGTGTGTTCCTCTTCACCCAGGACCCTACTCGAGCATAACAGGATAGACGTGTTGCTGCTGCTGTTTGTGAATTCACTAGTTTTGCTTCTGTTTGGTGGTCTGGACATTGTAGATTATATCATGATAATATCCCTACAATTTGGGCCGCTTTGAAAACTGCTATGCGTACTCGGTGGGTTCCACCATATTATCAGCGTGAATTACGTAAAAAACCGCAGCGTCTGAGACAAGGAAAATTTTTCTATAAAGGAATATTATCAGAATTACAAACTGGCAACAACTTGGCTAGCACGGATATGGCCGAGATTCTATCTCGCCCCACAAGACCACATCCACATCCTTAATACATCCAATGGTTCAACAACAGCGGCAAGGTTAAGGTAACACGTACTGCTCATGTGCATTTTAGTATCTCTACATATGCTGATTATGTTGATTGTGATGTGGTACCCATGCAAGCATGTTCCTTATTACTTGGTAGACCATGGCAAGTTTATAAAAATTCTGTAAACCATGGTACAAACAATCAGTATACTCTAGTTCATAAGGATAAACATATTACTTTGCTTCCTATGTCTCGTGATTCCATTTTAAAAGATGATATTAATAGAGCTAATAAAGCAAACAGGAGAAAAATAAGAGTGAAAAATCATATTGTGGCAAAATAATTTGAGCAACAAATGAAACCTAATAATAAACCATCTAGTGTTGCTTCTGAAATTAAATTGAAAAGTGCATGTTTACTTGCCACCAAATATGATATTGATGAGCTAGATTTCAGCAAATCTGTTTGCTTTGCTTTTATGTGCAAAGAGGCATTATTTTCATTCGAGGACGTGCCTTCTTCATTGCATCCTGCTGTCACTAACACAGGAGTTTGCTGACGTCTTTCCACAAGACGTGCCACTGGGATTACCACCTATTCGAGGGATTGAGCATCAAATTGAGTTAATTCCTGGTGCTTCCCTACCAAACCATGCGCCATAACGTACCAATCCAGAGGAGATGAAGGATAATATGTGTCAAGTACAGGAACTGCTCGATAAAGGTTATATACGCGAATCACTTAGTCCTTGTGATGTTCCTAATATACTAGTGCCAAAAAAGGATGGTACATCGCGTATGTGTGTTGATTGGAGATGCATTAATAATATTACTATTCGTTATTGTCATCATATTCGTAGGCTAGATGATATGCTTGATGAATTGTGTGGCTCTACAATATTTTCCAAAGATGATTTGCGTAGTGGACACCATCAAATTCGTATGAAATTGGGAGATGAATGGAAAACAAAATTTAAAACTAATTTTGGATTATATGAGTGGTTAGTCATGCCTTTTGGGTTAACTAATGCACCTAGTACTTTCATGAGATTAATCAACGAAGTTTTACGTTCTTTCATTGGACAATTTGTGATATTCTATTTTGATGATATACTGATTTATAGCAGATCTTGGGAAGAACATTTGGACCATTTACGTTCTATTTTTATTGCTCTGCATGATGCACATTTGTTTGGTAACCTTGGGAAATGCACCTTTTGCACTGACCGAATATCTTTTCTTGCCTATGTTGTTACTCCATAGGGAATTGAAGTTGATAAAGCCAAGATTCAAGCTATTGAGAGTTGGCCGCAACCCAAAACAGTCACACAAGTGAGGAGTTTTCTTGGACTTTCTCATTTCTATAGGTGATTTGTGATAGATTTTATCACCATTGCTGCACCTCTCAATGAGCTTACGAAGAAGGATGTGCCTTTTGTTTGGGGTACCGCACAGGAAGAAGCCTTCACGACATTGAAAGATAAGTTGACACATGATCCTTTACTCCAACTTCCTGATTTTAATAATACTTTTGACCTTGAATGTGATGCTAGTGGAATTGGATTAGGAGGTGTGTTACTACAGGATAGTAAACTTGTTGCATACTTTTCTGAAAAATTGAGTGGGCCTAGTCTGAACTATTGTACTTATGATAAAGAGTTATATGCTATTGTTCGTACTTTAGAAACATGGCAACATTATTTATGGCCCAAAGAATTTGTTATACATTTTGATGATGAATCTTTGAAACATATTAAAATTCAAGAAAAACTGAACCGTAGACATGCTAAATGGACTGTATTCATTGAGACTTTCCCTTATGACATAAAACACAAGAAGGGTAAAGAAAATTTTATTGTTGATCCATTGTCTCGTTGTTATACTATGCTTGCACAACACGACTTTAAAATATTTGGTTTGGAGACCATCAAAGATCAATATCTGCATGATGTTGAATTTAAAGATGTGCTGCAAAATTGTAAAGAAGGGAGAACATGGAACAAGTTCGTCATTAATGATGGATTTGTGTGTCGTGCTAACAAGCTATGCATTCCAGCTAGCTCCGTTCGGCTTCTGTTGTTGTAGGAGGCGCATGGAGGAGGATTATTGGGACACGTTGGCATGAAGATGGAGGATGTGCTTGCTACACATTTATTTTTGCAATAGATCAGATGGGATGTTGAGCGTTTTGTTGCATAATGCACTACATGTCAAAAAGCTTAGTCATGACTCAATTCTCATGGTTCATAGATGCCTTTTCCTGTACCTAGTGTTCCATGGGAGGATATATTTATGAATTTTGTTTTAGGATTACCTCAAACAAAGAAGGGGAGGGATAGCATATTTGTTATCATGGATAGATTTTCAAAAGTGGCACACTTCATACCATGTCATAAAAGCGATACCATGTCATAAAAGTGGCACACTTCATACCATGGTTATGAAGGGCCTATAAAAATGGCACACTTCATACCACTTCATACCATGGTTATGAAGGGCCTATAAAAATGGCACACTTCATACCACTTCATACCATGGTTATGAAGGACCTATAAAAATGGCACACTTCATACCACTTCATACCATGTCATAAAAATGGCACACTTCATACAACCCCTGCTGCTATACATACTAGACCGATTACTAGAGCTCGCGCACGCCAATTGAATTATCAGGTACTTTCGTTTCTTGGTAACGATTCTAATGTTCATGAGAATATGATGCTGCCTAAATTGGATACATTTGTTTTGCTTACAAATGAAGGGCCTATCTTGGACAAGAAAGATGAACCTTGGAGCAAGTTCAAGCATGGAGATGATGGCATGTGCAAGGGGAACAAGAACGGAGTTACAAGTGATGATTCCAAGACTTTGAAGCCACCATAATGAGTGCATGAAGCATGGGACAAAATATACAATATGCCACTTCATAAATTTCGTCCAGAGGCTATTTTAGGTGCTGTGTCACCTTATTATTGGGCCAGGCCCATGTATTTTCCAAGTACTTAAGTATAGGCTGTTTTTAGAGTCCGTATGTGTGGGGAAACAAGAGTTAGGGTTGGTTTCGGACCCCTCCACCAAGGGCCACGAAATTCCCCCTCTCTCCTCCATATATACAGCCCTTAGGGCATCGTTTAGACTTTGGGCTTTGTTTAGTTAAAAGTTAGCCATTGCAACTTCGTGTACTTCATTTGTGTCCAACGACCAGACCAAGACCGCTTACGGATCCCCACCATTATCAATACTTCATATATATTCACAATATTCAGATTGTTTTATCATATTCTTGCTTGTTCTTTGATTTCTTGCAGGAATAGACCTTCGTGGTCAGGTTGATTGTGCTCCGGTGTGGTCAATAACCTCTCGGAGTTGGTTTAGCGACTGCTAAGGCGCAACGTCGTGCATGTTTGTAGTCGGATCGTCAAAGTCGTCTCCACCAAATCGATAGTTATCATCTCATCGAAAGATCGGGACACCCTCGCCTCTATCAGGTGTTTTGTTTTCTTTCGCTAACGAAGCTTACGAGTTTTCTGTTAAGTTTTGTGTTGTGAAGTTTTCAAGCTTTGGGTAAAGATTCGATGGACTATGGAATAAGGAGTGGCAAGAGCCTAAGCTTGGGGATTCCCAAGGCACCCCAAGGTAATATTCAAGGACAACCAAGATCCTAAGCCTGGGATGCCCCGGAAGGCATCCCCTCTTTCGTCTTCGTTCATCGGTAACTTTACTTGGAGCTATATTTTTATTCTCCACATGATATGTGTTTTGCTTGGAGCGTCATTTTATTTTCTTTTCTTTTGCTTGCTGTTTGAATAAAATACCAAGATCTGAAATTATTAATTGTTAGAGAGTCTTCATATAGTTGCATAATTATTCGACTACTCATTGAGCTTCACTTATATCTTTCGGAGTAGTTTGTTTTTGCTCTAGTGCTTCACTTATTTTCTTAGAGCACGGTGGTGGTTTTATTTTGTAGAAATAGGTGAACTCTCATGCTTCACTTATATCATTTTGAGAGTCTCTGAACAGCATGGTAATTTGCTTTGGTTATGAAACTAGTCCTAATATGATGGGCATCCAAGAGGGATATAATAAAAACTTTGATATGAAGTGCATTGAATACTAAGAGAAGTTTGGTACTTGATGATTGTTTTGAGTTATGGAGGTAATAATATCAAAGTCGTGCTAGTTGAGTAGTTGTGAATTTGAGGAATACTTGTGTTTAAGTTTGCAAGTCCCGTAGCATGCACGTATGGTGACCGTTGTGTAACAAATTCGAAACATGATGTGTTATTTGATTGTCTTCCTTATGAGTGGCGGTCGGGGACGAGCGATGGTCTTTTCCTACCAATTTATCCCCCTAGGAGCATGCGCATAGTGCCGAGGTTTTTGATGACTTGTAGATTTTTGCAATAAGTATGTGAGTTCTTTATGACTAATGTTGAGTCCATGGATTATACGCACTCTCACCCTTCCATCATTGCTAGCCTCTTCGGTACCGTGCATTGCCCTTTCTCACATTGAGAGTTGGTGCAAACTTCACCGGTGCATCCAAACCCCGTGATATGATACGCTCTTTCACACATAAACATCCTTATATCTTCCTCAAAACAGCCACCATACCTACCTATTATGGCATTTCCATAGCCATTCCGAGATATATTGCCATGCAACTTTCCACCATTCGGTTTATCATGACACATTCATCATTGTCATATTGCTTAGCATGATCATGTAGTTGACATAGTTTTGTGGCAAAGCCACCGTTCATAATTCTTTCATACATATCACTCTTGGTTCATTGCATATCTCGGTACACCGCCAGAGGCATTCATATAGATTCATCTTTTGTTCTAGCATCGAGTTCTAATCATTGAGTTGTAAATAAATAGAAGTGTGATGATCATCATTTTCTAGAGCATTGTCCCAAGTGAGGAATAAAAAAAGAGAGAAAGGCCATAAAAAAGAGAAGGCCCAAAAAAGGAGAAGGCCCCCCAAAAAAGAGAAAGGCCATAAAAAAGAGAAGGCCCAAAAAAATGAGAGAAAAAGAGAGAAGGGACAATGCTACTATCCTTTGCCACACTTGTGCTTCAAAGTAGCACCGTAATCTTCATGATAGAGAGTCTCTTGTTTTGTCACTTTCTTATACTGGTGGGAATTTTTCATTATAGAACTTGGCTTGTATATTCCAACAATGGGCCTCCTCAAGTGCCCTAGGTCTTTGTGAGCAAGCAAGTTGGATGCACACCCACTTAGTTTCTTTTGTTGAGCTTTCATACATTTATAGCTCTAGTGCATCCGTTGCATGGCAATCCCTACTCCTTGCATTAACATCAATCGATGGGCATCTCCATAGCTTAGTGATTAGCCTCGTTGATGTGAGACTTTCTCCTTTTTGTCTTCTCCACATAACCCCCATCATCATATTCTATTCCACCATAGTGCTATATCCATGGCTCACGCTCATGTATTGCGTGAAGGTTTATGAGATTGAGATTACTAAAGTATGAAACAATTGCTTGGCTTGTCATCGGGGTTGTGCATGATGAGAGCATTCTTGTGTGGCGAAAATGGAGCATGACTAAACTATATGATTTTGTAGGGATGAACTTTCTTTGGCCATGTTATTTTGAGAAGACATAATTACTTAGTTAGTATGCTTGAAGTATTATTATTTTTATGTCAATATGAACTTTTTTCTTGAATCTTTCGGATCTGAATATTCATGCCACAATTAAGAAGAATTACATTGAAATTATGCCAAGTAGCACTCCGCATAAAAAAATCTGTTTTTATCATTTCCCTACTCGAGGACGAGCAAGAATTAAGCTTGGGGATGCTGATACGTCTCCAACGTGTCTATAATTTTGAATTGCTCCATGCTATATTATCTTCTGTTTTGGATGTTTATGGGCTTTATTATACACTTTTATATTATTTTTGGGACCAACCTATTAACCCAAAGCCCAGTGCCAGTTTCTGTTTTTTCTTTGTTTTAGAGTATCGCAGAAAAGGAAAATCAAACGGAGTCCAATTGACCTGAAACTTCACAGAACTTATTTTTGGAAGGAAAGCAACCCGGGAGACTTGGAGTCCACGTCAAGGAAGCTTCGAGGAAGCCACGAGGTAGGGGGCGCGCCCTCCACCCTCGTGGGCCCCTCGTGGCTCCCCTGACGTGCTTCTTCCTCCTATATATCTCCATATACCCTAAAACGATCGGGGAGCAGAATAGATCGGGAGTTCCGCCGCCAGAAGCCTCCGTAGCCACCGAAAGCCAATCTAGACCCGTTCCGGCACCCTGCCGAAGGGGGAATCCCTCTCCGGTGGCCGTCTTCATCATCCCGGTGCTCTCCATGACGAGGAGGGAGTAGTTCTCCCTCGGGGCTGAGGGTATGTACCAGTAGCTATGTGTTTGATCTCTCTCTGTCTCTCGTGTTCTTGATTTGGCACGATCTTGATGTATCGCGGGCTTTGCTATTATAGTTGGATCTTATGTTTCTCCTCCCCCTCTACTCTCTTGTAATGGATTGAGTTTCCCCTTTGAAGTTATCTTATCGAACTGAGTCTTTAAAGATTTGAGAACAATTGATGTATGGCATGCCGTGCATATCTATGGTGACAATGGGATATCACGTGATTCACTTGATGTATGTTTTGGTGACCAACTTGCGGGTTCCGCACATGAACTTATGCATAGGGGTTGGCACATGTTTTCGTCGTGATTCTCTGGTAGAAACTTTGGGGCACTCTTTGAGGTTCTACGTGTTGGTTGAATAGATGAGTCTGAGATTGTGTTATGCATATCGTATAATCATACCCACGGATACTTGAGGTGACATTGGAGTATCTAGGTGACATTAGGGTTTTGGTTGATTTGTGTCTTAAGGTGTTATTCTAGTATGAACTCTAGGGTTGTTTGTGACACTTATAGGAATATCCCAACGGATTGATTGGAAATAATAACTTTGAGGTGGTTTCGTACCCTACCATAATCTCTTCGTTTGTTCTCCGCTATTAGTGACTTTGGAGTGACTCTTTGTTGCGCGTTGAGGTATAGTTATGTGATCCAATTATGTTATTATTGTTGAGAGAACTTGCACTAGTGAAAGTATGAACCCTAGGCCTTGTTTCAATGCATTGCAATACCGTTTGTGCTCACTTTTATCATTAGTTACATTGCTCTTTTTATATTTTCAGATTACAAATACCCATATCTACTATCCATATACCACTTGTATCACCATCTCTTCACCGAACTAGTGCGTGTTGGGAACACAAGAGACCCTTTGTTATTTGGTTGCAGGGTTGCTTGAGAGAGACCATCTTCATCCTACGCCTCCTATGGATTGATAAACCTTAGGTCATCCACTTGAGGGAAATTTGCTACTGTCCTACAAACCTCTGCACTTGGAGGCCCAACAACGTCTAAAGAAGAAGGTTGTGTAGTAGACATCAGCTATCATTTGGGAGGAAGTCGACTTTGATGATCCGACTACGAACATGCGAGGACGTCGCGCCTTAGGAATCGCTAAACCAACTCCGAGAGGTTATTGACCACACAGGAGCACAATCAACGTGACCACGAAGGTCTGTTTCCTGCAGGCAAACGAAGAACAAGCAAGAAACTAAGATGGCAATCTGGATATTGCGAATATAAGACGAAAGATTTATTGATCAAGGTGGGGTTCTGTGACACCTTTGTCTGGTCGTTGAACACAAATGAAGTACGCGAAGTTGCAGCTATGGCGAACTTTAATCTAATCAAAAACCCCAAAGTCTAAACGACGCCCTAATGGCTATATATATGGAGGAAGAGGGGGGATTTCGTGGCCCTTGGAGGAGGGGTCCGAAACCAACCCTAACTCTTGTTTCCCCACACATACACACTCTAAAAACAACCTATACTTAAGTATTTCGAAAATACATGGGTTTGGCCCAATAATAAGGTGACGCAACACCTAGAATAGCCTCTGGACAAAATTTATGAAGTGGCATCTTGTATATTTCATCCAAGGCTTCATGCAATCCTTATGGTGGCTTCAAAGTCCTGAAATCATCACTTGTAACTCCGTTCTTGATCCCCTTGCGCATGCCATCATCTCCATGCTTGGTCTTGCTCCAGTGTTCATCCCTCTTATCCATGCCAGGCCCTTCATTTGTAAGCAAAACAAATGTATCCAATTTAAGCAGCATCATATTCTCATGAATGTTAGAATCATTACCAAGAAACGAAAGTACCTGGTAATTCAATTAGCGTGCGCAAGCTCTAGTAATTGGTCTAGTATGTATAGCAGCAATGGCTGTGGGTGTAACAATGGTATTGATGTCCTCATCATCCTCCCCTTCTTGAAATGAAGTCGTCCTCGTCGAAAGCTCATCTTCCTCACCCAAATAAGGCTTCAAATCTGCAATGTTAAAAGTGGGTCTAACCCCAAAATCTCCAGGCAGCTCAAGTTTATACGCATTATCATTTATTTTCTCTAACACCATAAAAGGACCAACATCACGTGGCATTAGCTTTGATTTGCGGAAATTAGGAAATCTATCCTTACGCAAATGTAACCAAACAAGATCTCCAGGTGCAAGCACAACATGTTTTCTACCCTTATCGTGCATTTTCAAAATCAATTCAGCACGTTCTTTAGCATCAAAATTAACCTTCTCCGAAGATGGAAGTGGCAACAAATCAATAGGTGCACGAGGTAGGAAACCATACACAATTTCAAAAGGGCACATCTTAGTAGTAGAATGCAATGAACGATTATAAGCAAATTCAATATGAGGAAAGCATTCTTCCCACATTTTCTTTTTATTCTTCAAAACAGCCCTAAGCATAGTAGACAATGTCCTACTGACTACTTCATTTTGTCCATCAGTTTGGGGGTGACAAGTAGTACTAAAAAGCAGTTTCGTCCCAAACTTAGCCCATAAATATCTCCAAAAGTGGCTAAGAAATTTAGTATCACGATTGGAAACAATAGTATTTGCCACACCATGCAAGCGAATAATTTCACGAAAGAACAAATCAACAACATTAACAACATCATCGCTTTTATGACATGGTATAAAGTGTGCCATTTTCGAGAACCTATCCATGACAACAAATATGATATCCCTGCCCTTCTTTGTTCAAGGTAAACCTAAAACAAAGTCCATAGATATATCCTCCCGAGGAATACTCGGTACAGGCAAAGCCATATATAAACCATAAGGATTGAGTCGTGACTTAGCTTTTTGACATGTAGTGAAGCGAGCAACAAAACGGTCAACATCTCGTCTCATCTTTGGCCAAAAGAAATGTGTATGAAGTATGTCCTCCATCTTCTTCATGCCAAAAGTGTCCCATTAATGCTCCTCCATGCGCCTCCTGCAACAGCAAAAGACGAACAGAGCTAGCTGGAATGCATAGCTTGTTAGCACGAAACACAAATCCATCGTTAAGAGCGAACTTGTTCCAAGTTCTCCCTTCCTTACAATTCTGCAATACATCTTTAAATTCAGCATCATGCACATATTGATCTTTGATGGTCTCCTAACCAAATATTTTAAAGTCAAGTTGTGAAAGCATAGTATAACGACGAGACAATGCATCAGCAATAACATTTTCGTTACCCTTCTTGTGTTTAATGACATAAGGGAAAGTCTCAATGAATTTAACCCATTTAGCATGTCTACGGTTTAGTTTTGCTTGACTTTTAATGTGTTTCAAAGATTCATGATCAGAATGTATAACAAATTCATTGGGCCATAAATAATGTTGCCATGTTTCTAAGGTCCGAACAAGAGCATATAATTCTTTATCATAAGTAGAATAGTTCAGACTAGGCCCACACAATTTTTCAGAAAAGTATGCAACAGGTTTGCCATCTTGTAATAACACACCTCCTAATCCAATTCCACTAGCATCATATTCAAGCTCAAAAGTCTTATTAGAATCAGGAAGTTGGAGTAAAGGAGCATGTGTCAACTTATCTTTCAATACCGTGAAGGCTTCTTCCTGTGCGGTACCCCAAACAAAAGGCACATCCTTCTTTGTAAGCTCGTTGAGAGGTGCAGAAATGGTGCTGAAATCTCTCACAAAACGCCTATAGAAACCAGCGAGGCCAAGGAAACTCCTCACTTGTGTGACCGTTTTGGGCTGCGGCCAACTCTCAATAGCTTCAGTCTTGGCTTTATCAACTTCAATTCCCTGTGGAGTAACAACATAGACAAGAAAAGATACTCGGTCGGTGCAAAAGGTGCACTTCCCAAGGTTACCAAACAAACGTGCATCACGTTGAGCAATAAAAAGAGCACGTAAATGTTTCAAATGTTCCTCCAAAAATTTGCTATAAATCAATATGTCATCAAAGTAAACTACGACAAATCGTCCAATGAAAGCACGTAAAACTTCGTTCATTAATCTCATGAAAGTACTAGGTGCATTAGTTAACCCAAAAGGCATGACTAACCACTCATATAATCCAAACTTAGTTTTAAATGTTGTTTTCCATGCATCTCCCAATTTCATACGAACTTGATGGTATCTACTACGCAAATCAACTTCAGAGAATATTGTAGAGACACTCAATTCATCAAGCATATCATCTAGCCTTGGATTGGGATGACGATAACAAATAGTAATATTATTAATGCCTCTACAATCAATGCACATACGCGACATACCATCCTTTTTCGACACTAAAATGACAGGAACAACACAAGGACTAAGGGATTCGCGTATATAACCTTTGTCGAGCAGCTCTTGTACTTGACGCATAATCTCCTTCATCTCCTCTAGATTGGTACAGTATGGTGCATGGTTGGGTAATGATGCATCGGGAATTAAGTCAATTTGATGCTCAATCCCTTGAATAGGTGGTAATCCCGGTGGCACATCTTGTGGAAAGACGTCAGCGAACTCCTGCAAAATGTTAGTGACCGCAGGAGGCAAAGGGGAAGGCACGTCCTCGAATGAAAATAATGCCTCTTTGCACACAAAAGCATAGCAAACAGATTTGCTAACATCTAGATCATCAATATCAGATTTGGTGGCAAGTAAACATGCACTTTTCAATTTAGTTTCAGAAGCCACACTAGATGGTTTATTATTAGGCTTCATTTGTTGCTCAAATTCTTTTGCCACAATTTGATTTTCACTCTTATTTTTCTCCTGTTTTTCTTTATTAGCTCTATTGATATCATCTTTCAAAATGGAATCAGGAGTCATAGGAAGCAAAGTAATATTTTTGTCCTTATGAACAAGAGTACACTGATTGTTTCTACCATGGTGTACAGAATTTTTATCAAATTGCCATGGTCTACCAAGTAATAAGGAACATGCTTGCATAGGTACCACATCACAATCAACATAATCAGCATGTGTAGAGATACTAAAATGCACACGAACATCACGTGTTACCTTAACCTTGCCGCTGTTGTTGAACCATTGGATGTAGTAAGGATGTGGATGTGGTCTTGTGGTGAGAGATAGCTTCTCCACCATCTCCATGCTAGCTAAGTTGTTGCAACTCCCTTCATCTATGATGACGCGAACAGAACGTTCCTTCACAACTCCCTTTGTATGGAACAAATTATGCCTCTGATTTTGCTCAGCTTGTGTAACCTGCACACTCAAAACACGTTGAGCAACTAAACATTCATACCTGTCAGCATCTTCAACAGCCATGTATTGCGTCTCATGATCAGAATCATCTCCAGCATGTTCTTCATGTGTAATAAGAGCCAAAGTCTCCTCATCATAGTCACTAGCGGACTCATACCCACCATCCTCAGTAGCAATCATCACGGGCTGAGATTCGCATTCTCGACAGAAAGAAGAAGAGCTCCGCGCAGGCCCGACAGGTGTTCTCTTGGCAGATCGTGGTGGTTGTGCCTACTTTCTTGTATCACAGCTGGAGGTGGCACCTGATGGAGGTGCTGGTCCAGTCGAAGTAGAAGATGCATGTGGTGTCCATGATGAAGATCGACCTGCAGAAAAGTTAGTTCGCGCCAATGCCTGTCGATCCTGCACTTCACGTTCAGCTTTACAAGCAAGATGGAATAAATGAGTGATATTAGTATACTCCTTATACTCTAGAATGGTCTGAATCTCTCTATTTAATCCACCCATAAAACGTGCAACCATAGCTTCAGTCTCCTCAACAATACCACATCTAATCATGCCAGTTTGTAATTCCTGATAATATTCTTCTACAAAAAATTTCCTTGTCTTAAACGCTGCAATTTTTGAAGTAATTCACGTTGATAATATGGTGGAACCCAACGAGTACGCATATCAGTTTTCAAAGCAGCCCAAGTAGTTGGAATAGGATATAATCTACAATGTTCAGACCACCAAACACATGCAAAACTAGTGAAAGCACAAACAGCAGCAGGAACACGTCTCTCCTCAGGATATTGTAAACAGGTAAACCGTTGTTCAGTTTCTAACTCCCAAGTAAGATATATATCAAGAACGTATCTACCCTCAAATGGTGGAATATTCAATTTCAGTTTAGGAAGATGGTCATGATCTCGTACCTCAGGTGGTGGTGCAGCCCTGCCGTTGCGATGATATGCATGAGGACGACCTGGTGGTGGTGCTGGTGGTTGCACGTAGTTCTGATTTTGATCAACCTCATCCTCGTAATGGTCCTCCACCTCTGCAGTAGCAGCAGGAGCTGTAGAAGCACCAACAGTAGGTATAGCAGCACCAGAAGTTTGACCAGGCTCAATGGGAATGCGTTGTGCTCGTCCCACTTGATTTGGAAGACGATGTTGTTGTTGTTGTAGAGGTGCGACAGGTGCAGCGGGCGGTGGAAGACACGTGAGCAATTCATAAAACTTGTTATCGAGCTTTGTTTCGAACGCCTACTCAATGCCATCTATCTTCTCCATGGCCTTTTCAAATCTATTTAGCACATCTTCCACTTGTCCACTCATCATTTGCTGAAACTTATCATGCAACTCCTTATTCGTCATGTTCTCCCAGTTGGTCTCATCGACTTGTGATCGTGCCATGGTTAGCAGCAATAGAAACACAAAAGAATATGATCCTACAGACTACTAGAAAATGGTGGAAGTGGGTGTCACAAATCCGTCAAGCAAATCTCAACTTCTTACCAATTCTTACCCAGCAGTAGGCGGTGATCGGCAACCGTTGTAGTCAAAACTCTCAAAGCTTGGATAGAGCGATTACTAGGGAGATTTAGAACGGGCCATACGGGGACACGGAAAAAAAGTGCCCGATGCCCGTTGTGGATGGAGCTGCACGCGTGCCATGGAAAACAGGGCAAAAGCACAAACGATTCCACGATCTGTACACGGACCACACACGACGTAGATGTATGTGGAGCTGGGAAGGCTTATAATATGGTAGCAAAAGGGGTCAGCAATAATCAATTTAGATATGAAAAATTGAATAAACACTCAACAATGGTACTCTGCTGGTCCTAGGCTAGACCGTACTAGAGACGCGGGCCTAGAACACTAACAAAATCACGGCGCTGCATGTAAACAAGGGAGGACCACACTCTGAATTTTATTCTTTTTTTTCACTTTTTTGCACTTTTTCCTCTCTTTTTTGCTCCGCAACATTTTTTTTCGAAAAAGTCTATAAATATCCTAAAAACTGCCTTGCCAGAATTTTCCAGACTTAGTTTTTTTTGAGTTTGTAACTATTTTTCTTCTGCGGATGGCTCGAAAGTTGGGGATTCCTACTCTGTCACGACTCAGAGTATCGTGTGATATGGAAATCGAAAACAAAGCAACAATTACTAGACTCGGACTGATGGCGGAGATGAATCTGGTGGAATTCCGGACTGGTGGTGGAGATGAATCTGGTGGAACTCAGACTGGTGGTGGATATTTGTTGCAGGTGGACTCGGACTGGCGTGATTGCGACTGATATTTGGTGGCATATATGGACTTGGATTGGCGGTGAATATGTGGTGGTGGTATATGGCAGTGGCGACGAAGTTGGTACGGTGGTGGTATATGGTAGCAGTGATGATGATGATGCGGTGGTGATATATGGCAGTGGCGACGTGACAACCTGTGAACAGAACTCGAAACTCTAAATGACTAGACGCTAAGACTAGCAACTTGGCAGGACGATGCAACCGCAACTTCAACAAAGCAAATACAGAAAAGATTATGCAAAGGCTTAGATTGGTTCGGATAGGATGAACTAACCCTAATTTTTTTTGGCTTTTTCGTGGACTATAGGTATGAAGAACAGACTCGATCTAAACTAGGAAAAACTGTAAAATCTCACCAAGCAACCTGGAAATCTGATACCACTTGATAGAGGCAAAGGTGTCCCGTCTTTCGATGAGATGGTGGCTATCATTTTGGAGGAAGTCGACATTGACGATCCAACTACGAACATGCGAGGACGTCGCGCCTGAGCAATCGCCAAACCAACTCCGAGAGGTTATTGACCACACCGGAGCATGATCAACCTGGCCACGAAGGTCTGTTTCCTGCAGGCAAACGAAGAACAAGCAAGAAACTAAGATGGCAATCTGGATATTGCGAATATAAGATGAAATCTTTATTGATCGAGGTGGGGTTCTGTGATGCCTTTGTCTGGTCGTTGAACACAAACGAAGTACGCGAAATTGCAGCTATGGCGAACTTTAATCTAATCAAACACCCCAAAGTCTAAACGACGCCCTAAGGGCTGTATATATGGAGGAAGAGGGGGGGATTTCATGGCCCTTGGAGGAGGGGTCCGAAACCAACCCTAACTCTTGTTTCCCCACACATACGGACTCTAAAAATAGCCTATACTTAAGTATTTCGAAAATACATGGGCCTGGCCCAATAATAAGGTGACGCAGCACCTAGAATAGCTTCTGGACGAAATTTATGAAGTGGCATCTTGTATATTTTGTCCAAGGCTTCATGCACTCCTTATGGTGGCTTCAAAGTCCTGAAATCATCACTTGTAACTCAGTTCTTGATCCCCTTGCGCATGCTATCATCTCCATGCTTGGTCTTGCTCCAGTGTTCATCCCTCTTATCCATGCCAGGCCCTTCATTTGTAAGCAAAACAAATGTATCCAATTTAGGCAGCATCATATTCTCATGAACGTTAGAATCATTACCAAGAAACGAAAGTACCTGGTAATTCAATTGGCGTGCGTGAGCTCTATTAATTGGTCCAGTATTTATAGTAGCAGGGGCTGTGGGTGTAACAATGGTATTGATGTCCTCATCAGTTTGCCTCGAGCTAGAAACGGAAAATATTCGATATTTGTTTTTGTGGACCATTTCTCTAAGATGGCAAACTTTATTCCATGTAACAAGATAGACGATGCTTCACATGTTGCAAATCTCTTTTGTACAGAAATCTTGCATCTACATGGAGTGCCAACGACTATCATGTCAGACTGCGATGTCAAGTTCCTTAGCTACTTTTGTAATGCACTTTGCGCCAAGCTCGGAATCAAGCTCCTATTCTCTTCGGCATACCATCCACAAACCGGTGGCCAAACGGAGGTCATGAACTAGACGCTATCTACGCTCCTGCGTGTGTTGATCAAGAAGAACATCAAGGAGTGGGAGGAGTGCTTACCCATCGCCGAGTATGCCTACAACCACACAAGACACTCGACTACCGGCAAGTCCCCCTTCGAGGTCTACCGCTTCAACCGGTTGTCCCTTTGGACAGTCTTCCACTACCTCTATAAGAGAGCATCAACACGGACACGAGCGCACGAGCAAGCTATGTCAAGAAGTTGCATGAAGAAACAAGACAAGAAATCGAGCGCCAAGTATACCAACTCGCGACCAACATCAACAAGCACCCCATGATATTCAACATTGGAAAACTAGTATGGATACACCTTCGCAAGGAGCGCTTCCCCAATGGACGCAAGTCCAAGCTAGTACCACGAGCCGACGGACCCTTCAAGGTGCTAGAACGCTACAACAACTATGCCTACAAGATCGACATCCCACGAGAAAAGTACTCTGTTAGCGTCATCTTCAATGTCAAAGATCTCTCTCCCTACAATGATGATGAGGCTTTCAATACGAGGTCGGATCTGTCCCAAGGGTGGGGGGACATGATGCAGAGCATCCTATGGTCATCCCCATGGACCTACCTTCATTTCCTATTACACCACATGGACCGATAACTAGAGCTCGAGCAAGAGCTATCGAAACTAAGATGAACTCGCTCCTCTCTGAACTACCACATTTCACATGTGAGACATGGCTACTACCTCAAGCGGAGACCTTGTGTGTGATCAGGTACTCAGAGGGAAGCCATGGAGCAACTACACCCAATGAACAAGATGGCGAGGACACCGAGTGCAAAGACCAAGAAGAAGAACTCCCAAAAAAACTACAACCACTAGACGACCGGTCCCTATCAGACGTCCGACGCCTGTAGACTCCACCAACCAAAAGGATCGGCTGATGAGTGCTACAACAACTGGATGACTGACCTAGTCTGGATGACCGACACCTTCCAACACTCGGATGACCGAACATCTACAGGAATCCCACATCCCTGTCACAGAACCAAAATGACGGAAATCCAAAGTCCTCCGGCCGTCCGACCGCCTCTGGATATCCGGCTTCACCTGATCAGAGCCAAAATGTCGAAAGCCTGAGCATTACCGGACGTCCGGACACTTGCAAGCCACCGGACCGGTAACTCTCCAACGCCCGACGCCTGTGTGCGCGCAGCCACTCGGGCCGAGGCTCATGTACCCCTTCGCCCCTCTAGAGTATATATACTCCTTCTCCCCCAATGTTTTATGGTTAGCATGGGTTTAGCTCATTTTGGAGATAGAGCATTGCTCATCCACTTGTACCCCTACTACATTGGAGATCAAGGCCTCCTAAGACAAGATCCCCCAAGTGGATTCAAGACTCCCTCTTGTGGGAAGATCCCCTAATGGATTCAAGACCTCCTTCTAGGAGATTAACTAGTTACCTTTGTATCCCCCTTGTGGGGTTTGAATCATGTATCTCTCTTTGTGTTCATGGATCTAGCATATGTGTGACCATTTCTCATAGATTTGAGTGTTTCCTCTCGCCTCCCCTCATGTTTTTCCTTGTGTGTTCATCGTTTTCTTCAGGAATACTCCTCCAAAGATCAGCCCCTAAGATTCCACCCTACATCACAGGGGTTGACAGAGAAGCAAACACGCTCTCAGAAGGCTGCTCTTCCGTTCTTGTGGCACGCCCTTGATGATCTTGAGCCTCTAGGTCTTGTCGTTGTTGATGCCGGTGTGTCATTGCCAGAGATGGTAGCTCGGAAGCATGCAGACTTGAGTGTCTTCTCGAAGATGAGGAAGACCTCTCCCCAGTGTTGATGAGGGCCTTGAACCCCTCCATGTGCTTGTCCATATTGGCATCAATGAAGTTCTTCATGGCATGAAACTCATCGTTGTGGTTGTAGACCGAAGGAGGTGTGTCATCCCTATCCATAGAGCACTAGAGAAGGTGTTAGAATGAGATGGATTGAACATACCAAAGTTACCTCTTTTCAATGTTGTAGATGGACCTCAATGACCACAATGTTTACAAGGAAAAAATGCACTTGGTGAAGAACCTTGCCAATCCTCATAGCCTACACAAATGGCTTATAGTAGAGCTCGGTGAGGTTAGTGGCACAAACTCATGCAAAATGAAGTCCAAGATATTATAAATGTTGAAATAAATCTAAAAGACTCAAAATGCAAAGTAAGTGATCACAAACATATATAGATGAGGGCAATAAAGAAACACACGCGGTGGGATAATGGGGAGTGTGCAATTATAGGGATGAGCAATACAAAATTGCCTAACAAAGACTAAGCTTGTGTTGCACAAACACTAGGAGAGCACTAGCTTGATTGCACACTTTGGCATGATTCACCACTTGGCACCAACCTATACGCATGCAAGCAAAATGTTTCCTATTCCATGTATCCTCATGCACAGGTATCTCCTTTTCATGCTGAACACTCTTTTTCTTATAAGCTTATGATCATTCTTGCTTGCTTAAAAGCTTTTTTTTGTCTTTTATCTTCCTTTCCACTATTATTTTTAGCCTCAACCAAATACATGACACAAGTATCACAAGATATGCACAGGAGCAATCAATTGCACTATGTGATATAACAAAGGATGCAACGACATGATATTGTATCACTATGGTGCCCAAGTTTTCATGAAGCCCGACAATACTCGAATAGCTAGTCTCAATAGGTATGAAGGTATTCGCAAAGATGGTGGGGATATCAATGTGTAATGGCAAGGAAGGATACCTTCGTTACACTTAACCTTTCACGAAGTCAGGGGTAACCGACCTTGCTTCCTGTTGAAGATGGTCTCAAAGGGTGGATGGCTGTTGTTGATGTGGAAGCTCAGTAGTTGATCTAATCGATGAAACAATACAATCCTCCGGTGGTTGATGATCAATTAGCCATCCCTAAGTAGCCAAAACACCTTAGTAGACTCAAAATCACAACTCAAACAATGACAATTGCAATGGGAAACAAAATGGGTTAGGTTGCGGAAGTTTTGTGTGGTGGTGCAAAATATGGTGGGTGGCCTATGTGAAGATGACAAGATGCACAAAATTTGATAGTCAAATGATGGTAAAACCAATATTTGCAGTTTGAGCATGTTGATAGCTTTCCAAAAATCCAAAGAACACCCAAATCGGTGTTCGAAAGTGGGAGATATATATGGCTGAAACTGTGAAGTGGTGGCGGCTATTTCTATGAGGGCCGTGCGCATAGGGTCCCATGCACATGGTACAAGTTTGTGGGCACAGGGTGTCCAGGAATTTTGCGGGGTCCCGTGGGCACAGGCTCTCGGCCCCATGGGGGTGGCGGAAATTTCATGATTTCAACTCCAAATTCGAAGGGGGGAAGAAAATTGAGGCTATGGGGACACAATAGAAGGTGGATCTACTTGCTAAACACCCAATCCATGGACTGAAATCAACAAAAACTCACAAGGAACAACAAATCACAAAAAAAATGGTATGCCGCTTTTTGTGGGGAATTTTGGAATTAGGTCAAAAAATCGAAACTAAAGGTTAGAAGTGGGGGGTAGGGCTCGAAATTCATGATAATCTATGCTTTGATCCAAGATGTTGTAGGGCACAACCCTAGGTGGCCTGATGTTCATGAATTGGATGTGGATTTGAGGAATAACACCAACAACACAAAGGGGAAAACACAAGAAGAACACTCTAATAGACAAGATTCATACCAAGTACTACTCAAATCACAAGAATACATCGTTGCATCAATATCCAAGAACAACAAGGGAAATAAACATACAAGGTAGTTCATCCAAATCTCTACAAGAGATGGGTCTTGAATTCCATGGAGGAATCTTCCCTCAAGTGGGTCTTGGCAACCTTAGATGATCGTACTCACTAGGAGTCTCACTAGGAGGCCTTGAAATCCAATGTAGTCTTCTCTCTCTCAAGAGGAATCTCACAAGGGGAGATACACCATATAAGCTCTAATGTCTAGATATATTCTTAGCTATCCCAAAATGGAGGAGGAAGGAGAGTATCTATAGGTCCATGGCATGAAGGCATAAGGAGGGGCGAAATGGGAATGCATGGGAAAAGCCCAATGAGTGCACACAGGTTGCCCCATGTGCACGGGGTAAGTAGAACTCGTGAGAATAGGGGATCCAGCAACCTGATGAATTAGCCCGTGTGCATGGGCTTGTACCATGGGCACGGGGGGGGGGGGGGGGGGGGGTCCAGTGTGCACGGGGTCTAGGGGCCCACGCGCATGAGGTATCCTGAAGCTCGCAACATGTCGCCTTCTCGTGGACACCCGTCGGTGCAGGTGGAACCTCGCCTTCTTCTTCACGGTTCCTTATTTGTTTCCAAGATTCCCTCTGTGATAGTGTAGTTTTTCTCTTCTGCATGAAATCGTCGTCTCTATGTGTGAAGCTCCAACAACGCCGATGCATGCACAAGGGAGGAGTGTCAAGTAGTATAACATCCTTGAAGGGGTCAAGTGAACACGTGTAAAGGAGATGATTCACCTTTATGTATGTGATGTAGATGTGGCATGTGTCGCATGCCAAACGGACTCTTGACACAGTGATGTCCATATGATGCATCACATCACACAAGAATAATCATCAAAGTAGACAAAAACATTATTACCTATGAATTTTCTAAGAACATAATTCATCAATCACATAGAGGTACTAGGAACATTGGATAAACCAAAAGGTATCCCTAACTAGTCATATGGACCAAATTTGGTTTTGAAAGCGGTTTCTGTTCATCTCCTTCTTGCATCCTAACTTGATAGTAACCACTTCTCATATCTATTTCAGAAAATATGGTGGCACCACTCTATTGATCAAGCATATCATCGAGACTTGGAATCAGATGTCTATATCTAACAGTAATGTTATTTATGGCACGACAATCAGAACACTTTCGCCAAGTACATCCATCTTGGGAAGAATTATTACCAGAACTATTGAAGGACTAAGGCTCTCGCATACATACCCATTCTTGAGTGAGTGTTGAGCTTGATGTTCAGTTTTGTCTAAGGAGGAGCGTTAGTAGAGGTGCGTCGGGCATGAGGTCAATGTGGTGTATGATCCCTCATAGAGGACGTACTCCTGGAGTTTGCTCGGTATGAAAAATGTCATCGAATTCCTTCAAAGGCACGCACACTGGCTCTTGTCATAGTTGAACTGGCGCTTGGGGGCCGGTCTAGTATCCATAGGGATGACCAACCATCGGCTCAAAAATATGGTGGTGCAGCACCTATAGAAGCTATGGACAACAATAATGAAAGCGTGTCTTGTATATGTCATCCAGGTCCTTATGTGTCATGATGGTGGCTCTAAAGTGCTGAATTCTCCACTATAAACTTTGTTCTCGTTCCATGAGCCCACACCTTCACCTCCATGCTTGATGATGACCCAATGTTCATCCTTGTTGTCCATTTTCAGACAATCGTTCCTAAGCAACACAAATTTATCCAATTTAGGCAGCATCACATTCTCATGAACATTAGAAACATTACCATAAAACGGAAGTACTTGGTAATTTAATTGGCGTACACGAGCTCTAGTAATTGGTCTAGTATATGTAGTAAATGGGCTACATGTATCAATGCGGTAGTGAAATCCTCATTGTGATGCCACTAATTGAGGATATATCTGTTGTGTTTGCTACCCAACGCCATCGGTACGTCTGTTAATAGTGAAGTTCCAGACCAATGCCACCAACTCTTATATACTACCGGTATGGATGACCCACACCACTCATGTCCCTTCATCACTAGCATCAAGCTAGCACTCTGGCTTCAACGCCACTAATGTGCACACATGCACACACTTAGAATGATGTTTCGATGAGAATAAAAAAAGATACAGAAATGAGATGATCATACATCGATAAACCTTTTAGTCAACTGGTTAATTATCTTTGATAAGATCAAGTTGTCCACTAGTATACATGGGTGTTTTCTGACTTTGCAATTTTGTATATTGAACTTATTGAGAAAGTCCTAACTGACAGACCAGGAAAGGTACGCTCACTTGTTTTCTTAATTTACAAGCCAGGAAAGAATTTAAGTTCACACATCATAGTCATCTCATACTTCTCTGACATCTGTCTTCCAAACTTGTCACTAGAAGGAGGGTTAGTGATGCAGAGCATCCTATGGCATCCCCATGGACCTACCTATGTCTCCCACAACACCACTTGGACCAATGACAAGAGCTCTAGCAAAGGCTATTGAAGATAAGGTGAACTCGCTCCTCTCCGAACTACCACTTTCTATATATGAGACATGACTACTACCTCAAGAGGACACCCTATGTGTGATCCGGTACTTGGAGGAAAGCCATGGGACAACTAACCCCAACGGACAAGACGCCAAGGACACCAAGTACAATGACCAAGAGGAAGAGCTATCAGGAATCCACAGCCAGCGGACAACCGGTACTCGTCGGACGTCCGATGCCTGGGGGCGCCATCCAGCGAGCCGAGTCCCAGCCTGCGCATGGTCCAGCGGCCGGACGACCGGCACCGACCGGACGCCTGACATGCTCCAGCCCCAGACGACCGAGCCCCTCTGGACGATCGGCACCACCATCACAGAACCAAAACATCAGAAGTATGGAGACCACCGGATGACCGACACCCCGGACGTCCGACGCCGGCCGAAAATCCGACCCGACCATCCCGAGCCAAAACATCTGACTTCCAACAAGTACCGTACGACCGGACCCTCACGAGACACAGGACGACGGGTAGCTGTCAGATGTTTGATGGCTGTGTGTTGACACCATGTTGGGCCAAGGCCCATGTACCCCTTCGTTCACTTAGACTATATATAGTCCTCTCCTCCTCCCTCTTTCTAGGCTTAGCAAAGGATGGGCTCATTTTATAGATAGAGCTTTTCTCATCAACTTGATACCTTCTCCATTGGAATTCATGACCTCTACGGAGAAGATCCCCCAAGTGGATTCAAGACCCCATCACAGGAAGACCCCTCAAGACCACCTCACAAAGAAGACCTTTCGTATTGTCCTTTGTTGCGTTTGAATCTTGAATCACTCTTTATGTTCAAGGATCTTGCACATGTGTGATAGTTCCTCGTTGATTTGAGTGTTTCCTCTCGTATCCCCTCTCGTTTCCCCTTGTGTTCTTCATAGGATCCGCTCCAATCGTTAAAGATCAGCCCTAGTTTCCACCCTACATCATCTTGGTATCATGAGCCAGGTTGATCGCGAATTTGGAGCCCCTACCCTTGTTTTCTTGATTTTTCCCTAATTTTTTGTGATTTGATTATGTGATGAAGTTTTGTTGGATTTGATTCGTGGATTTTGTGTGTAGTGGCTAGATCTAGCTTTCCCCCATCTTTTTCCCCGTTTCCATCCACAAATTCGTCCAGTTTTTCCCCTCCACCACGAACCCTAGAAGTGCATCTCGTGCCCGAAATCGCCAAGGCACCGGACGCCCGACAGTCTCCGGACATCCGGCCACCACTAGACGTCCGACGTTTCCTGACGACACAGAAATTTTTGACCAAAAAATTTCAGCCACCGCCCACACTTCCGCATTGCCACTCCGTTTCCACTTCCGCATATGCAACCCCTGATTCCTCTACCACTTCCACATACGCACTTGCATACGACCATCGATTTCTACAACAACCATAGCTTACCCATTTCCCAACTCCGAAATTTTGACACGTTTTGTTCCTTTGAGAATTTGAGTTGCAGTTTCCATTTCCTAACGCATTTTGGTAACTTAGGGACGGTTCGACATCGGCATCACCGCAGCTCATATTCTCCACGGACTCTTCATCGACAGCAACGGCTCCACCATTTTGACACCTTCAACCATAAGCAAGGATGGTAACTTCGACGACATCTTTGTATACTCCCTTGCCATTGCATTGATAACCCCATAGCCCATTTTTGCATACCTTTACTATCAAGACTAGCCATTGAGTATTACCGGCAAAGTTACTTGTGCACATTAGTGATCATACCTCCCATTGAATACATACCATATCATCTTGGTACATATCTTGGTATCATCCTTTGTGTCACAAGGTTGTCATCGCATATACACAATTGCTATCTTGGTTCGTCAAGTTTTGCATAAGAGGACAAATAAAGAGCTCAAAAGAGAAAGATCCAAACAAGCTTTTAAGCAAAAGGAAAAGATAAGCAAAGATCATTAAGCAAGAACCATAGCATCATACTACATTAAGATTGTCATACACGATTGTAACGCCCAAGATGAGGCTATATCTCCCACTTGTCCGGGCACGACTTAGAGGCATAACCGCATGTTGGTTTTGTCGCAAGAAGGGTCATCTTCACACAATCCCATGTACAAGAACAAGGATAGAGATAAATAGTTGGCTTACAATCACCACATCACACAATGATCAAATAATTCATACATCATTCAAAGTACACATATAGTCCGACTATGGACAAAACCAAATGAAAAGAAGATAACCCCAAATGCTAGATCCCCGATCATCCCAATTGGGCTCCACTACTGATCATCAGGAAAAGACACGTAGTAACGGCCAAGGTCCTCGTCGAACTCCCACTTGACTTTGGTGGCATCACCTGCACTGGTATCATCGGCACCTGCAACTGTTTTGGTAGTATCTGTGAGTCATGGGGACTCAGCAATCTCAAAACCCGCGAGATCAAGACTATTTAAGCTTATGGGTAGGATGTGGTTATGAGGTGGAGTTGCAGCAAGCGCTAAGCAAATATGGTGGCTAACACATGAGTTCAAGAGTAAGATGAGAAACTATGCAATGGTCGTGAAACTAGAAGTGATCTTGAACTACTTATGTTCAAACGTAACCCCACCGTGTTCACTTCCCGAACCTCCTCGGAAAGAGACCATCATGGTTACACACATAGTTGGTGTCGTTTAATTAAGTCAAGTGTAAAGTTCTCTACAACAGGGTATTAACAAATTCCCATCTGCCACATATCCGCGAGCATGGGTCTCAAAAGTTTAAAACCCTACAGGGGTGTCCCAACTTAGCCCATGACAAGCTCATGATCTGCGGAGACAATCCTCCATCACAGGCCACCCCGAGTAATCTCGGAATCCCGGTGCACAAGCTCTTCGAAGAAAGGAAAACTATCCCGAGGAGATCTCCCAGTGAGTCACATCTTTGTCTAGAGCTGCATGGTCTCTATCTACGGACTCATCCATCTATGCGAAGTGGACCAACACTCATGTCGAGCAATGGCCCGGGGGTTTATTAAGAGTCCACGAGTTAATTCCTCCCTATACACAATTTTAGTTGTTATTAGGCAAATGGTAAAACCAATGTTGGATCTCCTCGGGAAAGATTTACTTTAGGCGAAGAGACAAGGGGGGCCCATAACACCCCGACCGTGTTAGGAACGCAAAATTCAAGGAACATAACATTGGTATGACGGAAACTAAGGCAACAAGAGTGGAACAGAACACCAAGAAAAAGGCCAAGCCTTCCACCCTTTAACAAGTATATAGATGCATTAATTAAATAAGAGATATTGTGATATCCCAACATACCCATGTTCCAAACATGGAACAATCTGCACTGCACATGCAACTAGCAACACTATAAGAGGGGCTGAGCAAAAGCGGTAACATAGCCAAACAACGGTTTGCTAGGAAGGTGGGTTAGAGGCTTGACATGGTGATATGAGAGGCATTATAAACAAGTGGTAGGTAGTGCAACATAGCGATAGAGTGAACAACTAGCAAGCAAAGATAGAAGTGATATCGAGGGTAATGGTCATCTTGCCTGCAAAGTTCTCAGAGTTGTCGAACGCTTGCTCCTCATAAACGTACTCAACCGGATCCTCTTTCACGAACTCGTCTCTCGGCTCTACCCAAAGCAAGAACACAAGCAACGGAACAACAATCAATCATGGTGCAATGCACAAGCAACATGATGCAAGACATGGCATGGAATGCAAGGTATGACGTGCAATGCATATGGGTACTCCGGAAGGGAAAGGATGATTAAGGCATCAACTTGGAAAATCAAGCATGCCATTGGAAAGATGGAGTGATTTCGGTCGAAATCGATATAAGGATCACCAGAAACGGATGCACGGTTTGCAAATGACAAGCAAAACAAGAATGGTGCAAAACTGAGCTTAACAACATCATAGCACTTAAGATGCAAAAAGAAACTATGCTACAACACTCCAACATAGCAACAAAGCACATGGCAGTGAAGTACAAGTGAAGCTCTACAAATCATGAACCCTGAGCTCCAGCTAGAACTCACTAGAACAAGCCAAAAATAGCATGGCAAAAATGCAAATGATAACAACTTCACAGACTTGGTGAAAATACTAAACATGGTATAAACACCATCAGGTAGCAATGTTTAGAGCTAGAAAACAACATGCTACAGGAACATATAATGGCTAACAAAGGCATGGCATGCTAGTACTAAAGGCAAAGAACAAAACTCCCTTACTGAACTTTAGCCAAAGATGCATGGACAAGATGGTAGCATCAATGCAAACATGGCAAGTGATATGACTGTTTTTAGACTTGGAAGAATTCATGTCATGGCATAAACAGATTCATGATAACAACTTTGCAAGCTTGTGGCACTCATCACAGTGCACTTTATGGCATGGAATAAAATCTATCATGAAGTAGACATGAAAATGAAGCTATACATGTGTCTAGATACCACATAGCATGCTTGAATTAAATCATACATAAAAGACAAAACAGCAACATGATGTAGATGGCATGCTCATGAACTTGCTAAAATGCAAAAAACTAATGCCACCACTGGATTGGTGGGATTTTTCTACCTAAAAAACATATATAATATGTGGGGGTTACTGTAGAAAAGTCATCACAAATATGCGAAACATAACCTACCTAAAAGGGATATTGACAAAAATGGAGTACTGTAGAAATGGACAGGGCCCGAAGTGGAAAACTAGCATATTCCAGAAATGGAATTTCGCTGGGATTAACGAGTAAGAACAAAATAATAAAAAGGAGGAGGGTGCTAGGGGATGACAGGTGGGTCCTGGTTGTCAATGACACACTAAAGAAAAATTAGCACCCCAAAAAAATATGTGTGGAGCCTGGGATTCAAATCCAGGTCTCATGGATTGCAAGGCAGGGATCGAACCAGGTGAGCTAGGTGGCTGGTCATGGTGAATAAAGGGCTTGGTCCCTTTTGAACTAGTCCAAATCCGTACATGGCTTCTACCTCATTGACAGAGACGTAGGACGACGCCGGTGAGCGACGGTAGTGACTTCTGCACCAGAAGAGCACCGGCGGGGGTGCGGGACTGGGAGGTGGGATGGGCATGCGGGTCCAGCAGTGGTTGTGTGGGTGCAGCGCGGCTGCAGAGGCACCGAGCAAGGAGATGGCGCACTCGGGCCCAAGCTTCGGTGAGGCTCGGGCTTCTATACGCGACGGCGAGCGTGCGAGGCGGAGCAGGGAAGCACGCGAGGCTGCAGAGAGTGCGTGCGGGCAAAGGTGCAGCAAGGCGTGGTGTGCGTGTGTGGGGTTCAACTCAAGCACGAGCTCATGGCGAGCTTGGCTTGGTTTCGACGGTGCAGAGGCCGAGCGAGCGACCTCTGAAGCTGGCGAGGTGACACGATGCGAGCGTGCACACGGGCAAACGCGGCGAGGAGAACACAGCTAGGTGGGAACCGGAGCGCGGGGACGCATGGGAGTGCGGCAGCAGGTACACACAATAAAGCTATGTAAGACAATGGTTTGGGGGGGAACCAGCTCTACCCTCTAGGGGTGGCTTATCTCATATATATAACGGGTGTGTTACAATAGGTACAAATATACGTACCCAAATACAGAAGCTATACATAGTCTAACACCCTCCCTCAATCTTAGCCACTTTCTAAAGAACTGAGAAGGGTAAGATTGCGCCTACAAGCCTCGAATTGTGGTAAAGGCAAAGGCTTAGTGAAGATGTCTGCAAGTTGATCTTTTGAAGAGATGAACTTGATCTGAAGTTGCTTCTGTGACACACATTCCCGTACAAATGATAGTCCACTTAATGTGTTTCGTTCGGGCATGAAATACCAGATTAGCAGAAAGGTATGTAGCACCGATGTTGTCACACCAAACGATAGGAGGCTGCGGTTGAGACATACCCAACTCCTGAAGCAAAGACTGCACCCAAATAATCTCTGCAGTAGCATTAGCCACAGCCTTATACTCAGCTTCAGTACTACTATGTGATACAGTAGCCTGTTTTCAAGCACTCCAGGCGATCAAATTAGAGCCAAAGAACACAGCATAGCCCCCCGTGGATCGCCTGTCATCCGGGCTGCCAGCCCAGTCCGCATCAGAGTAGGCCGAAAGAACCCGAGAGGAGGACGGCCGAATATGCATCCCAAAAGACACTGTGAATTGGACATAACGCAGGATGCGCTTAACAGCTACCCAATGAGTGTCACGGGGAGCCTGAAGATACTGACAAACCCTGTTGACAGCATAAGAAATATCCGGCCGTGTAATCGTCAAGTACTGAAGCCCACCAACAATACTCCTGTACTGTGTAGCATCTGCAGAAGACAGAAGCGCACCATCAACAGCGATGAGCTTCTCGGTAGATGACATGGGTGTGGTAGTCGATTTGCACTTAAGCATCCCTGCTCGCTGCAACAAATCCAATGAGTACTTCTTTTGTGTCAGAACAAGAGCATCAGCACGAGAGGTAACCTCAACCCCAAGAAAGTAGTGAAGCTTCCCAAGATCTTTGACAACAAAAGCAGCACCAAGAGAGCGAACAAGAGCATCAGCAGCATACCGAGAGGAACTGACAAGAATAATATCATCCACATAGACCAAAAGATACATAGTGACTTCTGGTTTTTGTAGAAGAAATAATGAGGAGTCAGCATTGGACGACACAAACCCATGAGCACGAAGAGCCGAGGCAAGACGAGCATGCCAGGCACGAGGAGCTTGCTTCAGACCATATAGCGCTTTGGTGAGACGGCAGATGTGATCAAGACGATCAGGATCAGAGAAACCAGGCGGCTGTCGCATATAAACCTCTTCCTCCAAGAACCCATGAAGAAAGGCATTCTGCACATCAAGTTGACGAAGAGACCAACCGCGAGTGACAGCAAGAGGAAGAAGAAGCCGAATGGTGGTAGGCTTGACAACGGGACTGAAGGTGTCCTCGTAATCAAGACCATAGCGCTGCCAAAATCCTCGGGCGACAAGGCACGCTTTATAACGCTCAATAGATCCATCTGAGTGCTTCTTCACTTTGAACACCCACTTGCAGTCAATAACATTAACCCATGGTGGGGGAGGAACAAGAGTCCAGGTCTCGTTGCAAAGAAGAGCATGATACTCCTGCTCCATAGCCTCTCACCAATGAGGAACATGCATGGCAGCCTGATACGAGCGGGGCTCAGAAGACGGATCCGCAACAGCAGCAGCCAGACACGCTGCCAACCAAGCAACAGTACCATCTGTACGTTCCTTTGGTCGAAAAATGTCACTGCGACTGCGTGTATGTGGACGTAACACAGGAGCCGTCGAGGTCGAAGAAGCAGCCGGCGAGGGGCTGGGCGACGAAGCCACAGACGATGGAACCAGGTCCTCCGTCGGGACAGCCGGTGCAGTGGATCGAAAACCTGCCAGTGGGCTATCCAGTAGAGTCACAGGCGAGGCCGGTGGAGCAGACCGAGCCACGGGCGACGCCAGTGTAGTGGGCCGAGCTGCAGGCGAGGCCGGCATAGCGGGCCGATCCACTGGATACGCAGGCGAGGTCGGCGTAGCGGGCTGATCCGCTGGAGACACGGGCGAGGCCGGCGTAGCGGGCCGAGCCGCGGGAGACGCAGGCGCCCGAGGCCGATCAGAGGATGAGGCCGAGGCCTCAGGTACATCCACCGAGCGTGCATGGGCACACGGATCGAGGCCATGCAACGTCGTGGCGTGATCGATGTGCACAGTAGAGGGCAGCGGTGATGATGATGGGGAGTCCTCCAAGAGCTCCAAGCGAGCCCCACTTCTAGTTCCTGCACCATGGTTAGGCAATAACACAGGAGAGTATGCAACATCATCAAATTGGTCAGAGGCAAGAGAGGATGAATGCATGGACAGAGGAGCATCTGTGGACACAGGTAGATTGGCAAACGGAAAGACATGCTCATCAAACACCACATCCCGAGAGATGTAAACATGATTAGTGGGAACATGAAGACATTTGTAACCTTTATGAAGGGAACTATAGCCAAGAAAGACACACTTTTTGGACCTAAATTCCAGCTTGCGTTTATTATAAGGGCGAAGATGCGGCCAACAAGCACACCCAAAAACTTTAAAGAAAGTATAATCGGGTTGTTCATTAAGGAGAAGTTCAAGGGGAGTCTTCATGTTGAGAACACGTGTGGGAGTACGGTTAATAAGAAAACAAGCAGTGGTAAAAGCATCACTCCAAAACCGGAAAGGAACCGATGCATGGGCCATAAGAGTGAGACCAGTCTCAACAATATGACGATGCTTACGCTCGACAGAACCATTCTGCTGATGAGTATGTGGACATGCTAAACGATGAGCAATCCCAAGTGACTGGAAGAAGGAGTTGAGGTTGCGATACTCGCCACCCCAGTCCGACTGAACATGAACAATTTTATGCTTGAGAAGACGTTCAACATGTTTTTGGAACTAAACGACAATATCAAACGCATCAGATTTACGCTTAATAAGATAGAGCCAAGTAAAACGACTGTAAGCATCCACAAAACTAATATAATAGTTATGACCACTGACAGAAGTTTGGGCAGGGCCCCATACATCCGGGAAAAAAAGTTCTAAAGGATGTTTCACCTCACGGCTAGACTCCGAAAAAGGAAGTTGATGACTCTTCCCCTGCTGACAAGCATCACACACTGCTACATCATTATTGCTAGAGATACTAGGAAGCTCATGACGACGCAAAACATGACGAACGATAGGTGTGGCAGGATGACCAAGACGAGCATGCCACTGTGACGACGAGACACGAACTCCACTGAAAACCCGAGAGACTCCAGGATGCTCTAGACGGTAAAGACCCTGGTAGAGACGCCCACTAAGCAGAACTGCCCTTGTGTCCCGATCCTTAATAAAAAGATCAAACGGGTGAAATTCACAAAACACATTGTTGTCATAAGTGAGTTTAGGAACTGAAAGGAGATTACGCGTCACAGATGGTACTCTAAGAACATCACGAAGCTGAAGCCTCCTAGTGGCATGACTAGTGAGAAGGGATGCTTGACCAATATGGGAGATGTGCATACCTGCTCCGTTGGCGGTGTGGATCTTATCGGAACCATGATAGGGCTTGCGAGAATGAAGCTTCCCCATCTCATTCGTCAGATGCTCCGTCGCACCAGAATCCATGTACCAGTGCGGATCAACGGAGTAGGACTGAGTATGGCCCTAAGGCTTCTGCGGTGCCGGGCGATCAGCCATAGCCACCTGACGTGCATTGTTGCGCGTATCCTTGCCGTCATTTCCGAGACCAAGAAAACTCTTCTGAAAATGACGATGACACTTGGAGGCCCAATGTCCATCAAGACCACAGAGCTGGCAGACCCACCGACCCCCATCACCTGGTAGCGTCAGAGTGGGGGTGGACGAGGCCGGAGGAAGCGGCGCGGGCCCCTTTCCCGAGGCGGAGGACGGGGCACCACCGGAGGAGCGACCACCTCGGTAGGCCGCGTTGGCGGAGGAGGAGCCACGACTGCGGTTGGCACGGCGCGCCTCAACGCGCTGCTCAGTAAGAAGCCGAGAGTAGAGCTCGTGCGCCATCATGGGGGTCGTGTTGCCGCGCTCATTGACGATCTCAACCAAACCATCATACTCTTCGTCGAGGCCGTTGACAATGAAGAAGTTGAACTCAGAATCATTAAGCGGCTGTCCAATGGATGCCAATGTGTCAACAAGAGCCTTGACCTTGTTGTAGAACTCCGTTGCCATGGAATCAAGCTTCTCACAGGCACCAAGCTCGCGACGGAGAGCACTGACCCGAGCTTGTGACTAGGACGCAAAGGAGCGCTCTAGGATGGTCCAAGCCTCATGGGAGGTCTTCGCGAAGACGACAAGCCCAGCACCCGCCGGAGTGAGCGAACCCTGGATGGAGGAGACGTTCGCCTGGTCCTGCCCTGTCCAGACACGGTGTGCCGGGTTGTAAACCGGGCCGTCCACGCTGTCCACCAGCGCAGGAGGGCAAGGAAAAGTGTCGTCGACATAGCCAAGCAAGTAGTGGCTCCCAAGGAGCGGAAGAACCTGCGCACGCCAGAAGATATAATTGTCGGACGAGAGCTTGACGGTGATGAGGTTGCCGAAGTGGAACGGTGGAGGCAACGATCCCGTGGAGGCTCCTGCTGGAGGCGCGTGCGCCATGGGGGCAGGGGCAGTCGGCACGGGTGGGACCACGGGATTGGAACCCGTGGGCGGCGGCGGCGAGTATGGCCCATAGAGGGAGGCAATCGGCACTGCCGGGGTGAGGCCCGCCATGACAGCCGACGAGGTGGCCTTGGGCGCGAAAGCCAGAGGTGCGTTGACGTCGGATGGCGAGGCAGATGAAGAGGCGCTCGATGGATGAATCATCAGCGCAAGCCCCGGTGATGGAGGAGCCGGAGAGTTGTTGGAGAAAAACGAGCCAACGCTCTTGGTCCCGAGCTGCGGCGGCCGCATCATGGCCGAGTTAAGCGGGAGCGAGAGGAGGTCGGCGAGCGAGGCCGGGAGGAACCCGGCAGAGGAGGAGCTGGAGGCGACGGCACCCGACATGGCGGCGACAGCGCGATCTGGTGGCAGCGGCGGCGCGATGGAGGGGGCGGCGGCGGGGTTAGGGTTTTGCGGAAGCGTGGATCGTAATTAGGTCTGTTACCATGTAAGACAATGGTTTGGGGGGGGGGAACCAGCTCTACCCTCTAGGGGTGGCTTATCTCATATATATAATGGGTGTGTTACAATAGGTACAAATATATGTACACAAATACAGAAGCTATACATAGTCTAACAAGCTATAGACTTCGTCGGAGCACCGGGAGCACAACAAAGACACAGATCGGTCGAGTCTCACAGGGTCCTAAATGCCATGTAAAGGAAGGGAGAGGTAGGTGCATTACCCAGCTCACCCTAGGACACGATGGAGTCGACGGAGACGAGCCGGAGACGACGCGAGGGAGCTCTGAACTTCAACGAGGATGCTGTTCGTGAAGCAGGGGAGGAAGAGGACTACGGGGAGGTAGATCTAGGGGCCGTGGCATCACGTGCGTCGTGGTAGGAGGCGAAGAGGTACTTGGCGTTCCTGTCCGTGGCTGCCAAGGGGGTCGGAGGTGCGGCGAAGGAGCTACCCCGAGCTCGAGCTCTTGCTTGCTCGGTTCATGGTGGGCGCGGCCACGACAAGGGTGTGGAGGCTTTCCTAGGCGGTGGCGAGGGAAGGAGAGGGCCTGGATGGACAAAGTAGAAACCCTAGGGCACCGGTGACATGTTTATAGAGCATGGGGAGGCGCCCCGGCCGTCAAATCATCGAGGCGGCCGACGTGGCTCCTTTGGATGGTCTGCCGTACAGGTAGAGGATGACCCTCTGGCGAGTGGGCTGGATGGGCTGCGGCTGGAGCTGCTGGTGCGCTTGGTGGGCTGCGGGAGGCCCAGGTAGGCTGCCGCTCCCTTTTCCCTATTTCTACAATTTCTTCAGACAGAAAATACAAATGGAAAAGGTCATGGACATAGGAGAGAATTTTGGTAAATATGAAAATATTTCCAAGCTCCTGGGATTATCCACTAATTGAATAAATTGTATTGGGCATTTTTACAGGTATAAAAATAAAACAGTTTGAATTATAACCAAACTTGGACCATTTTTGAACCTAACCAAAACAACTCCAAATGAGATGAAATTTGGCAGAGAGGTCTAGGACATGGTGATAGAATAATGAGGCAAAGCTGAACATTAACGGAGGAGGGTAAAATGCCTCTTGTAGAAACATGGAAAGGAGAAGGAAGTGGGAGGTGATGATGCAAGATCAAATGCATGAAGCATGCAACAACACAACATGTATGAACTCACACCAAGCACATGGTGAGGATGAGAATGCAAGATGACATAAGCACCACACAACATGATATGAACATGATGCAAACATGTGATTTCAAAAAGAAATATGACAAGTAATGACAAGACAATGCAATGGGAAACAAAGAAAACCCACAATGAAACCCACAAAGAGGAAAACCACTTGGTATTGAACATGACAAGGTTGGATACATCTCCAAATATGGAAGTTTTACATCTGGGGCATTACATCGATCATCTTGGTTCATATCATCGGAACACCATACATATAGCACAGTTGGGATAGAAGTCATTGCATTTTACCTAGTAGGTTGTGCACAAGATTCCTATCCAGCTATTGTGCAATTGAGCTAGCATCTCTCTAGCATTGTGCAACAAGAGCATTTTCGTGGATTCCACATTTTGGCTCATTCCTTGGTTGCATGACCCCATCTATCTATTCGTGTGTGTGTGTTTCCATGTACCATATATTGTTATTGGTATACTTGCACTACAAAAAAATACACTTCCGTGATGATACGTGTTTGTCACAGTAGGTGATGTTTTTTGTCATGCATGTACATCCATGACGATTTTATGACAGAATCAAGATAGTCATACCTGTGTTGTCATAGAAGTGTTCCATGACAGTACCAAAATTATCATCACGGAAGTGTCCACTTCCATGACGATAAATGGCGTGTCATGGAAGTGCTTTCGTCAAGGGTAACCGACCCGTGGCATCCACCATAACGGGTCGCCATTAAGCTATCGGGTTCCGGTTTGGATCCGATAACCCGTTAACAGCCCAGACCAATGGGGATTTTCCACGTGTAAAATCATCATTGGCTTGAGGAAACACGTGTCGGCTCCTCGGTGGGCCAGATGTCGTCCATCCAATGGAGGAGACATGCCTATGATACGTCAACAGATGGCAGGGCCCAATAGAGGCCCATATAGGTTAAAAAGGCTGGCCTAGTCAAAGGCTCGTAGTATTTACTCAGGTACTATTGGGCCAGCCCAATAACGGCCTGTTTAAACATGGCCCATTTACGACCCGAAGCCAGATCTGGCCCATTAATTATTGGCTGAATATATGGGCCCAATTACGGCCCAGTGACATTTTGGCCTGTTAGAGGCCTGATGTAGACATGGGCCCATTTCAGCCCTGTGTGTCTTTCAGCTTGGGAATGGCCAATGCTGCCTATGGGCCATATATGGTCCAACGTGACATCCAGCCCTCTAACGGCCATGATAAAGGAGGCAATAGTTTCGCCCAACGTGACTTTGTTCCTGTTAAAGGCATGTCATATAATTCGGCCCGTTGATGCCTCTACGAAGCTTCCGGCCTCTTAAAGGACCATGATATCAGTGGGCCAACTAAGGCCCAAGACATGTTTCGGCCTAGTAATGGCCCATCATATAACTGGGCCAAAAAAGGTCTGGTTTATATTTCAGCATGTTGAAGGCCCGTCGACGACTAGTCAAAATTGAGGCCCAACATTCATTTCGGCCTTGTAAAGGCCCATGGTTTCTTCTGGGCCGTAACAGGCCAGCAGAATATTCAGCCTGTTAATGGCCCAAAGCTACATGGGCCCAATTAAGCACTGGGTCCACTAAAGGCCCAACTAAACTTTGGGCCGAAAATAGGCCCGTGTAAGTTGCGGGCCTGGCGCAAAGTGTGAAGGCCCCAATGGCCTTTTAGGCCTAAGAAAGTTGCAGGCCGGCCCAACTATGGTCCGCTAAAAAGCAGGCCCGGTAGAGATGAATGTTTCGGCCCGGTCGACTACATCTGATTTTCTCCATTTTTCCAGATAGTGAATGATGGCAGTAACTAGTAGGAATTAAGAACAAACCCACTATATACAATAAAGACATTACAGCATAGTAACTTAGAATAAACCTACACTATACAATAAAGGATTTATGGTATATTACATCCACTAGGCATTGAAGTTCGCCACCAGTGATCATAAAGTGCAACAAAGAAGCAGATTACAAAAACTGGGCGCCATTGCAGCGTAACAAAATAATACTGAACCAAGACCACATCCAAGATAGTTCAAGGAAGGTTAGCCTTGCGTGGGAAGTGCTGCGTAAGCTACTGAGCAAGGCTATGAGACCGCCCTAGCATGTCGGTCATAGCTTCTAGGTGTAGTAGTTTAGCAATGAGGTTCTCATTGGTGTTCTCCGCAATATTTCTTAGAGATAGGACTTCAAGTCAAAGTTGAGTTGAAGAATGCCTTTCTGCTAGAACATGGGACTGAAGAAGTCGAACTGATTCAGATGGAAAATTCTGTGATCTTGTCTGACTGCTAGCCTCAAGTAACTTGAACACTACATCAATACAAGACTTTGGGGTTCTCTCGCTATCTTCAAGATGTTTTTCCTTCTTTGTTGCAATATATGTTGGGTTTGTCTTACAGCCTTCAACAAATTTGTGCATTCCATCAGGCATATCACCCTGAAACAACCAGAGAGATGACAGGTTTTGTACATGTATAAACAAAGATGATAACTGTGCGGCCTAGCTGTCAATTCCATCCAATTTCAAATTAGAAAATAAAGAGTAAGTTCAAAATATCAATAGCATAATATGGCATTGTTCATAATGTGGGGAGCTTAACCACACTACTGGATTACCATGTCCACATAACAAGCGTAGATGAAGGGCAAATACAATCATTGTATCTATTTTGGTTACTGTGCATGGCATGTTGTTCATATCATCAGCCACATCAGTAAGATAAAGTAGGAGATGACAAGGTGCAAACGTGGGCTTCTTCACCACACACTAGATTATAGATCCACAAAAACAGGCATACATATAGGGAGTATTGAGTAATGTGCATGGTATGAATAAAGAATTTGGTTTCACAAGTAAAACTTGGAACTTACTGTTGTTGCGAACATGCATTTTGATAGAAACAGCAAACTAAACAACAGTTAACGATAGGGAGTATGAGCAAATTAAACAGCAGTTGAGGATAAAGGCTTTAGAAGGACTGACTGACATTAACAGTTAACACCGGCTTTATAATGCCATTCTCCATGTCAAGGGAAGGATAACTCAAGAATTTCAGCACATAATCTTATTCATAAGCATTTCATGTACTCTACATATTGTAGAGAGTAATTATAGATATTACAATACTGGAAGGGATAGAGGATAATGAAGATAAGATGCAGATTAATGCTACATAATCAACTACCAATCCCTGGAAGTACAAGCATTAAGGACAAACGTACTGACAAGAGGAATGGGCTACACTTCTGCACTGGCATTGTATGTGTATACAACTTTTTGGTAAGATTAAATGTAGATCTGATATTTTTTAGTAAATGGTGGGCAAGGGAGATAAGAAGCAGAATCCTACACAATGGACTAATCCCTCTTCCCATAATATAAGAGTGTTTTGAACACTGGTGTATTGTACAAAATGTTCTTATATTATGGGACAGAGGGAGTAGCTGTTAATGTAAGTAAAGTGATAGATGACATTCAATCTTTACAAGAGCACTGCAGAGCTAAACCTCTTCAAAATCATTGGGTTGATTCCAAATTTATGTAAGAGTCCATGCAGATCTTATAATATCCACCAAATGGTCGATAACGAGGCTAACATGTGTGCAGTGATGCTACATAATCAACTAGCTATGAAAATAAGTATGGTCAAATAGGGCAAGAGGTACTCATAAGAGCAATGAAGTGTGCAGTATAGTTGCAAGATTCTGTGGTCCCTTGAGAATGAATGTTCTTCTAGAATTTTTTTTTGTACAAGTGAGACATTAAGGCACATGCAGAAATGTAGTTCAAATTATGATGCAATATCATAGATAGTACCTTACACTGCAAACGAGATAAATGTGTAACAAGATTATTCTAGTCACTGCCTGATATATGTAGCACCAGAGACTTTACAGAAATTTCTTTTAGTGGCTTGCCATCAAAGTGCGCTTGCCTCAGGTAGGAACGATACTTCATTAATGAGTGCTTGAAAAGCGCAACCAACCCTTTCTCATCTTGACAATCCAGTTTGGTCCTCGCCTATTGAAAAGAATGAAATCCTGTGTCTTCTCTCAGCTGAAACATATGCAGTAATTACCATGAATAACATTAGTACATTACTTACGAGTAAGTTGTGGAGGAAGATTGGAAATTGTTCTTTCTCTGTGGTATAATCTTTCCATGAAGGAAAGATGCGCACAAAGTTCCCGACAACAATATAAGCTTTGTCTTGTAAATTGGGAAGAAGTGGAACAGGAGTCCTATTTGCTGCAATTGGGGCTCTCTCTCGTTCGAAAAGGGATTTGGCAACTGGGTTTGGTGTACACTTTGCTAGAATGGGGGGGGGGGTTGCATCATAGAGCTGGTGCTATGTCAACTGGCATCATCATACTGTTTGCGGCTGTTGTGGTCTGCTGAGTTGGGGCATCAGAGATGGCTAGTGTAGTAGGGCTAGAGTCTCCTAGAGTTGTGGCCATGTTTTCTAGGTCTGGTGATATTGCAACCACACCTAATAGGCTATTTGATTTATCAGGTGTCACTACCTTTTCCAAATACTTTGTTCGTGCTCCTCCGCAATCAGCAATCACCCTCTTACTTTTGTGATACACAAGAACAACATTTGAATGGATAAATATGGTATGATGACAGATGAAATATGTACTGAAAATGGATAGGCAGGGCGTATTCACATACACAATGTGTAAACGAAGCTAATGGCAGTGCAACAAAGTAGAAGCAATGCAAAGCATCAGTTGCAAGATATGTGCGACCAATATAACCTTAGAAAGTCAGAGCAAGCACCTTGATGGGTGAATAAGATAGGGCATCTGCCTCTGACTCCTCCACTAGGGAGCTACATTGACTTAGATATCCCTCTAGCTTAGTATCACTGTTGAGCATGAATCTATAGATGGAGAGCGTTTACATTGCATTGCATCCAGACTTGATTTCAGTCCCTTAATGCCAAGTTTGGCAGCCATGGCATTGTTCTACTTTATTCTTTTCATGCATGCAAGCTCATAATCATTACGATGCTGTTTAGTATCTCAGATTCATGAAAACATAAAAAATAGTCGGATTATCTCTGGAATGCATTGCGGATTGAACTCAAAGAGTGTCTCCCAATAGACCCCTGCATATGCAAATTTCACCCCAACCATGCTAACCAGACCACACATGGAAATACAAACCTCTTACGTCTCTATAGCAGGCAGACACACATTTCAAACTGAAGTAGGAACATTAGAATCATATCAAATTCTTATTTGAACAAATAAAGTAAGGAATTATGAGTGGCATAATGTTTAGCTTCAAGGGTGGAGTGCTGGTAGTGCGACACAAAGCAAGTAGGCAGATTGTATTCCATGTAAAAGATCATAGTCTATGTAAAAGGTGGAAATAGCACTTTCTTTCTATACTATGTAGTGTTCGTTGCCCACACATGATGGAAGAGATCACACAGAGAAATAATATTCACTCATGTCTGCGGTTCCAGTATTTTGAATCTGGGTGGTCCACCCTAAAAGAATATTGACAACAAATATGACAAGGCAAGCACAGATGTAGTGAATCAATCATTACTTGTGAGCTTACTAGGATAAGTATGCAGAATTGTAACTACAATAAGAGACCGTCCAAAATCTGAATCAAGCAGTTTGTCTAGCACTTACTGTTTGCAACTAATCGACGTGAATAGTTGGATATAATATCGAATGAGTAAGAAAGAGAACTAAAATTCTCAACAAACTTGGTCTGTTGTAGTAATCTGGGTCAATGTCACTATGACCAACAATCCAAAATGACTAGTGTCTGTTCCTAGGGTCAGAATTTTGAAACCCTGTGAACTTACAAGTACTAAAGATTACTAAAATACATCTGAACCACTAAGTGTAGGTAGCACTCAGTACACAACAAACCCTAATGGCAGTCCTGCCTAATGAGTAATGAAGCAATTAGAAAATGGGTGATAATGAGTGGCTGCTGAGTGTTGAGGACGTATCTCAGGGTAAATCGGGTTGGCTTAGTGGCTGTTGCATGCCTCAGCCCTGAATGGACTGGTAAGGTAGGCACGGCGGTGCGCCCGAGCAGCAGTGACGTTGTTGGGTGAGCGGCTCCTGACCTCCTGTTAGTTTGGCGTCTCCTCCTAGCGTCATGCCATCTAGGGACGGCAAGTCATGGGCGAGGCAGGCGGTTGGGGGTGAGTAGAGATCGGAAGTGTAGTAGAACAGAGGGGAATCGGGGCCGAGGCTGACTCAAAATCCCAAGGTGGGCTGCGGCCCTGCATGGGCACCCTATAGATACACACCTGAGCGGCGTACATGAATTTGGGAAACTAAATTGCGAACATTTAGATAACCAATTAAATGACTCTGTTTTAATAATATCGGATTCATATTGGAACAACTAAGCTTCTTTAGCTTGATGGGTGGAGCAATGCTATTATGACATGAAGCACGTATGTTGATCGTATAGTGATCATAAAAGGGGGAAACCCTAAGCTTTTTTGAGCAAAAGAGGGTTTCCCCTATGATTTCTATTAAAAACCCACCATGGAACCAACATGATCAATTAAACCCCAAGCATGATCAATTAAACCCTATTATGATTATGCCATGGCAGATTTAAAGCTGCAAACCGCAGAAATGCTATTTAGCATCCATTGTTTGCTTCGAACTAAGAATTGAATTCTAAGAGCTGAAAAGAAAGTACAGAACCAAGTTACGATCTATTTTCTAGTTGAGATCAAAAAGTTGAGCAGATATGAAGTACCACCTCTCTTGCGGTGTCGTGTAAGCATCGGGGGTGCGATGGCTGTCGGTGGCGTTGAAGCAGATCTACGACGGTAGACGGGTGCATCAGGGGATAAGTCCCGTTGCAGTGGACGAGAAGGTCGTTTGAGCGGCCCCGGCAATGAGGACAACGGTGCCTATGAAGTGAGAGGACGCGATGCAAGGCTCCTGGTCCATCACCATGAATGAGAAATGTCCATCTCTAGTATTGAATGACGCGGTCTTGGTAGGCGCTTCGGCATGGTGGAGGACGGTGGCGATGGATGGGGTGGAGGACGGCGGCGATGGGTGGTGTGGCAGACGGAGGACGCTAGTGTGGGGATGGTGTTCCAGCACGGACGGTATATGAATGGGAAAATCGAGGGAGAGGTACGGGGAACCATGTTTTTGGGACGCGCCTGTCTGAAATATGGGAAAGTTATGAGCTTAGCCCCCATTTAAAATTTAGACGTCTCGTCGGTTGGGGATAGGATGGTAATATCACATCTCCCCAATATTTTCCCAGAGAGATTTCGAGCAAGGAGAGGGTGTCTTGGCGCCCACGATTGGCGCCCATGGTGTATGAACGGGGCTGATAGGTAGGGCGGTTGTGTCATGTCTGAGTGAAGTTACAAACCTGCCCCTATTGCATTCATTTTGGAAGAGGAGAGTTTGGTTTGCTTCCCACTGTGTATGAATGGGGAAATGGAGGGAGAGATAGTGGTCTTTCGTACGAGCTTGAATAAAATGTGTTTTGCGCCCATGTTTGGCGCCTACCATGTCGGAATGGGCTCAGAGGCGGTTGTGTCATGTCTAATTGAAGTTACTAACCTACCCCTATTGAGAGCAGTGGAAATTGGGTCGATGGATTGTCCGTGTAAGGGGTAGACAGTAATTTCCATCTCCCAAACACTGGCTTCGGGCAGCCGACGTTAGAGTGGACATTTTGCTGCTTCTTTCGAATTTTGGGAAAATAAGCATCCACGTTTACCTTGGCAACTAAATTCGAATCCATTTTGTATTCCTATACAAATCTTTATAAATCATTCTATGTGTTTTTATATATCTTCAAAAGCACAACAAAGATGTATTCCGCTAGCATATATGAATATGATTTACAAATGCCGATACTCGAATTCAGAAGCTAGAATCCAGTTTAAGGTGAATTCGAATATTTGCAACCACTTTATGTCTAACTCAAGTGTCACACGCATCATAATGTGTACTCCCATTTAGATATGTACACAAGCGATGTCTCAATGTTCAAAATACCGAGTCAATCAACCAATAATATACAAAACTAACAAACATTAAACACTTATAGAGTATATGGATCAATAATATCAACTAACATACATAAGCCAGGCTGCTGTACTTTTTTTGCTAGAAGAGCATCCTTTTTTTAGCGAAGCTAGTACAACATCTTGGCCCTTTCAGATGCGTGCCACTTAAGGACCATCTATACTACTATTATTGCTGAATGCACATTCAGCCCGATTGGCATATTTGTAGGTTTGGCACAACAATCAAGATGAAATGTCTCAGAGTCTTATCAATTAATACAAGCTTGTGCTAAAAAAATTACAAACCAAATTTTTTTTTATTACATGAATTCTAAAACAAATGCTTTGATCGGTTACATGAACAAACAACACAACGGTTATTCAGCTATGGAAAGAACATTTCACCTATGATTTATCAAGTGGGAATTTAATTTCCTTTTTCCCTTCAGGACCTTAACAATGCGGTTAATCTCAGCTTGCTTCGTTTTGAAATCCACCAAATAGTTAATGCTTGTCTTGAGTACTGCTTGTGATTGTGTTGTTTGCTTCCTCAACATGTCAACTTCATCTCTAAGTGCACAACTAGAATCTCTTTCTACCAATAGTTTAGCCTCTAGAGCATCATTCGTTGGCAATTCATGATGCATGATGGGCCCGTGCCACTGTTGTGGATGATCAACGTCCATGAGGACCTCGCTCTTTGATCTTGGGCTAACCTGTTGTAACATCAAAAAATTCTAAATTTTGGAATGTTATAATAAATAGATAGATTTGATTGATTGTGTGAAATTGAGTGAAATTCGAAACCTTTTTGAAAGTTAAATGAGAGGGAATAAAAGGACTTTCCCAAACTTTCATTTTGCTTTTATGATCTCCATGAATTCAAATTCTTTTCAAACACAAAACCATGGAGAGAAGATGACATGACTTCTTCCATTTATTTAAATGACAAGGGGGTGTTGAAAATATTTGAATTTCATTTGGAAAATATTTCCATTTCTGAAAATTTATGCAACTCAATGATTTTCATGAGAGAAGATAAAATGACTTCTTCAAAATATATGAAATATGAGTTGGGAGTTTCGAAGAATCAAATTCAAAGCCCTTTTGAATTTATTTTCAATTTGGAGTTATTTGAGTTTTATTCAAATTATTTTTCTCCAAAAATAAAATATATGGAAATTAGGGTAACATGATTCCCTACAATAGAAAATTGGAGAAAAATTAATTTGAAATCATTTTGGTACTTTTAAAATGATTTTTGTTGGATTTTAATAGACCAATAGCACTCTTTGAATTATTAGAATTTGTGTGTATTTTATTTAATTCTAGAAAAATGTTCATGTCGTAGAAAATCTTTTTCTGAAAATTTTGATATATAATATGCCTATATAAAGTTTTATTTTATTTTGCTTTTGGTTTTGATCCTAGAAAATCCTAAGCAACTCAAGGACCCACGGAGAGAGTTGGAGATTTCGTTATTTACATATTTGAGCTTTCTCAAATTTTGTAAACAGGATCATTTGATTTTATTTATTTTATTGTCAATTATTTGTATTACAAAGATATGAGAGAGGGAATAAAATGACTTTCCCAAAATATAGAAATATTGAGGATTTAATAAAAAAATCAAATAAGTTTTATTTCGGAGTTTTTCGGTATTTTTAATTGAATTTAGGAAAAATACGCGTTTTTCAAAATTGTGTTTTGGGCCCAAATAAATGTTCACTTTATCGGGCTTGATTTTAGAAACCCAGGAAAATTTATTTCATGATTTTTGGAGTCAGTTTAGTATTTATTTTTTATTTTTTTTCGAGCGTAATTATTTAAAAAACGAAACCGACTATGGGCCGTACCCGAGCGGGACTCCACCCGGGGGCGCCTTTATATAGCGCCGCACCCGAGCCCCAGCCCACACCAGCCCCGCGCCCGAGGTTCGCCGCCGCCGCCGCCGGAGCAGCGCGCCGCCCGAGGTTCACCGCCGCCTCGACTTCCATGCCGAATTTTTTTTTAGAAAAAATATATATATGTTTTTTTCGTCGGTTTTATTTCAATTTTTTTATTTTAATATTACTTTTATTATTATTATTTTTTAATTATTTTCGAATTAGGTTAATTAACGATTAATCTGTTCGTCGTTTTTCTTTTTCGTCGGATTTTCCGTGGTTATTTTCTGATCGCGATTTTTGATCCGATTTTCGTTTAGTATAACTTTTCGCTCGTTTATCGGAATCAGGCGATTCAAGCGCCTGGAGTTTCGTCTCGAAACCCTCTTTCCGAATAATCAACTTAAACAAGTTTTTGCTATTGTAAAATTTGACTTAGATCCAGATTACTAGAACGAAGTTGATTTTTTCGCCGTTTGATTTCTTTTGTTTCGCTCGATTTGATTCTTTTTGCAAGCCAGGGTTCTTAAGTTGAACTTTCTGGTTAGATCTTCTATTTGAGTTTTACCTGTGCATTAGATGAGTACTTATTGTATGCTTGTTTGTTTGTCTGCGATAGAATACCCGGAGTGCGCCGCCTGTTACTTCGAATCGTTAGGTTTCGCGGATCATCAGCAAGGCAAGTTCACACTTTGATCATACCTTTTCTACAACCCAGTTTTTCTTGCATTTGATCAATCCTCACACATTGCATGATTAGGATCTAATTAAATTGTGGGATGGGAAGTAGATGAGGTAGTACCTATTACCTGTTTATTATCAAACCCCTGGGAGTTACTATTACGTCATGCTTACATTGCCATGCTATGCTCGTAGACGTGGATTGGGTTTTGAGAGTATCCATGACAGATGTGAGATTGTTAATTAATGGTTTACTTAAGGTGGCAACTTAAACACACATCTGGGTGGATTGAGGCACCTGGGTATTTCAGGACTTGCCTGTCTAGGCACCTGGGTATTCCAGGACTTGCCTGTTTTTCTTTTGGACCGCCACCCAGGCCCAAAGGGATCATAAGATTATTCATACTAGAAACTTCCGTGTGCAGCCACAAGCCACTATGGGCTCTGGCATAGTTGATTAAGTCGTGCAAACTCTTACAGGGTAGACTAGCAGATGTAGGGGAAAGTAGGTGTACCGGTCTATTCAACGTAAGGTGCTAGCGCTTCTGAAAGACTATGTCTCAGTCATCCGTTTCTCAAACATCCTGTAGTGCGAGAAATCCAACGGAGGCGATCGAGTCTTGTGGGGAAAAGTGCGCAAACCTCTGCAGAGTGTACAAACTAATCATGATTAGCCGTGTCCCCGGTTATGGACATCTTGAGTATCTAGTTCTTGGATTATCCTGTTGATCTCATCATGTTACTTCTAAATGAATATTGTTGGGTTATTGATGACTATTTTTAATTGGGATTGAGAATGCTGTCAACCATTCTCAATGTTTCACAACCACCATGATAGTTAAATAAAATTTATTCCTTTGCAGTAGGGAAAAATTGGCTTTTCGCAAAAACCTTATAACCATAGAGCTTTTCCATCAGCCATATATGCATGTAGTGATAGCCATTGTTCATCATTTCTCTTTATGGTGTGAATTTTCCAGTACATTCAATGTACTGACCCTTTGTGGCTGCAACGTCTCATGTTGCAGGATTTCTTACGACGAGTAAGTGATACGTTAGGGTTACAATTTCTACACTCAACTTTGCCGTTGGTGTTGATGGGAATCCACAACCTTGTTGCTTCCGCTATATGGATTGAGGTAATAGTATTTACGTTACTTTATACATGTGATTTACCTCTATTATAAATGCTTCGAGTACTGTGTGTGTCAGCATACCGATCCAGGGATGACACTTAAGCACAGAGACTTGATCAATTCGGGTCGGGTCGCTACACCTGTTTTGCCATTAAAGTTTTGATTGGATTCTGAAAAGTTGAAGTTAGTAAAACATCTGAACTAGGAGTTATAACAGCAAACCAGTTAAACAAACAAGCAATTAAAGAGTTTCAATTTGATGCTGAAAAGTAGTTATTAACATCATTATAACCGGTTGGAATAGCAAAGTAGTTAAACAAATAAGTTTTGAAAAAGTACGTATTGTGGCATTGGAGTTTCTTTTGGATCCTGAAAAGTTGAGTAGCCAGTAACGTGATTAGAGCAACCGGTTGCAATAGCAAAGCAGTTAAACAAACAAGTTTTGCAAAAGGAACCTGGTGTGGCATTGGAGTTTCTCTTGGATCTTGAAAAGTTAAGTAGTCAGTAACTTGATTAGAGCAACAAGTTACAGCAGCAAACCTGTTACACAAATATATTTTTGAAAATGTACCTGGTGTGCAATTGGACGTCCAATTGGATCCTGAGAAATTGAAGTTGGTAACATGATTACATCAACAAGTTACAGCAGCAAACCTGGTAAACAAGGAAGTTTCTGAAAACATACCTGTTGTGCCAATGGAGTTTCACTTGGATCCTGCAAACTTGAATGTTAGAAATCATAAATAAAGTGTTGCAAGAGCCATAATAAACTAAAATCAAACAAGTAGAACTAACCAGTTTTGGCAGCGCATTTAATTACACATAAACTAGTAAAATTAACAAGTTATTGGCAACGTATTAAAGTAACAAGTCGGTACCGTTTACCGGCAACACAGACATCTGTAAATTTCTTTGATGTAAGCAAAATGATTCCAACACACACACACACACACACACACACACACACACACACATATATATATATAAGTTAAAAAGATGGTGTCCCTCATATAAACCTAACAGTTGTCTATCTATGAACATGTAAACATTACTAGTGCTACAAGTGATAACAGCAAACCATTTAAACAAATAGGGTATCAGAACGTAAATTACACATGATTTCTGCTGGACCCTAGAAGTACATATCACTAGCCATCTACATGCTTAAGTAGTTATTTAAGTTTAGGCAAACACGTAATTCCTAATAGTAAGTATCAAACACATAGATAGGCGCAGTTATAATAGGTTTAACAGGCTATGGCATTATGTAATCAGTAGCAAACTAAATTAGGCCAAGCAGCGTAATTGAACAATTTTGCAATAAGTGGCTAAATAAAATTCCAAGAAGAAGGTAACTGAACTTATGCTAGCTCTTTGTATAGACACACTACAACATCTTTTTCGCTTACAAGGTTCTACGAAGGAGTCCATGGCATCAATTGCTTGGATACATAGTCCCAATACTTGTTTCTTCCCACACTGCATTGGTAAGTCGAATGGTTAATCTGATAAGATGGTGCGTCCTTGATATGTTATATGAGGACAGGTTGTCAGACTAGTTATGGCCACACACTTCACACTGGCTTTTACTGTATATTTCATGTGATTACATTTGGCCTATCGCGATCTAAGCAATCTACAATACGATGAAAAGACTGACATCCTTCACATTATTGGCGAACTCAGTTAATAGAAACAAGAAATTCAACCATTATGTGGATAAATCAAAAACACCACTAGAATATTTTTCACTACTCAATCATACACGCAAAAAAGTGTGACGCCACAATAGAGGCTGGTATGAGCGGACGCCTCGGGTGGCTGAAAGTGTGCACCTAGTTTGAGCCGTCCAGGTTGGACCAGGCTAGTTTTGTTCGTCCCAACGCACGGGCAGGCAATGTAAAAAATGAAGAAAAACGATTCAATTTGGATGGGCCAATAATGTAAGTGCAAGGTAGGCCCTATAGCAGGCTCGCGGCCCAAACGAGCGCCTCCCATATCGATCGACAGCAGGAAAAATGCCAATTTGTTCGCTCCAGCCTTCAGTCTAGTTCGCTCCTAACCTAGCCGCCGCTGGACAGACCGACACATCACTTCCTCGTGCCCTCATTGGACGCCAGTCGCCGGGCTTCAAGCGAATGGAAGGACAAGAATATGAAGATACAACCCTGGGTGTAGCCTGTGTGGGAGGCAACGGCTGCAGCACCGGCATGGCATCGAGCTTGCGCAAACGGACAGTCGTAGCTTGCAAGAGCAGCATGCACAACGAGTAGGTACATCACATCCCTGATTATATCTAATTCAATTGTTCAATTTCTGGCCAATAGTTAAACCCGACGGTGTTATAAAACTGCTTGTATGTAGGGAATCTATGAGAAAATGAAACCAATTTCTTGATATTTTATAACTCCCCAATCAATACTAAACTGACTGAACCTAATGTATCTAATCAAGTTTCCGGTGCAAACATACAAGCTCATGTTGTTCTTGAGCCCGAAGTGTCTAATGAACAGACTGCTAATGAAGGATTTGATGCAAACATTTTACATGCTCCTGGTGATGAACATATAGTGTCTAATGAGGGAACTAATGCAAGCATTGTGCAAGCTCCCATTGAAGGGTTTTGTGTCTAATGATGATCTGCTATGTTGAGAGAGACATAGAGATTTGCAGGCATTGATGACAAGCAAATTATAGTACATTTTCATGGCTTGAGGAAATGTCAAGGCCATCTACCAGAAAATCCCTGTATCATGATAATGTAGCATAAATAGTTTTCTAATCTGTTGTTTGAAACCATTGGCATACTTGTGCAGGATAGATATATTGGCATGCAGTTTGCGCACTGGTTATAGGTGCAACTACACTTCGATATTTTCAGCTAGAGAACGAATAATTCAAGTAGGTACAGACCATGTTAGTAGTCCTTGTACACCATGTTGCATTTTGTGTTTTTTGGGTGCTTAAATCATTTGGTGTTTTATAATCTGGAACTACTTTGGATCATTAGCTGGTTTTCAAAGTGCATGTAGCTTCACATTCCTCAAGTTATGTTGCTTTCCGGAGTGCAAGTGCCTTCGTTTTTTCAAGTTAAAATTTCGCCCCTGGTAACTTGAATCGGTGGATCCACCACTGCACACAAATCATACATGCAAGCCAATACGAATTAAATGAAATGCAGGGACTTATGCTAGCATGTTGTACAGGCTCACTGCGGCTCTGCTTGCGCTTGGGATGTTCCATGTACAAGTTCATGTTACCACTTGTTTGGATGGCCTTGTGCTCCTTGCATCCCCTTCTGCATTTTTGACACGGCGAGTGGTTGATCAAATAAGAGGAATCGACCTTGCTGTTGTGCCGGAGGACAGGTATTTACAAGGTTATACCGGTGTGCAGGATGTGTACCAGACTCCGTAGCGCCGTCATGCTTCGCTAAAAAATGGTTTTTCTTGTTTCAGATGATATCTCCAGAAGAAATAAGAGTTAAAGTCAGAGTTTCATAGGTGTGTAAGCTAAGAGAGCAGTGAAAGGATATCCAAACATCGTTGGAACAGTGCACAAGGGAGTGATATGTGTATACCAAGTTTGGGCTGACGTTTGGGCATGCTCGCCTAGCTAGAGTGCGGGTAACTTCAGAGCTATTGAGGGCGATACGCTGGCATTGGCTGGCCGCGCACGGATGCAGATCTTGAGTGGCAGCGGAGCGCTACGATGCGGTGGATGATACCATTGGTGAAGCCAGAACAGCCTCGGGGGCAGAGGTGCGACGATGTGCTCGGTGAAGTAGCCCCGGTGAGGTTGGAGACGGCGTCAGTGAAGCGCACTTGATGCGGTGGAAGTCGGTGTCTGTGAGGCAAGTTGGTTGTGGCGGCCGACGTTGTCGGTGGACCACCCGGTGCGGTGGACGAGGGCATAGGTGAGGTAGCTCCGTTGAGGTGGTGATGCACGATCGTCGTCTTCGTCGTCGTCGTCCGGCACAGAGGTGGGGAAAGATATGAGACGCGGGGCGATTCGAACTTTTCTTGGGTTGGCGGTGAATTAGGGATTTGAGCGCTCTGGGCACGGAAGGGGACGGTGGAGAAGGGAGATTTTTCAAGGCTAGAATTGGGGCCACCAGATATTTCAATTCGAAACATGAAGCGTGAACTTATTTTGTCGTCTATCTTTTTTTGCGGAGGGGGGGAGGGGGTGGTGGCTGGGTGCTAGCATCCATATGACACACGCAACTACCACGACACGACCTTGTCCGCCTGGTGCGCCTACATTTGAGAATGCAAATGAATCTGTATGTATTACCATGCCCGTGTTTTCCTTGCATTGAATTAGTCATTCGAAACGAGATACTATAAATTAATTAATGAGGAGTTAGTTGAATTAGAGTGTGTGTCACATAGCGATCTCCAATTTAGTGTGGATTTGGCATTTCACGGTATCCATGCTACTTTTTAATGCAAATTCATTTGTATATCATGAACACCATGGTAGTGAGAAAACTTTGGACGGATTCAAACATATGACCTCCAAAATAGCACAACAATCGAGTCAATGTCAACTTTTCCAAACCTAGTATGGCACAAATTCGAAATAATTACCCATATGCATGGTCCTCAGTTCAAATCTTACAATGTACACGGAATTGAAACATCGATATTAAGTCTCGTACTATCTACATTCAAATGTTGTTTTTAGCCCCCCCCCCTCCTCAGCACACATGCTACATACTTCCTGTATCGGTCAATCTTCCTCTCCTAACAACCTTAGGAAGCTATCGGTTTCTGACACACGTTCATTCTTTCTCTCCATGTTTCGATCTCTAACTCTCTCAACTACACAACCCCCCTTTTCCCACTCTGTTACCAAATGCATTTACCTCACACACCCGCCATTGCACCCCATGTCGAGCTCTCCCTCCCTCTCTCTCCCCCTCCCACCCTCTCTTCTAGATACATGCATTCCTATCTAGCCCCCAACCTCTCGTGCGCACACACACACGTTGTTTATCTAGGTCACTCTCTCGATACTGTCTCACTCTTTCTTCCGCACGACAGGCCACACTCGCTCAATCTCGCTCTCTTTATCCAAGTCTCGGTTAACCTCGCTTTCTTTCACACACAAATGATATATCTCCCTATTCGGCCTCGATAGATAATGTGCGTGAAAGCAAGGTCAGTCCATCCAAGCCGCCCCCACTCTTTCGGCCTCATGGCAGGCCACGCTCGCTCAATCTCTCTCTCTCTCTCTCTCTCTCTCTCTGTGTGTGTGTGTGTATGTCTCGATTGACCTCGCTCTTTCTCGGACATAAATGATATATCTCCATGTTTGAGCCCAAATTTACATATTCATATTGTATACTCTCTCATGAACATTATCTATCCAGCTCACTCTCTCCAAACCGTCCCACTCTTTCGATCGCACGACGACCCACACTCGCTCCATCTCTCTCCCTTTATATATGCAATCGATTGACCTTGCTTCCTCCCGCGCACAAAATATATCTACATGTCTGTGACTGGATCATCTCTCAAGCTCTATCTTACAGCCCTCACCCTTCCCAAAAGCTCAATCGGACAATATCTCTCTAGAGCGACCACACTCACTTTGTCTCTCTATCTATCTGTGTCTCGATTGACCTCGCTTTCTCACGCCGTATCTTCCACACATTGAAGCTACCTCTCCATCCCTCGCAGAGTCGGAGCTATTTACATTGCGAGGGGGACTCCATCCTTGGATTAATTTGTGAAGGCATTTATTCCAGTGGGTTTAGATTATATTTTCGTAGCATTCGGCCCACAACTACTCCCAACACCGTTGCAGCCCCTGCACCTCCCCCAACTGATTTCCCTCTGTCCCGGTCATCGCTCTCTCGCATGTCCTTTCTCACCTTCAACGTCACACCATGATATTTTTTGTAAAAATACTCTGTTATTCTCTTTAATTATTATAAATAAGCTACAAAACTACACACCGATAGTCCACTGTAATGAAACAAGTTTTGACCAACAAATTAAAGTGCTACAAACTACACACCGAGGGGCCCACCTGTCATGGAACAAATTTGGACCCATATATAAATTAAAAATTAAAAACGACGATGATCGAACATCCGACCAGGGCCTTCAAGCCGCACGTCAATAGGCAACATAGTATAGCAACATTTGTTCTACCCCCCTTTGTTGATATAAAGTTTGTATATTACCATTGCCTATTTAATGGATAACATGTTTTAATAATATTTTTAGTACATTAGTAGGACCGGCTCGTTAGCACATACTATTCCCCTTCACTTACTGGTGGGTCCATGTTTTCTCTCTCTCTCTCTCTCCTCCCCTTCTACGTTTGGACGCACGGGCAAACACGAAGAACTCGCGGGCGATGTTGCCGTTGACCATATCTGGGCGCGTTCACAAGTTATGGCACCAGTTTCACGTACTAGTACTACTAGTCAATGTGTACGTGCAATGCAAGCTAATTTGGAAGTATATTAAGTGCATGCAGATATTAAGTAGTATATTATTTGTGTGTTATTATGTGATTAGCACTATTTTTGGCATGACATTAACTGCACGTTAAACGTGTTGAGTGCTTGATAATGAAGCAGTCTAGGTCATTGGATTGACATGATTTGCTGTCGTGATTAATTGGATCTGCCCCTTCGGTATAGATGGTATAGATATAGATTATACATGTAACAAGTTTAGCAACAAAACTGACCATGACAGACAAGTTATCTAGTATTATTTATCTACTACTCAGTAAAATCAAATGCGCTGATAAATAGATGTATCGCCTAGTGGTCAACAAGGGGACTGGTCGTGCCCTACAAGTATTTGGAATTGACTTCCCTAAGAAAATATTTGGAATTGCCGTGGTATTTGATATGAAATGTTTGTGATGAGAAGGAATACATGTGGCTCGATGACGTTTTATATTCAATTTGATATGGCTCGAGCAGAACATTCAATCGATCAAACCATAGATTTCATTAAGTCTGACTCCGACTTTACATTCATACGACGATCGATCTAAAATAAACGGAAATGATAAACATTCAGATTTTAAGCATGACAATCCGAACATTTTTCATGGCAAATTTAGATTACGCGGTGGCGGCGGCATCTTGCGGTGGGAAGCGGCTCCTCAGTCATGCTCTGTGTGTCATTGGGCCACTTACCAAAGGTGACGGCGACGGTGGCATCTTGCGCCCGTTGTTGGTGTACTCCTGGACGTTGGCCCTAGCTTCAAGGAAGACCAGAATGTTTTGGACTTCGGTCTCCAGGAGCGAGTCAACTGTAACATCCCAAAATTTTAAATTTTGGAATGTTATAATAAGTAGATAGATTTGATTGATTGTCTGAAAGGGAGTGAATTTGAAACTTTTGAAAGTGAAATGAGAGGGAATAAAAGGACTTTCCCAAACTTTCATATTTGCTTTCTGATCTCCATGAATTCAAATTCTTTTCAAATACAAAACCCTTGAGCGAAGATGATATGACTTTTTCCATTTAAATTAAATGAAAGGGTATTTGAAAATAATTGACTTTCAATTGGAAATATTTCAATTCATAAACTTCATGCAGCTCAATGATTTTCATGAGAGAAGATAAAATGACTTCTTCAAATTATATGAAATATGAGTTGGGAGTTTCAAAAAATTAAATTCAAAGTTCTTTTGAATTTATTTTCAATTTGGAGTTATTTGAGTTTTATTCAAATTATTTTTCTCCAAAAATAAAATATATGGAAATTAGGGTAACATGATTCCCTACAATAGAAAATTGGAGAAAAATTTATTTAAAATAATTTTGGTATTTTTTTAAATGATTTTTGTTGGATTCTATTAGACCAGTAGCATTCTTTGATTTATCTGATTTTGTGAGGATTTTATTTGGCATATTAAAAATGTCCATGTTGTTGGAAATCTTTTTCTGAAAATTTTGATATATAATATGCCTATATAATATTTTTCTTTATTTTGCTTCTATTATTTTAATTGTCTGGAAATGTTTTTTTTAAATCCCCGACTGGGCCGGCCCAGCTCCCAGCCAGGCCACGGCCCAGCCCGACGCCCGCATCGCCTTCCTCCTCTCGTGCCGATGCGGGACTCCCGCCGGAGTCCGCCGCACCCACAGCTCCGGCTGCCCCCTCGCCCACGCCACGGAGCTGCCCCGCCCCATATAAGCGTCGCCTCCGCCGCCTCTCTCTCTCCTCGCCCCGCCCGCATCTCGCCGCGTTGCGCCGCCGCCGCCGCCAGATCCATCGCGCCGCCGCCCGCTGCTGCTACCGCGCCGCACTCCACCCCTCCGCCCCGCGCCGCTTGCCGCGCCACCGCCACCGCGCCGCTCCCCGCGCTGCCCTCGCCCGCACTGCCTCGCGCCGCTTGCCGCGTAGCCACCGCCGCTGCCCGCCGCCTCGCCGGAGAGCCGCTGGAAACCGCCATCGACGACGACCCGCCGACCGAACCGGTAGAACCGCTGCTTCGACCCGGTTTATTTAGGGTTATCACGATTTTTTTAAACCCGGTTTTCATATTTAAATCTGTTAGTTAATGAACGTTTTCTGTTTAGGAAGTTTTAGTGAACGTATTCGTTCTATAGATCTGTTTAGAGAACGTTCGTTCGTTCGCTAGTTTTTTTCTTTTTCTTATTAATTTCAGCCAGGGACCTATATGTGAGGATTTTCTTTACAAATCAGCCCCTGGTTTTCAAACGACTATAAATTTTTACTCGTTAGTCCAAATCCAATGAAACCAACGCCCACTTCTTCGTTGTGATCTCCTCTATCCAGTAAAACAACTTAAACATGTTTTTGAAAAGTTTAAAATTTGAATTAGATCATATTTGAATTCAAATTTCGTTTGATCATAACTTGAGTTTCGTAGCTCCGTTTGAGTTGATTCTTTTTGCAAATCGAAGCTCTTGACCTAAACATTCTAATAAGGCCAAATTCACATAATTTTGGTACTGTTAGAAATTGTTTTATGTTGCAAGAGTTATTTTCTTGGCTTTGAAGTTTTCCAAATCGTCTTCTTCGTTCTTTCTGATCTTTTGGGTGATTGCTTATGTGTGGTTACTATTGCTTGCTTACGATAGATTGACCGGAGTGTGAAGAGTAGAGCTATCAAGAGTTTTGAGTGCGAAACATCTTCATCAACATTGCACGCAAGTTCACACTTTGATCATATTCCTTTCATACCAAGTTTTTATGCATTAGTTTCACCCTCAAACATTGCATGAGTAGGATTGATAACATGTGGGTATTGGGAAGTAGTTGATGAGGTAGAACCTATTACCCTGTTATATTCAAACCCTTGGGAGTTACCATTACGTTATGCTTATATTGCCAGGCTATGCTCATAGACGTGGATTGGGTTTGAGAGTATTTCATGACAGATGTGAGAGATTATTGTTAACTAAGGTTTAACTTAAGGTGGCTACTTTAATACACATCTAGGTGGATTGGTTGGGACACCCAGGGGATATACCAGTGGACTTGCCCGGACACCTGGGGATATACCAGTGTTGTCCTAGGAGATCCCGGGGTTACCGTGTGATCCTCCTATGGTTCGCCACCCAGGCTCAAAGGGATCATAAGATTATTCATGCTAGAAACTTCCGTGTGGAGCCACAAGCTATTATGGGCTCTAGCATAGTTGATTAAGTCGTGTGAACTCTTACAGTGGTAGACTAGCAGATGTAGGGGTTGTAGGTGGTACGGTCTACCCATCGTAAGGTGCAAACGCTTCTGAAAGACTATGTCTCGGTCATCCGTTTCTCAAACACCATGTAGTGCGAGAAATCCAACGGAGGAGATCGAGTCTTGTGGGGGAAAGCGCGCAAACCTCTGCAGAGTGTATAAACTAATCATGATTAGCCGTGTCCCCGGTTATGGACATCTTGAGTATTTAGTTCTTGGATTATCCTGTTGATCTCATCACGTTAGTTGAATAATTTGTTGGGTTTTAATGATGTTGCTTAATTGGGATTGAGAATGCTGCCAACCATTCTCAATGTTTAACAACCACCATGATAGTTAAATAAATTTATTCCTTTGCAGTAGGGAAAAATTGGCTTTTCGCAAAAACGTTATAACCATAGAGCTTTTCCACCAGCGATATATGCATATAGTGATAGCCATTGTTCATCATTTTCTCTATGGTGTGAATTTGCCAGTACATTCAATGTACTGACCCGTTTCGGGCTGCAACGTCTCATGTTGCAGGTTTCTTACGACGAGTAAGTGATACGTTAGGGTTACGATTCTACACTCAACTTTGCCGTTGGTGTTGACGGGAATCCACAACCTTGTTGCTTCCGCTATTTTGGATTGAGGTAATAGTATTTACGTTATTTTATACATGTGATTTACCTCTGTTATAAATCCTCGAGTACTGTGTGTGCCAGCATACCGATCCAGGGATGACACTTAAGCACAGAGACTTGATCCATTCGGGTCGGGTCGCTACATCAACTGGCGGGAGGAGGCGACTAGCGTTGGTGTAAGGAATCGGTGGACGACGGCCATACATGCCGCTGAGGGGGGCACTTACACCGACGTGGGGATAGGCACTGGCAACGGCACGACGAAGACATTCGTGTGCACGTGCACCGGTACGGGCGCGTGGTTCAGTGCACCCGCAGGCGCATGCGCTAGCAGCTTCACGGGCGTGTGAAAGTCGACGGGGACCTCGTGGAACCCCATGTCATCAAGCTTGACGACAAGGTGCGGCTCCCAGCCCATCAATGCCACGGGGATGGGCGCTAGCATAGTCGGGGCGACGGGAGCCAGAACGGGAGCGGGGACAGGCGTGGGGTCTTCCCACATGGTTAGTTTAAGCTCGTCCCAATGCGCCTTATGTTCTTGAGACTCCAGCTAGGTGTCTTCCTCAGGAAACTGGAAGAATAAGGGTAGACCATCATGATGCGTCATGCCGTATGGTTGGGTCAGGCTTGTCGGAGGTAGACGACAGGAGAATCGGAGAGGAATAAAGAATATTGTTGCGATACCGGGTAGTGCGGGGTGATTTTAAACTGCAGCGGTGCCGCCATTGAAAGTAGGTGCAGTTGGGACGAAGGCGGGCGACGGAGCCTGGTCACAGGGCTCGCCTGCCAGTGAGCATGCCCTGCGGCCTGCTCGCATGCCTCCCGGTCAGCCGGCACATCAGTCTGCTCGCACGCATCACGTCGACTCACATGCTTGCTCGGACGGCACCTTTCGATGAGAAGCGGGACTTGTGGCGGCACGTAAACACCCACGGTTTGAATAGTGAAAGCGTTCGCCTTAACGTGACCAGTCTTTGTTCCAAAATACATTGGCTCTTCATTTGTGCAACTTCCCATAAGAAGCTTGTCTCAAATTGAACAAAAAAATTATGTCAGCATATTTGTGCCATATCAAGAGACCATGCTCAGTTTCATGAATTTCCAGTCAGTTTTTGTATTTTCTGAAATTTAAAATCCAAGATTCGAAACAATATCAGAACCTGCATCATGCAATAAATTTTCAAGCGATGCATCTTTACTGTTGTAGATGTTAGTATTTTTTAAGAAAGGATTTGGTCAAACATTTTGCTTAGTTAGACTTCAGTCAAGTTCTATATGTAGAGTAAAAGGATAATCCCACCGTACTAGTGCATTGCCTGATATATTAATTCAAGTAATAGGCACGAACAAACGGGGCTCAGTTATGAGTTTAACCTAGTGTAGTACTCCTATTAGTACTAGGCAATGGAGTTGACGGGTAACCTTGGGTAGCGGCGACCGAGGGAATTGAACCGTGGTCGGCACGGTAGGTAACGTTGTCTAGTTACTAAAGCATCCCTCCATTGTTCATCGGTAGTCATTATGGACTGGGGACATGAGGGGAATTTCCTAGGGCTGGAATTCTGGCAGCTAGATATTTCGACTCGAAATGCAGAGGCTCGACTGGTTGGGGTTGGCTAATGTGCGTACCATGCACGCCACCAGAAGGACACGAGCCCGATTTTTTTAGGATCAACATGAGCCCGGGTATAGCTAGTATGCCATTGGGTGCTACCATTTGAAATATGAAAGGAATCTTTTAAATTGCCGAACGAATCTATATGTATTACAATGCCTGTATTTTCCTTGAAATTAGTAATCTTGATTTATGACGGGTTCTTGAATTAGAGTGAGTTTGTGATATAGTGATCTCAACGTGGATTTCACATTTCATGGTATCCCTAGCAAGTTTTTCATTCCAAATTCAAATCTAAAAGATGAACGGTATGGTGGTGAGAAAACTTTGTATGTATCAACCATATGACCACACACACACACACACGAATACAACAACAATCTAGTAAGTATAGTGCATCTAATTTTCCAAACCATGCATGTATGATACGAATTCAAAAATACTCCCTTTGTTCCTAAATATTTTTCTTTTAGAGATTTCAACAAGTGACTACATACGAAGCAAAATTGGTGAATCTACACTCTAAAATATGTCTATATACATCCGTATGTGGCAGTCCATTTGAAATCTCTAAAAAGACTAATATTATGAACGAAGGGAGTAAAATTTAAGACATGCATGGTCCTCAATTCAATATTTAAAATGAGCTGGAAACTGAAACATGAATATTAAGTCTAGTACTACAAATGTTGTGTTTATGCGGAGCTATGTAGATTGTCGGGGGTTAACCCCTCGACCTTAGATAAAATTGTGAAGCTCTATTTAGGATTGTTTAGATTATATTTTTTGAACATTATATTTGTCCCCACCCTCCCAAATACCGAGTGGTTGTGAACCCCCCTCCTCGGGAGAATATCATGTGCCTCCACACCTTAGATGTTACATGTTGATACGAGTTGCTTGGAGCTTGTAGATCTGAGATATAGCAGCTCACAGGATGTCTTAATATTTTTACAGGAAACCTTAATGAGTTTGAGAATTGCACACAATTTTTACAAAAACTACTCATATGCCCTTGGATCCCATATTCAACGACCTCGAAGCTCATATCACCGTAGCATCTAAGATGAAGGAGGACCTCATATTCTCCTGTATGTAAGAATATCATGTGCTACCACACCTTAGATGCTTTGGTGATACAAGGTCTTCGGAGCCGTTGGATCTGTGATCCAACAACTCCTTCGTGGTTCGAATGTTTTTTTGCAGAAAAGTCCCCAAAGAGTTCGGCCACTGCTTACAAGCACAAAGACTGCGCAGATGCCATTGGATCTCAGACCGAACAACCTCGAAGCTCGGATCACTGTAGCATCAAAACTGCGAGAGCACTTGATGTTTTCTCGCACGAGAGAATATGAGGTGCTCCCACACCGTAGATTCTATGGTGATACGAGTTCCTAGAGATCTAATAGCTCATAGTAGAAGGTTTGAATGTTTTTGCAATATACACCTAAGAGAGTTCGGGAATTGCGTAGAAAGTACAAGTACTACACATGTGGCATCTGATCACAGGTCATACGACCTAGATGCTCGTATCAATGTAGCGGCTAATTAAGCTACGGGGAGCACCTAATATGAGCAACTGGGAGCCGTTGGATCCATGATGCAACGGCACACACGAGGCCTGAATGTTTTATTTGCAAAAAAACCCTTGGAGAGTTTGGAAATTGCGCATAATTACAAAGACTACTCCCAAGCCATTGGATCTCAGTTCCAACGACGTGAAAACTCGTATCACCATAGCATCTAAGCTGCGGGGTGGATGTGATATTCTATGCCGCTGTCAGTTTTGTTCCTAAACTTGCAAAATACGTGTAACTCATGCCGTTACTTGTCTAACCACGCAAAGTGTTTGTGCAAAAAAAAACATCCTACACTAAAATGTCAGAATAACACACGGGGGTCCCACTTGTCATTGATCAAATTTGGACCTAAATCTAACAAATCTGAAAGACGATATTCGAACTAGCAACCTAGACTACAAAGCCTAAGTCGATAGCCTGAAACAACAATGGTTGTTGGCTTTGTCCCATAACTTGATTTTATATAGTTTTACGTTGAGTAGAGTAGAGGGAGTGGCTCGCCAACACGTGCATGACCATTGACTCACTTACTGGTGGGTCCCATGTCTGTGATCTCTCTCTCCTCTCCATCGTGTCACCTTTATACGCACGGGCATACACGAAGAGCAGCCGGAGCTTGCCGTGGTGTTATTATAAATAAAAAAGCTTGGAAAATAGAAGAACCGCCTAGAACAAGAGACATTGTGGCTAGTCGAGACGGAGCTAACCACACCTATCCTCCGTGCCACATTAGCATGATGAAGCTGTCTGGCTAGTGGAGTGTTTTCGACCGACTGGCTGGGTCCCGAGGTCGAACCATTGGTAGTAAGTCTGATACAATATATTTTTACATGCACATTTTTCCTACGTGCCGAGACGTGCACACCCTACCGCGCGGTTTCGGGATCCTCCCGGGTCGTTCACACATATTTTCTTCCTTGCCGAGACGTGGGACGTCCTACCATGCATTTTCTGGGCCCTCCTCATTCATAGCACCCAAGCAAGTAAATGAGTCGTCAAATCACGAAAGACCACCTTTCCCGCCAAGTACATTAGTGAAGCACGGTGGCTAGCTAGTTGGGCTGGTGCAACCGATTAGCTAGGCCGCCGCCACATTTGTTTTTCACCCCGTTTTTTATCTCCTTGCTGGCAGGTAAATCTAAATATCCATCGCGGCGTTGCTCTAGTCTTTGGGTGCAGCAGGCATGGTGGGATTTTTATTTTTTTGATTGACAGGAGCAGGCGCGGCAACAATTAGTCACGATGACTCCGCCTATAAAACTCAATGCTCCCTGATGTCAAAAGTCATCGACTGGTGTTTTCCCATGGTGAAAACCAAAAGATTCACCCCGCTCCTCGGCTGGCTCCTTCCGCCTTCCCGTAGATTGCATTGCCTTTCAACCGTTTTGCCCCATTTGCTTCCTCTCCCCATTGTGTAACGCCCCGAGACCGATGTGCCAGGTGTCTTCCAGTTATTCGCTGTCGTTGCCATATCATTTGCTTGCGTGTTGCATCTTGCCATGTCATCATGTGCATTGCATCATCATGTTTTTTTCAAAACATGCATCTGTCCTGGTCTCCTCGTTCCTTCCGTTGTTCGTTCTGAGCCCAGACACACTTGCACGCGCCCGCGGCATGTCCGAAATAGTATTTTATAAGTGGCCGGAAAATGTTGTTGGAATGGGATGAAAGTTGGCATGTGGTGTTGTTATGTGGTTAGTAGGCCGCCTGCCAAGTTTCATCGCATTCGGAGTTCGTTTGATAGCCCAACCGTTAAACTATAGCAGCATTATAGCCGGTCTTTTCGTTGGACGTTTTCGGTCTCCGGAAACAGAAGCCGGGCCTCTCTCTCTTCTCTTCACTCAGCTCGAACCCTCTCTGCACAGTGCATCGAACCCCTCATGTGAGCGTCTAAAAGTTGTCCCGGACCCGACCCGAGGTGTCGCCACCGTTGTGTCCGGATCATCCCCAAACATCTACAAAACGTCATCGTTTTCTTATTTGGGCTCCCTAACTATTTTATTCACGATCATCCGATTACGATCGTAGGGACGAGGTAGCCCCTAAACTAACCCTCCTGCGTATATAATGGGCAACCCTAGGAATTAGGGATCCTGTCCCATCCTTCCATCGATCCAATCCATCCCCGCCGCCACTTTCCTTGTTTTCAGTGTCGAGCCAACCACCAGCCAGATCCTTTCCTTCCCGCAGCTTCCCTTGCTCTGGATCGGGCTCCCGATCTCCCGAGCGCCTCACTGCATCGCGTCGGCCGGCTGACACCGACCCGAAGCCAGATGCCCTGCACCGGCAACCATCGCCCGAGCCGGTGACCTCCAGCGGCTCCTCCGCGTCGTCCTCCTCTGCTTCGCCCCCGCATGACCAGGCCGACCCCGTCGCCTCCCTCTCTCTCCCTTCGCGTTCTCCTGCCTCTCCCTAACCTCTCTCATCTCCCCTGCAACGCTCCGCGCCCGCACCTCGCCATCTTGCTGCTGCCCGCACCATCGAAGATCCGCCGGACCCGCGACTAGGTCACTGCCGAGCCTCCTCGCGACCAAGAACGGAACCCCGGTGACCTCCCGTCCTCGGATCTAGCCGCCCCGACACCTCTGTTCGCGGATCCGGCGAGCCCCATTCGTATCACGCCGCCTCCGCTCCTCCCTGCCATCGTCAGCACCACCGTCGACCTCCCTGCTCGTGCGGGAGCACGAGGACGACGAGCACGCCTCACTCGCCTGGGCCAGCCGGCCTCGTTGGCCCAACCACAGCCCAACGCCTCCCCAGCCCACTGCGCAGCAGGCCCAGCGCACCAGCCTCTGCACCGAGCGGGCCTCAGCCCACTAGGTGAGGCCAACCCCAGCGCCCAGCTACCCCTGTTGCGGTCCAGCTCTTGTTTTTTTTCAGTTCGGCGAATTTATCTATTTATCCAGAGAATTGCCAGTTTGCAGGAAAGCCCTTGTGGATCATGCATATAATAACTTCACAACCGTGCTTCGGATTAAAACAAACTTAATATGAAACTTGCTCAGAAGTTTGTCTAGTTTAATAATATGCAACTTTCATCCATGTTAAAATGTTTAAAATGTTGTTTGTTTAAATTTGCTCCTATGCCATGCTAAAATGATTTAATTCATAACTGTTCAACTGTAGCTCCGAATTAAATAAACTTTATATGTAAATGGGGTAGAAAAATGCCTAGTTTAACATGGTGACCTTTATTTGCATGTTAAACAACTCTAAAATTGTGTTTAGGGCAGAACAGTACCAAATCTATAATATACTCATGAGGAGTTTCCGGAATTGTTGTTTGTTGCTTCCGGCCTCATTTAAACTTGACTAGATAGGTAGTTTATTTTGCTTCACCCTCTTGCCATGTTTAACAACATTTAATATTGTTGGGTACATAAACGAGATCGAACTAAATAACTTGTCGTGGTGTTCCGTCAATATGCAACCCATTGCATATTGAGCTCCACTTAATTTGTAGTATTGTTTGTTGCACTTTGTCATGCCATGCCTCATTAAACCGGACATGCATCATACTTGTTGTGCATCATGCCATGTTGTTGTGGTGGTTGTTTACTATGTTGTGTGCTTCTTTTCCGGTGTTGCTTCTTCGGGTGGGTTCCGATAACGTCGCGTTTGTGAGGACCCGTTCGACTACGTCCGTTTGTCTTCTTCATGGACTCGCTCTTCTTCCTTGCGGGATTTCAGGCAAGATGACCATACCCTCGAAATCACTTCTATCTTTGCTTGCTAGTTGCTCACTCTTTTGCTATGCCTATGCTGCGATACCTACCACTTGATTATCATGCCTCCCATATTGTGAACCAAGCCTCTAACCCACCTGGTCCTAGCAAACCGTTGTTTGGCTATGTTACCGCTTTGCTCAGCCCCTCTTATAGCGTTGTTAGTTGCAGGTGAAGATTGAAGCTTGTTCCTTGTTGGAACATGGAGTTGTTGTCCCTTGTTGGAACATGTTTTCTTGTTGGGATATCACAATATATCTTATTTAATTAATGCATCTATATACTTGGTAAAGGGTGGAAGGCTCGGCCTTATGCCTGGTGTTTTGTTCCACTCTTGCCGCCCTAGTTTTCCGTCATATCGGTGTTATGTTCCCGGATTTTGCGTTCCTTACGCGGTTGGGTTATAATGGGAACCCCTTGACAGTTCGCTTTGAATAAAACTCCTCCAGCAAGGCCCAACCATGGTTTTACCATTCGCCACCTAGCATTTTTCCCTTGGGAGTCGCGCATCCCGAGGGTCATCTTTATTTTTAACCCCCCCGAGCCAGTGCTTGTCTAAGTGTTGGTCCGAAATGGGCAGCCTGCGGGGCCACCTCGGGGAAACTTGAGGGCTGGTTTTACTCGTAGCTTGACCTATCCGGTGTTACCCTGAGAACGAGATATGTGCAGCTCCCATCAGGATGTCGGCGCATCGAGAGGCTTTGCTGGACTTGTTTTACCATTGTCGAGGATGTCTTGGAGTACCGGGATACCGAGTCTGATCGGAATGTCTCGGGAGGAGGTCTATTCCTTCGTTGATCGTGAGAGCTTGTGATGGGCTAAGTTGGGACACCCCTGCAGGGATTTGAACTTTCGAAAGCCGTGCCCGCGGTTATGGGCAGATGGGAATTTGTTAATGTCTGGTTGTAGAAAACCTGAAGTTGACCTTAATTAAAATGAATCAACCGCGTGTGTAACCGTGATGGTCTCTTTCCGGCGGAGTCCGGGAAGTGAACACGGTTGTTGGAGTTATGCTTGGCGTAGGTTGCTATAGGATCACTTCTTGATCATACTTTTATCGACCATGATTTGTCTTCTCTTCTCGCTCTCATTTGCGTATGTTAGCCACCATATATGCTAGTCGCTTGCTGCAGCTCCACCTCATACTTTTTTACCTTACCCATAAGCTTAAATAGTCTTGATCACGAGGGTGCGAGATTGCTGAGTCCCCGTGGCTCACAGATACTTCCAAAACCAACTTGCAGGTGCCAATGAGACCATGCAGATGACGCAACCAAGCTCAGGAGGAGCTCGATGAAGATCTTGTCCTTTGTGTTGTTCCGTTCTAGTTGATCAGTAGTGGAGCCCAGTTGGGGTCGATCGGGGACCTTTGTCGCATTTGGGGTTCTTCTTTTATTTTGGTTCCGTAGTCGGACCTTGAGTGTATTTGGATGATGTAATGCTTTATTTATGTAATTGTGTGAAGTGGCGATTGTAAGACAACTATGTATCTCTTTCGCCTATGTATTACATGGGTTGTGTGAAGATTACCTCACTTGCGACATATGCCTTCAATGCAATTATGTCTCTAAGTCGTGCCTCGACATGTGGGAGCTAGTCACATCGAGGGTGTTACAAGTTGGTAATCAGAGCCTTCCCCGACCTTAGGAGCCCCATTGCTTGATCGTTTTTAGCAGCCGAGTTGTGTCTAGAAAAATGTTTTGAGTCATTTAGGAACTATATATCGGAGAATTTAGGAATTCTTTTTACTTCCCAGTCTCCTCATCGCTCTGGTAAGGCATCCTGACGTAGAGTTTTGACTCTTCTCTTCTCAAATTTCACTAAAAAAAATTTAGGATCACGCGGGTATCTTGGAATCGTTCCGATGGTTTTATGATGAGAACATTGTCTTGGTGCCTCCTGTCAGGGGTTTTGTGGAAGTGTCCCGGGGAGTTGAGCTCTGAGGTGTTGTCGTTATAATTTTATTGTTGCAATTCTGGAATACCTGAGTTTAGTACGCCGACATCGAAAATCTCTTTTATGCAGTTCGTTGTTGAGATAACCTCGACGCCACCCAGTACTGGGGCGGGAGTTCGGGAGTATTGCCATAACTTGTATAACGGATGCTTTTCGAAGGTTGAGGTAGATGATTTCCGAAGGTTTCTTGGTTATGTGTTGAAGGATGGATACAGCTGGATGTAGGATTTGCTAGTTTTGGGTGAGATATTATGCTTCCCCTGTATCCCCAAGACCTGATTGCATAACTGGGAAAATTTCAGGAGTTTATAAGTGGGAATTCAAGTAGCTCTTAGGATGTCTTTTCGACAGATGTATGATATGAAATTGGGGTTCGACGTCTAGTGGTCCGCCTATTCACGGTCGGTTTTACAGTGGTCTCGTTGTGTCTTAAAGAGTCCTTGGCTATGCCGACTCGGGGACGCTTCGTATGTCATGTGCACTGCCTTGTACATGATGGTCCTGTACGATCGAGCCCGTGTAGGCCCCACCACGAAAACTTCAGACGAAATCTCTATCATATGTTTGTTCTGGCTTATTTTGCAAGCCAATCCTTTGTTTTTGTTTTGATTTGTGGTATTCGAGTTGCTTCAATGTCAAGAGTTGATTCCATACTTTTCCTAAGCGGTATTCTCATACTTCTATGCGAATACTTATCCTTCTTGATAATCGAGACTGTCATGTCAATCCTTTTTCAACCGGCGTGTTTTCTCTTCAAGTGGATCCGATCATTTCAACATCAGTAAGATCAATTATCATTTTTTCTCAACGGTGTTCGTTTCATCCATCCCAAATTCTCTTTGTTTTTCCCACCCTCCCTCCCTTTGTTTTTCTTCAAGGACTCAGTTATCTTAATCAAGTATCCATCTTATTGATGCGAGGCCTCTTCATTCCTTTTCCGTCAATGTTTCTTATCCGACGATTCTCATGAAGATTCTAACGGAGTCTCAAGTTTATCATTCTTTGTTCTTTTTCTTCTCTGGTGGATTCAAGCCAAGCCTTGTGGATCATATCCTTTTTCCTCGTTTCAAATACCTTTTCTTACTGGTGCACCTCTTTATCATTCACCTCTCGCTATTCATTGGTTCCGGAGTGCTCAAGATATCTCGAAGATTCGTGTTTTCCACTCTGCATTCATTCAAGATCTTTCGAGGTTGTTATCTCATTCAAGTCATTTAATTCAACCGGTGCAACCTCTCTTTTTAATCTTTTCAATGGTGTTTCTTTTGAGTGGGCCCTAACCCACAGGTCTTTTCCCAGGATCTTACCTGACTTTTCTAATTTTCCCGGAGCTATCCTAAATTCTTTTTGAAGTTTGACGTAAGAATGAATCATCATCAGTCAAATGTCTTTCCCCAAGATCTTCAAACTCTTTTCATCGTTGGCTCAACCTCTTCGCTTTTGGTTCTTCCAGAGTGCCTAAATAATTCATGGTGGTGTTTCTCGTCGTCATTCTCGGATTTTGAAGACCGAAGAAGAGTTTCTCTTTAATCTTGCTCTGTTCTCTTCAAGATTCGTGATTCTAGCTTGTTGCCATCCTCTCGTAATTGTTTTGATCGTGAAAAATTCTTTTCACCCTTCCGGAGCAATTTAAGAGTCTTCTCAGTTTGCTATTTGGAGTCCACCAATTCAGGTTTATTCATTCTCAGCTTTCAGTTATCATTCTCCAATCTTACCGGTGCAGCGTTCAAGTGATCTCTAATCGGTCCATGATCTATTATATTCACTTGTATCTAAATTCTCTCAAGCATCTTCATTCATTTGCTAATTCTTCCCGGTGTCTTCCTTATCTTTTCTTTGTTCATTTTTAATTCTTACGGTGGTTCATTCAAGATTTCTCTTCCTTCGTTTATCATATCAATTCATTCGTTGTTTCAACCCTACCGGTGGTTCGTTGAAGACCTTCTCAAGTTTATGTTATATCTCTCTTAATCTTTTCTACGAGAATAAGTAATATGTCAAATTCGTTGATTGTCATCAATTTAATTGGTGAAGGATAGGCATAATGTAATTCTTATTCTTGTTTCATCCAAGTGATTAATTCCTTATTCCGGAGGTTCATCAAAATTCTTGTTTCCAATTGTTCATCTTCTCTTTTTCCCGGAGCTCCAACCTTTTTCAACTATTTCATCGCGAGATCCATCTAAATCATTGCAAGGATTCACCTTGTGTTTTCAATTTCTCTTTCTTTTATTCTTTTTTGTTACCGGAGTTTCTTCTTGGAGGCTATACATGATGGTCCATCAAGGACTTATTTCCTTCTCGAAGCGTTCATCAAGATTCTTTTCTAAGGAGCTCAAGCATTCTTCATCGTGCAATCTGGAGTGCAATTCTTTAACCGTTCCATTCGAGGTGGTATTATGTCATTCTTGATAATTTGAGTTCATGTTTCATGATTCGCATATTGTTAAGAATGAGATATTTTTAAATCCATCAATCTTGTCATTGGAGCTATCTTGGACTTTATTTCACCTAAAGCTTTCCCTAAGGATTGTTGCTATCTATGGTGCTTATAATTGACCCAAGTTCTTCATCTACCCCCCGGTGAAATAAGCTTCTCATCTCCTTGTTGTTATCAATCTAATATATCGTTTCCGTTAGTGGCAGAATTTCACCTCATAGTTTTGAGATGTTCTCCATAAGCCCACTACAACCTTGTTCTTTTCGTTGTTGGTTTTCCAACAACTCCGCTCGACCCTTCTCCTAAGGATGCCTTCTCAAGCTCTTTTGGCAGAAGTTGGCATTTTCTCCTCATTTCTCCTTTTTTCAATTATCTATCTTCTATTCTTTTGTTCCGGAGGCATTGTGTTGTTGCTCTCTTTAACCATCATCTCGTTTCATCAAAGATTGTGTTCTTTTCATGATTGTCCATTTAACCGGAGTGTTGTGCCCTTTTGCTCAAGTTCTTTTTGCCTTATCAAGTCTTCATCTCTTTTAACCGGAGTGCCATACGAATTTGTTCTTCCTTGTTCCTCTTCCCTACCGGAGTGCTTTCAACTTTGTTTTACTTCGTTGCATTCTTACTTTCAAGTTGTTCAACTTCTGAAGGTTCTTTGGTTTCACTCGTTTGTCAAAGAAGCAACTTAGTCTTACCTCTTCCCTTTCTCTTCCATTTTCCCTCCGGTGCCATTCTAGATCTCGGGACGAGATCCTCTCGTAGTGGTGGAGTGTTGTAACGTCCCGAGACCGATGTGCCAGGTGGCTTCCAGTTATTCGCTGTCGTTGCCATGTCATTTGCTTGCGTGTTGCATCTTGCCATGTCATCATGTGCATTGCATCATCATGTTTTTTTCAAAACTTGCATCTGTCCCGGTCTCCTCGTTCCTTCCTTTGTTCGTTCTAAGCCCAGACACACTTGCACGCGCCCGCGGCATGTCCGAAATAGTATTTTATAAGTGGCCGGAAAATGTTCTCGGAATGGGATGAAAGTTCGCATGTGGTGTTGTTATGTGGTTAGTAGGCCGCCTGCCAAGTTTCATCGCATTCGGAGTTCGTTTGATAGCCCAACCGTTAAACTATAGCGGCATTATAGCCGGTCTTTTCGTCGGACGTTTTCGGTCTTCGGAAACAGTCGCCGGGCCTCTCTCTCTCTTCTCTTCACCAGCTCGAACCCTCTCTGCACAGTGCATCGAACCCCTCACGTGAGCGTCCAAAAGTTGTCCCGGACCCGACCCGAGGTGTCGCCACCGTTGTGTCCGGATCATCCCCAAACATCTACAAAACGTCATCGTTTTATTATTTGGGCTCCCTAACTATTTTATTCATGATCGTCTGATTACGATCGTAGGGATGAGGTAGCCCCTAAACTAACCCTCCTGCATATATAATGGGTAACCCTAGGAATTAGGGATCCTGTCCCATCCTTTCATCGATCCAATCCATCCCCGCCGCCACTTTCCTTGTTTTCAGTGTCGAGCCAACCACCAGCCAGATCCTTTCCATCCCGCAGCTTCCCTCGCTCTGGATCGGGCTCGCGATCTCCCGAGCGCCTCACTGCATCGCGCCGGCCGGTTGACGCCGACCCGAGGCCAGACGCCCTGCACCGGCAACCATCGCCTGAGCCGGCGACCTCCAGCGGCTCCTCCACGTCGTCCTCCTCTGCTTCGCCCCCGCATGACCAGTCCGACCCCGTCGCCTCCCTCTCTCTCCCTTCCCGTTCTCCTGCCTCTCCCTAACCTCTCTCCTCTCCCCTGCAGCGCTCCGCGCCCGCACCTCGCCATCTTGCTACTGCCCGCACCATCGAAGATCCGCCGGACCCGCGACTAGGTCACTGCCAAGCCTCCTCGCGACCAAGAACGGAACCCCGGTGACCTCCCGTGCTCGGATCTGGCCGCCCCGACGCCTCCGCTCGCGGATTCGGCGAGCCCCATTTGTATCACGCCTCCTCCGCTCCTCCCTGCCATCGTCAGCGCCACTGTCGACCTCCCTGCTCGTGCGGGAGCATGAGGACGACGAGCACGCCTCGCTCGCCTGGGCCACCCGGCCTCATTGGCCCAACCACAGCCCAGCGCCTCCCCAGCCCACTGCGCAGCAGGCCCAGCGCACCAGCCTCTGCACCGAGCGGGCCTTAGCCCACTAGGTGAGGCCAACCCCAGCGCCCAGCCGCTCCTGTTGCGGTCTAGCTCTTGTTTTTTTCAGTTCGATGAATTTATCTATTTATCCAGAAAACTGCCAGTTTGCAGGAAAGCCCTTGTGGATCATGCATATAATAACTTCACAACCGTGCTTCGGATTAAAACAAACTTAATATGAAACTTGCTCAGAAGTTTGTCTAGTTTAATAATATGCAACTTTCATCCATGTTAAAATGTTTAAAATGTTGTTTGTTTAAATTTGCTCCTATGCCATGCTAAAATGATTTAATTCATAACTACTCAACCGTAGCTCCGAATTAAATAAACTTTATATGTAAATGGGGTAGAAAAATGCCTAGTTTAACATGGTGACCTTTATTTGCATGTTAAACAACTCTAAAATTGTGTTTAGGGCAGAACAGTGCCAAATCTATATATGCTCATGAGGAGTTTCCGGAATTGTTGTTCGTTGCTTCCGGCCTCATTTAAACTTGACTAGATAGGTAGTTTATTTTGCTTCACCCTCTTGCCATGTTTAACAACATTTAATATTGTTGGGTACATAAACGAGATCGAACTAAATAACTTGTCGTGGTGTTCCGTCAATATGCAACCCGTTGCATATTGAGCTCCACTTAATTTGTAGTATTGTTTGTTGCACTTTGTCATGCCATGCATCATTAAACCGGACATGCATCATACGTGTTGTGCATCATGCCATGTTGTTGTGGTGGTTGTTTACTATGTTGTGTGCTTCTTTTCCGGTGTTGCTTCTTCGGGTGGGTTCCGATAACGTCGCGTTTGTGAGGACCCGTTCGACTACGTCCGTTTGTCTTCTTCATGGACTCGTTCTTCTTCCTTGCGGGATTTCAGGCAAGATGACCGTACCCTCGAAATCACTTCTATCTTTGCTTGCTAGTTGCTCTCTCTTTTGATATGCCTATGCTGTGATACCTACCACTTGCTTATCATGCCTCCCATATTGTGAACCAAGCCTCTAACCCGCCTGGTCCTAGCAAACTGTTGTTTGGCTATGTTACCGCTTTGCTCAGCCCCTCTTATAGCGTTGTTAGTTGCAGGTGAAGATTGAAGCTTGTTCCTTGTTGGAACATGGAGTCATTGTCCCTTGTTGGAACATGTTTTCTTGTTGGGATATCACAATATATCTTATTTAATTAATGCATCTATATACTTGGTAAAGGGTGGAAGGCTCGGCCTTATGCCTGGTGTTTTGTTCCACTCTTGCCGCCCGAGTTTTCCGTCATATCGGTGTTATGTTCCCGGATTTTGCGTTCCTTACGCGGTTGGGTTATAATGGGAACCCCTTGACAGTTCGCTTTGAATAAAACTCCTCCAGCAAGGCCCAACCTTGGTTTTACCATTCGCCACCTAGCCTTTTTCCCTTGGGAGTCGCGCATCCCGAGGGTCATCTTTATTTTTAAACCCCCCGAGCCAGTGCTTGTCTAAGTGTTGGTCTGAAATGGGCAGCCTGCGGGGCCACCTCGGGGAAACTTGAGGGCTGGTTTTACTCGTAGCTTGACCTATCCGGTCTTGCCCTGAGAACGAGATATGTGCAGCTCCCATCAGGATGTCGGCGCATCGGGCGGCTTTGCTGGACTTGTTTTACCATTGTCGAGGATGTCTTGGAGTACCGGGATACCGAGTCTGATCGAAATGTCTCGGGAGGAGGTCTATTCCTTCGTTGACCGTGAGAGCTTGTGATGGGCTAAGTTGGGACACCCCTGCAGGGATTTGAACTTTCGAAAGCCGTGCCCGCGGTTATGGGCAGATGGGAATTTGTTAACGTCCGGTTGTAGAAAACCTGAAGTTGACCTTAATTAAAATGAATCAACCGCGTGTGTAACCATGATGGTCTCTTTCTGGTGGGGTCCGAGAAGTGAACACGGTTGTTGGAGTTATGCTTGGCGTAGGTTGCTATAGGATCACTTCTTGATCATACTTTTATCGACCGTGCTTTGCCTTCTCTTCTCGCTCTCATTTGCATATGTTAGCCACCATATATGCTAGTCGCTTGCTGTAGCTCCACCTCATACCTTTTTACCTTACCCATAAGCTTAAATAGTCTTGATCGCGAGGGTGCGAGATTGCTGAGTCCCCGTGGCTCACAGATACTTCCAAAACTAGCTTGCAGGTGCCGATGAGACCGCGCAGATGACGCAACCAAGCTCAGGAGGAGCTCGATGAAGATCTTGTCCTTTGTGTTGTAGTAGTAGGGCCTGCCGCAGTGTCGTCCAAGTCTTCATTTTCATCAGTGTCGCGCGATGAAGAATATGAGCTGGCCACCAGAGAAGGAACCTTGACCTTCTTGAATTTCTTCGGTGGAGGTGCAGACCAGTCAAAATCTTCTTTGAGACCCATTTTCTTCAGATCTCCTTCACCATACAGATGTGACAGGATTGCCCAGGTCCAACCGAAGACTTGATGGAGGTAGTAGTGGTTTTTCTTCACTGCATTGTGTGTGGCAGTCATGTTGTGAAGAAGTGAACCAAACTGACGCTTAAACCATTTGTGATTTCGATCCACCTTCTGGTGAAGACTAAGCAGAAGTTCACGGTCAGTCATCACGCATGGAGCAGTGGCTTGAGGAGTGGACTTGGGTGCATTGGCAGAGTCATGTGTGGCAGAGTCATCATTGGTGGAATAAGATGCAGCTTTGCGAAACTGACCATCCAATGGACGAATGCCTTCATCTATTACAGCTGGTGCCTTGCCCTTTCCATCAACTGAGGAATATGTCTGCTTGAGGACTTCAATTGGGGGCAAGTAGCTGAGGTGATTCTGGAAATCAGCTTTGTAGTTGAGTGAAGACCTTGTCCTGAGGAATCTCATAATCCAAGGTGCATAAGGCTTCAGCTCAAACAGAGACAGTGCAACATTGGCCACAGTCCTCATGAAGAAATTGTGATAATTGACAGGAATGCCATGAACGATGTTGAATACCAGATTCTTCATGATGCCAACAATTTCCTCATCAGATGAGTCGTGGCCTTTGATAGGACTGGTTGTCCTCGTAAGAATACGATAGACAGTTCTGGGCACGTACAACAATTCCTTCACGAGGAATTTGGTTCTTGGTGCCTGACCTGGCTTCAAAGGTTTCATCAGCACCTGCATGTAATGATGTGTGAGCTCAGGTTCACTGTAGATGCAGCGAGCTTCTTCAAGGAGAGGACTGAATGGTAGAGCACGAAGCAATTCAGAGGCTGGTGCAGTGTAGTGAGTGTTTTCAGACATTCAGTCCAACACCCAGGAATTCACATCTTCAGCATCTCCAGTGATGTGTAGCGTTGCATAGAATTGAAGAATCAATTCTTCATTCCAATCGCAGATGTCAGAGCAAAAGTTTAGCAGTCCAGCATCATGAAGAACACTGAGGACTGGTGCGAAGCACGGCAGAGATTCCATATCCACGTGAGGAATATGCTCATGGTAGAATATCTTCTCCTTGTTGAACAACACTGAGGAATAGAAATTGGCTTGACTAGTAGTCCAGAAACGCCTCTTCCTAATGCGAGCAGAGTTATATGGGTTGTAATCTTCGAAGAATACGTGCTCGCCAAAGAAATCATCAGCCTTGAACTTTTTCTTGCATGAGAATGGGTCCTTTGGCTTCGGTAGAGGAGTGTCAGTGAGTTGCATCACGACCTCAGGAATCTCAATCGCAGGTTCTTCAGGCTGAGAAATTTCTGGTGCCTCCTCAGTGACATTCTGCGTCGTTGGTTGTTCAGCAGCAGCAGTTTCTTCAGCGCTAGTGGCTGGAATTTCCTCATGGACAGATGCAGTGGGATGAGTTTCTTCAGAGCCCATATGTATAGTTTGTGTGGGGGACTGAGGAATTTGCTGTAGAGGGGTGAATATTGGTAGGTTTGGATGCTAACTTTCCCAGAATTCATCACTGATTACGGGTGTGGAGCAGCCAATGTCCACATCTTCATCTTCCATTTCTTCAACGCCAGCCTCTTCAGCTGTGAACTGAGGCATAGGCGAGGAGATGATAGGTGTTGAAGGGATCGCATCCACTTCAATTTCTTCATCCAACAGTTCAGACGAAGCAGCAGAAGGAGTTTCTTCATCAGATCCGCCGGGGATCACATATTCTTCATCAACAGGAACAAGGTCGTTTGATGGCCTGGTTGAGATGGGAACAACATCAATCGGATTTGCAAATGAACTTGTCATAGGCTTCATTTTCTTCAGAGCTGAAGAATCTGAAGCAGCTGATGCTTTCCTTTTCTTCACTGCAGCACGCTCTGCAGCCTTGGTCTTCTTCACATCCGATGCAGATGGAAGGATTGGAGTTGAAGTTGGTGCAGGAGCAGCTGAGGAATCTGGTTGATTTTCTTCAGGCACAACTGATGCAGTTGCCCTGAGTTCTTCAGTTTCTTCAGGCGGACCAGTAGTTGGTGCCCTAGCAATATCTTTACTGGCTGGAATGCAGTCATCAGCCCTGGAACTCACATTTTCTTCAGCAGCCTGATTGTCATCGGCGGTGCTAGCATTTTCTTCAGTAGGCTGAGCAGATGCTTCAGCCTGAGGAATTTCCTGTTGCGTTGAGGCTGCAACATTGGAAGTGAAGTTATCTGCAAGTTTCACAAAACGAACCTTGGCTCCAAGTCAATCAGTGCGATATGCGTCAAAGTCATCACTGAGTTTCTTAATCTCAGTCTGAATAGTGACAAGTTCTTCAGTTGTCATAGAGACAACGTTTTTCTTCAGATAGCGCTCTTTCTTGTACTGCGTTTTCTTGATCTTCCTGGCCTTCTCAAATTTCCACTTTTCTTCTTGAATGAAGTGGTTCAGCATGTGACTCTGGCCAGGAGTCAGCTTGAAGTCAGGAAAGGGAGTGTTGGGGTCCTTGTGCTAGACATCAATGTAGTCGAGGATCAACTTGGGATCCAAAAGCAGTGGCACCTCTGATCCTTTGGCTCTAGCGGCCCTGACTTGCCTGTCTCTGATGATTTCTGCAAGTTCATCATCATCAGCTTCGTCTTCTTCAGACGGTACTTTGAAAGTGACTTGTTTCTTTTGAGGACTTGGGCGAGGACCTCGTCCAGCAGTGGCCTTTGTCTTCAGCAGTGTGGGGCCAGCTGAGGAACTTGGTGCAGCTGAGGAACTAGCTGAGACACCTGAGGCAATGGAGATGCCTATAGTCCTTTGGCACGAGGCGAGATGCACAGGTGTTGAGGATTTAGTCGGAATAGCTGAGGGCTTTGGCGGAGGAGCTGAGGACTTTGGAGGAACAGGAGAAGCATGAGGAATTGGTCGTGAGGGCTTTGAGGATTCTGGCCATGAGGGCATTGCTGAGGAACTTGGCCTTGAGGGCACTGTTGGTGAAGCACTTGGCTTGCGCGCAGGCTTCTTTGACATAGCCTTCTTTGGCTTGATAGCAGAGGCCTCAGCAAAGGCAGCAGCAGCAGCAGAGTCTTCATTGAATTTCCTCACTGCTTCTCTGGCTTGGCGCTTGGCCCATTCATCAGGATAGTCCTCACCGCGCTTGAGGCTGGTGGGATCTGCTATTTGGCTAGGTGCCAATGGAGCTCTTGGGCATGGAGGATTGAGTGCAAATTTCTTCATGTATTTTGGAGTTACATACCTGTACTCCCTCCATTCTCTTGCCCATCTCCTTTCTATCCTCTGTATGCGCACCTTGCGCTAATTTTTGTCCTCTTTTCCAAACTTTGCCTCATCAGGAGTGCAGTAATCTTTGCATATGTCCTCAGGGATTTCAAAGGCAGTCATAACCTCAGGCTTCCTTCCTCCTTTCTGTGGCCTCTTACCGTCAGTCATTTTCTTCAGTTGAGGAATTTGAACAATCGAATTCTCTAAAGAAGTATGCAACTTTTCTTCGAGGAACGCTGCAAATGAGTTAAGTTGATGAGAACCTAGTGATTCAACAGCTGACATGTGTACCTGTGAACAGAGTATAGTTGCGAGGAATTTGGAGAGGTCATATGCGTTCTCATAGGGTTTTTCAAAAAGAACTAGTTTGAGGAATTTGACCAGATGAGTCTTGAAGAATTTCACTAAGCGTTCTTTGTCTTAGGTTCCAGAGTTGTATAGATCGAAGATCCACACAATTGAGGAATCTTGAAGAAAAATGATGCTTAGAGAAACGAATGAAGAACAGATGACTTGTGAGGTGTTTAGTGTGTGAAGCTATGAAGAAAAACACCTTTGAGGAATTTGAAGATAATCATTCGAATCAACGAGGGTAGTAAAAGTAACTTTTAATTACCCTGGACGAAGAACACGACGAACTGGAGTGAGGAGATGTGAAGTTCGTCTGTGTAGATCTTCCACGCCCTAACTTGGCGGAGGAAGACGGCTACGGCGGCGGCGGAGTGAAGATTTCCGCAGTCGGCGTGAGTACATCGGCGACAAGATCGAGGCAGTGAAGCTCTTCCTCACCGGCGGCGATGAAGTAGTGGCGGCGCTAGGGTTTGAGAAGCTCGAGCTGGAGAGAGATCGAGCGGAGTAAAAGAAGTGACGAAGGGAAGGAGAGGTATTTATAGCCACGGTGAAAAACTGCTCGCCCGAAGAAATTGGAAGAAAGTGCCCCTGACCCTTCTCATTCGCATGACATGTGTCACTCACGTAGTGAGAGGTGGAGATCGTGTTAGATCGTGGGTGAGTGGATAAGTGTATCGTGGGATGCGGAACGGTTTGAGCGGCAAAGCCGAAAATTTCGATAAGATAGGTTTTAAAGTTCCGTTCGCAATTTCTTCAGCTGACAAGGACACAGTGAAGATTTTGAATGAGTTTCAAATAGAACGCACATAAAGAATTTGTGAACAAATTGGGTTGAGTATAGCATAGAGGGGAAGGGTCCGATCACATTCACTTAGCAGAAAACCAACTTGAAGAAATAGCAATAAGTGAATGCTGTAGAGGACATAAACTCATATATATATATATATATATATATATATATATATATATATATATATATACCCAATGAAGAAAAATGACGGAACCAGTGAAGACTATGCAAAGTTGAAGAATATGAATAATTTGAGGAATTTCAACTTTTGGTGGTGGAGTGATCCACCATATAAGAATGATGATTTCAGACACCGCGTACAATTATCGTAGGGTTCTGAGAATCAAATTCTTCATTAATTTCTTCACACTAAGAGTGTTATTCTTCATTGATTGAAGAAAAATGTTTCTTCATGTGTTGCACATCTAAGTCATCAATTTTGCATAAGTGTTAGGATGAGTGTCCTTTTCAAAGAACATTCGAAGATTCTAGGATATTTAGCTCACACCGCAACTTGCTAAATCTCTTCTCATCCAAGGGCTTTGTGAAGATATCGGCTAGTTGTTCTTCAGTCTTCACATGCTCAATAGAAATGTCGCCCTTCAACACATGATCAGAAGAAAATGATGACGAATCTGAATGTGCTTTGTCTTCGAGTGCTGAACTCGGTTGTGACCAATCTTGATGCCACTCTCATTGTCACAGAAGAGAGGCACATTCTTCATGTTGACGCCGTAGTCCTTGAGAGTTTGCTTCATCCATAGAAATTGGGCACAGCAAGAACCAGCGGCAATGTACTCAGCTTCAACAGTAGATAGTGATACGCAGTTCTGTTTCTTCGAGGACCAACAGACCAAAGATCGTCCGAGGAAATGACATGTACGAGATGTTGTCTTGCGATCCACACGATCACCAGCATAGTCAGAGTTAGAATATCCAATGAGATCAAAAGCCGAGCCCTTGGGGTACCATAATCCAAGTGTTGGTGTGTGAGCTAGATATCGAAGAATATGCTTCACAGCCTTATGGTGTGATTCCTTTGGTGTAGCTTGAAATCGGGCACACATGCAAACACTAAGCATTATATCTGGCCTAGATGCACATAAGTACAATAAAGAACCTATCATGGAGCGGTATACCTTATGATCGAAGTCAATACCATTTTCATCAGTGCACTGATGGCCATTTGTGGGCATAGGAATTTTGACGCCTTTGCAATCTTGCATGCCGAATTCCCTCAGTACATCCTTGAGGTATTTCTCCTGAGATATGAATGTGCCATTGCGTTGTTGACGAATTTGAAGACCTAAGAAGAATTTCAACTCTCCGATCATAGACATTTGATATTCTTCACTCATCATATAGGCAAATTCATCACTATAACGTTGGTCAGTACAGCCAAAGATAATATCATCAACATATTTTTGGCACACAAACAATTCACCATCATAAAATTTAGTGAAAAGGGTAGGGTCGAGTGAACCGGGTTTGAAGCCTTTCGTCATGAGGAATTCCTTCAAAGTATCATACCAAGCCCGTGGGGCCTGCTTGAGGCCATAGAGGGCCTTGTTGAGTCTGAAGACTTTGTCAGGATTCTTTGGATCTTCAAAACCTGGGGGTTGAGCAACATATACTTCTTCCTCAAGCTTACCATTAAGGAATGCACTTTTCTCATCCATTTGATATAAAGTGATATCATGATGGTTAGCATAAGCAAGTAATATGCGAATAGCCTCAAGTCTAGCAACAGGTGCAAAAGTTTCATCGAAATCAATTCCTTCAACCTGTGTGTAGCCTTTAGCTACAAGTCGTGCCTTATTCCTCACCACAAGGCCATTTTCATCTTGCTTGTTGCGGTAGATCCACTTTGTGCCGATGATATTGTGCTTGCGAGGATCTAGACGTTTGACCAGTTCGCGGACATTGTTGAGCTCGAACTGATGTAATTCTTCTTGCATGGCCTGAATCCACTCAGGCTCCAGAAATGCTTCATCTACCTTAGTGGGCTCTGTAATAGAGACAAAAGCATAGTGCCCACAAAAGTTAGACAAATGTGAAGCTTTTGAGAGTGTGAGAGGACCTGGCGCTTTGATGTCATTAATGATCTTTTCAACTTGCACTTCTTTTGCAATGCGAGGATGAGCTGGTTGTCGTTGAAGAATCTGATCAGCGTTTTCTTCAGCACCATTTTCTTCAGCATTTTCTTCAGGTGCATTAGCTTGACGTTCTTCATGTTCTGGAATGAATTCTTCAGCAGATTCTTCAGTAGGAATGACATCCTCAGTAGCCTTGAACTTGATAGTTTCCTCAGGTGCTGGTTCATCTATCACAGTAGGTAGGTGCTCTCTTTGCGAGCCATTAGTTTCATCGAACCGCACATCTACAGTTTCAACAACTTTGTGAAGAACGTTGTTGAAGACTCTGTAGGTGTGCAAGTCCTTTCCGTAACCAAGCATAAAACCTTCATGTGCTTTCGGTGCAAATTTTGAGTTGTGATGAGGATCTCTAATCCAACATTTAGCACCGAAGACTTTGAAATAACTTACATTGGGTTTCTTATCAGTGAGGAGTTCATAGGCAGTCTTTTTGAAGAATTTGTGAAGATATACTCTGTTGATGATGTGGCACGTAGTATCAATTGCCTCAGTCCAGAAACGACGAGGCGTTTTGTATTCATCAAGCATAGTGCAAGCCATCTCAGCAAGAGTCCTGTTCTTGTGCTCCACGACGCCGTTCTGCTGAGGAGTATAAGGAGCAGATAACTCATGAGTAATACCAAGTCCATCAAGATAGTCATCGAGACCAGAATTCTTGAACTCAGTGCCATTTTCACTTCTGGTGTGCTTGATCTTCACACCAAAGTTGGTTGAAGCCCTCGAGGAAAATCGTTTGAAGACATCCTGCACTTCATGTTTGTAAGTAACAAGGTGTACCCATGTGTAGCGAGAATAATCATCAACAATAACAAAGCCATATTGGGATGCTTCATTTGAAATAGCAGAATAATGATTAGGACCAAAGAGATCCATGTGAAGCAATTCAAATGGGCTAGCGGTGGTCATGATAGTCTTCACTGGATGCTTGGCCTTGGTCAGCTTCCCAGCTTCACAGGCTCCGCATAGGTGATCCTTGAGGAATTTGACATTCTCGATGCCAATGACATGCTTCTTCTTTGCAAGCGTGTGCAAATTCCTCATGCCTGCATGACCAAGTCGTCGATGCCAGAGCCAGCCTTCTAAAGCTTTTGCAAGTAAGCACACGGCTGGTTGTGGTCCTGTAGAGAAATCAACAATATACAGGTCTCCTCTCCTAAAGCCTTCGAAGACTTTGGAATTGTCAGCTTCCATAACCACAACACAACGGTACTTGCCAAAGACAACAACCATATCAAGATCACAAAGCATTGAGACAGACATAAGGTTGTATCCCAAGGACTCAACAAGCATGACTTTGTCCATGTGTCGATCCTTTGTAATCGCAACCTTACCTAGACCCAATACCTGACTTTTGCCTTTGTCAGCAAAGATGATATGCTTCAGATGCGACGGAGATAATGGAGCATCCATCAATAGATTCTTGTCACCAGTCATGTGGTTTGTACATCCACTATCGAGGACCCACTCAGTGGCTTTGGCTTGATCATCCTGCAGATGAATTAGTGCAGCTTACAAACTCATATACTTCATCAGTGAAGAATATGACATCAATTCATCAGATCAATTTCATCAAGTAAAAGAACTGATAAAGCAATATGAGGACGTGAGAAATGAAAGTTCATTTCTTCATGATTAGCCTGCGTCCTATCAGGCATGCTCAGGACTCCAGCAAATTCTTCAAACGATTATGTACGTCTGGAGACCTGACCCTGCAGAAGAGATTAGTTCTTTTTTCTTCACCACCCACATCTGAAGGGGTGGCAAAGAGTTCATCACTCTGTGAGCTCCATACGAGAAGGATGGCATAGAAGCCAGTCCATTTCGTTTCACATAAAAGGGGTTAGAGTAAGCATAAGAGTATGCAGAGAAATTCTTCGAGGACTTATGGACATAATGATTTGAAGAATAATGCACATATCCATAATCCTTAGATCTTCCCTGCGAAACAGACGGGTTAGCATGATGATGTTCATATGAGGACTTTGATCCATATGAGGAATATGATCCATGTGAGGAGTTTGGTCCGTATGAGGACTTGAATCCATATGAAGAATTTGGTCCATATGAAGAATTTAATCTGGGGTTCCTATTCTTCACAGGTGGCATCATGATGACATTCACCTGAAGATTTTCAAGGCATCTTTTGGGAACCCAGATTTTCTTCATAGGGGAGCCGTTCCTGCAGTTAGTGCCAACATATCTAGCAAATACTTGACCATTCTGATTTTTGAATAGTTTATAGTTGGAGTCAATTGACTCATCATCAGAATGAGGAGATTCACATGCAAATCCAGATAAGTTAGATGGATCAACTGGAGGTCCCTTTGTAGCAAGCCATGTAGTTTTGGGGTACTGCTCAGGCTTCCAATATGTACCATCAGCATTGAGTTTCCTCTCAAAGGCAATACCCTCTTTCCTAGGGTTCCTGTTGAGGATCTGCTTTTTAAGCACATCACAAAGAGCCTGATGCCCTTTGAGGCTTTTGTACATGCCTGTCGTGTACAATTCCTTCAACCCTGCATTATCAGTGATACTAGCAATGTCCTCAGATGAGGAATTAGTGATAGCAGAGGTATGTGAAGAATTTGAAACATTAGCAGCATTTGAACATTCAAGTGAAGAATTAGCAGATTCACGTTCAATGCACTTCAAGCATGGAGGAACAAATTCTTCCTGAGAAGTGCTGACATGTTGAGCAAATAATGAATCGCGCTCCTTCCGAAGATCTTCATAACTCACTCTTAGCTTCTCAAGATCTTGCTTTCTTTGAAGAAATTCATAAGAAAGCTTCGCATGATCAGATAAAAGAGTGTTATGTTAGTCTTGAAGGGTGTCATACTTAGTATGAAGTCTCTGAAGACTTTCAGCCAAAGCTTTTGACTGATCCATTTCTTCACCCAACATATCATCGCTCTTATTTAGCATGTAGTAAACCTTTTCCAAAGCTCTTTGTTGTTTAGTGGCAAGGGAAGCTAGTTTGACATAGCTGGGCCCAAATTCATCACCAGATTCATCATCACTAGACTCGGATAGGTAGCATTCAGTTACCTCAGCATCTTTTGCCATAAGGCATGATGCAGAAGATGATGATTCTGGTTCGAATGTCATCGCTTTGAGAGATTCCTTGAAATCCTCAAACCAAGGATCATGACAGGTTCGATGACGTTCATAGACCTCAGAGAGACGGTCCCAGACGAGCTTCGCATGATCGAGATGCATGATATTCTTGAACTGATTTTGTGACAGACTGGAGCAGACGACATCCTTCGCCGTGAGGTTGAGAAGAGTGTACTTGCGAATGTCATCGGCTTCCGCCATCTTGCACAGATCGGTCAGACCAATCTCAGTGATGGTCCACAACTCGCTGTTCATCGCCATGAGGCGTTTCTTCATCATGGCCTTCCACTTGGGATACTCGTGACCGTCAAAGATGGGGCATGTCACTTTCGTCATAGCTGTGGTCGACATAACTAAAACTCCAGGCGGTTAAACCAAAATCACACAGAACAAGGGAGTACCTTGCTCTGATACCAATTGAAAGTGCGTTATATCGACTAGAGGGGGGGTGAATAGGCGATTTTTATGAAATTCTTCACTGAGGAATTTGCCGGTGAGGAAATTCCTTAGCGAAGAACTACTAGCAGTGGAATAAGTGCTCAAAAGTAAACATAACAGAATACAAGCATAGTCATCATGATGAAATGAAGACAGGCACAGAGTACAGGCAGCGTAATCACAGGATAACACAGGATGAAGACAAACAGACTAAAGAAATTGAACTGAGGAAATTGAGAAAGTCTTCAGTCAAAGTCTTCAAACATAGATATGAACAAGCACACACCACAGTTATGAGGAAATGAAAGAGTTGAGGAAGTAGAACCAGTAAGCTTGGTGAAGACAATGATTTGGTAAACCAGTTCCAACTGCTGTCTCAGTTGTACGTCTGGTTGGAGCGTCTGAGTATTTAAACTCGAGGACACATAGTCCCGGACACCCAGTCCTGAACACGTAGCTCAGGACACCCAGTCCTCACTGTATTCTCCTTGAACTAAGGTCACATAGACCTCTTCCAATCACTCGTGGTAATTCTTCATGCGACTTCCAAACCTTCACAAACTCGGTCACTCGGCGATCCACAATTCCTCTTGGATGCTCTAGACCATGACGCCTAACCGTCTGGAAGAAGCACAGTCTTCAAAGGTAACAAGCGTCGGATCCACGCAGGATCAATCTCTTTAGTGATGCTCAATCACTTGGGGTTTGTAGGTGTTTGGGTTTTGGGTTTTTGGTTTTTCCTCACTTGATGATTTTCGCTCAAAGTCCTCGGAGGATGGGTTGCTCTCAAATGACAAGTGTCAGTTTCTCTCGGAGCAGCCAACCAACTAGTGGTTGTAGGGGGCGGCTATTTATAGCCTAGGGAGCAGCCCGACATGATAAGACATAAATGCCCTTCAATGATATGACCGTTAGGTGGATAGATATTTTGGGACAGCTGGCGCGTAGCACAGCAACGGTCGGAATTTTGAGTAGCAAAATCCTCAGGGCTATCATGTTCCTCACTGTGTAGGAAATCCGCACTGGCGAATTCCTAACTCCTCAGTCAGAACAAATTCCTCAGAGACCGGAAGAACTTCGTCTCTATCACTGAAGAATATGACTGGACTGTAGGAGATTTCCAATGGCTTCACTCGAAGGGATTGGTAGGTGTAGGATTTTGAGTTGAGCATCACATGGAAATTGTTCCTTAGTATTTCCTCGACCCCCTTTAACAGTACGGTGTTTCCTATGACTCAAGAAAGAGAAAATGAAACTATGAAAACAAAAGTCTTCACGCTTTATGTTCCTCGAATGAATACCAAGTCTTCAAGGTCACACCATTTTCTTCACTTTCAAAGTCTTCAGAAAGTCTTCAGAATACCAAAGTCTTCAAATGAAGAACTTCATTTTTAGGGGTCGACTTTCTCTGTAAATATCAAACTCCTCATAGACTTATAGACCTGTGTACACTCATAAACACATTAGTCCGTTAACCTATAAGTCTTCAATACACCAAAATCACTAAGGGGCACTAGATGCACTTACAGCACAATATGCTTCCCATGAATAAACATGCTATTGATGTGCCATATACTTGTATGCTCAATTTGCATCCCCATCATGTTATACACAATAACTATTCTTTCATGATGGGTGAAATGTTCTTATACCATGCATCAAATTTCTTTGACGGATGCTTATCTTGTGCTAACTCACACGTGCACATACACATCATGATGGATGATGTGTACATTTACCACGCGCACAATTTCTTTGGCTTGTGTCTCTTTTGTGTAGGTACCCATGAATTCTTGTCAACCTCGCAATCCCACGAGTTGACAAAACGAGCTCTAGAGAGCAATGATGACTTGGGATCCCATGGATTGCATTTCCCGCCGCTCTCTTCACGCGAAGTCTTCGTGCATTTATTCTACATGTCCCTCACATGGTCACGGATTATTGTCCATTACATATTCTATGCCCATCTTTCCATGTTCACTTTGCATGCTATGCTCATTACTATGCTTTTGCCATGCATTCGTGGCTCATGCTTTGCATTACACATGATGATAGATTCTCATACTTGCATGTGTATTTGCAAGCTTGGTGGAGATATTGCTTGTTATTGCCATGTTTGATTTGTGCCCCATGCATATGATGATACTTTCATCTTGCTTTGTGTTCGTGTTTGCGATATGTCATGTGCATTGTCTATGCCTATTATTTCCTCTCATGACATGATTGCCATGATTTACTCTAGTATGTTGCATCTTCGCACTACTTGCTTGCACGACTTGATTACTATGTTTCCCTGCCTTGTTGCATCACCGATGACTCAAACTTTCTCGCTTCATGCGATTGATGACAACCATCTACATGCTTTGCACATGATTGTTATTGCTTGCCGTCATATATCTCCATATGTTGCCTCTCTCATGCTAGATGATTTCCCGTGTATTGAGTGCACCAATGATTTTAGTCTTGTTAATGAGATTGCCCCCATAGCATTCTCGCATATGTTTGGAGATTTTGACATATTTCTTGTGAAGCATGCTTGTCTTACCTCTTTGCACCATATACCTAGTGCCATGAATATTGCCATTGTTGCATCATATTATTCATGCAATTGTGCTTCTAATGGTTATGGGCAAGAGAAGAGAACCATCATGATGGATGATGTTTTTATCTACCATGCACATACGTTCTTTCTTTTGTTGTGTGCATGTGTAGGATACTTGGACTTCGTGTCAACTTCCACGTCACGTGAGTTGACAATCCGAGCTCTTGAGAGCGAACCACCTCCTACTACGATGATTCTACATCGCACTTGCTTGTACTTCGGCATTGTGAAGGACGCACAAGGACATGCTTTCAAGGTGATATCCTTCTCTTTTGAGAATCCCAAAACCATGAGCATGAATATTGTTGATCATACTACTTGTGTTGCTTGCACCATCAGACTTGGACCACTTGATTGCACACTTGTTAGAGATCTTGCTTTGACTTGTCATTTTCACTATTCCATGCATCATGATATATATGCCTTGTGTGTTGCATCCAATTCTTGGATTACTTGCTCCTCTCATATGTTTGGTTGCAACAATGTCATCACTTCACATATGCCATGTCCCATTGATTTCTACATGCTTGCCTTGATTGCCTCACACATGATGAACAATTGCTCTTTCTGTTGTGTTGAGTGCCACACTATCTTCACTACACCCTATGCACGTTATGCTTGGATTGTCTTGCACTTGACCCATGTGTTTAGACACTTCAATTCTTTTGGTGTTGTGAATGATTCCTATGCCTACCATAGACCTTTCATTGAGCGCTTTGCCCATGTTTGCTATGAACTTGAGGTAGATGCTTCTTCTCTTTCCACACATATTTGCATCATTACCTCACATTCACATGCTTGTTCCCATGATATATTTGCGTGTGCTCAATTTATGTCCTTACATGCCATGTCACTATCCTTTGTCAAACCATATGCTTCGCATGATGACTTCACTTGTTTGGTGAATCACCTCTTCAATGCTTGGTTTTGCACTCACGCTAACCACATTTGTTTTTCCAAGTGTTTGTTGTCTTTGCTCCTTTTGAAGGAATCCCAAGATGGTGCGACATTGGAGAGTGCCCACTTCAAGCTTGAAGATGATGACTACTTGGTTAACGTCCACTCCTACACGGCGAAGCCATCTCTTTCCCATGGTGATTTAGTTTTCAATCCGAGGTCGGATCTTTCCCAAGGGAGGGGAGATGATGCGGAGAATCCTACGGACATCACCATGTCAAGAGTCCGTTTGGCAAGTGACACGTTCAACATCCACTTCACATACACAAAGGTGAATCATCTCCTTTACGCGTGTTCACTTGACCCCTTTGAGGATGGTATACTACTTGACACTCCACTTGCGTACATGCATAGGTATTGTCGGAACACTACAGATGGCGAGGAGGAGTGCGAGTGCAAGTGTACAACTACACCATCCGCGAGGGAAGCGTGGGAACGAAGACGCAAGAAGAAGAGCTGTCGAAGAAGCTCCAGCGAGCGGACGTCCGGACGACACCGGACGACCGGCCCCTCCCAGCGAGCGGACATCCGACCCCCACCAGACGACCGGTACATCTACACCCGAGCCAATTCAGCGGAAGACCGACGACACAGGACGACCGGTGACCGAAAGACCGCCAGCCACCGGACGTCCGGTGCCACCTCAACCGAGCCAAAGTGAGCAGAAGTCCGGCGACTACCGGACGTCCGGAAGCCCACGAGCCACCGGACGACCGGTCCCTAGCGGACGTCCGGTACCTGTCTGCGTACAGAGATCGGGCATGAAGCCCATGTATCCCTCTCCCACTTACCCCTTCGTGGACCTAGACTATATATACTCCTCCACCTCCTCCTAGTTAGGGTTAGCATTGGTTTAGCTCATACTTAGAGATAGAGCTTCGCTCATCCACATCGGATCTACTCCTCGTGAGAGACCGCGGCCTCTTCGGAGAAGATCCCTTTGGATTCAAGACCTCCTTTTGGAGAAGAACATCAAGACCTCCTCACGGAGAAGACCGGCTACCTTTGTATCATCCGTTGTTGACTTTGGATCTGGTATCTCACCTTTGGGTTCATCAATCTAGCGCATGTGTGATCTATTCTTGTTGGTTGAGTGATTCTCTCGTGTTTCCACTTGTGTTTTCCCTCGCTTTCCCCTCGTGTTCTTTGCGTTCTTGGACGGGATCTGCTCCTTTCGTGAAAGATCGGCCCCTAGGGTTCCTATCCTACATCAACCTTGCTCTAGATACCAAGATGATGTAGGGTAGAGACCCTAATTGCCCGATCTTTCATGAAAGGAGCGGATCTCGGGGAAAACACGAAGAACACGGGGAAGAACAGAGAGAAAACACAACAAGAAACATGAGAGGAAACACTAAACCGACATGAATAAGTCACACATGGGCTAGATCCTCGAATACATAGAACGATACACGAATCCACAGACAACTAAGGACGATACAAGGGTAGCCAGTTCTTCTCCGTGAGGAGGTCTTGATGTTCTTCTCCAAAAGGAGGTCTTGTATCCGCTTGGGGGATCTTCTCCGGTGGAGGCTCGAATCTCCGAGGAGAAGGTAACCAAGTGGATGAGCAAAGCTCTCTCACAAATATGAGCTAAACATTTGCTAACCCTAGAAAGGAGGAGGGAGAGGTCTATTTATAGTCTTAGTGCAAATGGGGGGTGAAGTGAAGGGGTACATGGGCCTCAGCCCGCAACTGGACACAACCAGGGGTCGGACGTCCGGTGGGCGTCGGACGTCCGGAGACTCACGGGCGGCCGCACGTCCGGTAGACGTCGGACGTCCGCTTGATTTGGCTCGGACGCAGGAGTGCCGGATTTCCGGATGGGGCCGGTCGTCCGATCGTCGATCGTCCGCTGGCGTTGGACGTCCACTCATTTGGCTCGGGTGCGGGATCGTTGGTCGTCCGGTCCGGGCCGGTCGTCCGGTGGATCTTCAGGCGTCGGACGTTCGGGCCCGGCCAGTCGTCCGGTGGCTGTGACTCTTCCTGCAGCTCTCCTTCTTTTCCGTCTTCACATCCATCTTCTTCTCCTTGCTCCTTAGATTCTCCATGATACCTGAGTATGCACGGAGTGTCCGTATGAGGTAGTATCCATGTTTCATGTGCATCAAAGTGTGATTGTGAGAGGAGAGATGTCACCTCGGTTTCAAGAGCTCTTGCACGTGATCGAGTCATGGGTCCACTAGTCACTTGATGAGACGATGGTAGGTCCATGGGGATGACCTTGGGATGCTCCGCATCAAAGTGGGAACTCGATGAAGATCTTGATCGTTGCTTTGCTTCGTTTCTTGTTGATCAGTAGTGGAGCACAGTTGGGACGATCGGGGATCTAGCATTTGGGGTTTTCTTCTTTTACTTTGGTTCCATAGTCGGACCTTGATTGTAATCTGGATGATGTATGTTTATCTTGTATTTGTGTGAAGTGGCGATTGTAAGACAACTCTCTATCCCTTTCTTATTCAGTACATGGGATTGTGTGAAGATTACCCCTCTTGCGACAAACCTACCATGCGGATATGCCTCCAAGTCGTGCCCCGACACGTGGGAGATATAGCCGCATTGTAGGTGTTACAAGTTGGTAATCAGAGCCTTCCTCGACTTAGGAGCCCCCTGCTTGATCGAATCACTGACGTTGTTGAGTCTAGGACAAAATGTTTTGAGTCTTAGGATTATATATATCGGAGACTAGGATTCTTTTTACTCCTCGGTCCCTTCGTCGCTCTGGTGAGGCCTCCTGACATAGATGTTTTGACTCTTCTCTCCTCAAATTTCATGATTTTTTTAGGATCACACGGGTATCTTGGAATCGTTCCGATGGTTTTGTGACGAGAACATTTTTCTTGGTGCCTCTTGACATTTAGGGGTTGTGGCAGTGTCCCGGGGAGTTGAGCTTCGAGGTGTTGTCGTCACAATTTTATCGTTGCAGTTCTGGAATACCTGAGTTCACCGACATCGAAAATCTCTTTTATGCAGTTGTTGGTGAGATAACCTCGACGCCACCCAGTACTGGGGTGGGAGTTCGGGAGTATTGCCATAACTCGTATAACGGATGCTTTTCGAAGGTTGAGGTACACGATTTCCGAAGGTTTCTTGGTTATGTGTTGAAGGATGGATACAGCTGGATGTAGGATTTGTTAGTTTGGGTGAGATATTATGCTTCCCCTGTATCCCCAACACCTGATTGCATAACCAGAAAGTTTCGGAGGTTTATAAGTGGGAATTCAAGTATATTGTAGGATATCTTTCCAACACACACACACACACACGATATGATATGGGATCTATCATATGTTTGTTCCGGCTTATTCTGCAAGCCAATCCTTTGTTTTGTTTTCAGTTGTGGTATTCAAGTTGCTTCAATGTCAAGTGTTGATTCCATACCTTCCCTAAGCGGTGTTCTCATATTTCTATGTGAGTACTAATCCTTTTTATTCATGCCGAATGGTCGTGCCAATTTGCTTTTCCAGCCGGTGTGATTCTCTTCAAGATGATCCTATCATTTTCCCCATCTGCAAGATCAACTCAAAGTCTTCTCAACATTACTTGTCTCATCCTCCCCAAGTTGCCTTTGTCTTCCCGCCCTCCCACCCTTTTTACTTCAAGGAATCATATGTCTTAATCAAGTATCCTTTTATTGATGGGAAGTCTCTCCATTCTTTTCCGTCACTGTTCTTACCCGGTGGTTCTCATGAAGATGCTCTACAAGTTCGTCATTCTTCATTCTTTTATTCTCCGATGGATTCAATTCAAGCTTTGTTGATCATATCCTTTCCCCGTTTTAAATGTTTTCTCATGCCGGTGCATTTCTTAATCGCTCACTTCTCACTATTCAATTGTTCCGGAGTGCTCAAGATATCTTAGAAGATTCAAGTTTTTCATTCTCAATTCGCTTAAGTTCTTTTCAGGATGCAATCTCATTCAAGCCATTTAAATCATCCGGTGCAATCTCCCTTTCAATTAATCGTTTGAAGGTGTTTCTTTTGAGTGGGCCCTAACCCACAGGTCTTTTCCCAGGATCTTACCTGACTCTTCTATTTTTTCCGGAGTTACTCTTAAATTCATTTCAAAGTTTGATGTAAGAATGAATTGTCATCAGTCAAATGTATTTCTCCAAGATCTTTCAAAGTCTTTCAACGTTGGTCAACCTTTCTATTATTCATCCCAGAGTATCTCAACAATTCATGGTGGTGTTTCTTCTCGTCATTCTCAACATTTGAAGACCGAAGAAGAGTTTTTCTTCCAAATCTTATCCGTTCTCTCAGAGATGCGTAGTTCAAGCTTGATACCATCCTCTCATAATTGTTTTCGATTGTGACATTTCTTTTCACCCATCCAGAGCAATTCACCGGTGCATCATTCAAATATTCTCTAATCAGTTCGCGATCTATTCGTTGTCATGTATCAAATTCCCTCAAGTATCTCCGTTCGTTTTTTAATTCTTCCCTGTGTTTCTTTATCTTTTCTTCATTCATTTTACAATTCTTACGGTGGTTCATTCAAGATTTCTCTTCCTTCGTTATCATATCATAAGTAGTATGCCAAATCCGTTGCTTGTCATCAATTTAATTGGTGAAGTATACGCATAATGTAATTTTTATTCTTCTTTCACCCAAGTGATTAATTCCTTCTTTCGGAGTGTGTTCATGATGAATAAATTCTCGGTTCAAGTGCTTCATACTTTTCCCAAAGTTCCAATCTCTCTCAGTTATATCATCTCGAAGATCCATCTAAATCATTGCAAGGCGTCACCATGTGTTTCCAACTTCTCTTTTTTTATCATCCTTTTATTATCGGAGTTCTTCATGGAGGCTCTACATGGTGGTTTGTCAAGGATTCCTTTCATTCTTCAATTGTCCTCTAGGTCTCTCTCGAAGTTAAGATCCGCCAAGCTATACTCTAAAATAAACATGATGTTCAACACATGTCTTGTTTTCAGGAGTTCAAGCATTCGCCATCTTGCATTCCGAAGTGCAATTCTTTCATATCTCATCTTTTGAGGTGGTGTTTTGTCATTGTTGATAATTTCCCTTCGTGTTTCATGATTCACAATTTTTCAAGAGTGACATATCTAAATCCATCATTTTCTCTTCGCCCAAGACATCTTTTCAACCAATCAACCTCTTCATTGGAATTATCTTGGGTTATATTTCACCTAAAGCTTTCCCTAAGGATTGTTGCGATTTATGGTGCTTATAAATGACCCAAATTCTTCATTTATCCTCTCGGTGAAATAAGTTCTCGTCTCCTTGTTGATATCAATCCAATCTATTGTTTTTCGTTAGTGGCAGAATTTCACCTCAAGATTTTGAGTTGTTTTCCATAAGGCCACAACAAGCTTATCCTTTCGTTGTTGATAATCCAACAACTCCGTTCTAGCATCTCGTGTAAGCGTGCTCTTTTAAGATCTTGTTTTCCTCCATTCAGTAAATTCATTTCTTTCATTTCTTCCGGAGGCATTGTGATGTTGCACTCTTCGACCCATCATCCCATTTGTTGTCAAAGATCATGTTCTTTCCTTTTGCTTATCCATTCAACCGGAGTGTCGTGTTTTCATTCAAGTTCTCTCATCTTATCAAGTTTTTCCTTCCTTCTCAACTGGAGTGCTATCTGAGAGATTTCTTACCGCTTGTTCCATTATTTCAATAGTTCCAAAGGCAGTATGTTGTTGATGTCATCTAGTATCCTCTCATCTTGTCAAAATCATGTTCTATTCCTTCCATTTTCAGTCGGGGTGTTGCCCAAATTATATCATTCTTATTCCTTCTCTATCTTGTTTTAACCGGAGTGGTTTCAATATCTATCTTGCCACTTAACCTCTAGATTCTCGTCGTATCCCATGTTCCTCTTATCTATCGGAGTGTTTTCAACTTCTTGCATCTTTGTTGGCTTCCTTCTTGCAATTTTTTTAACCTCACAAGGTTCTTTAGGTTCACTCATTTTTCAAAGAAGCAACTTAGTTTTACCTTTTCTCTTCCTCTTCCGTTTTTCCTCCGGAACCATCCTAGATCTCAAGACGAGATCCTCTTGTAGTGGTGCAGTGTTGTGACGCCTCGAGACCGATGCGCCAGGTGTCTTCCAGTTATTCGCTGTCTTGCCATGTCATTTGCTTGCGTGTTGCATCTTCCCTTGTCATCATGTGCGTTGCATCATCATGTTTTTCAAAAAACTTGCACTCGTCCGAGTTTCCCAGTTCTTTCCGTTGCCCGTTCCGAGCCCAGACACACTTGCATGTGCCCGCGGCATGTCCGAAATAGTATTTTTTTTAAGTGGCCGGAAAATGTTCCCGGAATGGGTCGAGGGTTGTCATGCGGTGTTGTTATGTTGTAGGTAGGCTGCCTGCCAAGTTTCATCGCATTCGGAGTTCGTTTGACGCCCCAACGGATAACTATAGCGGCAATATAGCCGGTCTATCGTCGGACGTTTTCGGTCTCCGAAAACTGTTGTCGGGTTTTCCCTCTGTTTCCTCCCTAGTCCGTCTACACAGGCCACCACCTACCGCTAGGCCCAACCTAACCTCTCTCGTCAGCCCGCAGCCCCCTCACTTGCGCGTCCAAAACTTCCCCGGACCCGACCCGGGCAGTCGTCACCGTTGGATCCGGATCATCCCCAAACATCTATAAAATATCTCTGTTTTCTTATTTAGACTCCTCTAACCTTTTTTTTCTCGATCGTCCGATTACGATCGAAGGGATCTGATAGCCCGTAACTTAATCCACCTGCTATATATATATACGCAAGGTCCAACCCTAGACTTTAGGCAGTCTGTCCCATCCATCAAATCCTCCTCCGTCGCCGCCACTGTCTTTCTCCCACCTCGAGATCCATCTCCACCCAATCGTCATCTTCCTCGTCTTCTCCCCAATCCAAAAACCACCGAGACAACCATGCCGAACCATATCGAAACCCCCACCAAATCCCACGCGTAGCAGCGAGCCGCAGCACCTCCCCTTGTTTTCATCCCGAGACCAATCGGTGGTCGAGGAGCCAGCGTGCCCGATCTTCCTCGCCTGAGTTCAGGGAGCACGAGCCCCTTGTCACCGCGCCGCCCGGCGAGCCTGCCAGCTGGCGACATCGACCTCAGGCCGGCCCCATCGCGCCACCTCTTCCTTCCCTTCCTCTTCTGGTTCTTCTTACTCTTACTCACCCCGCCTGTCTCTCTCTCTCTCAGGTGGAGTCCATGGCGCCCCCATCTGGACCTCCACCACCGGAGCGCAGCTGCGAAGCTCCGTGCCGCCAAGATCCTCCCAAGGCCGCCCCATCGCCAGGACCTCGCGCCAATTCCACCTTCGTCCTCTACTTCCTCCACGCTGGGATCCGGTTGCCCTCGCCCTCGCCGAAGAGTAGCGCTATTCGTCACCCTGGGTGAGGAATAGTTATTCTTCACCCCCCTCTATTTTACCATCAATGCATCGTAATTTTACATTCCGTAAGTTTTGTCTTATTTCCGTCAAAAAAGGGACCGTAAAAAAATATATAATCCCCGTAAAAAATATTTTATGTTATGTGAAATTACAAACGTAAAAACATAGTCTAAAATACACATAAACTGCAAATTTTCTTGTTTTATGACTTATATTTTTATTTTCTTATGTCAAATTTTACGTAGTGAATCAATAGAAATGTAACTATTTGAATTCAAGACATAATTTAATTATGAAATGATCGTAAAATTAACTCGGGTGAAGAATAACTTATTCTACACCCTAGATGATGAATAGTATATATATATAAGAAATACTATACTACTTTGTGTCATGCATGGCTATAAATACGGTCATCTATGATATATACTACTCTGTGATACTATATATGCACTATGAAGGTACGTACGTAGTATCATACACTAGTATAATATGCATGATACTATATATATAATATATGATACTCCCCACTATATAAGGCTGGCCATAGTGGTGGTATCATAGCCGACGATGTCATGCACTCGGAAATAGCAAGTATGCTGATGTGTCAAAGAATTAAATATATATATATAAAGAGGGTTAGAGTAACATATAGGTAGATACCCTATCATGTTAAATGTGATGCTAACTTGTGTCATGCATGGCAATAAATATGATCTATATAGGATAATATACTCTATGTATTATACTATGCGCTATAATTAATTAAAGGTAGTATCATATATACTGTATATTCATGATACTAGTATATGACACACTCCACTATACTCGTGATTTCTTACTATGGAAAAAAATTTGGAGGCGAAACGATGAACTCATGTTTTCATTCGAACAAAAATATGATGTTAGGTAATGCAAATGTTTTCAAAGAGCACACGGTTCACTCACGAAAGCGGTGTATCCACGAAACCGTGGCCGATGCACCCCCCACTCCTCTGCCACGCGCGCGATCTGAGTCGTGCGTTCTGATTGACCAGAACCCAAACCCCACGGATCGTGCGTCTGCACCGTTGGATTCTCCTTGATCGAACGGCGATCCTCATCCCTTTCGACAACACATGTAAATGTTTTCAAATAGCCCCTCCCAAAAAAATGTTTTCAAGGAGCACACGGTTCACACATGAAAGCCGTGTGCCTACCAAACCGTGGTCGATGCCCCCCTTGCTGCGCGCGCGATCTAAGTGGTGCGTTCCGATTGGCCCGAACCCAAACCCCACGGATCGTACGTCTACACCGTTGGATGCTCCCAGATCGAACGGCAATCCTCATCCCTTTCGACAAGAAATGCAGTCCGGCTAGGAATTGATTTATATGCCAACATGCACGGTAAATGCCAAAAATATAGCACACGAGACCTGAAATGCGCTAGAAAATCAAACCCGTGGTAAAATTGTGATTGGTTTACATGGGAAAAATTTAGAGGCGAAACAATGAACTCACGTCTTCATTTCAAAATTAGTACGTCTTCATTTCAAACGAAATTATTCTGTTTGTGCACAAGAGCGCTAAGAGGCAACCGTTTGCACAAGCCTTTCCGCGCGTGCGGCGGCCGGGGATATTTTTCACCCTTTTCACCTAGGCCGCCAACACCTGGAGTCCCCAACACCCCCCACCGCCCGCCCGCATTTCACTCAACTAGTCCACCCAATCTCCTTTGCCAGCTCCCCCCTCCCCCAGATCCACAACAGAACCCTCTCCGGCATCGCTGTGCTCACCCCGGTCGTGTGCCCGCTCTTCGGCGTCAAGCCTACCTCCACTGTTGTTCCCAACATGCGGCGGCCCATGCCTCGCCGTCTTCGTTTGCTCGCCAGCCACCCTCGAGCATATCGATGCAGGAACCCCCGCCTCTCCTGTGGTCCGACCGGTTTTGCATTAAGAAGCCTGTTAGTTACTGCTCTCCATCATGGTGAGGCATATTTCCTCGCAACCCATCTTCCAATTTCGTTCCGTATGTTCCCAAATTGGCTATAAAATAACGGAGAGTGTATATACGTTCATTATCTACCTTCCTTACTACATATAAGTTGTATTTGTTCCAATAAGTTACTGCCTATTTACAGATAGCGGGTGCCTGAGTCACACAAACTTAACAAATTAGCCATACATTTTCTAAATTATTGCATGGCATGTTTAGAAAGCTTGATACCAAGTTGTTAGTTTCATGCTTATCCTCCTTTTCTGAGTTTCGCATGTGTTCTCTGTAGATGCCGAGTAGAAGCGACAATACTCATTCAGGCCATGTATCTTCATCTGATTCGGACAACCCTAGGTCTTCAACAGATCATGAGGGATCAAGTAGTCTTGAACGGGATAGAGCTGCAGCAATTACCCTTCCGGTCAGGACATGGAGGAACGCTCCAAGGAAGCCCACACACCAGCCTAAAGGTGTATATGAAGTAACCGAGATTGATTTAAAGTCCTGGGATCCAACTAAACCAGATAAAGCACGCATGAGGTTCAGGAGTGTGTGTGTGTGGACTTGTTGGTAGGGCAAGGCTCAACATTAATCTGCCGGGGTTTCAGAAGGCTGACACAAAAACACGGCGAAGGATAGTCCGAGAGATCATGGATCACTTCAATGTTCCAGAGCAGTGGAGAATACAGGTGGAACATGCTGCACTAAAGAAGGCTAGGGATTCTTGGAGAAACTGGAAGCACGTGTTGTACAAGAAGTACTTGAGTGAAGGCAAGGACCCAATCCTCGCATACCCCCAAATTACAAAGGCAGATTGGGCAGAATTCAAAAGGGTCAGGGCAACTAAAGAGTTTGCTGAGAAGAGTTTCAAGCAATCGGAACTTCAGAAGAAGAAAATACACGCCCACCGTATGGGTGTGGCAGGATACTATGGCATGAAACTGATATGGGAACAGGAGGACAAAGAAGCAGTAGCGGCGGGTGGGAATCCGACCTTTAGTGAAATCAGGGGCAAACGTGCCAGAGACTACTTGTGGGAACGTGCAAAGAGGCATGATGACGGAATTTATTACTTTGAAAACGCACATGACGCCAAACTGTACGAAGGGTTGTTAGAGGCGTCCAAGATCCCTGGAAGGTTCTACAAGAACTCGGGGCTATGTGACATTCTGTCCATTGCTCTGGACGCAAAAGAGCCCCCTGGCTGTGCAAGGGGTATATGTGTTAATGTCCCACACAAGAGGGCTTTCACACTCAACAAAGAAGAGAGGCTCAGCATGAAAAAAGTGAGGAGTGAAATGAAGAAGAATGCATTGTATGAAAGGTTGAAGAAGGAGATTTATCCGGCTGTTCGAAAGGATGTTCATGAGTCAATGACGATGCACAAGACTCTAACACTGACAGAGCCAGCAGATGGGAGGGGCGGGCATGTAGGATGTTGCTTATTGCGCGACAACACTTCACAAGAGTAGTTGTGCATCAGCTGACCCCAGCGACACTCAGACTGCAGCTGCTCATGATGATGCTATATTTGATCTATCTAGAATGAAAGACAGATTGAAGGGCGTGCTTACAAATTATGAAGGTACATTAAAATGTGCAACAGTCTGGGTTTACCCAGCCTTCTTGGAAGATGGCCTCCTCTTGGACAATGTGCCATTGAAGCCGGGCTATTTGAAGTGCTACGTGACTGAAGTAAAGCCTGGATTCTATGAATTTGCAATGAAGAATGTCCAAGGAGACTTCAATGAGCAAAGGACCTTGGGAGAAACACTATTACATCACATCCAGTGGCCACGAAAGGAAATGGAGTTCATTGATGAGATTCCTGAAGCCCCGCCAAGAGCAACCACTATCGCCCCTCAACCGGTGACGCTCTCCTTGCCACAACAGCTCTCGCGAGCTAATGCATCAACCTGTGATCAGCCGACCCGACTTTGTGGCGTATAGGCCATGTCATCCTCTGCCCAAAGCAGCCAGTGGCAAGGCCTACAACTGCTGATGACGCACCACCGGTTCAGATGCCGGACGCTGAAGCAGCGGGGGGGGACCCATCTGCAACACATGCGCAGCAAACCAACCTAGTGGAACAAACTGCTAAGCAGTCTGATGCTTCGGAACCACCTGCTAAGTAGTCTGTAGGTCCAAAACCGACTGCTCATCAGTCCATCGGTCCACAGGCACGTGATCAGCATACCAATGCGTCAGCACTTCCTGCTCAGCAAACCAACACGTTGGCATGGCCACCTCAGCACACCGACAAGTTGGCACCACCTGTGCAGAAACCCGACATTGCTTCAACGCATGGTCAGCAGTCCGCTGCCTCTGCTCCTACAGCCTAGTAGTCCGTCACAGCAGCACCGCCAGCTCAGCGGTCCGGCATAGATAAACCGTCTGCTAAGCAGTCCGTCCAAGCTTCACCATCTGCTCGGCAGTCTACCTTGCAGCCAACCAGACGTTTTACCAGAAATGCTTCAAGTACCAAGAAGGAAGTGGCCAAAAAGGCTACACCCACGAGGAAGCGCAACGGGAGAGTGAAGAGGAAAGAGAATGATTGCCTCTTACTTAAAGCACTCATCGCCCAGAACCAAATTAATAGCAGCTCGTTCGAATCGGGGAATAATATTATTTCTGACGCCAAGGATGATGAAGAAGTAGAATTGTTGCTTGCTAAAAGTAAAGCAACTGTACTTCAAGCACGCAAGTACGTCCATGGTGAGCCATTTCTTGTTGGTGAATACTTTGATGAGTGCAGCTCCATTTGCCGCGACATACATGAATATTGCATGGATCAAATGTCAGAAGGTCATCATGGTTTGCTAGTCCACTACAACAGAGATCATTTCTGACACGATGATGGTTCCATCAATGTGAGTTTCGAGGACTTACATATCTTCTTCAACTTCAACGTGCTCGATGCCACTCTTGTTAGATGCCCGATTTTGTAAGTACTTAACAAACTCTGATCAACTTCTCCATACAAGGCTGTAAATGATAAACAACTAACTACATTTTATTCCTCTTATGGATTGAACGTGCAGAGAAGAAAAAGGGAGAGTGTGTATTTCTTAGATCCTGCATTAGCAAATGGCACAACATTAGATGGTAAGGACCTACGGGACTGGGCTGTTAACACGGTCGTTCGTATCTTCGAAAACGCGTCCCATGCACAATCATTTCTATGGCCATATCATGAATGGTAAGTCAAGTAAACAACCACGCATACACTGATTGTCTTTCAGATTTCGACATCATTCATAAGTTCATGGCTTTCTTAATATGTAGCAATCACTAGATATTGGTATTCATTGTTCCTACCATGAACACAATTTACTACATCGATTCTCTCAGAGAGTCAACAAACGCTCAGGATCTGATGCATGTTCAGCAATTCTTGGATAGTATTGAATTCTATGATGTTGAAATTAATTTGCATTCATATCTGGTTCAATAATTGATGTTGTTAAAATTCATCATCATTTGCAGTGTGCTCACATTGTGGAAAACTAAACCAGGGAACCTGTTCAAGATGGAACAACCTCCGCAGCACGAGATCGTTTCTCCTGTAACACACCCTAATCCGTTATTTTCGAAAAAATAATCCAACAGTCTGCAAATACCTTTCCTTACGCTAGTCAAATGTTCAAACTTCTAAATAAACCTCTTTCTATTTTGTCCAAAGAAAAAATAATACATCTAACACCGGTAAGGTTGTTCCTAACAGGACAAATACATGACTAATTTTGTACAAAAAATTTCAGTGTCCTCAGCAAGAAGCAGGGACCAACCTTTGTGGATACTATGTTTGCAGACACATGATCTCCATCTGCAAATCTGCTGATAGTTGCGACGATCCTCGCGAATTAGTACCAGTGAGTCTATCTTAATTAATATCTTCTACTCCACTCATATGGCACATTCGAATCTTAAAAATACTGCAGCTCATCCTAAAACCGAGGACCCTTGAACCGCTCCCGGCTGGTGAATTACCGATGGTTCGCAGATTTATCAGTGACTTCTTCCTGGATCACTACATCAATCCCACTGGTGACAATGAAGATTTCAGCATGCGTTCTCCTGAAACATTGAGTAAGAGTTAGCCTCTAAACATATAACGCATGGACCCATTGTTTTCCATCTGATGAGGTGTTCATATTTTAATGAGGACATCAATACCATTGTTACACCCACAGCCCCTGCTGCTATACACACTGGACCGATTACTAGAGCTCGCGCACGCCAATTGAATTATCAGGTACTTTCGTTTCTTGGTAACGAGTCTAATGTTCATGAGAATATGATACTGCCTAAATTGGATACATTTGTTTTGCTTACAAATGAAGGGCCTAGCTTGGACAAGAAAGATGAACCTTGGAGCAAGTTCAAGCAGGGAGATGATGGCATGCGCAAGGGGAACAAGAACGGAGTTACAAGTGATGATTCCAGGACTCTGAAGCCACCATAATGAGTGCATGAAGCATGGGACGAAATATACAAGATGCCACTTCATAAATTTCGTCCAGAGGCTATTTTAGGTGCTGCGTCACCTTATTATTGGGCCAGGCCCATGTATTTTCGAAGTACTTAAGTATAGGCTGTTTTTAGAGTCCGTATGTGTGGGGAAACAAGAGTTAGGGTTGGTTTCGGACCCCTCCACCAAGGGCCACGAAATTCCCCCTCTCTCTTCCATATATACAGCCCTTAGGGCATCGTTTAGGCTTTGGGTTTTGTTTAGATTAAAAGTTCGCCATAGCTGCAACTTCGCGTACTTCGTTTGTGTCCAACGACCAGACCAAGACGTCACAGAACCCCATCTTGATCAATAAAGCTTTCATCTTATATTCGCAATATCCAGATTGCAATCTCAGTTTCTTGCTTGTTCTTCGTTTGCTCGCAGGAAATAGACCCTCGTGGTCAGGTTGATCGTGCTCCGGCGTGGTCAATAACCCTCGGAAGTTGGTTTAGCGATTGCTAAGACGCGACGTCTCGCACGTTCGTAGTAGGATTGTCAAGGTCGACTCCCACAGAAAACGATAGCCACATCCTATCGAAACATCGGGACACCTTTGCCTCTATCAAGTGGTATCAGATTTCCAGGTTGCTTGATGAGATTTTACAGTTTTTCGTAGATTAGATCGAGTCTGTTCTTCATACCTACAGTCCACGAAAAAGCCAAAAAAAAATTAGGGTTAGTTCATCATATCCGAACCAATCTGAGCCTTTGCATAATCTTTTTAGGGTTTTTGCTTTGTTGAATTTGCGGTTGCATCGTCGTGTCAACTTGCTGGTCTTAGAGTCTAGTCTTTTAGAGTTTCGAGTTCTGGTCATAAGTTGTCACGTCGCCGCCGCACCATCATCATCGCCCATCTACCTCCATTGCTTATCCGCCACCGCTCTGAATCCGTATCCATATACCACCACCAATCCGTATCCATATTCCACCACCGCTACCATATACCACCACCGCTGCCATATACCACAACCATATATCCACCACCAATCCGAGTTCTTCTCATATTAGGTTTGTTCTTGAGATCAATCTGGAGACCCCCGGGCAGTTTTTAGGCCAAAATTTTCACGGGCAAATTTTTTTTCGCTATCCTATTTTTAGGCTTTTTCTGAGTCTTTTGAGCCACGTGCCATCATAGTGATTTTTTGTCGCACTTTTTCGTCGTCGCTGCCCTGATTTCCGAAAAAAAAGTGAAAAAAAAATTTCGTGCCCATCCTATCAGTTTGACGAGGGAAGAGTTTTGAGACACTCGCCATTATAGTGATTTTTCGCAAAAAAAAGAAGAAAAAAAGGAGCGCAAAAAAAGGAGCGCAAAAAAAAGAGCGAAAAAAAAGAGAGTTCCAAAGTGTGCTTTTCCCTTTATTTACGTGCAGCGCCGTGATTTTGTTAGTGTTCTAGGCTCGCGTCTCTAGCACGGTCTAGCCTAGGACCAGCACAGTACCGTCATTGAGCGTTTATTCAACTTTGCATCTCTGAATTGATTATTGCTGACCCTTTTTGCTACCATATTATAAGCCTTCCCAGCTCCACATACATCTACGTCGTGCGTTTGACTCTCCCTGGTAATCGCTCTATCCAAGCTTTGAGAGTTTTGACTACAACGATTGCCGATCACCGCCTGCTGCTGGGTAAGAACTGGTAAGAATTTGAGATTTGCTTGACGGATTCGTGACACCACCACCACCTCTTGTTAGTATTCTGTAGGATCATATTCTTGTGTGTTTCTATTGTTGCTAACCATGGCAGGATCACAAGCCGACGAGACTGACTGGGAGAACATGACAAATAAGGAGTTGCATGATAAATTTCAGCAAATGATGAATGGACAGGTGCAAGATGTGCTAAACAGATTTGAAGAGGCCATGGAGAAGATAGATGACATGGAGAAGACGTTCGAAACAAAGCTCGATAACAGGTTTAATGAATTGCTCGCGCGTCTTCCACCACCACCACCGGCTGCACCTAACGCACCTCTACAACAACAACAACAACGATTACCTACACATCGTGAAACAGCCCTCCGCCGAGCGAGCCGTCTCCCTCTTGCACCTGGCCAAACTGTTGGTGCTGCTGTTGATACTTCTGTGGCTCCTGCTGCTGATGCGGAGGAGGATGATTTTGCCGGCGATTACGAGGATGAGGTTGATCAAAATCAGAACTACGTCCACCAGCACAGCAACCACCAGGTCGTCCACATGCAAATAATGGCAATGGTAGGGCTCACCCTCAGGTACGAGATCATGACCATCTCCCTAAACTAAAATTGAATATTCCACCATTTGAGGGTAGATATGTTCCTGATATATATCTTACTTGGGAGTTAGAAACTGAACAACGATTTACATGTTTACAATATCCCGAGGAGAGACGTGTTCCTGCTGCTGTTTGTGCATTCACTAGTTTTGCATGTGTTTGGTGGTCTGAGCATTGTAGATTATATCCTATTCCTGCTACTTGGGCTGCTTTGAAAACTGCTATGCGTACTCGTTGGGTTCCACCATATTATCAGCGTGAATTACTTCAAAAATTGCAGCGCTTAAGACAGGGAAAAAATTCTGTAGAAGAATATTATCAGGAATTACAAACTGGCATGATTAGATGTGGTATTGTTGAGGAGAATGAAGCTATGCTTAACCGTTTTATGGGTGGATTAAATAGAGAGATTCAGACAATTCTAGAGTATAAAGACTATACTAATATCACTCGTTTATTCCATCTTGCTTGTAAAGCTGAACGTGAAGTGCAGGATCGACAGGCATTGGCGCGGACTAACTTTTCTGCAGGTCGACCTTCATCATGGACACCACGTGCATCATCTACTTCCACACGTTCTGCTACACTGGCGCCTCCGTCGGCTGCCACCTCCAACCGTGATACAATAAAGCGGGCACAATCACCACTATCTGCCAAGAGCACACCTTCTGGGCCTGCAAAAAGCTCTTCTTCATCCATGGCATCAACAGGGCAAACACATGATATTATTTGTCGACATTGCAAGGGTGGAGGTCATTATGCGAGAGAATGCCCATCTAAGCGTGTGATGATTGTTACTGAGGATGGTGGGTATGAGTCCGCTAGTGACTATGATGAGGAGACTTTGGCTCTTATTACGTGTGACGAACACGGTGGAGACGATTCTGATCATGAGACGCAATACATGGCTCCTGAAGATGCTGACAGGTATGAATGTTTAGTTGCTCAACGTGTTTTGAGTGTGCAGGTTACACAAACTGAGCAAAATCAGAGGCATAATTTGTTCCATACAAAGGGAGTTGTGAAGAAACGTTATGTTCGCGTGATCATAGATGGAGGGAGTTGCAACAACTTGGCTAGCATAGAGATGGTGGAGAAGCTATCTCTCACCACAAGACCACATCGACATCCTTACTACATCCAATGGTTCAACAACAGTGGCAAGGTTAAGGTAACACGTACTGTTTGTGTGTATTTTAGTATCTCTACATATGCTAATTATGTTGATTGTGATGTGGTACCTATGCAAGCATGTTCCTTATTACTTGGTAGACCATGGCAATTTGATAAAAATTCTGTTCACCATGGTAGAAACAATCAGTATACTCTTGTTCATAAGAATAAAAATATTACTTTGCTTCCTATGACTCCTGATTCCATTTTGAAAGATGATATTAATAGAGCTAATAAAGCAAAACAGGAGAAAAATAAGAGTAAAAATCAGATTGTGGCAAAAGAATTTGAGCAACAAATGCAGCCTAATAATAATAAACAATCTAGTGTTGCTTCTGAAATTAAATTGAAAAATGCATGTTTAATTGCCACCAAATCTGATATTGATGATCTAGATTTTAGCAAATCTGTTTGCTATGTTTTTGTGTGCAAAGAGGCATTATTTTCATTCAAGGACGTGCCTTCCTCTTTGCCTCCTGCTGTCACTAACATTTTGCAAGAGTTCGCTGACGTCTTTCCACAAGACGTGCCACCGGGATTACCACCTATTCGAGGGATTAAGCATCAAATTGACTTAATTCCCGGTGCATCATTACCCAACCGTGCACCATACCGTACCAATCCAGAGGAGACGAAGGAGATTATGCGTCAAGTACAAGAACTGCTCGACAAAGGTTATATACGCGAATCCCTTAGTCCTTGTGCTGTTCCTATCATTTTAGTGCCAAAAAAGGATGGTACGTCGCGTATGTGCGTTGATTGTAGAGGCATTAATAACATTACTATTCGTTATCGTCATCCTATTCCTAGGCTAGATGATATGCTTGATGAATTGAGTGGCTCTACAATATTCTCCAAAATTGATTTGCGTAGTGGATACCATCAAATTCGTATGAAATTGGGAGATGAATGGAAAACAACATTTAAAACTAAGTTTGGATTATATGAGTGGTTAGTCATGCCTATTGGGTTAACTAATGCACCTAGTACTTTCATGAGGTTAATGAACGAAGTTTTACGTGCTTTCATTGGACGATTTGTGGTAGTTTACTTTGATGACATATTGATTTATAGCAAATCTTTGTAGGAACATTTGGAACATTTACGTGCTGTTTTTATTGCTCTACGTGATGCACGTTTGTTTGGTAACCTTAGAAAGTGCACCTTTTGCACCGACCGAGTATCTTTCTTGGCTATGTTATTACTCCACAGGGAATTGAAGTTGATAAAGCCAAGATTGAAGCTATTGAGAGTTGGCCGCAGCCCAAAACGGTCACACAAGTGAGGAGTTTCCTTGGCCTCGCTGGTTTCTATAGGCGTTTTGTGAGAGATTTCAACACCATTGCTGCACCTCTCAACGAGCTTACAAAGAAGGATGTGCCTTTTGTTTGGGGTACCGCACAGGAAGAAGCCTTCACGGTATTGAAAGATAAGTTGACACATGCTCCTTTACTCCAACTTTCTAATTTTAATAAGACTTTTGAGCTTGAATGTGATGCTAGTGGAATTGGATTAGAAGGTGTGTTATTACAAGATGGCAAACCTGTTGCATACTTTTCTGAAAAATTGAGTGGGCCTAGTCTGAACTATTCTACTTATGATAAAGAATTACTTATGGCCCAAGGAATTTGTTATACATTCTGATCATGAATCTTTGAAACACATTAAAAGTCAAGCAAAACTGAATCGAAGACATGCTAAATGGGTTGAATTCATTGAGACTTTCCCTTATGTCATTAAACACAAGAAGGGTAAAGAAAATGTTATTGCTGATGCATTGTCTCATCGTTATACTATGCTTTCACAACTTGAATTTAAAATATTTGGTTTGGAGACCATCAAAGATCAATATGTTCATGATGCTGAATTTAAAGATGTATTGCAGAATTGTAAGGAAGGGAGAACTTGGAACAAGTTCATTCTCAACGATGGCTTTGTGTTTCGTGCTAACAAGCTATGCATTCCAGCTAGCTCCGTTCGTCTTTTGTTGTTGAAGGAGGCACATGGAGGAGGATTAATGAGACACTTTGGCGTCAAGAAGACGGAGGATATACTTGCTACACATTTCTTTTGGCCAAAGATGAGACGGGATGTTGAGCATTTTGTTGCTCGCTGCACTACATGTGAAAGAGCTAAGTCACGACTAAATCCTCAAAGTTTATATATGCCTTTGCCTGTACCTAGTGTTCCTTGGGAGGATATATTTATGGACTTTGTTTTAGGTTTACCTCAAACAAAGAAGGGAAGGGATAGCATATTTGTTGTCGTGGATAGGTTCTCGAAAATGGCACACTTTATACCATGTCATAAAAGCGATGATGCTATTAATGTTGCTGATTTTCTTTTATGAAATTATTCGCTTACATGGTGTGCCAAATACTATTGTTTCAGATCATGATACTAAATTTCTTAGCCACTTTTGGAGATGTTTATGGGCTAAGTTGGGGACTAAGCTGCTTTTTAGTACTACTTGTCACCCCAAACTAATGGACAAACTGAAGTAGTCAATAGAACATTGTTTACTATGCTTAAGGCTGTTTTGAAGAATAACAAGAAAATGTGGGAAGAATGCTTGCCTCGTATTGAATTTGCTTATAATCGTTCATTGCATTCTACTACTAAGATGTGCCCTTTTGAAATTGTGTATGATTTCTTACCTCGTGCACCTATTGATTTGTTGCCTCTTCCATCTTCGGAGAAGGTTAATTTTGATGCTAAAGAACGTGCTGAATTGATTTTAAAAATGCATGAGTTAACTAAGGAAAACATTGAGCGTATGAATGCTAAATATAAACTTGCTGCAGATAAGGGTAGGAAACATGTTGTGTTTGCACCTGGAGATCTTGTTTGGTTACATTTGCGTAAGGATAGATTTCCTAATTTGCGCAAATCAAAGCTAATGCCACGTGCTGATGGCCCTTTTAAGGTATTAAAGAAAATAAATGATAATGCATATAAACTTGAGCTGCCTGTAGATTTTGGGGTTAGTCCCACTTTTAACATTGCAGATTTGAAGCCTTATTTGGGTGAGGACGATGAACTTTCGTCGAGGGCGACTTCATTTCAAGAAGGGGAGGATGATGAGGACATCAATACCATTGTTACACCCACAGCCCCTGCTGCCATACACACTGGACCGATTACTAGAGCTCGCGCACGCCAATTGAATTATCAGGTACTTTTGTTTCTTGGTAACGAGTCTAATGTTCATGAGAATATGATATTGCCTAAATTGGATACATTTGTTTTGCTTACAAATGAAGGGCCTAGCTTGGACAAGAAAGATGAACCTTCAAGCAAGTTCAAGCAGGGAGATGATGGCATGCGCAAGGGGAACAAGAACGGAGTTACAAGTGATGATTCCAGGACTCTAAAGCCACCATAATGAGTGCATGAAGCATGGGACGAAATATACAAGATGCCACTTAATAAATTTCATCCAGAGGCTATTTTAGGTGCTGCGTCACCTTATTATTGGGCCAGGCCCATGTATTTTCGAAGTACTTAAGTATAGGCTGTTTTTAGAGTCCGTGTGTGTGGGGAAACAAGAGTTAGGGTTGGTTTTGGACCCCTCCATCAAGGGCCACGAAATTCCCCCTCTCTTCCATATATACAGCCCTTAGGGCATCGTTTAGGCTTTGGATTTTGTTTAGATTAAAAGTTCGCCATAGCTGCAACTTCGCGTACTTCGTTTGTGTCCAACGACCAGACCAAGACGTCACAGAACCCTATCTTGATCAATAAAGATTTCATCTTATATTCGCAATATCCAAATTGCAATCTCAATTTCTTGCTTGTTCTTCGTTTGCTCGCAGGAAATAGACCCTCGTCGTCAGGTTGATCGTGCTCCGGCGTGGTCAATAACCCTCGGAAGTTGGTTTAGCGATTGCTAAGGCGCGACGTCTCGCACGTTCGTAGTCGGATCGTCAAGGTCGACTCCCACAGAAAACGATAGCCACATCTCATCGAAACATCGGGACACCTTTGCCTCTATCATATTTCATACACTATGATAAATTATGTAACGCATGTATGTGTAGACAAATCATTGGAATTTAGCTACCATATGTTTAATTGTAATTGTTGCGAAATCTGATGAATGTTCTTCCTGTGGACACTATTTGTTCAATTGAAGATTGTGGTAAATCTGCTTTTTGCGTGCCGATTCAAAATGGGATATTTTTGTTTATTTGTTTAATTGAATATTGGAGCGAATTTGCTTTTTGCGTGCCGATACAAAATGGGATATTTTTGTTTTAACCTGGCAATTGCTCCGCACACGGTTCAACTAGATGAGTGTCTGTGATCCACATCAGAAAGCATACGTCAATCGTAGAGGAACCGTCGGTGATACACAGCAGACCACAAACAATTTGCAGTGCTACTAGGTGTGCGTAGGGTCTTCGAAACCATTTCTGATATCGTGTTATCACACACGAGAACTGGGAGTAAACCGTGCCCAATACAAGATACAATCCCAGTCGTATTTTTTTCAGGAAACGTGTGGGATCCCAAACGAAAAGCACACATCAGTCTTGCGGCAACCGTCGGTGATACCCAACTAATCACAAACGGTCTGCAATACTTCTATGTGTACGAAGGGACTCCTTAACTGTTTGTGATAGAACATTATCGCAGATGGTAATTGTTCGCAAATGTGTGCGATAGAGTCTAGCATGGCAGACGGGTTACGCAGAAAACTAATGTGCGATGGGGCACAAATCGCACACAGTTCATATGTTCGCCCTTGTGCCTTACATACTGTTTACCAAACGGTTCGTTACGACAGACCGTATGGTTTCACTGCGTCACTAGAAATGCTTAATCATCGATACCACACGTGCAAAAGAATTTAGTGTGTGCTGCATCGCACATGATTACATTTTGGAAAGCCTCTGGATCACTGCTCCATATCCCTAACGGTTTCTGGGTCATGTGGGAAGGACACCCTATCAGACACACTCACTTGGCGACGGTTCCAAATGCCGTCGCGGAAAGGGGTTAGAACCCGTTTGTTTAGGACCGATGCGCACCAGTGTATATGCAAAGTAACACTGTTCGGGGCGTGCTTTGTACGGTTGAACCTGTATAAGTACTCATACTGCTTTCAGCTATGGTTGTTAAGTGCCCCTACTGGTTTCAGTTAAGGTTGTTTAGTACTCCTGCTACTTTTTTAGTCTGTCGTTTTTCTTCCGACCTATCTTCCTCCTACTGCCAAAACCAAACCAGCACCAGTGGGGCCGCCTGCTTCTGCCTCCCATGGTTGGTTGTGCCTCAGCGCATGCATCGCCACCCTACCATCTCCAAAATCATTAACGTCGACGTCCGAGGCCTCGCCGTCATCCTCCGCATGCTTTGGTGCGCTCGCCACGACGCCACCCTCTCGTGTTGTCAACATGGTCGACAAACAAGAGGAATCAGGAGAGGACTGTACATGGAGAGGATGACAGTAGGGGCCCACCATGTCCATGGTCATACGCAAGGAAGTTCCTCATTTTTTGTTATATAAACTCCATTGTATAGAAAAATAAAATGCTTCCTCGTAGTGGTTTCCTGACATCTGGGACTCACGACATTGTTAGCGTATATAGTCAATTGACAAGAGAACAACACAAGATCGGCTGACACCTTGGACATAGCTGCTCGAGCAGCATTTTTTTTGTTATTGTTGAGATGGAGCAGGGTTTAAACTGGGCTGAGGCCCGTCTAGCCCAGGCTTATATTTTACGTTCACCACATGACCAGCCCAGCTATTTTTTCTTTGTGAAAATGAGCCCAGTTTTTTTCTTCTGAAGAATACGCAATCCAGGCCTACTTATTTTTCTACGTCCTGATGGGCTGGAACTCTTTCAAGATGACTGCAAATCTTGAAATTAATATGAAATGGGATGTAAATATAAAAAACAGACGACAAATTGGCAACTGCTTTATAATTTCTAAATTTATTCACATTTTCATATTTCAATTTCACTGGGCTTTAACCTAATTTAAATATATCTTCAAAGTACTTTAAATCTGGCTCGACATTTAGGTATTAAAAATAGTTTGAACCCCACCAAAATATGTGAAATTTCGTTTAAATTTTTAACCATGGCCCTGGCCAACAAAAAAACGGACTGCAATAAATTGCATAAGTTGCAATGAGCTGTAAATTATTAAAAAATAGGAAATGGTCTGACTTGTGGGCCTATTAATTTGACGCATATGCAAGACTTTTTTACTTATTATATACGTCAACGAACGATTCTAGCAGAGGTAACTGTTGGATGTCCATCCAACGGTCGTCGTGCTTCTTTCGTCTCTGATCTTCTTGCTCCAGCCACCAAATCCAGCATTGGCGGGACCGCCTGCTCCCACCTCCCGTAGCCGGCTGTGCTGCTGCGTTGGCCTCACCGCCCCCAATTACTCCCACCGCTGGCCAAGACATCCCTTTACTCACCCACATCCCTCCAATGATGTGGTTTTGCCACCTCCGGGTCATTCCCTTCCCGGGTCTCGCCGTCGTCCATCACGCTGGTGTTCTCGGCATGGCGTGGTCAACGTTGTCAACAAACAACAACATCGGAAGTGGGCTGTACATGGAAAGGCTGACAGTTGGGACCCACATGGTCCATGGCCGCACGCAAGCAAGTACCTCCTTATTATGCCAAAAAGAATGAATCCTCCCAATGATAGCTGGGACCCACCAGCTATATCTTGGCACAGAAGGAAGTGCCTCCTTATTAAGTGAAAAATAACGAGTGCTCCCCATGACAGCTGGGGCCCACCAGATTTGGAGGCTGACTTGTGGCCCCACTAAGTTGACGTGTATGGAGGGCTTTGTCAACTTAGTGAACAAATGATTCTATCACCAGTGACCATTGGATTGTTAACATCCAATGGTCGTCCTGCTTCTTCAACCTCTGATTTTCTTGCTCCAGCCGTCCAAACCACCACGTGCTCCTGCCTCCCGTGGCCGGCTATGTTGCCGCGGAGGCCTCACCGTCCCTACTATTCCCACCGCTGGCCAGGTCATCCCTCTACTCACCCACACCCCATATTATTCTACGGCAACAGCAGCCTCACATCACAGCCGAACTAGTCAACCCTCATACTACCCTCCGCATGTTCCCAGGCTCCGTGTCGTTCCCCGCCTCACCATTGTCCATCACCTGGTGCTGTCCACACGGCGTGGTCAACGTGGTCAATGAACGACAGCCGTCAGAAGAGGACTATACGCGGTGAAGATGACAGATGGACCCACCAGCTACATCTTCACACGCAAGGAAGTGCCTCCTAACCTCCCTGACAGCTGGGACCCACCCGGTGGAACCGTACATAGAGTTGTCTATCTGGTCGCGAACGTGTACTTACATACTGGTCGATTGGTCTGTCTGTAGACTACAACAATGAACCGTGGCCGAGTAAGGAAGGGCACATATCATAGTAGCATGTCACGTAGTCCCGTCAATATTGTGTACACGTACGTACAGCCAGGGTGCAAGAAAGTAAATACGACCACGTACGTACATATGTACGGCCAGGGCTCGTGTACATGGAGAGGCAACGGAGGGCAGCGATGGTGTCCTGTTCATCAGCAGCCAACCGATTGGGTCGGAACGAAGAAACCGCGTCGTGTTCATCAGGAGGCAACGGAATGCGTCATGTTCATCAGGAGGCAACTGGCTTGGACAGAACAGCCAAAACGAGGCTTGGCGTACCGCAGAACGGAGGAAACGGCTTTCTGTTCGACCGCCTATGGTCGACGCGGGATCCTGTTCACCGGGAGGCAATTGGCTTGGACAGAACAGCCGAAACGAGGTCTGGCGTACCGCAAAATGAAGGAAACAGACTTCTCTTCGACCTTCTACGGTCGAAACGGGGTCCTGTTGATTGAGAGGGGTGTGGCGTACTGCAAAATGGAGGAAACGAACTTGGGGGGTCCTGTTCATTGGGAGGGGTGTGGCGAACCGCAAAACGGGACTCCATGGGCTATTGTTCATCCACCGTCTACTGCCTCGCTCTAGCCTCCATGGGCTACTGTTCATCCACCGTCGACCTCCAGCCTCCACCTGTGACTGTTCATCCATGGTGTCTCCCTCCTACCTCCACTAGCTACTGTTCATCTAGCCTCCACTAGCTATTGTTCAACCAGCCCTCGACCGGCTACTGTTCAACCAGCCCACCACGGGGTCCTGTTCATCCACCCCAACCGGCTCGATCGGGTCCTGTTCATCCAGCGGAAACGGACTCTAGCTACTACCACGAGGTCCTATTCATCCAACCCCCACCGAGAACTGTTCATCCAACCCCCAACAACGCTCGCTGTTCATCAAGAGGCAGCAAGTTCGGTCGACTTCAGTTAGCAGTAGTAGCGAAGGAATCGCTCGATCGGGTTTAGTTAACTGCCAGGGACCGATAGATCACTCGGGTTCATTAACGCGTAGCCACTGCAATCGCTCGGGTTCATTTAGAACCAACGCATCGCACCCACATGCGTACATTGATACGTCTCCAACGTATCTATAATTTTTTATTGTTCCATGCTATTATATTATCCATCTAGGATGTTTTATATGCATTTATATGGTATTTTATATGATTTTTGGGACTAACCTATTAACCTAGAGCCCAGTGCCAGTTTCTGTTGTTCCATGTTTTTGAGTTCTTCAGAAAAGGAATACCAAACGGAGTCCAATTGACGTGCCGACTAGGTTTTGGAAGTGTCCAAAAATGTTGAGAATTTAGGTAGAGCTCCGGAAAATGACGAAAGGATATATGGGCAAAGTTTGGAGACCAAGAATTGAGATAACAAAGGCATGGGATATTTGCAAGTGTGTTATGGTTAATTTCAAATAAATGGAATAATTTTTATTATAGCTCCCTAATAGTATTGAGAGGCTTTAATATGTTATAAAGAGAAATCACAAGTGAATTCCCTCGATTTAAATGGATCAAAGATCCATGGCATTTATTTAGTTGAGTTAAGAAAAGAAATGACATGATGGCATGATGACATGATGCAATGATGAATGCAAAGAACCAAACAAATCACACGACGAAACCCGGAAATCACGGAAGGCATCTGAAGCTCCGGTCTTGGGGCGTCACAGTAAGTCCATGCACATGCAACATAACAACCATGGTGGTTGAGATACTAGTTGTCAACACTCTATAAATAGCATGGCATTTAACTAGTATACGCATAACCCACTTTCATGCAAGAAAATGGATCCTGAAGGTCCAATTGCCAACAGAAGCATACACTTGCAATGGACTGAAGAAGAAGACTTGCGACTGGTAAGAGGTTGTTTTCACTATCTACAACGGTTGGTTTCTATAATTGTTTTTAACTACTACAATATGGTCAACATGCAGGTCTTTGCGTGGTTAAACAACTCAATTCAGGCCATCGATGAAAATTTAGAGGACTTGTGGAACCAAATCACCGACAATTTCAACGAAAATAGTCTTCATGAACGACAGAGGCAATTAATCCAATGCAAGCGACACTGGTATAAGCTGAATCATAGAATTGTCCTTTCTCATAGTATGTGGCGTAGGGTGAGAGATTTGTACATTAATGGTAGATCTAGCAATGAATTAGTGTCTAGAGCACTTGATCTGTACAAGTCAGAAACAAACAAGTCCTTCAAAGATCTGAACTCATGGAGTGTGCTAAGGAATGAGCCCCACTGGAACTGGATCAACTTCCCAGTGAGAAGATAATGATGCATAATTTGATATCATTCTAGGCGATTGTCGGTTCAAATAAGATTGAATCAGTAGTTTAGTTAATGGTACCTTCTTGTATTTATTTTGGATAAGTGTATTTCTAGTGACAAGTCATTTCAGAGGACATCAATGTTATATTCTATTTTTGACAAGTGATAAATGAGATAAGAAAAAACACCTATTCTTGTATCCACATGTCCGAATAAATTAGATCAACTGCATGAATCAAATCAAACGAATGAGAAATGTCACTTCACAAATCCTAGTCTGTAGTAAGTAGTAACAGCTCTAGTAGCTTCTAATGATATGAACATGAACAGATGATCTAAATTATGCAGTATATGTCATGAGAACTAAGTAGAAGCAGACAGGGAAAACTATATAATCTATGAATGATCAAATAATCAACTCTATGGTCAAGCAATCCAGTTTTTACCACCATACTGAAATATATAACAGATTAGGAGGGTCAAGTACTCACTCTGCAGCACTTTGACAGCGCCTCCTCCCTTCCTCCAGCAACTCGATCCTTGGACCTGAAAATCAAACAAGATGGAATAAAAATTGATGTTTAGGCCGAACACAGATCAAGAACCAGAACAATAGCAAGGGAAGCCTGTTCATGTGGCAGACGCAGATGCACAAATCAAGTTAGTAGCAGAAGAAACAACACCAAATCGACCTCGCTACGGAAGAGCTCCGGCAGTGACCTCGCCCTCCACATGCTTCTCGTCCTCCCTCCCACACCTGATAGCAGCCAGCAGTCACATCCTTGGAGGAGGAACGGTCAATCGAATCAACAAACCACACTTACTCACCTCTGGTAGAAGACGAATCCTGCTCCCCTATGCACACGGCTCGTCGAGAACCACCTGGAGGAAGTCCTTTACCTCCGGCGTGACCCCTCGCGACTCCTCCCCAACGTCGGCTGCGTGCTCGAGCAACGCCTAGACCCCCGCCTGAAGGACTCTCGCGGCTGCACCGCCGGCGAAGCAGCGCTGGGCAGCTTCAGGAAGAAGCCGCGCCATGGGAGCAGCGAAGGAAGGGGCGGCGCTGTGCTTCGGAATCGGCGCTGGCACGGAGCTGTCGCCGGCATGATTTGGGAATTACTGTGTGTGGTCAAGATACAGAGGAGAGGAGAGGATAGCGTGAGGAGGAGGGAGCTGAGCGTTATTTTAGTGGAGGGAGCTGAGCATGCGAGCGTTATTTTAGTTGTGTAGCATCCCACGTTGGAGAGACCAGGTGCCAGGCTAGGTGCTATGCCTGCGTTAAAGAAACTGAGGCACATCTGATTAGCACCTGCATATTGACAGACCATGTTTGTTTCCGACGCAAAGCGCGTCATTTTTCCTTAAGCACTTGGTGTAAGCATCCACCATTGTACAAGGGCTAATACCCCAATAACATCTGCTGACCACCATCTCTATCCGTGGACCGTGGAAGTAACTGATCCACAAGATTTAGATCATTTATGCACAAGCATGCGCTGGAAGATCTAGCCAGGCTCTACAAAATTTACCTCATCTAATCAGATCCTAATTAATTGACGCACACTCTCTAAACAGGTTTTGCCTTGCTTTATTAATAACAGTATCAATAAATCCTGAACATGCTGAGCGGCGTACGTTTTCTTTGCATGAATCTTGAGAACGGTTGCTGCCATGTAGGACGGCCACCACTGTTCGGGGTAACGGCAACTCTGCCCGAACTCCTCCCCACTTCTCCCGCCCCACTCCCCTGAGCAGTTTGGCACCCACCACGGCGAAACCACCACCGCATGCTCCCATTTCCCCTTCCTATTCAATTCTGATGCAGAGCATCCCAAGGTCATCTCCATGGACCTATCATCGTCTCACCAAGTGCCAATTAGACCTATGACTTGCACATGCAAGAGCTCTTGAAACTAAGGTGGCATCTCTCCCCTCACAATTCCTCTTTGAAACACATGAGACATGACTACTACCTCAAACGGAGACCTTTGCATTCTTAGGTACCAAGGAGTTATCCATGGAGAAGCTAAGGAGCAAGATCAATCGAAGGGAGAAGAGTAACGTGAAGATGGAGAAGAAAAAGGCCAAGTCTGCACTTGCCCGGACGATCCAGACCGTCGTTCCGATGATCCGGTCCTCGGCCCGGACGATCCGGACCCCGGCCTGGACGATCTGGATAAGTGGCACCCAAGACCATCAAGCCTCCCCGCTAAGCCGGATGATTCGGACTGACGCTCGAATCATATGGAACCACCCGAATGTCCCGACCATCTCCTGGTCATCTGGACCCCCCTCGACGGCTGCGACACATCTGGATGATCCGGACGGCCGCCTGGATCATCCAGACAACCACCTGCGTGTGCGTTTCCGAATCATCCGGGCAACCACCTACGTGTGCGTTTCCGGATCATCCGGACAACCACCTGCGTGTGCGTTTTGGGCTGAAGCCCATGTACCCTTTTGTCCCTCTAGCCTATATAAATGACTCCACCTCCACTTTTCTATGGTTAGCAATAGTTTAGCTCATTTGAGAGAGAGAACATTGCTCATCCACTTGACATATACTCCATTGGAGACCGAGGCCTCGGTGGAGAAGATCCCAAGTGGATTGAAGACCTCGTCTCCGGAACGGGAAGAACTACCGCCTCTTGTATTGTCCTTTGTTGCGTTTGAATCTTGTATCACTCTTTGTGTTCATGGATCTAGCACATGGGTGATTGTTCTCGTTAATTTGAGTGTTTCCCCTTGTGATTCCCCTCGTGTTTCCTCAACCTCAACGACAAAACAATCAAGCGGAGCATGAGGAGGAAGAAGCTCAAGATCCTCCTCCAAGGCAAGAGCGTCCTCATCATCACCATCTACCCCAACACAATGAAGAGCACCGCTACGGTAAGCTCACGTTCACCATGCCCAAGTTCTCCGAAACCAACGACCCCTAAGAGTACCTTTCATGGGCATTGAAGGTTGACAAGATCTTTCATTTGCACAACTATGAGGAAGAGAAGAAGATCGCCATGGCATCCCTTGAATTCCAAGACTACATCCTCATTTGGTGGGAGCAAGTCATCGAGCGTCATGCGGCAAGGGGTGAACCACCCATCACAACATGGAATCAAATGAAGGATGTCATGCGAGCGCACTTTGTGCCAACATATTACAACCGCGACCTCTTCAAGAAGTTACAACTCCTCAAGCAAGGCACAAAGACCGTTGAAGAGTATTACAAGCAAATGGAGATTGCCATGATTCGAGCTAATGTCACAGAAGATGACGAGCAAACTATGGCACGTTTCTTGAATGGACTCAATCATCCTATCAAGAAGACCACCGACTTCCAACCTTACTCAAACCTCATCGAGCTAGTGCATCAAGCTACCAAGGCAGAGCGACAAATGCAAGATGACTACAAGTATGCCAAGTTCTCTTCCAAGTCATACAGCTCCTCCAATCAAGCTTCAATGACCACAACGTCTCCTTCCGCGACAAAACCTTCTAAAAGCAACGGCGACAAGTCAAGCTACAAGAAAACTTCGACATCTTCAAGTCATCCTCCTACAACAAGAAACTTCAAGCCGAGAGCTTCATCATCATCTACTCTAACCGATGAGACCATCAAGACGAGTTCCATCAAATGCTTCACATGTGGAGGCCCATGCCATAAGACTTTTGAGTGCACCAACCGGCGCACCATGATCGCCCACGACAATGGTACCTTCGACTCCAGGAGTGAAGAGGAAATGGAAGCCCTTGAGCATGTGGCAATGCACTGGCAAGTGAATGAAGATGAAGATAACCAAGTCTTTTGTGACAATGATTCTGTCAGATTCGGGGCTCCGCAGACCCAAGAAAGATTCGAACTCTGGGGTGCGTGTGAAGAACTCTGATGAGGACATCAATACCATTGTTACACCCACAGGCCTTGCTGCTATACATACTGGACCAATTACTAGAGCTCGCGCACGCCAATTGAATTATCAGGTACTTTCGTTTCTTGGTAACGATTCTAATGTTCATGAGAATATGATGCTGCCTAAATTGGATACATTTGTTTTGCTTACAAATGAAGGGCCTAGCTTGGACAAGAAAGATGAACCTTGGAGCAAGTTCAAGCATGGAGATGATGGCATGCGCAAGGGGAACAAGAACGGAGTTACAAGTGATGATTCCAGGACTTTGAAGCCACCATAATGAGTGCATGAAACCTTCGATGAAATATACAAAGATGCCACTTCATAAATTTCATCCAGAGGCTATTCTAGGTGTCGCGCCACCTTATTTTTGGGCCAGGCCCATGTAATTTGGAAATACTTGATTATAGGTAGTTTTTAGAGTCCGTATGTGTGAGGAAACAAGAGTTAGAGTTGCCAATACAGCCCTTAGGGCATCGTTGAGACTTTGGGTTTTGTTTAGTTTAAAGTTCGCCATAGCTGCAACTTTGCGTACTTCGTTTGTATGCAAGAACCAGACAAAGGCGTCACAGAACCCCACCTTTGATCAATAAAGCTTTCCTCTTATATTGGCAATATCCAGATTGCAATCTTAGTTTCTTGATTGTTCTTCGTTTGCCTGCAGGAAACAGACCTTCGTGGTCAGGTTGATCGTGCTCCAGTGTGGTCAATAACCTCTCGGAGTTGGTTTAGTGACTGCTAAGGCGTGACATCCTCGCACGTTCGTAGTCGGATCGTCAAAGTCGACTTCCTCCAAAATGATAGCCACCATATCATCGAAAGATGGGACACCTTTGCCTCTATCAAACTCAATCTCCCCAGTCCGCCAACTCGTAGATCTCATGGCCTAGCTCGATGAACTGGAAAGGAATGGGACACGATAGTTTACTTCGGGCCACCTTGCGGTGTAATACCCTACTCCTGCTTTGTGGTGGATTAGCCTTGAAGTGGGCTGAGGATGAACTAGTACAGAGGAAGAACAACCTCAGGAGGTGTGTTCTTGGTGTGAGCTGGTGTGGGTGTTCGGATGGTTTGATCCCTCCGCCCCCTCTATGGTGGTGGCTAAGCTATATTTATAGTGGCATTGGTCCTCTTCCCTCAAAATGAAGGCGGGAAGGGATCCAACAACGACCAAGTTTGAAGGGAGACAAATAGTACATCTTATCCTAACAAAAGGTGGTCTTCGTCTACAAAGCTTTTGGCCGTGACGCCATGGTGGGCTCGACGGTGACCTTCGTCCTGCCGTCCTGGCGGTCTTGGTCTTGTAGCACGGAAATGGAAACCTTTGGTTGATTCCTTGGGCTCCACGTCTGCGCTTGCCTCTTTAGCACCAAAGAGGACTGCGCCTGCTGGCACCCGCCTGGCCTTGGTCGTCATGTCTTGCGTCACCTTAACCTCATGAGGTGGGCGTCTGCATAGGAATCTTCGCTCCTCAGGAGCCAGCCTAGGGAGGTCGCTCCCTCTAGAGGTCTTGGTGTCGTCCGCCTTGCGAGGTTTGGCCCCTCACGAGGGTCTTGTGTTGTTGATGCCGAAGATGGGCCGTACCAGGCCACTGATGGAGCCATGCCCTGGGTCGCAGGCAGACAAGTCTGGGTACCCCGGTTCCCAGAATGCCGACAATAGCCCCCGGGCCCAAGGTGTGCTCAGACTTGGCTTCGTGGCGAAGGCAAAGGGCCAGGGAGAAGCGTCGCGGGCCCCAACCACCCGCGGACCCAGTCGACGCGTGGCGCTTGATGGAACGTGGGCGTATCCGCTTTCCCACGTTGCCTCAGCAACCGTTCCACTTGACAATAGCTTGCTGCATGCAAAAAAGATCATCATTACTGGGGATCATGGAGGCTGGCGGTTGGCCTCCCTCCGGCTATAAATGGGGGGGGGAGCCCCCTGCCCATCTCCATCTTCTCGCTACTTGCTCCCTCTTCCTCCTTGCTACGTCTTGAGCTTGCGTTGGTTTTCCCCGAAGAGGAAGGGATGATGCAGCAGAGTAGCGTAAGTATTTCCCTCAGTTTTTGAGAACCAAGGTATCAATCCGGTAGGAGGCCACGCTCAAGTCCCTCGTACCTGCACAAAGTGATAGCTACTCGCAACCAACGCGATTAGGGGTTGTCAATCCCTTCACGGCCACTTACGAGAGTGAGATCTGATAGATATAATATTTTTGGTATTTTTGGTATAGAGATGCAAAGTAAAAAGTAAAAGCAAAGTAAAAAAGCAAAGCAAGATTAAAGTGATGGAGATTGATATGATGAGAATAGACCCCGGGGCCATATGTTTCACTAGTGGCTTCTCTCAAGAGCATAAGTATTCTACGGTGGGTGAACAAATTATTGTTGAGCAATTGACAGAATTGAGCATAGTTATGAGAATATCTAGGCATGATCATGTATATAGGCATCACATCCGTGACAAGTAGACCGAAACGATTCCGCATCTACTACTATTAGTCCACTCATCGACCGCTATCCAGCATGCATCTAGAGTATTAAGTTAAAAACAGAGTAACACCTTAAGCAAGATGACATGATGTAGAGAGATAAATTCATGCAATATGAAATAAACTCCATCTTGTTATCCTCAATGGCAACGATGCAATACGTGCCTTGCTGCCCCTTCTGTCACTGGGAAAGGACACCACAAGATCCAACCCAAAGCTAAGCACTTCTCCCATGGCAAGAACTACCAATCTAGTTGGCCAAACCAAATGGATAATTCGAAGAGACTTGCAAAGATAACCAATCATACATAAAAGAATTCAGAGAAGATTCAAATATTATTCATAGATAGACTTGATCATAAACCCACAATTCATTGGTCTCAACAAACACACCGCAAAAAGAAGAAGATTACATCGAATAGATCTCCACAAGAGAGGGGGAGAACTTTGTATTGAGATCCAAAAAGAGAGAAGAAGCCATCTAGCTACTAACTATGGACCCGAAGGTCTGAGGTAAAACTACTCACACTTCATCGGAGAGGCTATGATGATGTAGAAGCCCTCCGTGATGACGGCCCTCTTCTGGCGGAGCTCCGGAATAGGCCCCAAGATGGGATCTCGTGGATACAGAAAGTTGTGACGGTGGAATAAGGTTTTTGGCTCCTGTTCTGATCGTTTGGGGGTACGTATGTATATATAGGAGGAAGGCGTACGTTGGTGGAGCACCGAGGGGCCCACGAGGCAGGGGCGCGCCCTAGGGGGGGCGCCCCCACCCTCGTGACCTCCTCTTTGACTCCTTGGAGTAGGGTCCAAGTCTCCTGGATCACGTTCGGTGAGAAAATCACGTTCCCGAAGGTTTTATTCCGTTTGGACTCCGTTTGATATTCTCTTTCTCCGAAACATTGAAATAGGCAAAAAACAGCAATTCTGGGCTGGGCCTTCGGTTAATAGGTTAGTCCCAAAAATAATATAAAAGTGGAAAATAAAGCCCAATATAGTCCAAAACAGTAGATAATATAGCATGGAGCAATAAAAAATTATAGATACGTTGGAGAAGTATCACTCCTTGTCTCGCCGTCTCATCGTAGCACCCATGGCGCCGATGAGGAGGTTTTCCGCGGTGGAGAAAGGAAGGCCCCCAAGGAGGGGCCAGGCTTGCCACCGCCCAAGAGAGGCCGTGGGCGGCCCCAAAAGCATGCAGCGACTCCGACGGCGGCCCCACTCCTTCGACGGCCGGCGCTGCCTCCGGCAGCCGCGGCGGAGCTTATTCCCACTTTAGGGGCTACCAGGGACGAGGCGACCTTGGTGATGGGGGAGGCACACGGTGATCGTCCGACCACCACGACCGCACTCCCACTCAGCTGACGCGCCTCCAGAGTTCGTCGTGTGGTCAGAGAGGCCAGCGGGCATCTGGCTCCAGCTTCCGTGTTCCTTCACGAGCATGCTGTCGGCCGGAGGGCCTGGTGGCCTCTGGCTGCAGGCTGACGGTTGCCGCAGCCAGACCTCATGGGTCGATGTTGAAGTCACCACCGCTGATAATGTGTTCTTGAACCGCGGGTGGCAGTCATTTTCCCGCGCGCGACCTGCATGGGAGGTGCACCCTCCACTTCAGGTACGACGGCGTCGCGACCCTCTATGTCAGGGTCTTCGGAGAAGGCGCCTGGCGCCTGGGGTGCTGCCCGGAGAGCGACAGCGATGACGAGGACGACGGCGACGGCGTCGTCACTGGTGTCGAGCTTGCCCTTGGCGACGGCCGCGCCGCCTCCAGCAGCGGGGGCTCCTCTTTTGTGGAAAGAACGGGCGACGATGAGGTCGACGAGCCGCCACGCCGCCGGGCTCGGACCGGGAAGGGCGACGAGCTACATCGCCACACCGCCAGGCCCGAGGAAGACTCCGACTAAGCTCGGGCGCTGCTAGAGCCGGGCCTCAGGAGCCGCTGTAGTCGCGCGGCTTGCTTTTGCTTTTTTCTTTCCTCGTGCATCGGAAAAAGTAGAGGGCCCTGTTGGCGCGTGTAATGAACCATGGCGCTTGCGCCATTATGCTATGCTTAAATTTTTATTATCCTGTGATATCCGTGTCTCTTCTAGGTGCAGTTAGGGTAACTTAGCTCAATGTGCTCGTGGTAGACTCCCAGGTCGCAAGGGCATGCATTTCCAGGGGCATCTTCCAAGGGCTTCCTTCTTGAAGACTCAAGAGTCGCTGAGCCTCAAGAGGCGTCGTGTAGCTTCAGGGTTAGAAGGCCTCATGAGGCGTCTCGTCCTACCTCGCGCGAGCCCCTGAGCATGGGTTGGTTGTGGCTAGTACACCACGTCGCGATGCTCGGAGGCACATACTTAAGAGGGCGCGCATGCCCGTGAGCTCGTTCGAGAGCGTCTCGCGAGGATTAAGGGCACCAAAGTTGGGGTGGCAAGGTTTCAGCGGGATGTGGTCGTGGGCGAACCCAGGCGCACACACCGTACCTAGCCCCCGCGCGCGGGACGCGCGAGGAAGAGCGATGGGCAACTGCCGCTCTCCCTGAGACAAGGTTGGAAAGGCAAACAAAAAGAGAGAAATTTTCCAACCCTTGTGAACGAAAGATGCGAAAGCTCCAAATTTCATTCGAGAAGTTGCGAACCAGCTACAGAAAGCAAGCAAAAGAACAACCGCGTTCGGCACCTAGACTAGTCTTCTTGTCTTCCCACCAGCGCGGAGCATGGGGCCTCTGCTAGGACGTGGGTGGGAGCCCCGTGAGGCCCAGGGGCGGCACTCAGGAGACTTTGGGGCGTGTACAACCCCAACTTGAGAGTGTCACAAGCGCAGACCTTCACAGGCGTGAGGCCTTATTTATGGGTAGAACTTCCGGAGGTGCTGAATGTATTAGGTGTTCTGGATGGGGACCCCGTCCTGCGTCTCCAGGCGCGCGACACCAGGCATGGAGACATGGGCGATCCTGAATAGGCCCTCCCACATGGGTGAGAGCTTATGAAGCCCTTCCCTGGAGAGCACCCGCCTTAGGACGAGATCACCCACCTCGAGTGCCCTGGAGCAGACCGCGTCCGGCACCTAGACTAGTCTTTTTGTCTTCCCACCAGCGTGGAGCATGGGGCCTCCGCTAGGACATGGGTGGGAGCCCCCGTGAGGCCCAAGGGCGGCACTCAGGAGATTTCGGGGCGTGTACAACCCCAACTTGAGAGTGTCACAAGCAGAGACCTTCACAGGCGTGAGGCCTTCTTTATGGGTAGAACTTCCGGAGGTGCTGGATGTTTCAGGCGTTCTGGATGGGGACCCCGTCCTGCATCTCCAGGCGCGCGACGCCAGGAATGGAGACATGGGCGATCCTGAACAGGCCCTTCCACATGGGTGAGAGCTTATGAAGCCCTTCCCTGGAGAGCACCCGCCTCAGGACAAGATCACCCACCTCGAGCGCCCTGGAGCAGACGCTGCGATAGTGATACCACCGCAGCACCTGCTGATACCTCGTTGCTCGGAGCGAGGCTTGGCAGCGGCGTTCCTCCCCCAGGATGAGGTCCATCCCCCGCGAGGCGTCCTGGCGTGCCTCATCAAACGACAAGACCCGCGCAGGGCGATGCCTGACTTCGTGAGGGAGAGCCGCTTCGGCTCCATAGATGAGGAAGAACAGAGTCTCGCCCGTCAGCTTGGTCGCGGTGGTGCGGATGGACCACAACACGGACTGGAGCTCATCGAGCTAGCCCCTACTGCAGGCCTCGAGCTTCTTCTTGAAGGTCCTCGCCTTGAGGCTTCTCAGGACCTCTACGTTGGCGCGCTCAGCCTGGCCATTGCTCCGAGGGTGTGCACCGAAGCGTAGCATACCATCGTTCCAAGGTTAGCACACTATGTTTTGAAAAGGTTGCTGGTGAACTGCAAGCCATTGTCGGTGATGATGCCGTTAGGAACCCCGAAGCGGCTCATGAGGCCCTTTATGAACTTGACGGCCGAGCCGGCCGGGATGGTGCGGACGGCCTCCACCTCCGCCCACTTGGTGAACTTGTCTATGTCGATGTAGAGGTAGCGGTAGCCCCTGGGCGCTCGAGGGAACGGGCCCAGGATGTCCAGCCCCCAGACTGCGAATGGCCATGAGAGCGGGATGGCCTGGAGGCCCTGAGCGGCCTGGTGGATCTGCTTGGCATGGAACTGACAGGCATCATAGGATCTTACCAGCTCGGTGGCATCATTGAGCGCCGTGGGCCAGTAGAACCCGCTGTGGAACGCCTTGCCCACGACGGTGCGCGAGAGGAGTGATGCCTGCAGTCCCCGTCGTGTATGTCGGCCAGCAACTTGCATCCCTACTCCCTAGAGATGCATCGTAGAGAAACATCGTTTGGTCGCTTTCAGTAGAGCTCACCGTCCTGGATGCAGTATGCAGTAGCCTGGCGGGGCACACGCTCTGCGTCTTCCTCCTTCTCCGGCAAGGTGCCCTGGAGCAGGTACGCCTTGAACTCCTTGGTCCAGCACCCCTCATGAGGCTCGAGCGCAAGGAGCAGGCGGGCTCCCGAGGTCGGGCCGCAAGCTGGGGCGCATGAGACGGGTGCCGGGGGAAGCTCCTCTTGAAGCGATGCTGGTTCCGCGGCGGGAGGAGCTGCCGACGGCTTGAAAAGCCGCTCCTCAAAGACGCTAGGCTCCCGAGGTAGACACCGGGACACCCTCTTGGCGATGTCGTCTACCTCCTTGTTCGTGCCACGCGACACGTGCTGCAATTCCAAGCCCAAGAATCGTTTCTCAATTTTGTGTACCTCCTCGAGGTGCCTCCATGTGCTCGTCCTTTGGCTTGTACACCTTGTTGAAGAAGTTGACGAGGAGCTGGGAGTCACCCCTGATGGTGAGGCGCCTCACCCCCAAAGCCGCCGCAGCCTTGAGGCCGGCTATCAGGCCTTCGTATTTCACGATGTTGTTGGAGACCTTCTCGCCATGCTGGAAGCGGAGCTGCACGGCGTAGTAGAGCTTGTCCAGGGTGGGTGAGATGAGCACGGCTCCAGCCCCCGCGCCCTGACGCGCGAATGCACCGTCGAAGTACATGACCCAACCATCCGGTGCTTCATTTTCGGGCATGAGGGAACATTCCTCACCCACTTCTCGGTCGGGGTCATCAGTCCATTCTGCCACAAAATCAGCGAGGGCCGCAACCTTGATGATCCTGGTGGTGCTGAACTCCAGCTGGAATGTTTGCAGTTTCAATGTTCCATTCGACGACCCTTCCCGTGGCGTTAGGGCTCTGGAGCACCCTCTCCAAGGGGTAAGCTGAGGCAACCTTGATGGGGTGGCCTTGGAAGTAGTGACACAGCTTTCGGGAGGTGACGAGGAGTGCGAGCAAAAGCTTTTGCGGCATGGGATAGCATGCCCGCGCATCGCGCATCACCATGCTGATGAAGTACATTGGGTGTTTGACGAGGGTGGAGGCGTCGACGGGGTCCTATACCTCCTGAGACTGGGGGACCTCAGGAGCTTGGGCATCTGTTCAGGGCAGCCGTGGCCTCGGGGGTGCCATCCTCAGGAGCCCCGCTGATCGGTGTGGTGGCCGAGGCCTCAGGAGCGCCGTCCTAAGGCCGCGCCATCTTGACCGAGTGCGAGGTGCTGCTCCGTGAGCCCTTGGCCAGATGCTTCTCCCGGACCGCCACCAGTGCCGCGCTCACAGAGTAAGGCGTGGCGGCCAGGTAGAGCACCAAAGGTTCAAGGGGGCGTGGTGCTACCATCATCGGTGGGCTGGTGAGGTAACTCTTGAGATCTTGGAAGGCCACGTCAGCCTCCGGAGTCCACTCGAACGGGCTCTTCTTTTTCATCGACTTGAAGAAGGGGAGGGCACGCTCTCCTTTGTTGGAGATGAAACACCCGAGCAAGGTTACGCAATCCGCCAGCTTCTACATCTCCTTGAGGGTTTGCGGCGGGCTCATCCTCTCTATGGCCTTGACCTTCTCCAGGTTGGCCTCGATCCCTCTGTGCGACACCAGGAAACCCATCAGCTTGCCAGACAGGACGCCAAACACACATTTTTCCGAGTTGAGTCACAGGTTCACTTTGTGCAGGCTAGCGAACATCTCCTCTAGATCTTCGATAAGGGTTCTTGCTTCTCGAGATTTCACCACTATGTCGTCGACGTATGCCTCAGCGTTCCTCCCGAGCTGCTGAGCGAAGGCGATGTGCATCAGTCGTTGGAAGGTTTCTCCTGCATTGCGCAGCCCAAACGACATGCAGGTGTAGTAGTACACCCCGCACGGGGTCAGAAAAGCCGTCTTCCCAACATCCTGCACCGCCATCTTGATTTGGTGATAGCCCGAGAAGGCATACATGAAGCACAGTAAATCGCACTCGGCGGTGGATTCGATGATCTGGTTGATGCGCGGGAGAGGGAAATGGTCTTGAGGACATGCCTTGTTGAGGTTGGTGAAATCGAAGCATATGCGCTCCTTCCCGCCCTTCTTGGGGACGATAACTGGGTTTGCGAGCCAATCTGGGTGCCGCACTTCTCGAATGACGCCGGCCTCCTGCAGCTTGCGTGTCTCCTGGACAATGAACGACTGCTTCTCTGGGGCTTGCCGCCACGCCTTCTGCTTTACTGGTGCATTGGGGCACACCATCAGTGGTGCTTGATTACCCCATGCAGGACCCCGACCAGGTCTGCCGCTTCCCACGCAAACACGTCCTTGTTCGCATGGAGGAAGCTGACCAGCGCCTCTTCCTGGTCTGGAGGGATGCCGACGCCTATGGTGAAGGTAGAGCCCAATCCTCCGACTTCATCAACCGACACCTCCTTCGTTTCGGCCCGATCTTGAGAGAACAACTGCTTCTTCTTTGCCGGTGCAGCTCCCGGGCCCTCCAAAGCCCCCTCCCCGCTTGGCTGCTTGGCCGTCGCGGCCCTCAAGGCGAGCTTGAGGGCCGAGAGCGCATCCTTGGTATCCCCCGCCGCGGTGAGGATGCCGCTGCTTCCTGACATCTTCATAAGGTTGTAGCCAGGATGGGTTGCCGTCATGAACTTGGCCAGGGCCGGGTACCCAAGAATGGCGTTGTACGGGAGGCCGATGCGGGCGATGTCGAAGTCGATGAGCTCGGTGCGGTAGTTGTCGCATGTGCCAAAGGTGATGGGGAGGCGGATCTGCCCTAGAGGGTACGTGGAGCCATCAACGACCCCGGAGAAAGGCTTGGTCGGGCGGAGCCGGCCGTGGGGCACATGAAGCAGGCCGAATGCTTCGACAGAGAGGATGTTGAGGCCGGTGCCGCCGTCGCTGAGGGTCCTGGTGACCACCATATTGCAGATGGTGGGGGTGCAGAGCATAGGCAGTGCGCCGGCACCGATCATGGTCTCGGGGTGGTCTCTTGAGTCGAAGGTGAGGTCGGCTTTAGGCGCCACCCAGGCCGGGGGGGGGGGGGGGGGGCTCCCTGCTGCGCGTGGGCGACACCCACTTGGTGGAAGAACTGCTTGACATCACGGTCCAAAGCCGGCGCCTGCGACCCACCGAGGATGGCCGCGGCAGCGTGAAGCACGCGATGAAGAGGCCGCAAAGCTCTTCCTAGGAGGCCATTGAGGATTCCGGCAAGCGGAGGAGCCAGGCCCGCGGCTCACCCGCAAGGGCCATAGGGAGCCAATTCGCCATGGCCTTATCATCGCCGCCGGCCGCCCAGACAGCCTCCGCATACGCCTGGAGGAACCCCGTCGGATCCGCCACACCGTCGTATCAAGGCGGTAACTCTAGCCTAAACTTCGGCGGCCATCGCACCTACCACAAGGTGGGGGAGAAATCCCAGTGGCCCGCAGCACTCCCAAATGCGCCCGGCGGCCCGGCCAGTGGAGCGTCGCCCGCCATGGGAACCGAACAACGAGGGCGAGGTGAAGGAAATATGCCCTAGAGGCAATAATAAAGTTATTATTTATTTCCTTATATCATGATAAATGTTTATTCTTCATGCTAGAATTGTATTAACCGGAAACATAATACATGTGTGAATACATAGACAAACAGAGTGTCACTAGTATGCCTCTACTTGACTAGCTCGTTGATCAAAGATGGTTATGTTTCCTGACCATAGACATGAGTTGTCATTTGATTAACGGGATCACATCATTAGGAGAATGATGTGATTGACTTGACCCATTCCATTAGCATAGCACTTGATCGTTTAGTTTGTTGCTATTGCTTTCTTCATGACTTATACATGTTCCTATGACTATGAGATTATGCAACTCCCGTTTACCGGAGGAACACTTTGTGTGCCACCAAACGTCACAATGTAACTGGGTGATTATAAAGGTGCTCTATAGGTGTCTCCGAAGGTACATGTTGGGTTGGCGTATTTCGAGATTAGGATTTATCACTCTGATTGTCGGAGAGGTATCTCTGGGCCCTCTCTGTAATACACATCACTTAAGCCTTGCAAGCATTGCAACTAATGAGTTAGTTGCAGGATGATGTATTACTGAACGAGTAAAGAGACTTGCCGGTAACGAGATTGAACTAGGTATTGAGATACCGACGATCGAATCTCGGGCAAGTAACATACCGATGACAAAGGGAACAACATATGTTGTTATGCGGTCTGACCGATAAAGATCTTCGTATAATATGTGGGAGCCAATATGAGCATCCAGGTTCCGTTATTGGTTATTGACTGGAGACATGTCTCGGTCATGTCTACATTGTTCTCGAACCCGTAGGGTCCGCACGCTTAAGGTTTCGATGACAGTTATATTATGAGTTTTGATGTACCGAAGTTGTTCGGAGTCCCGGATATGATCACGGACATGACGAGGAGTCTCGAAATGGTCGAGACATAAAGATCAATATATTGGACGGCTATATTCGGACACTGGAAGTGTTTCGGGTGATTTCGGAGAAAACCGGAGTGCCGGAAGGGTTACCGGAACCCCCCGGGGAAGTATTGGGCCTTAATGGGCCTGAGGGGAGAGAGAGGGCAGCAGCCCAGGAGGTGGCACGCCCTCTCCCATGGGGAGTCCGAATGGGACTAGGGGAGGGGGGCGCGACCCCTCTTTCCCTCTCCCTCTCCCTCTCTTTCCTTCCCCCTTCCCTCTTCCTAGTTGGACTAGGAAAGGGGAGTCCTACTCCTACTAGGAGGAGGACTCCCCCCTCCTTGGCGCGCCTCAAGGGCCGGCCGGCCTCCCCCCTTGGTCCTTTATATACAGGGGCAAGGGGGCACCTCTAGACACACAAGTTGATCTTCGTGATCGTTCTCTTAGCCGTGTGCGGTGCCCCCTCCACCATAGTCCTCGATAATATTGTAGCGGTGCTTAGTCGAAGCCCTGCGACGGTAGAACATCAAGATCGTCACCACGGCGTCGTGCTGACGGAACTCTTCCCCGACACTTTGCTGTATTGGAGTCCGGGGATCGTCATCGAGCTGAACGTGTGCTAGAACTCGGAGGTGCCGTAGTTTCGGTGCTTGATCGGTCGGGCCGTGAAGACGTACGACTACATCAACCGCGTTGTGCTAACGCTTTCGCTTCCGGTCTACGAGCGTACGTAGACAACACTCTCCCCTCTTGTTGCTATGCATCACCATGATCTTGCGTGTGCGTAGGAAAATTTTGAAATTACTACGTTCCCCAACAGTGGCATCCGAGCCTAGGTTTTATGCGTTGATGTTGTGCACGAGTAGAACACAAGTGAGTTGTGGGCGATATAAGTCATACTGCTTACCAGCATGTCATACTTTGGTTCGGCGGTATTGTTGGATGAAGCAGCCCGGACCGACATTACGCGTACGCTTACGCGAGACTGGTTATACCGACGTGCTTTGCGCACAGGTGGCTGGCGGGTGTCAGTTTCTCCAACTTTAGTTGAACCAAGTGTGGCTACGCCCGGTCCTTGCGAAGGTTAAAACAGCACCAACTTGACAAACTATCGTTGTGGTTTTGATGCATAGGTAAGAATGGTTCTTGCTAAAGCCCGTAGCAGCCACGTAAAACTTGCAACAACAAAGTAGAGGAATTCTAACTTGTTTTTGTAGGGCATGTTGTGATGTGATATGGTCAAGACGTGATGAGATTTAAGTTGTTGCACGAGATGATCATGTTTTGTTGAAGTTATCGGCAACTGGCAAAAGCCTTATGGTTGTCTCTCTATTGCATAAGATGCAAGCGCCAAATAATTGTTTTACTTTATCTCTATGCGATAGCAATAGTTGCAAGAGAAATAGTTGGCGAGACAACCATGTTACGACACATGGATATAGGTCAAGACGATGGAGATCATGGTGTCATGCCGGTGACAATAGAGATCATGACGGTACTTTGGAGATGGAGATCAAAGGCGCAAGATGATCATGGCCACATCATGTCACATATTTTTATTGCATGTGATGTTTATCATTTATACATCTTATTTTGCTTAGTTCGACGGTAGCTTTATAAGATGATCTCTCACTAAATTATCAAGGTATAAGTGTTCTCCCTGAGTATGCACCATTGCGAAAGTTCTTCGTGCTGAGACACCACGTGATGATCGGGTGTGATAGGCTCTACGTTCAAATACAATAGGTGCAAAACAGTTGCACACGCGGAATACTCAGGTTAAACTTGACGAGCATAGCATATAACAGATATGGCCTCGGAACACGGAGACCGAAAGGTCGAGCGTGAATCATATAGTAGATATGATCAACATAGTGATGTTCACCATTGAAACTACTCCATCTCACGTGATGATCGGACATGGTTTAGTTGATTTGGATCACTAGATCACTTAGAGGATTAGAGGGATGTCTATCTAAGTGGGAGTTCTTAAGTAATATGATTAATTGAACTTTAATTTATCATGAACTTAGTCATGGTAGTATTAGCATATCTATGTTGTAGATCAATAGCTCGCGTTTAGCTCCCCTGTTTATTTTTGATATGTTCCTAGAGAAAACTAAGTTGAAAGATGTTAGTAGCAATGATGTGGATTGGATCCGTGATCCAAGGATTATCCTCATTGCTGCACAGAAGAATTATGTCCTTGATGCACCGCTAGGTGACAAACCTATTGCAGGAACAGATGCACATGTTATGAACATTTGGCTAGCTCAATATGATGACTACTTGATAGTTTAGTGCACCATGCTTAAACGGCTTAGAATTGGGACTTCAAAGACGTTTTGAACGTCATGGACCATATGAGATGTTCCAGGAGTTGAAGTTAATATTTCAAGCAAATACCCGAGTTGAGAGATATGAAGTCTCCAACAAGTTCTATAGCTAAAAGATGGAGGAGAATAGCTCAAGCAGTGGGCATGTGCTCAGATTGTCTGGGTACTACAATCGCTTGAATCAAGTGGGAGTTAATCTTCCAGATAAAATAGTGATTGACAGAATTCTCTAGTCAACATCACCAAGTTAGTAGAACTTCGTGATGAACTATGATATGCAAGGGATAACGGAAACGATTCCCAAGCTCTTCGTAATGCTGAAATCGACGAAGGTAGAAATCAAGAAAAATATCAAGTGTTGATGGTAGACAAGACCACTAGTTTCAAGAAAAGGGCAAAGGGAAGAAGGGGAACTTCAAGAAGAACAGCAAGCAAGTTGCTGCTTAAGTGAAGAAGCCCAAGTCTGGTCCTAAGCCTGAGACTAAGTGCTTCTACTGCAAAGGGACTGGTCACTGGAAGCGGAACTACCCCAAGTATTTGGCGGATAAGAAGGATGGCAAAGTGAACAAAGGTATATTTGATATACAGATTATTGATGTGTATTTTACTAGAGTTCGTAGCAACCCCTCGGTATTTGATACTAGTTCAGTTGCTAAGAGTAGTAACTCGAAACGGGAGTTGTAGAATGAACATAGACTAGTTAAGGGTGAAGTGACGATGTGTGTTGGAAGTGGTTCCAAGATTGATATGATCATCATCGCACACTCCCTATACTTTTGGGATTAGTGTTGAACCTAAATAAGTGTTATTTGGTGTTTGCGTTGAGCATGAATATGATTTGATCATGTTTATTGCAATACGGTTATTCATTTAAGTAAGAGAATAAATTGTTGTTCTGTTTACATGAATAAAAACCTTATATGGTTACACACCCAATGAAAATGGTTCGTTGGATCTCGATCATAGTGATACACATATTCATAATATTGAAACCAAAAGATGCAAAGTTAATAATGATGGTGCAATTTATTTGTGGCACTGTCGTTTAGGTCATATTGGTGCAGAGCGCATTAAGAAAATCCATGCTGATGGGCTTTTGGAATCACTTGATTATGAATCAGTTGATGCTTGCGAACCATGCCTCATGGGCAAGATGACTAAGACTCCGTTCTCAAGAACAATGGAGCGAGCAACAGATTTGTTGGAAATCATACATACTGATGTATGTGGTCCGATGAATATTAAGGCTTGTGGTAGGTATCATTATTTTCTGATCTTCACAGATGATTTGAGAAGATATGAGTATATCTACTTGATGAAACACAAGTCTGAAACATTTGAAAAGTTCAAAGAATTTCAGAGTGAAGTGGAGAATCATCGTAACAAAAATAGAAGTTTCTACGAAATGATCGCAGAAGTAAAACATTTGAGTTACGAGTTTGGCCTTCAGTTAAAAACAATGTGAAATAGTTTCACTACTCACGCCACCTGGAACACCACAGCATAATGGTGTGTCCGAACGTCATAACCGTACTTTATTAGATATGGTGCGATCTATGATGTCTCTTACCGATCTACCACTATCGTTTTGGGGTTATGCATTAGAGACAGCTGCATTCACGTTAAATAAGGCACCATCTAAATCCATTGAGATGACACCGTATGAACTATAGTTTGGCAAGAAACCTAAGCTGTCGTTTCTTAAAGTTTGAGGTTGCAATGCTTATGTGAAAAAGTTTCAGCCTGATAAGCTCTAACCCAAATCGGAGAAGTGCGTCTTCATAGGATACCCAAAAGAAAATGTTGGGTACACCTTCTATCACAGATCCGAAGGCAATATATTCGTTGCTTTGAATGGATCCTTTCTAGAAAAGGAGTTTCTCTCGAAAGAAGTGAGTGGGAGGAAAGTAGAACTTGATGAGGTAACTGTACCTGCTCCCTTATTGGAAAGTAGTTCATCACAGAAATCTGTTCCTGTGACTACTACACCAATTAATGAGGAAGCTAATGATGATGATCATGTAACTTTAGATCAAGTTACTACCGAACGTCGAAGGTAAACCAGAGTGATATCCGCACCAGAGTGCTACGGTAATCCTGTTCTAGAGGTCATGTTACTTGACCATGACGAGCCTACGAACTATGAGGAAGCGATGATGAGCCCAGATTCCGCGAAATGGCTTGAGGCCACGAAATCTGAGATGAGATCCATGTATGAGAACAAAGTATGGACTTTGATTGACTTGCCCATTGATCGGTGAGCCATTGAGATTAAATGGATCTTCAAGAGGAAGACGGACGCTGATAGTAGTGTTACTATCTACAAAGCTAGAATTGTCACGAAAAAGGTTTTCGACAAGTTCAAGGTGTTGACTATGATGAGAGTTTCTCACTTGTATCTATGCTTAAGTCTGTCCGAATCATGTTAGCAATTGCCGCATTTTATGAAATCTGGCAAATGGATAAACAAAACTGCATTCCTTAATGGATTTATTAAAGAAGAGTTGTATATGATGCAACCAGAAGGTTTTGTCAATCCTAAAGGTACTAACAATATATGCAAGCTCCAGCGATCCATCTATGGACTGGTGCAAGCATCTTGGAGTTGGAATATACGCTTTGATAAGTTGATCAAAGCATATAGTTTTATACAGACTTGCGGTGAAACCTGTATTTACAAGAAAGTGAGTGGGAGCACTACAACATTTCTGATAAGTATATGTATGACATATTGATGATCGGAGATGATGTAGAATTATTCTGCAAAGCACAAAGGAATGTTTGAAAGGAGTTTTTTTCAAAGAAAGACCTCGGTGAAGCTGCTTACATATTGAGCATCAGGATCTACAGAGATAGATCAAGACGCTTGATAAGTTTTTCAATAAGTACATACCTTGACAAGATTTTGAAATAGTTCAAAATGAAACAGTCAAAGAAGGAGTTCTTGCCTGTGTTACAAGGTGTGAAGTTGTGTAAGACTCAAAACCCGACCACGGCAGAAGATAGAGAGAAAATGAAAGTCATTCCCTATGCCTCAGCCATAGGTTCTATAAAGTATGCCATGCCGTGTACCAGACCTATTGTATACCCTGCCCTGAGTTTGGCAAAGGAGTACAATAGTGATCTAGGAGTAGATCACTTGACATTGGTCAAAATTATCCTTAGTGGAATAAGGATATGTTTCTCGATTATGGAAGTGACAAAAGGTTCGTTGTAAAGGGTTACGTCGATGCAAATTTTGACACTGATCCAGATGACTCTAAATCTCAATTTGGATACATATTGAAAGTGGGAGCAATTAGCTAGAGTAGCTCTGTGCAAAGTATTGTTGACATAGGAATTTGCAAAATACTTACAGATCTGAATGTGGCAGAACCGTTGACTAAAATTCTCTCACAAGCAAAACATGATCACACCTCAGTACTCTTTGGGTATTAGTCACATAGCGATGTGAACTACATTATTGACTCTAGTAAACCCTTTGGGTGTTGGTCACATGTTGATGTGAACTATGGGTGTTAATCACATGGTGATGTGAACTATTGATGTTAAATCACATGGCGATGTGAACTAGATTATTGACTCTAGTGCAAGTGGGAGACTAAAGGAAATATGCCCTAGAGGCAATAATAAAGTTATTATTTATTTCCTTATATCATGATAAATGTTTATTATTCATGCTAGAATTGTATTAACCGGAAACATAATACATGTGTGAATACATAGACAAACAGAGTGTCACTAGTATGCCTCTACTTGACTAGCTCGTTGATCAAAGATGGTTATGTTTCCTAACCATAGACATGAGTTGTCATTTGATTAACAGGATCACATCATTAGGAGAATGATGTGATTGACTTGACCCATTCCATTAGCATATCACTTGATCGTTTAGTTTGTTGCTATTGCTTTCTTCATGACTTATACATGTTCCTATGACTATGAGATTATGCAACTCCCGTTTACCGGAGGAACACTTTGTGTGCCACCAAACGTCACAATGTAACTAGGTGATTATAAAGGTGCTCTACAGGTGTCTCCGAAGGTACTTGTTGGGTTGGCATATTTCGAGATTAGGATTTGTCACTCCGATTGTCGGAGAGGTATCTCTGGGCCCTCTTGGTAATGCACATCACTTAATCCTTGCAAGCATTGCAACTAATGAGTTAGTTGCAAGATGATGTATTACTGAACGAGTAAAGAGACTTACCGGTAACGAGATTGAACTAGGTATTGAGATACCGACGATCGAATCTCGGGCAAGTAACATACCGATGACAAAGGGAACAATGTATGTTGTTATGCGGTCTGACCGATAAAGATCTTCGTAGAATATGTGGGAGCCAATATGAGCATCCAGGTGCCGCTATAGGTTATTGACCGGAGACATGTCTCGGTCATGTCTACATTGTTCTCGAACCCGTAGGGTCCGCATGCTTAAGGTTTCGATGACAGTTATATTATGAGTTTATGAGTTTTGATGTACCGAAGTTGTTCGGAGTCCCGAATATGATCACGGACATGACGAGGAGTCTCAAAATGGTCGAGACATAAAGATCGATATATTGGACGGCTATATTCGGACACGAGAAGTGTTTCGGGTGATTTCGGAGAAAACCGGAGTGCCGGAAGGGTTACCGGAACCCCCCGGGGAAGTATTGGGCCTTAATGGGCCTGAGGGGAGAGAGAGGGCAGCAGCCCAGGAGGTGGCGCCCCCCTCCCATGGGGAGTCCGAATTGGACTAGGGGAGGGGGGCGCGGCCCCTCTTTCCCTCTCCCTCTCCCTCTCTTTCCTTCCCCCTTCCCTCTTCCTAGTTGGACTAGGAAAGGGGAGTCCTACTCCTACTAGGAGGAGGACTCCCCCCTCCTTGGCACGCCTCAAGGGCCGGCCGGCCTCCCCCCTTGCTCCTTTATATACAGGGGCAAGGGGGCACCTCTAGACACACAAGTTGATCTTCGCGATCGTTCTCTTAGCCATGTGCGGTGCCCCCCTCCACCATAATCCTCGATAATATTGTGGCGGTGCTTAGGCGAAGCCCTGCGATGGTAGAACATCAAGATCGTCACCACCCATCGTGCTGACGTAACTCTTCCCCGACACTTTGCTGGATCGAAGTCCGGGGATCGTCATTGAGCTGAACGTGTGCTAGAACTCAGAGGTGCCGTAGTTTCGGTGCTTGATCGGTCGGGCCGTGAAGACGTACGACTACATAAACTGCGTTGTGCTAACGCTTCCACTTCCGGTCTACGAGGGTACATAGACAACACTCTCCCCTCTCGTTGCTATGCATCACCATGATCTTGCGTGTGCGTAGGAAAATTTTGAAATTACTACGTTCCCCAACATGAGGCACAACAAGCGAGGAGGTGAATCTTTGACGCACCCCTACCTGGCGCGCCAAATGTCATTCGGGGCTCCGCAGACCCAAGAAAGATTCGAACTCTGGGGTGCATGTGAAGAACTCAATCTCCCCAGTCTGCCAACTCTTCGATCTCATGGCCTAGCTCGATGAACTAGAAAGTAATGGGACACGACAGTTTACCCAGGTTCAGGCCACCTTGCGGTGTAATACCCTACTCTTGCTTTGTGGTGGATTAGCCTCGAAGTGGGCTGAGGATGAGCTAGTACAGAGGAAGAACAGCCTCACGAGGTGTGTGCTTGGTGTGAGCTAGTGTGAGGGTTCGGACGGTCTGATCCCTCCGTCCCCCTCTATGGTGGTGGCTGAGCTATATTTATAGTGGCCTTGGTCCTCTTCCCTCAAAATGAAGGCGGGAAGGGATCCCACAACGACGAAGTTTGAAGGGAGACAAACATTACATCTTATCCTGACAAAAGGTGGTCTTCGCCAGCAAAGCTTCTGGCCGTGACACCGTGGTGGGCTCGGCTATGACCTCCGTCTTGCTGTCCTGATGGTCTTGGTCTTGTAGCACGGAAATGGAAATATTTGGCTGATTCCTCGGGACTCCGCGCCCGTGCTTGCCTCTTTAGCACCAAAGAGGAAACCTATTGTACTGCGCCCGCTGGCGCCCGCCTGGGCTTGGTCGTCATGGCTTGCGTCACCTTAACCTCACGAGGTGGGTGTCTGAGGAGCCAGCCTAGGAAGGCCGCTCCCTCTGGAGGTCTTAGCGTCGTCCACCTCGCGAGGCTTGGCCCCTCGTGAGGGTCTTGTGTTGTTGATGCCGAAGATGGGCCGTACCAGGCCGCTGATGGAGCCACGCCATGGGCCGTTGGTAGGCAAATCTGGGTACTCTGGTTACCAGAACGCCGATAGATTCGAGCCCCGCTCTCATTGTCTCCAAGGTCTTGACACGTCAACATGACCAAGATGAACACCAACGATGTCATATCTTCCACACCAAGGCGGGCATCAACGGGCGTTCCGTGAAGGTCATCATCGACGGAGGAAGTTGCCACAGTTTGGCAAGTGAAGAGTTATGTTCCAAGCTACAATTGGTCAAGATGAAGCATTCTCGTCCCTACAAGGTCCAATAGCTTAGAGAATCCGACACCATCCATGTGGAGCACATCGTTCAAGTCTCCTTCAAGATGGGCGCATATGAAGACACTTTGGAGTGTGATGTGGTTCCTATGTCCGTTTGCCAGCTCCTACTTGGATGCCCTTGGCAATTCGACTGCGATGTCATCCACAATGGAAGAACCAATCACTATAGCTTCAAGATGAAAGGGAAGGAGTACATGCTACGGCTTATCTCACCAAGCCAAGCGATCGCCGATAAGCAAGCAACCACCCATCGTGAAGAGAATAGTAAGAGAGTGAACCACCAAAAAGAGAGTGAGCGCCACAAGCCTAAATCGAGTGCCTCCATGATGAGCGACAAGAAAAACTTAGTGCTATTCGCCACCAAAAGTGACATGAGATAAGTGTGTGAGAACCCATGAAGTGTTATGCACTATGTCCTAGTTTGCAAGGATGAAGCGGCAAGGACTAACACCTCTCACCATCTACCTTTAGTGTTGTCTTTTCTATTGCCGGAATTCAAGGACGTATTCCCCGATGAGCTACCTCGGGGTCTACCCCCACCACGCGGCATCGAACACCGAATCGACCTCATTCCCGGTGCACCGCTACTGAACAAGGCACCCTGCTGCGTCAACCCCGAAGAAACTAAGGAAATACAATGGCAAGTACAACAACTCATTGATAATGGGCATGTATGTGAAAGATTATGTCCTTATGCCATACCGGTTATTCTTCTGCCCAAGAAAGATGGTACTTTTTGCATGTGTTCCGATTGCCGTCCCATCAATGCTATCACTGTTCACTATCGATATCCTATTCCTCGCCCTGACGATATGCTAGATGAGCTTAGCGGAGCCACCATATTCTCTAAAATTGATTTTAAAAGTGGCTATTACCAAATCCGCATTCAAGAAGGTGATGAATGGAAAACCGCTTTCAAAACCAAGTTTGACTTGTATGAATGGCTAGTTATGCCTATGGGCTTATCCAAAGCACGCGTCACTTTTATGCGTGTGATGCATTATGTTCTTCGGCCTTACATTGGCGTATTTGTTGTGGTCTACTTTGATGATATTCTCGTGTTTAACATGTCTCTAGAAGATCATGTCACCCATCTTAGAACCATTTTACAAACTCTAAGAAAAGAGCACCTTTATGCTAATATGGACATATGCCTTTTTGGTGTTGATAAGCTTGTTTTCTTGGGCTTTGTTGTGTCACCTAAGGGTGTTCATGTAGATGAAGCTAAAATTGATGCTATTAAAAATGGCCACAATCAACAAACTTGCAACAAGTGTGTAGTTTCCTTGGCCTAGCCGGTTTCTATCGTAGATTCGTTAAGGATTTTAGCACTATTGGATCCCCTTTGCACACCTTGAGTAAAAAGAATGCACCATTTGTTTGGGGAACATCCCAAGATACAACATTTCACGAGATTAAGAATTTTCTTACACATGCTCCTTTGCTTGCTTTGCCCAATTTTGGTAAAACTTCTGAATTTCATTGCGACGCTAGTGGCAATGGTATAGGCGGTGTGTTAATGCAAGAGAAGCGCCCAATTGCTTATTTTAGAGAAAAACTTTCCGGAGCGAACTTAATTATCCCATCTATGACAAAGAGCTATATGCTTTAGTGCGAGTCTTGTGTGAGTGGGAACATTATCTCCGCCCTCATGAATTTGTCATCCATACGGACCATGAAACGCTTAAATACCTTAAGGGTCAAACTAAATTGAATAAGCGACATGCCAAATGGAGTGAGTTTATCAAGCCTTTTCCTTATGTCATCAAGTACATTAAAGGTAAATAGAATGTTGTGGTGGATGTTCTTTCCTGCAAATGCATGCTTGTCACTAAACTTGAAAGTGTTATTGGCTTTGAGCACATAAAAGACTTGTATGCGCATGATCCTACTTTTACTATTCCATATGCCAAATGTTTGACGCATACATCTTGGGAATGATATTACATCAATGATGATTATCTTATGACATATAACAAACTATGTATCCCCGAGTCCTGTCTTCGTTTGTTGCTTTTGCAAGAGGCTCACGGTGGAGGACTTATGGGTCACTTTGGACACGAAAAGACATTTTCTATGCTCCCCAAGAACTACTTTCGGCCCAAGATGTTCCGCCACGTCGCCCGCTACACCAAGTGATGCTCTACATGTCGCAAAGCAAAGTGTAAAGCTCAATCCCATGGTCTCTATATGCCCCTTCCTATCCCGTATCATCCATGGGAATATATTAATATGGACTTTGTGCTTGGTTTGCCTAGAATTCAGAATGGAAAGGAATCCATGTTTGTTGTTGTGGACCGTTTTTCTAAGATGGCACATTTTATTCCATGCAACAAGATAGACGATGCTTCACATGTTGCCAATCTGTTTTGTAGGGAAATCTTGCGTCTACATGGAGTGCCCAAGACTATCATGTCGGACCGCGACGTCAAATTCCTAAGATACTTTTGGAAGACACCATGCACCAAGCTCAGAATCAAGCTCCTATTTTCCTCAGCATACCATCCACAAACCGACGTCCAAACGGAGGCCACGAACCAGACGCTATCCACTCTCCTACGCGTGTTAATCAAGAAGAACATCAAGGAGTGGGAGGAGTGCTTACCCATCGCCGAGTATGCCTACAACCGTGCAATACATTCGACTACCGGCAAGTCCCCCTTTGATGTCGTCTACGGCTTCAATCCTTTGTCCCCATTGGACATTCTACCTCTACCACTAGAAGAGCGCATCAACATGGATGCGAGCGCTAGAGCGAGCTATCTCAACAAGGTGCCTGAAGATACAAGGCACACCGTCGAGCGCCAAGTACAACGCCTCGCGACCAAGCTCAACATCAACAAGAAACCAATGGTATTCCACATTGGAGATCTTGTGTGGCTACACCTTCGCAAGGACCGCTTTCCCAACAAACACAAGTCCAAGCTTCTCCTTGAGCCGATGGACCCTTCAAGGTGCTCCAATGCTACAACAATAGCACCTACAAGATTGGCATCCCACATGACAAGAACAATGTGAGCGATATCTTCAACATCAAGGATCTCTCTCCCTACCATGGTGACGAGGATTTCGACCCGAGGTCGGATCTTTCCCAAGGGGGGGGGGTGGATATGATGCGGAGCATCCCAAGGTCATCCCCATAGACCTATCATCGTTTCACCAAGTGCCAAGTGGACCTATGACCCGTGCACGTGCAAGAGCTCTCGAAACCGAGGTGACATCTCTCGTCTCACAACTCTCCTTTGAAATGCACGAGACATGGCTACTACCTCAAACGGAGACACTTTGCATAATCAGGTACCAATGAGTTAGCCATGGAGAAGCCAAGGAGCAAGATCAACCGAAGGGAGAAGTGGAACATGAAGATGGAGAAGAAAAGGGCCAAGTCTGCACTTGCCCGGACGATCCGGACCGTCGTCCAAATGATCTGGCCCCAGCCCGGTTGATCCGGATAAGTGGCACACGAGACCAGCAAGCCTCCCCGCGAAGACGGACTGACGCCCGGAACATCTGGAACCACTCAGATGTCCGGACCATCTCCCGGTCATCTGGACCCCCTTGACGGCTGCGACACATCCAGACGATCCGGACGGCCGCCCGGATCATCCGGACCCTTACATACGGATCATCTGGATCATCCGGACAACCACCTGCGTGTGCGTTTTGGGCCGAAGCTCATGTACCCTTTTGTTCCTTTAGCCTATATAAATGACTCCACCTCCACTTTGCTAGGGTTAGCAATAGTTTATCTCATTTGAGAGAGAGAGAGAGAGAGCATTGTGCATCCACTTGACATATACTCCATTGGAGACTGAGGCCTCCGCGGAGAAGATCCCAAGTGGATTCAAGACCTCGCAAGGGAAGATCCCCTCGTGGATTCAAGACCCCGTCTCCGGATCAAGAAGAACTACCGCCTCTTGTATCGTTCTTTGTTGCGTTTGAATCTTGTACCACTCTTTGTGTTCATGGATCTAGCACATGTGTGATTGTTCTCGTTGATTTGAGTGTTTCCCCTCGTGATTCCCCTTATGTTTCCTCTCATGTTCTTAGTGTTCTTCGTAGGAGCCTGATGCGGAGCATCCTATGGTCATCCCCATGGACCTACCATCGTCTCACAAAGTGCCAAGAGGACCTATGACACGAGCTAGAGCTCTCGAGACCGAGGTGACTTCCTTCCTTAGTGATATCACATATGATCCTCTCGAGACATGGCTACTACCTAAGTCCGGAATGTTGTGCATGATTAGGTACCATGAGGACCCTCTCGAAGATGCACGTCAAGACGGACAAGTCCCCAAGTTCACGGACGAAGAGAACCAATGGAAGGAGTCAAGAGCAGCTTCCAAGCCCCTGACATCCGGCCCCTGGAGCATCGTCCACAGCAGCCGCCAAGCACCTACAGGCCACGGACATCCGGACCCAGCCCAGACATCCGGCCCGAAGCCGGAAATCCGGCACCCTCTATCCAGAGAGCGTCAAGGCCAGCCCCGACCACCCGGACATCCGGCACCTCGTGAAGCCCCGGACATCCGGCCCGATGCCCGAACATTCAGCCTCCCCTGTCTTCGCATAGTGTAAGGGCCCGAGGCCCGTGTACCCCTTCGCCCACCTAGAATATATATACTCCTCCTCCTCCCTCTTTCTAGGGTTAGCGTTTTGTTAGCTCATATGTGAGATAGAGCTTCGCTCATCCATCTGGATCTACTCCATCGCGAGGGACCGACACCACTTCGAAGAAGATCCACTTGGATTCAAGACCCCTAACGGGAAGACCCCTCAAGACCTCCTCACGGAGAAGAACTAGTTACCTTTTTATCGTACCTTGTTGATGTGGATCTTGTATCTCTTTGTGTTTCGAGGATCTAGCATATGTGTGACCTAATCACGTTGGTTTGAGTGATCCTCTTGTGTTTCCCTTCGTGTTTTCCCCTTTGTGTTCTTCATGTTCATCATGGGATCCGCTCCTTTCGTGAAAGATCGGCCATCTAGGGTTCCACTCTACATCATCTTGGTATCAGAGCCACATTGATCACGATTTCGGAGCCTCCCTGTTGTGTTTTCTATCCTTTCTTTGTTGATTTCGTCCTTAATTCGAAAATTCCCCACAAAAATAACCCCCCATTTTTTTGTGATTTGTTGGTGTGATGAAGTTTTGTTGGATTTGGTTTGTGGATTATGATCAACACAGACAAGGTGAATGCACATTATACATTCATTAATGCAATATAATGATTATCTCCACGATCATTATACTTATAATAGATTAAGGAACAATTTTGACACCATACCGTAAAAGATCATGAAGTCCTACGATGATTGATATAGAATCCTTTCCATTTCTAGTTCTAACGGGAAGACCTCAAGACCACCTCACGGAGAAGAACCGGTTACCCTATGTATCATCCCTTGTTGGATTTGGACCGTGTGATCTCTATGTGTACTTGCATCTAGCATATGTATGATCGTTCTTGTTGGTTTGAGTGATTTTCTCATGTTTCCCCTCGTGTTCTTCGTGTTCTTCGCGGGATTCGCTCCTTTTGTGAAAGATCGGCCGTATAGGGTTCCACCCTACATCATCTTTGATGCGGAGAATCCTATTGACATCACCATGTCAAGAGTCCGTTTGGCAAGTGACACGTGCGACATCTACTCCACATACATAAAGGTGAATCATCTCCTTTACACGTGCTCACTTGACCCCTTCGAGGATGGTATACTACTTGACACTTCTCCCGTGTGCATGCATAGGTATTGTCGAAGCTTCACGGATGTTGAGGAGGAGTGCAAGCGCCAAGGAACAACTACACCATCCGCGAGGGAAGCATGGAAGCGGCGATGGAAGAAGACAGAGAACAGCTCCCAGGCCCCGGACATCCGGCCTCGCCAGCCCGGACATCCGGCCGTTCTCGAGCCCCCGGACATCCGGCTCCCAGCCCGGAAATCCGGCCCCTCTGAACTCGAGAGCCACAAGTGCCACCACTCCAGCCCGGACATCCTCCCTCCCCAGCCCGGACATCCGGCATCGCCTGAAAGCCCGAACATCCGGCCTGACCAGCCCGGACATCCGGCCTCCCCTGTCTGTGCAGAGTGAAGGGTCGAGGCCCGTGTACCCCTTCCCCCTAGACTATATATACTCCACCTTGTCCAACTTTCTAGGGTTAGCGTTGTGTTAGCTCATTTGAGAGATAGAGCTACGCTCATCCATATCGGATCTACTCCACGAGAGAGACCGCGGCCTCTACGGAGAAGATCCCTTTGGATTCAAGACCTCCTTGCGGAGAAGGACATCAAGACCTCCTCACGGAGAAGACCGGCTACCTTTGTATCGTCTGTTGTTTACTTTGGATCTTGTATCTTCCTTTGTGTTCATGGATCTAGTGCATGTGTGATCATTCTTGTTGGTTTGAGTGTTCTCTTGTGTTCCCCTCATGATTTTCCCCTCGTTTCCCTCCTCGTGTTCTTCGTGTTCATCGCGGGATCCGCTCCTTTCGTGAAAGATCGGCCGATTAGGGTTCTACCTAGATCATCTTGGTATCATGAGCCACGTTGATCACGATTTCAGAGCCTCCCCTCGTAGTTTTCTAGCCAAATTTTGTTGATTTCGTCCTAAATTCGAAAATTCCCCACCAAAAATAGCCCCCCAAATTTTTTTGTGATTTGTTGGTGTGATGATATTTTGTTGATTTTGATCCATGGATTCGTTGTGTCTTGAGTAGATCTATCTTTCTCCCAAGTTTCCCCACTTTCCATCCATGAAATCCATCAAATTTTGCCCTTGAAATCATCAATTTCCGCCCAATTCAAAAAAAATCACCCCAAATGAGATCTGGAATCGTCGGGCCGGACATCCGGGCCCCAAGCCGGACATCCGGCTCCTGGAGCGCCAAATCTGCATGGTGCTGGACATCAGGTCCCGGATTTCCAGCCCCGAGCCCGGATGTCCGGCCCCTGACATCTCAGCCAGCCCCGTTTCACCGTTTTGTCCATAACTAATTCATCCGGAGTCCGATTTTCACGTTCTTTAGCTCGTTTAAAAGCTCTTGACATCCCCCTTCCAACAAAAATACTACTATAGCCATTTGACTCCATCAAAGTTTTGGAACTTTGGCATCTTTGCCTAGGACTTCCACCACAACCTCCGCATAACCACCACCGACTTCCGCAACCTAACCAATTTTGTTCCTTATAGCATTTTTGGTTGCCTGAGTAGTGATTAGAGTCTCCTAAGGTGTTTAGGATACTTAGGGACGATTGATTCTTCATCAACCACCACCACCACCTTAACTCCCACATAGGCTTGCCCACCATACACTTCCACCAACCCAACTTAACCCAATTTTGTTTGTGTTGTGAGTTGTGTCTCCTAAGGTGTTTCAGCTACTTAGGGACCGTGCTTCCAACTCTAACACCATGTATAGTCCACCACCTTACCCTCCACTTTCGCATTGCCTACTCGCATATCCCATCATGGCATTTCCACAATCCCATTGAGTTTCTGCAACCACCACCGCATCCCGCTATCACCATTTGACATTTGAGATTTTGAGTTCGCGGTTTTTCCGTTTCCTAAGGTGTTTCGGCTACTTAGGGACGAGTCTCCATCATCTTGGTATCTCCATCAAGATCACTGCCACTTATCATCGACACGGATGGTAACCTCCATATCATCTTGGTATCGTGGTATCCCTCCATTGTATATTCCCTTGCCATTGCATTGATAACCCCTAGCCCATTTTGCGTCACTTGCCTATCAAGACTAGCCATTTGAGTATTGCCGGCAACGTTACTTGTGCACATTAGTGATCTACACCATACATTGCATACATATCATATCATATCGATATCATATCATCCCTTGTGCCTCAAGTTTGTTCCCGCATATACACAGTAGCTTTCTTGGTTTGTGCATTTCGCGAAGTGGCCATACAAAAAAAGAGAATAAAGCTTTTAATCAAAGAGAAAAAGCAAAGAAGCTTGTAAGCAAGTGCCATAGCATCATACCACATTGTATATAAGATCATCTTGGATCACAACACCAGGAGCCATACATACATAGCATACTTGGGATAGAAAGTTCATACATTTTGCATCTTATAGGTTGTGCACAAGTGTCGTATCTGCCTATAGAGCAATGATGCTAGCCTCTCTCTTGAGTTGTGCAGCACGAGCGTTTTTCCGTGGATTCCACATTTTGTGCTCCTCCTTGGTTGCATGACCCCATATATCTATCTGTGTGTGTGTGTTTCTGTGTGCCATAATGCTATTGGTCTACTTGTTACACTTGCGAATTTGTGAATCTCTTTCAACATTATTGACTCTTGCTAACATTTTGCATCAAATTTTTGTGCCACTATCCTCACCGAGCTCCACCATAAGCCTTATTTGTGTAGGTGTGAGAAACCGACAAGAATTGGTACCAATTGTGCTATTTCCTTGTCCACATTGGAGTGATCATTGATCCACTTTCAACTTCGGTCAAGGTACATTTGGTATTCGTTCTTCTCTTTCTCCCACTCATATTTGCTCGAGTCTAGTGAGGGATAGGCAAGGCATATCATCTTCGGTCTACAACAACAATGACGAGTTTGATGCCATGAACAACTCCAACGACACCAAGATGCAAGCTCAAATGGAGGAGATCAGAGCCCTCATCAAGTCCTACAAGTGATCTTCCTCATATTAGAGAAGACGCTCAAGAGCACATGTCTCCGAGCTACCATCTCCGGCAAAATCAAATCGGCATCGACACCATCACCAACAAGGACATGAAGGTCAAGAGCTCAACACCAACAACCGCTCAACGACTTCACCATCTCCCTTGGCATCTTCGGCAAGCGACTTCAAGGCATCTTTGCCTACGGACATACGGCATCTTCGCCCACAAGCACTTCAAGAGAATCTCCCCAAGCTCAAGTCTATGACTTCCATGAGCTACTACGACCTCGACATCGACAATGAGATTCCTTTCTATGGAACTCTAGAACCCGAGGAGTATCTCGAGTGGGAGCGTTTGATGGACGACTACCTCAAGCTACATCAAGTTACTGCCGAAGATCAAGTGAAGTGCGCCACAAGGAACTTCCATGACTACGCGTCCACATGGTGCTTCACGCACCTTCGGAGACCTACGACATGAGTTGGTACAAGACAAAGAGAGCTTTGCAGCGAGAGTTCGTGCCTCCAACCTACACGGAACAACTTCAATGCCAATTGGAGAACACCATCCAAGGATCCAAGTCCATTGACGAGTACTTCAAGGAGATGAAGATTGCCTTGCGAAGAGCCGGCGTGGACGACCCCATTTCGATGATGTTCCACTTCATGATGGGATTGCACAATGATATCTCCAAGACGATCTTCCTTGAGAACTACAAGTCCCTCGATGACAACTACATTGGTGCTCTCAAGGCGGAACAAGAACTCATGAAGGCCAAAGCTTCTCCACCCAAGCTCACTTCGCGACGACCAAGCTCCATGAGAACGAGCATGAGGCTAGTACCACCAAGATGTCCAAGCCCGACGAGCTCCAAGACGATGCTCCCAAGTTTGACTTCACCGCCATCCCTCTTTGTGGCATTGATGATGCCGAGTCTACTTTGACTCTTTTTCAAGATGGTGCGGTGACAAGTACGACTACGGAGAACCTCAAGGACCAAGCTTTGGAGGCGAGAGACAAGGTGGCAAACAAGGATGATGCTTCCATCTTAGGAGGTGAGAGTGATGATGTGCCATCTTCGGCCTTCATCCATGGCGACGGCGATGAGATGGTTGAGCATGGGATTTTCCCTTCGACCATGGCGATGTATGATGACTTGAGTGACTTTTGCCACCATATTTAGAGTGAGAGTGACTTCACCACTTGCCCCATATATGATGTGTTGCCACAATTCCCATGTCAGGAGAGCCACAACCCCACCACTTGAGTGAGATGAGTGACTCCACCATACGTGAGATTGAGTGCACCTACCTTGTGGGAGTGAGTGAACCACCACATAGAGAGAGTGAGATAGTTGATAGGTCATGTGAGGCCGCTTTCAACACTAACGACTTGACCTCTACCTCTATTGTGTCTTCTCATTTGGTGCTAGGTCCCATCTATGATGACGCGCCGATTCGTGATGACTTCGTCCTCCCTTTGGACAAGACGATGGCCATGGTGGAATATGCACCCCCACATGGTTCCATCAAGACGAAGATGACCACCATTTGGTCTTTCCCACCTCACCTACACCACATGAGTGGAATGACAAAGGTAAAATAGGTGAAGGTGATGCTCTAGTCCCACTAGCGGACATTCATGACATTGATTGCTTGCATGATGTTGATCCCCCTATTGACATGCTTCATGCTAGTATGATTTCCTCATGCGATGATTTACCCATTTTTGATGAGTATGATGATTGCCATGTGGAGTCTTTTAGTTGTGATGCCATGTTACATAGGATTTATTGTGACAATTCTCTAGGTCACATCATTGTTCAAGATATCTTCCGATATGCCAATAAATCGGCCGATTTTTCGCTTACCGCTATCAGACCGATAAGATAAATCGGCCGATAAATCAGCCGATATGCCGATAAATGGGCCGATTTACCCCTTATCATGGGTTAACCGATAAGTTCTCGATAAGCGATATCCCCAACATTGGGTCACATCATGTTTGAAAATCCACTTGACTTGTCATATGCTATGCATGAGATCAATGATATGTCATATTTGCAATCTCCTCATAGTGACTATGCATATGCTATTAAAATGAACCCAATTTGCACATATGGCATAGATGACAAGCCCATGGTTATTGGCATTTGTTTCTCTTGTGGTGATATTGATATGCTTCCTTTGCATCATTTATCTCATATGTCATGCCATGAACACCTAGCTTCGGATGTGCATTGTTTTGGATGTTGTCCATGTTCTCAATATGATGTTTCCATTATTGCTCACGAGGAGACCCCCATAGTTTCCTCATATATTTTAGGAGATTTTGATTCATCCCATTCATTGCATGATCCCAATACTTATGTGCACAATATGCTCCCCATGAATACACATGATATTGACGTGCCATATATTTGTATGCTCAATTTGCATCCCCATCGTGTTATACACAATAACTATTCTTTCATGATGGATGATATGTTCTTATACCATGCATCAAATTTTTTTGAGCAACGCTTATCTTGTGCTAACTTTCATGTGCACATACACATCATGATGGATGATGTGTACATTTACCACACACACAATTTCTTTCGTTTGTCTCTTTTGTGTAGATACCCATGAATTCTTGTCAACCTCGCAACCCCACGAGAAAAAACGAGCTCTAGAGAGCAATGATGACTTGGGATCCCATGGTCTTTCCCACCGCTCTCTTTGCGCAAAGACTTCGTGCATTTCTTCTACATGACCCTCACTTGGCTATGGGTTATTGTCCATTACATATTATATGCCCATCTTGCCATGTTCACTTTGCATGATATGCTCATTACTATGCCTTTGCCATGCATTCGTGACCCATGCTTTGCATTACACATGATGGTTGATCCTCATACTTGTATGTGTATATGCAAGCTTGGTGGAGATATTGCTTGTTATTGCCATGTTTGCTTTGTGCCCCATACCTATGATGATACTTTCATCTTGCTTTGTGTTCGTGCTTGCGATATGTCATGTGCATTGCCTATGCTTATTATTTGCTCACATGACATGATTGCCATGATTTCCTCTAGTATGTTGCATCTTCGCACTACTAGCTTGCACGACTTGATTCTTATGATTGCTTGACTTGTTGCATCACCGATGATTCATACTTGCTCACTTCATGCGGTTGATGACAACCATGTACATGCTTATCACATGGTTGTTATTGCTTGCCGTCATATATCTCCATATGTTGCCTCTCTCATGCTAGATTTGCCATGTAGTGAGTGCAATTATGCCTTTAGTCTTGATAATGAGTTTGCCCCCATAGCATTCTCGCATATATTTGGAGATTTTGACATTTCTCTTGTGAAGCATGCTTACCTTACCTCTTTGCACCATATACCTAGTGCCATGCTATTGCCGTTGTTGCATCATATTATTCATGCACTTGTGCTTCTAATGGTTATATGCAAGAGAAGAGACCCATCATGATGGATGATGTGTTTATCTACCATGCGCATACATTCTTTCTTTTGTTGTGTGCATGTGTAGGATACTTGGACTTCGTGTCAACTTCCACATCACGTGAGTTGACAATCCGAGCTCTTGAGAGTGAACCACCTTCTACCACGACGATTCTACATCGCACTTGCTTGTACTTCATCATTGTGAAGGACGCACAAGAACATGCTTTCAAGGTGATATCATTCTCTTTTGAGAACCCCCAAACCATGAGCATGCATATTGTGGATCATACTACTTGTGTTGCTTGCACCATGCGACTTATTTGTCATCTTGGACCCCTTGCTTGCGCACATGTTAGAGATCTTGCTTCCAGTTGTCATTTTCACAATTCCATGCATCATGATATATATGCCTTGTGTGTTACATCCAATTCTTGGATTAGTTGCTCCTATCACATGTTTGGTTGCAACAATGTCATCACTTCACATATGCCATGTCCCATTGACTGGTACATGCTTGCCTTGATTGCCTCACACATGATGAAAAATTGCTCTTTCCATTGTGTTGAGTGCCACACGATATTCACTACACCCAATGCACATTATGCTTGGATTGTCTTGCACTTGACCCATGTGTTTAGACACTTCATTTTATTTGGTGTTGTGAATGATTCCTATGCCTACCATAGACCTTTCATTGAGCAATTTGCCCATGCTTGCTATGATCTTGAGGTAGATGCTTATTCTCTTGTTACACATATTTGCATCACTACCTCACATTTAAATGCTTGTCCCCATGATATCTTTGATTGTGCTCAATTTATATGCTTATATGCCATGTCACAATCCTTTGTCAAACCATATGCTTTCTGTGATGATGACACTTGTTTGGTGAATCACCTCTTGAATGCTTGGTTTTGCACTAACGCTAACCACATTTGTTTTTCCAAGTGTTTGTTGTCTTTGCTACTTTTGAAGGAATCCCAAGATGGTGCGACATTGGAGAGTGCCCATTTCGAGCTTCAAGATGAAGAGAACTTGGTGATCGACCACTCCTACAAGGCGACGCCATCTCTTTCCCATGGTGATTTGGATTTCAATCCGAGGTCGGATCTTTCCCAAGGGAGGGGAGATGATGCGGAGCATCCTATGGACATCACCATATCAAGAGTCCGTTTGGCAAGTGACACGTGCGACATCTACTTCACATACATAAAGGTGAATCATCTCCTTTACACGTGCTCACTTGACCCCTTCGAGGATGGTATACTACTTGACACTTCTCCCGTGTGCATGCATAGGTATTGTCGGAGGTTCACGGATGTTGAGGAGGAGTGCAAGCGCCAAGAAACAACTACACCATCCGCGAGGGAAGCATGGAAGCGGCGACGGAAGAAGACGGAGGACAGCTCCCAGGCCCCGGACATCCGGCCTCGCCAGCCCGGACATCCGGCCGTTCCCGAGCCCCCGGACATCCGGCTCCCAGCCCGAAAATCCAACCCCTCCGAACCTGAGAGCAACAAGTGCCACCACTCTAGCCCGGACATCCGGCCTCCCCAGCCCGGACATCCGGCCCGACCAGCCCGGACATCCGGCCTCCCCTGTCTGCGCAGAGTGAAAGGCCGAGGCCCGTGTACACCTTCTCCCCCCTAGACCATATATACTCCACCTCGTCCAACTTTTCTAGGGTTAGCATTGTGTTAGCTCATTTGAGAGATAGAGCTACTGTAACACCCCGGATATGATTTACCCAATATGTACTCCAACTCTTGCCGTTTCCGGCCTTAAGTTATTTTATTTTCTCGGATTCGGGTCTTTGTCTCCGTGTGTTCTTATCGTTCTCATGCATCTCATATCATGTCATCATGTGCATTGCATTTGCACACGTGTTCATCTCATGCATCCGAGCATTTCCCCGTTGTCCGTTTTGCATTCCGGCGCTTTGTTCTCCTCCGGCGGTCATTTCTACCTTTCTTTCGTGTGTGGGGATTAAACATTTCCGGATTGGACCGAGACTTTCCAAGCGGCCTTGGCTTACTACCGATAGACCGCCTGTCAAGTTTCGTACCATTTGGACTTCGTTTGATACTCCAACGGCTAACCGAGGGACCGAAAAGGCCTCGTGTGTGTTGCAGCCCAACACCCCTCCAATTTGGCCCAAAACCCACCAAAACCCTCTCCATCATCTAGAGCGTTCGATCACGATCGCGTGGCCAAAAACCGCACCTCATTTGGACACTCCTAGCTCCCTCTATGCCTATATATAGACCCCCTCATCCAAATCCCGGATCCCCTCCTTCCAAACCCTAGCTTTCTACCTCGCGCGCCGCCGGACATGTCCGAAGTCCGCCGGACAGAGCGCCACCGCCACTCGTAGCGCGCCACGTGGCAGGCGCCGCCACCTCGCGCCCGCGGCCCGCTGAGCCCGCTCGGGGCCCCTGCGGCCCAAATCCGTCCGCCGCCGCCCGCCTGCTTCTTCCCCGCCGCCGGATCCTCCCTCGCCCGCCGCCATCCGCCGTCTCCCCGCCGGCGTCCGTCCGCCGCCGCGCTGAGCCGCCATCTCCGGCAAGCCGCCCCGCCTCCACCGTCGCGCCCCCACGCCTTCCACCGCCGCCGCCTCGCCGCGGTCGACTGTCGCCATCGCCCACTCCGGCCTCCTCCTCTCCCTCTACTCCAGCAAGTCCCCGGCGAGCTCCGCCGCCGCAGCTCCATCTCCGGCGAGGATGAACCTCGGAAGCGCGCCGAACCCGATCTGGATCTATATCCAAACTCGGTTGACTTTCTGTCCCTAACCCTAACTTTGCCTATGTTCATCGTGCCGTAACTTTGCATCCGTAGCTCCGTTTTGGGCATATAGCATATCAAAATGTTTGTCTCAGAGAGTACATCATTTCATCTCATTGCATCATTTTCATTTGAGTTCATCTTGATGCCCGAAATGCTGTTAGAAGAATGCTATTTGAGATAATTGTCAGATCTGCTGCTCCAATTAGATATTTGTCATTTTTGCCATGATTATTGTGTGCATGATATGCCTAGGTGCTCTACATGTGTTTTGTTATATGTTTTGCCATCTATCCAGAGGTGCAACCCATGTATTTTTGTGATGTGTGTGGTGACTAGCACAAGCTTGCAAAGTGAGGCATTCGTTAATGCTAATTTCAGGGACTTAGCATTTCCACTAAGTCCTTGATCTGTTTATCTCATATGGCCATATGTTCATGTTGTTTCCTAGTGATCCTTGCCTCTTTTGAGGATGATCAGTAAGGATGTTTTGTTAATCTTGTGGTGCTCTATCCATCCATGTCTTTGTTCGCAATTATGGAGCACCCTAGCTTGAGTCAATCGAGCTCTACTTTTGCTATTTCGTGAATCTGGGCAGATTGTCTACTTGTTAGCAATTTTGCCGAGGATGTTGTAGTTGATCCGTGCATGCTATGTTATTGTTCTTGCCATGTCTAGCTTTCATTTTGTGTATTCTTGATGGGTGCATGCTTAGATTTCCATGACTTGCTCTGTAGTGAGTGCATCGAGCTCGTGAACATGCCTACTTGATATCTGTTTCAGCATGCTCCAGTTTTCACTAAGTCTGTGATCTGATTATGTTTTTGCCATGTTCACATGCTTGCAAATGTATTTTATGATCCCTTTTGGCTCAAGGTCACCAAGGGACTTTTGTTAAGCTCTTTGAGTTGCTCCATTCCATGCTTTACTTTGCCATGTTCAGGTCCTGTAGCATGTAGTTTTGTTGCTCCAAAGTGTGCTATCTGATCTGAAATTCCAGACAAGTGTTAATTTCACTAAGTCTGAGATCTGTTTGCCAAATGCATTTTTGCCATGCTTGTTTGAACCTGTTAATGGATGAATTGGCCGTAGATCAGTGCTAGACTTTTGTTAAGAATCTTGTGAGGATCCCTGCCATGTATTTTGATGCCATGGTTGGGTGCTGTAGCATGTTCATCTTGTTGCATTTAGACGGCTACTTGCTGTAAATCGCAGAACGTGGTCATATTTGAATCGCTTGCCATTTCCAAACCATAACTCCGTTTCCGGTGATCTTTATATCGTTTTCAAGCGATTCCATCTCATCTTTCCCGTGGCACACTTGGTTTTCCAATTTGAGGCCAGGTTCATGCATTCCTTGTCAAATCTTGTATATGCATCACATATTGCATCCCGCATAGCATACCATCTTTGCGTCATATTGTTTGAGTTTGCACGTGGTTGATTGTGTCCTTGTTGCTTGTTTGTCTTGTTTGGGTAGATCCGGGACATGAGTTCCCTAACGAGGAGCCCGTTGAGTTTGCTTTCGAGGATCCAGTCAACTCTGACAACGTTGCAGGCAAGATGATCATACCCTCGAAATCACTACTATCTTTGCTTTGCTAGATGCTCGCTCTTTTGCTATGCCATGCTACGATGCCTTCCACTTGCTTTCAAGCCTCCCAAATTGCCATGTCAAACCTCTAACCCACCATGTCCTAGCAAACCGTTGATTGGCTATGTTACCGCTTTGCTCAGCCCCTCTTATAGCGTTGCTAGTTGCAGGTGAAGATTGGAGACCGTTCCTTGTTGGAACATTATTTACTTGTTGGGATATCACCATATTGCCATGTTATCTTAATGCATCTATATACTTGGTAAAGGGTGGAAGGCTCGGCCTCTCGCCTAGTGTTTTGTTCCACTCTTGCCGCCCTAGTTTCCGTCATATCGGTGTTATGTTCCCGGATTTTGCGTTCCTTACGCGGTTGGGTTATAATGGGAACCCCTTGATAGTTTGCCTTGAATAAAGCTTTTCCAGCAATGCCCAACCTTGGTTTTACCATTTTCCACCTAGCCTCTTTTCCCTTGGGTTTCCGGAGCCCGAGGGTCATCTTATTTTAAGCCCCCTGGGCCAGTGCTCCTCTGAGTGTTGGTCCAAACTAGAGTCCTGTGCAGCGCCCCCTCGGGGAAACTCGAGGTTTGGTTTTAGTTGTATGGAGCGCTCATCTGAGTGTGCCCTGAGAACGAGATATGTGCAGCTCCTATCGGGATTTTTCGGCACATTCGGGCGGTGTTGCTGGATTTGTTTTAACTTGTCGAAGTGTCTTGAAGAACCGAGGTACCGAGTCTGATCGGAACGTCTCGGGAGGAGGTCTATTCCTTCGTTGACCGTGAGAGCTTGTCATGGGCTAAGTTGGGACTCCCCTGCAGGGATTTGAACTTTTGAAAGACGTGCCCGCGGTTATGGGAAGATGGGAATTTGTTAATGTCCGATTGTAGATAACTTGAACCTTAACTTAATTAAAATGAATCAATTGTGTGAGTTACCATGATGGCCTCTTCTCGACGGAGTCCGGGAAGTGGACACGGTGTTGGAGTAATGCTTGCCGCAAGATTGCTCTTTAGTTATGCGTTCGCGCTTTGCCCTCTTTTCTCGCTCTCTTTTGCGAACAGGATAGCCACCATATATGCTAGTCGCTTGCTGCAGCTCCACATATATTAACCTTGCCTTACCTATTTAGCTTAAATAGTCTTGATCACGAGGGTGCGAGATTGCTGAGTCCCTGTGGCTCACAGATTACTATTACACCAGATGCAGGGCCTGATGATTCCGTTCCAGATGCCACGCTTGAGCTCAAGTGGGAGTTCGACGAGGGCTCACGCTGATACTATGTTTCTTTTCCTGATGATCAGTAGTGGTGCCCAGTTGGGGCGATCGGGACCGTGTCGCATGTTGGGTATGTTTTATTTTGGCGCCGTAGTCGGGCCATGAGTGTTTGAATGTTGTAATGCTATTTATGTACTTTGATTGACGTGGCGAGTGTAAGCCAACTATGTTATCTCCCCTTTTATTATCTATATTACATGGGATGTTGTGAAGATTGCCTAACTTGCGACATTGCTTTCAATGCGGTTATGCCTCTAAGTCGTGCCTCGACACGTGGGAGATATAGCCGCATCGAGGGTGTTACAAGTTGGTAATCAGAGCCTTCCCCGACCTTAGGAGCCCCCACTGATTGATCGTTTTTAGCAGCCGAGTTGTGTCTAGAAAAATGTTTTGAGTCATTTAGGAATTATATATCAGAGAGTTTAGGAATTCTTTTTACTTCCCAGTCTCCTCATCGCTCTGGTAAGGCATCCTGATGTAGAGTTTTGACTCTTCTCTTCTCAAATTTCACTAAAATTTTTTTTAGGATCACGCGGGTATCTTGGAATCGTTCTGATGGTTTTGTGATGAGAACATTGTCTTGGTGCCTCCTGTCAGGGGTTTTGTGGCAGTGTCCCGGGGAGTTGAGCTCCGAGGTGTTGTTGTCAAAATTTTATCGTTGCAGTTCTGGAATATCTGAGTTTAGTACGCCGACATCGAAAATCTCTTTTATGCAGTTCGTTGGTGAGATAACCTCGACGCCACCCAGTACTGGGGCGGGAGTTCGGGAGTATCACCATAAATTGTATAACGGATGCTTTTCGAAGGTTGAGGTAGATGGTTTCCGAAGTTTTCTCAGTTATGTGTTGAAGGATGGATACAGCTGGATGTAGGATTTGCTAGATTTGGGTGAGATATTATGCTTCCCCTGTATCCCCAACACCTGATTGCATAACCGGAAAGGTTCGGGAGTTTCATAGGTGGGAATTCTTGTAGCTCTAGTTCTTCTTCCACGGATATTTGGTTTGAGATTGGGATTTCTTACCGAGTATTCGTTCTTGATCCGTACCTTGTTGACTTATTCCTCTACCTAAATTCTAAGTGGCTTCTCAATTTATGGATATGTGACCATTTCAAGAGGAATGCATTCGTTCATTTTGTTCGGATGTGAAGACTATATGTTGCAATTTTCATTCCGTTGGATTCAGCTTCAATATTTGTCTATCAATGTGCTAATGGATGCCAACCTCTTCAGGAGGGCTCCTCCAACGCGCATGACTCCGAATCCTGATCCGCCACCACCTCCACCTCCTCCGGAGGCATGGCAAGCTGTGATGGCCGCAACCAATGCAAACACGCAGTTGATCATGCAAATTCTTCAAGAGCGCAATCAAGCGAACCAAGGCAACAATCAGAATCACTTTGCTACACTCAACCAGTTCCTTGCTAACGGGCCAAATACTTTCAACAATTGTGTTGAGGCAACTGATGCTGACAATTGGCTCGCGGATCTGTGCAAGCATTTCGAGTGCAGTAACGTCAGGCCTGAGGACTTTGTCAAGTTCGCTTCCTTCCAACTCAAAGACCAAGCCGCAGAGTGGTTCCAGCAGTACAAGGATTCCACAGGTGGACGTGTGATTACCTGGGATGAATTCCGTCAAGATTTCAGAGCTCATCATATCCCTCAGAGCGTGGTTGAAAGAAAGCGTGAGGAATTCCGCAACCTAAAACAAGGCTCTTTGTCTGTCTATGACTACAACAAGTTGTTTCAGAAGCTCGCCCGCTTTGCTAAGCAGGACGTCCCTGATGAGAAGAGCATGATATACCAGTTTAGGGGTGGTCTCAGAGAAGAAATCCAGCTAGCTCTTGTTCTCTTTGAGCCCTTGAGGTATGATGAGTTCTACAACATGGCATTGAAGCAAGAGGCTGCTCAACTGAGATGTGATGCTTCCAAGAAGCGAGTCAGAGATGCTACTCCTTCTTCCTCTACTCAAGTGGCCAAGAAGCAGAAGTATTGGCTTCCTCCTCCTCCGTTTCGTCAGCCGTATCAGAAGAGCAAAGGTGGCAGTGGTTCTTCCCACCCACCCAACCCTAGCTTTCAGAACAAGACTTCGTCTCAAGCTCCAAGATCGAGTACTCCGTATCACCGTCCGCTTTCAGAGGTCACGTGCAACAAGTGCCAATAGAAGGGTCACTATGCCAACAAGTGTTTCAACCAGAGGTGTCTTCCTCCTCCTCCTCCCGTGAGATTGGCAAGTACAGCTGTGGTCAAGCATAACCCCAAGTACGCCAAGGTCAATATGGTGAACGTAGCTCATGCAGAGGATTCGTCAGATGTCATCATGGGTAACCTTCCTGTTAACGATATCCCTGCAAAAGTTCTTTTTGACACTGGTGCATCGCATTGCTTCATTTCCAAACCTTTTGCATCTAAGTATGAGTGCGATTATCAGTATCTGCAAAGTTCCCTGCAAATTGTGTCACTGGGCAAGCAGATGACAACTAATATATGCGTTCCAGATGTTACTATCACTTTGGGTGACTACAAATTTCTAGCTTCTCCTATTGTTCTTGGGGATTCGGATATCGATCTTATTCTCGGAATGGATTGGCTTTCTAAGCACAAGGCACATCTTGATTGTGCAGCCAGGTAGATTCAATTGACTCATTCGTTTGAGGATGTGATTGTCTTTGCCGCTCGTGATGATACCATCCGTCTATTTTCTCTCAATGAGAAGGGTGAACTGGATGCTATCTCGCAGGTTCCAGTCGTTTGCGAATATCAAGACATCTTTCCAGAAGAGCTTCCAGGAATGCCTCCGCACCGGCCAGTTGAATTCGTCATCGATCTTGAGCCTGGCACGGAACCTGTGTGCAAGCGGCCTTACAAGCTCGGACCTGAAGAGTTGAAGGAGCTAAAGAATCAACTCGATATTCAAGAGAGAATGGGTCTCATCCAGCCTAGTTCTTCTCCGTGGGGTTGTGGTCTTCTTTTTGTGAAGAAGAAGGATGGAACGGACCGACTTTGTGTTGATTATCATCCATTGAACAAGAAGACTATCAAGAACAAATACCCACTTCCCAACATCAACGAGCTGTTCGAACAACTCAAAGGCGCCCAAGTATTCTCCAAGCTTGATCTCCGTATGGGTTATCATCAGATTCGAATCCGTGAGCAAGATATTCCCAAGACGGCTTTCAGGACTAGCTATGGTTCATATGAATACACTGTCATGTCTTTTGGCCTCGTCAACGCTCCTCCAACGTTCTCTCGCATGATGAACTTCATCTTCAACGCCTACACCAATGACTTCATTTTGGTCTATCTCAACGACATTCTGGTTTTCTCGAAGAACAAGGAAGATCATGCCAAGCACTTGCGTTTGGTACTCGATAAGCGGAGGGAACACCAGTTCTACGCCAAGTTCTCCAAGTGCGAATTTTGGCTTGATGAAGTTCTTTATCTTGGTCATATCATCCCTGCCAAGGGCATCGCGGTGAATCCTGAGAAGGTGTCTGCAATTGTGAATTGGGAACCTCCTCAGAACGTGAAGCAACTCCGTAGCTTACTCGGTATCGCTAGCTACTGCCGAAGATTCGTTGAAAACTTTTCTAAGATCGCGAAACCTCTCTCAAATCTTCTCCAGAAGCACGTCAAGTACGTTTGGTCTCCGGAGTGCGACATTGCTTTCAACACTATGAAAGAGAAATTGGTCACTGCTCCAGTTCTGACTCCGCCTGATGAATCCGAGTCGTACGAGGTCTTTTGTGATGCCTCTCTCCAAGGTCTCGGCACAGTATTGATGCAAGAGAAGAAAGTTGTGGCTTATACCTCTCACCAGTTGAAGCCCAATGAGAAGAACTACCCCACTCATGATCTCGAGTTGGCGGCAGTTGTGCATGCTATTTTGACTTGGAGACATCTCTTATTGGGAAGAAAATTGGACATTTTCACTGATCACAAGAGTCTCAAGTACATCTTCACTCAGCCTAATCTCAACCTCAGGCAGACTCGATGGGTCGAAATGATTCAAGAGTATAATCTGAGTATCGAGTATACTCCAGGCAAGGCCAATGTGATTGCTGACGCTTTGAGCAGGAAGGCTTATTGCAACAGTTTGATTCTCAAGCCTTATCAACCCGAGCTTTGTGAAGCTTTCCGCAAACTTAATCTGCAAGTTGTTCCTCAAGGTTTCCTCGCCAACCTTCAAGTCTCTCCTACCTTAGAAGACCAGATTCGCCAAGCCTAGCTTCTTGATGCTATGGCGAAAAAGGTGAAGATTGGGATTGCCAAGAGTCAACCCATGTACAAGTGCTACCGCCTTGATGACAAGGATACTCTCTTCTTTGAGGATCGTATTGTTGTGCCCAAAGGTGAACTTCGTAAAGTGATCATGAACGAGGCTCACAATTCTCTCCTCTCCATCCACCCTGGGAGCACGAATATGTATCAGAACCTCAAGCAGGCTTATTGGTGGACTCGAATGAAGCGCGAGATTGCTCAATTCATGAATGAGTGTGATGTCTAAAGAAGAGTGAAGGCAGAACATCAAAGACCAGCAGGTCTCCTCCAACCTATTGCCATTCCAGAATGGAAGTTTGACCACATTGAGATGGACTTCGTGACTGGGTTTCCAAAGTCCAAATGTGGCAATGGTGCTATATTCGTTGTCATCAACAAACTCACTAAAGTGGCTCACTTTCTGCCTATCAAAGAGTCAATCACTATAGCTCAATTGGCGGAACTCTATACCTCTCGGATTGTCTCTCTGCACGGTATTCCACAAGTGATCTCTTCAGACCGTGGCAGCATCTTTACCTCCAAGTTTTGGGATTCTTTCCAGAAGGCCATGGGCACCAACATCCGCTTCAGCATAGCTTTCCATCCTCAAACTAGCGGTCAAGTCGAGCTTGTCAACCAGATTCTTGAAGATATGCTCAGGGCTTGTGTGATCTCCTTCGGCATGAAGTGGGAGGATTGTATTCCTTATGCTGAATTCTCCTACAACAACAGTTTTCAAGCAAGTTCGGGCAAGGCCCCATTCGAAATCCTGTATGGCAGGAAGTGCCGTACCCCTCTCAACTGGTCTGAAACCGGTGAACGTCAGCTTTTGGGAAATGACTTAATCACAGAGGCAGAAGAAATGTGCAAAGTCATTCGAGATAACCTCAAAGCAGCCCAATCCCGCCAGAAGAGCTACTATGATAGTAAGCACCGTGATTTGGCCTTCGAGATCGGAGATCATGTTTACCTCCGCGTCTCTCCTATGAAAGGTACTCGTCGCTTCGGTATCAAAGGGAGGCTTGCCCCCAGATACGTGGGACCTTTCAAGATTGTCAGCAAGAGAGGCGACCTCGCCTATCAACTCGAGCTTCATTCAAACTTTGCAAATGTTCATGATGTGTTCCATGTCTCTCAGCTCCGCAAGTGCTTCAAGACTCCTGACCGCACCGTCAACTTCGAGGACATTGAGCTCCAAGAAGATCTCTCCTATCATGAGCACCCCATTGCTATTCTTGAAGAGACTGAACGCAAGACTCGCAAAAAGTCAATCAAATTCCTCAAAGTCAAGTGGTCACACCATTCCGACCGTGAAGCTACCTGGGAACGCGAGGATCACCTCCGTTCTGAGTACCCGGCGTTCTTTCAGTCCTAGATCTCGGGACGAGATCCTTTCGTAGTGGTGGAGTGTTGTAACACCCCGGATATGATTTACCCAATATGTACTCCAACTCTTGCCGTTTCCGGCCTTAAGTTATTTTATTTTCTCGGGTTCGGGTCTTTGTCTCCGTGTGTTGGTATCGTTGTCATGCATCTCATATCATGTCATCATGTGCATTGCATTTGCACATGTGTTCATCTCATGCATCCGAGCATTTTCCCCATTGTCCGTTTTGCATTCTGGCGGTTCGTTCTCCTCCGGGGGTCATTTCTACCTTTCTTTTGTGTGTGGGGATTAAACATTTCCGGATTGGACCGAGACTTTCCAAGCGGCCTTGGTTTACTACCGGTAGACCGCCTGTCAAGTTTCGTACCATTTGGACTTCGTTTGATACTCCAACGGTTAACCGAGGGACCGAAAAGGCCTCGTGTGTGTTGCAGCCCAACACCCCTCCAATTTGGCCCAAAACCCACCAAAACCCTATCCATCATCTAGAGCTTTCGATCACGATCGCGTGGCCGAAAACCGCACCTCATTTGGACACTCCTAGCTCCCTCTATGCCTATATATAGACCCCCTCATCCAAATCCCGGATCCCCTCCTTCCAAACCCTAGCTTTCTACCTCGCGCGCCACCGGACATGTCCGAACTCCGCCGGATAGAGCGCCGCCGCCACTCATAGCACGCCACGTGGCAGGTGCCGCCACCTCGCGCCCGCGGCCCGCCGAGCCCGCTCGGGGCCCCGGCGGCCCAGATCCGTCCGCCGCCGCCCGCCTGCTTCTTCCCCACCGCCGGATCCTCCCTCGCCCGCCGCCATCCGCCGTATCCCCGCCAGCATCCGTCCGCCACCGCGCCGAGGCGCCATCCCCGGCAAGCCGCCCCGCCTCCACCGACGCGCCGCCGCGCCTACCACCGCCGCCGCCTCGCCGCGGTCGACCGCCGCCATCGCCCACTCCGGCCTCCTCCTCTCCCTCGACTCCGGCAAGTCCCCGGCGAGCTCCGCCGCCGCAGCTCCATCTCCGGCGAGGACGAACCTCGGGAAGCGCACCGAACCCGATCCAAACTCGGTTGACTTTCCGTCCCTAACCCTAATTTTTGCCCATGTTCGTCGTGCCATAACTTTGCATCCGTAGCTCTGTTTTGGGCATATAGCATATCAAAATGTTCGTCTCAGAGAGTACATCATTTCATCTCATTGCATCATTTTCATTTCAGTTCATCTTGATGCCCGAAATGCTGTTAGAAGAATGCTATTTGAGATAATTGTCAGATCTGCTGCTCCAATTAGATATTTGTCATTTTTGCCATGATTATTGTGTGCATGATATGCCCTGGTGCTCTACATGTGTTTTGTTATATGTTTTGCCATCTATCTAGAGGTGCAACCCATGTATTTTTGTGATGTGTGTGGTGACTAGCACAAGCTTGCAAAGTGAGGCATTCGTTAATGCTGATTTCAGGGACTTGGCATTTCCACTAAGTCCTTGATCTGTTTATCTCATATGGCCATATGTTCATGTTGTTTCCTAGTGATCCGTGCCTCTTTTGAGGATGATCAGTAAGGATGTTTTGTTAATCTTGTAGTGCTCTATCCATCCATGACTTTGTTTGCAATTATGGAGCACCCTAGCTGGACTCAATCGAGCTCTATTTTTGCTATTTCGTGAATCTGGGCAGATTGTCTGCTTGTTAGCAATTTTGCCGAGGATGTTGTAGTTGATCCGTGCATGCTATGTTATTGTTCTTGCCATGTCTAGCTTGCATTTTGTGTATTCTTGATGGGTGCATGCTTAGATTTCCATGACTTGCTCTGTAGTGAGTGCATCGAGCTCGTAAACATGCCTACTTGATATCTGTTTCACCATGCTCCAGTTTTCACTAAGTCTGTGATCTAATTATGTTTTTGCCATGTTCACATGCTTGCAAATGTATTTTCTAATCCTTTTGGCTCAAGGTCACTAAGGGACTTTTGTTAAGCTCTTTGAGTAGCTCCATGCCATTCTTTACTTCGCCATGTTCACGTCTTGTAGCATGTAGTTTTGTTGCTCCAAAGTGTGCTATCTGATCTGAAATTCCAGACAAGTGTTAATTTCACTAAGTCTGAGATCTGTTTGCCAAATGCATTTTTGCCATGCTTGTTTGAACCTGTTAATGGATGAATTGGCCGTAGCTCAGTGCTGAACTTTTGTTAAGCATCTTGTAAGGATCCCTGCCATGTATTTTGATGCCATGTTTGGGTGCTGTAGCATGTTCATCTTGTTGCATTTAGATGGCTACTTGCTGTAAATCGCAGAACGTGGTCATATTTGAATCGCTTGCCATTTCCAAACCGTAACTCCGTTTCCGGTGATCTTTATATCATTTTCAAGCGATTCCATCTCATCTTTCCAGTGGCACACTTGGTTTTCCAAGTTGAGGCCAGGTTCATGCATTCCTTGTCAAATCTGCATATGCATCACATATTGCATCCCGCATAGCATACCATCTTTGCATCATATTTTTTGAGTTTGCACGTGGTTGATTGTGTCCTTGTTGCTTGTTTGGGTAGAGCCGGGAGAGGAGTTCGCTAACGAGGAGCCCGTTGAGTTTGCTTTCGAGGATCCAGTCAACTCTGACAACGTTGCAGGCAAGATGATCATACCCTCGAAATCACTACAATCTTTGCTTTGCTAGATACTCGCTCTTTTGCTATGCCATGCTACGATGCCCACCACTTGCTTTCAAGCCTCCCAAAATTGCCATGTCAAACCTCTAACCCACCATGTCCTAGCAAACCGTTGATTGGCTATGTTACCGTTTTGCTCAGCCCCTCTTATAGCGTTGCTAGTTGCAGGTGAAGATTGGAGACCGTTCCTTGTTGGAACATTATTTACTTGTTGGGATATCACTATATTGCCATGTTATCTTAATGCATCTATATACTTGGTAAAGGGTGGAAGGCTCGGCCTCTCGCCTAGTGTTTTGTTCCACTCTTGCCGCCCTAGTTTCCGTCATATCGGTGTTATGTTCCCGGATTTTGCGTTCCTTACGCGGTTGGGTTATAATGGGAACCCCTTGATAGTTCGCCTTGAATAAAGCTTTTCCAGCAATGCCCAACCTTGGTTTTACCATTTGCCACCTAGTCTCTTTTCCCTTGGGTTTCCCGAGCCCGAGGGTCATCTTATTTTAAGCCCCCTGGGCCAGTGCTCCTCTGAGTGTTGGTCCAAACTAGAGTCCTGTGCAGCGCCCCCTCGGGGAAACTCGAGGTTTGGTTTTAGTTGTATGGAGCGCTCATCTAAGTGTGCCCTGAGAACGAGATATGTGCAGCTCCTATCAGGATTTGTCGGCACATTCGGGCGGTGTTGCTGGATTTGTTTTAACTTGTCGAAGTGTCTTGAAGAACCGAGGTACGGAGTCTGATTGGAACGTCTCGGGAGGAGGTCTATTCCTTCATTGACCATGAGAGCTTGTCATGGGCTAAGTTGGGACTCCCCTGCAGGGATTTGAACTTTGGAAAGCCGTGCCCGCAGTTATGGGCAGATGGGAATTTGTTAATGTCCGGTTGTAGATAACTTGAACCTTAACTTAATTAAAATGAATCAACTGTGTGAGTTACCGTGATGGCCTCTTCTCGGCGGAGTTCAGGAAGTGGACACGGTGTTGGAGTAATGCTTGCCGCAGGATTGCTCTTTAGTTATGCGTTCGCGCTTTGCCCTCTCTTCTTGCTCTCTTTTGCAAACAGGATAGCCACCATATATGCTAGTAGCTTGCTGCAGCTCCACATATATTAACCTTGCCTTACCTATTTAGCTTAAATAGTCTTGATCGTGAGAGTGCGAGATTGTTGAGTACATGTGGCTCACAGATTACTATTACACCAGATGTAGGGCCTGATGATTCCGTTCCAGATGACGCGCTTGAGCTCAAGTGGGAGTTTGACGAGGACTCACGCCGATACTATGTTTCTTTTCCTGATGATCAGTAGTGGTGCCCAGTTGGGGCGATCGGGACCGTGTCGCATGGTGGGTTATCTTTTATTTTGGCGCGTAGTCGGGCCATGAGTGTTTGAATGTTGTAATGCTATTTATGTACTTTGATTGACGTGGCGAGTGTAAGCCAACTATGTTATCTCCCCTTTTATTATCTATATTACATGGGATGTTGTGAAGATTGCCTAACTTGCGACATTGCTTTCAATGCGGTTATGCCTCTAAGTCGTGCGTCGACACGTGGGAGATATAGCCGCATCGAGGGTGTTACAGCTACGCCCATCCATATCGGATCTACTCCATGAGAGAGACCGTGGCCTCTACGGAGAAGATCCCTTTGGATTCAAGACCTCCTTGCGGAGAAGAACATCAAGACCTCCTCACAGAGAAGACCGACTACCTTTGTATCGTCTGTTGTTGACTTTGGATCTTGTATCTTCCTTTGTGTTCATGGATCTAGCGCATGTGTGATCATTCTTGTTGGTTTGAGTGTTCTCTTGTGTTCCCCTCGTTTCCCTCCTCGGGTTCTTCGTGTTCATCGCGGGATCCGCTCCTTTAGTGAAAGATCGGCCGATTAGGGTTCTACCCTACATCAATCTTGGTATCATGAGCCACGTTGATCACGATTTCGAAGCCTCCCCGTTGTGTTTTCTAGCCTTGTTTTGTTGATTTCGTCCTAAATTCGAAAATTGCCCACAAAAATAAGCACCCATTTTTTTGTGATTTGTTGGTGTGATGAAGTTTTGTTGGATTTGATCCGTGGATTTCATGTGTTGCAGGTAGATCTAGCTTCCCCCCATCTTTTCCCCAATTTCCATCCACAAAATCTCCCGAATTTTGCCCTAAATTTGCCTCTTCCACGCGGAGTTCCTCTAGTTCGTCCTCGGATCCAAAGCCCGGACATCCGGCCCGAACCCCCAGACATCCGGCCCTCAAGCCCGGACATCCGGCCCCTGACAGCAACATCTCCATCCACCGTCCCGTTTTCCGTCCAAATTTTGCCAAATTTTGTTCCGGTGCCCACATTCACTTCTGCATACCACCATCACTTCCGCATAGCACCACCATTTCCCACACACACCACCATCGCTTAACCGCTATCAACTCCGACAATTTGGTCATGTTTTGCTTTGAGAATTTGAGTTGCGGTTCCGTGTCCTATTGTGTTTCGACTATTTTGGTACGGTTCAACATCGACATCACCGCCGCTCATCTTCGCCACGGACGCGTCATTGACAACAACCACTTCACCATTTTGACACCATACCGTAAGCAAGAACGGTAACCTCATCTTGGTATCATGGTATCTCATCATTATACATTCTTTCCATTACATTGATAACCACCATAGCCCAATTTTGCGTATCTTACCCATCGATACTAGCCTTTGAGTATTGCCGGCAACGTCACTTGTGCACATTAGTGATCATACTTCCCATTGCATACATATCATATCATTGGTCCATATCTTGGTATCATCTTTTGTGTCACAAAGTTTTCATCGCATACACAATTGCTATCTTGGTTCGTGAAACATTGCATGAGCAAAGAGCTCAAAAGAGAAAGAGCCGAACAAGCTTTTAAGCAAAAGGGAAAGATAAGCAAAGAGCTTCTAAGCAATAACCATAGCATCATACTACATTAAGGTTGTCATACTAGATCATCTTGGATCATATCATCGGAATACCATACATAGAGCATACTTGGGATAGAAGCCGTTGCATTTTTGCTTAGTAGGTTGTGCACAAGTCCTCATATCCTCCTATTGTGCAATTGTGCTAGCGTCTCTCTAGTGTTGTGCAACAAGAGCATTTTCATGGATTTCACATTTTGGCTCATTCCTTGGTTGCACGAGCCCATTTATCCGTTTGTGTGTGTGTTTCCATGTACCATATTTTGCTATTGGTCTATTTGTTGCATTGCAAGTTTGCAAATCTTTTCCAACATTATTGAAGTTCACTAACAATTGCATCAAATTTTGTGCCACCATCCTAACCGAGCTCCACTATAAGATTTTACTTGTGTAGGTGTGCGAAACCGACAAGAATTGTTACCAATTGTGCTATTTCCTTGTTCCACATTTGAGTGATCATTGATCTGTCTTCAACATCGGTCAAGGTACATTTGCTATAAGTTCTTCTCTTTCTCCCACTCAAATATTTGCTTGGAATGATGGATAGGCCTAGTACTTCTACCAACCCACTCTTCATCGAACAAGATGACGACATGTCCTCCTACGTCACAAAGAGCCACCTCTATGGTGCACAACGTGATTTGCATCAAGAGCAACAAGCAATGAGCAAACGCATCGACAACCTCACCACTAACTTGCAACTCTCCGAGCAACGTACAACAGACTATTTCGACAATAAGCTCGACGACCACAAGCAAGAGAATGATGCAACAATGGACGAGATTCATGCTTTGTTGCTCAACCACACTTCTTCCACTTCGTCCTCCTCAAGACGGAGCCGCTCAAGTCGACACTCCGACTACACCATCTCTGGCTCAAGTACACCGACATCGAATACTCTTCGACGTGCCGCGCGCCAAGATCATCAAGCAAACCGCAACCCTCTACACGACAACGCCTCTGAAGAGCAACGACACCATCAAAACCAAGCTAATTTTGCGCTTGCACAAGAACGGAAATGCCAACACCAACAAGAAGAGGAAGAGAGAGCGCGATCACACCAAGATGCACAAGATGCCGAGGCACAACGTAAAGAACAATAGTTGCGAGAAACTCAAGCACTTGAGGCACAATGTGCCCTCCGAGATTCAAGTCGAGCCGTAGCCACACGCAACCGGCAAAACCATGAGCATCAAGAAGCGCTTCGCGAAGAGGTTCAAGAGAGGATTTTTAAATCAAGAGTGAATCTTCAAGTCCCTCAAGCTCCTCCACAAGCTCGACAAGCACCTCAAGTTCAACAAGAGCAAGAAGACAATGGAAATCATCCAAGACAAGAATAAGTTGAGGGAGACAATCCTCCTCGTCAAGGCCGTCATCACCTTCGACCCCAACACAATGAAGAGCAACGCTACGGCAAGCTCAAGTTCACCATGCAAAGTTCAATGGAAGTAATGATCCCGAAGAGTACCTTTCATGGGCATTGAAGGTTGACAAAATCTTCCGCTTGCACAACTATGAGGAGAGAAGAATATCGAGATGGCATCCCTTGAGTTCCAAGACTACGTCCTCATTTGGTGGGAACAAGTCATTGAGCGCCGAGCGGCTAGAGGTGAACCACCCATCACTACTTGGGCGCAAATGAAGGATGTCATGAGAGCATGCTTCGTGCCAACTTACTACAACCGCGACCTCTTCAAGAAACTCCAACTCCTCAAGCAAGGAACCAAGAGCTTTGAAGAATATTACAAGGAAATGGAGATTGCCATGATAAGAGCTAATGTCACGGAAGATGATGAGCAAACTATGGCACATTTCTTGAATGGACTCAATCATCCTATCAAGAAGATTGCCGACTTCCAACCATACTCGAACCTCATCGAGCTAGTGCATCAAGCTACCAAAGCGGAACATCAAGTGCAAGTTGACTTCATGTATGCCAAGTTCTCATCCAAGTCCTATGGCTTCTCCAACAGCCAAGCCTCGACGACTCCAACACCTTCTACCTCAACCAAGCCATATACAAGCAACGCCGACAAGTCGAGTTTCAAGAAAACTTCGACAACCTCAAGTCATCCTCCTACTACAAGCAACTTCAAGCCGCGAGCTTCATCATCATCTACCCCAACCGATGAGACCATCAATATAAGTTCCTTGAAATGCTTCACATGTGGAGGACGAGGCCACAAGTCCTTTGAGTGTACCAACAAGCGCACCATGATCCTCAACGACTCCATGAGTGAAGGAGAAATGGAAGCACTTGAGCAAGTGGCCATGCACCGGCAAGTGAACGAAGATGAAGAGGATCAAGTCTTTTGTGACAAAGATTCAAGCCCCGCTCTTGTTGTCTCCAAGGTATTGACTCTTCAACATAAACAAGTGATGAGGACATGGCTACCACAGTTACACCCATATCCCCTACTATTTTACCTCTTGGAATAGTTGCTAGAGCTCAGATATGCTAATTAAATTATTAGGTACTTTCGTTTCTTGGTAATGTTTCTAGTGTTCATGAGAATATGATGCTGCTTAACTTAGATACATTTGTGTTGCTTGCAATTGAAGGGCCTAGCACGGACAAGAAGGATGAATATTGGAGCATGGTCAAGCATGGAGATGAAGGTGCGTGCGAAGAGAACAAGAACGAATGTTCAAGTGGAGATTTCTGGACTTTGAAGCCACCATGATGACATACAAGAAGATGGACGAAATATACAAGATGGACTTTCATAAATTTCATCCATAGCTTATTATTGGTGTTGCGCCACCTTATTTTTGGCCAGCCCATGTAATCTATTTTTAGAGTCCATATTGTAGGGGAAATGACTTAGGAGGTGTTTTAGTCCCACCTTGCCAAGGGTGGACAAAATCTCCTCTCTTTTCCCTATAAATATAGCCCTTAAGGCATCATTTATACCAGGAGGTTTTAATTAGTTAAAAGTTAGCCACTGTTGCAACTTCGTGTATTTCGTTTGTGTCCAACGACCAGACCAAGACCGCTTTTAGAACCCCACTATTATCAACACTTCATATATATATTCGCAATATTCAGATTGCTTTATCATATTCTTGCTTGTTCTTCGATTGCTTGCAGGAACAGACCTTCGTGGTCAGGTTGATCGTGCTCCGGCGTGGTCAATAACCTCTCGGAGTTGGTTTAGCGATTGCCAAGGCGCAACATCGTGCACGTTTGTAGATGGATCGTCAAAGTCTACTCCACCAAATCGATAGTTATCATCTCATCGAAAGATCGGGACACCCTCGCCTCTATCAACAAGAAGAAGACCAAAGATGCCATATCTTTCATACCAAGGATGGCATCAATGGAAGGTCCATCAAGGTCATCAACGATGGAGGGAGTTGCCATAACTTAGCAAGTGAAGAACTATGATCCAAGCTCCAATTGGTCAAAATGAAGCACCCACATCCCTAAAAAGTTCAATGGCTAAGCGATTCCAGCACTATCCAAGTCGAGCATAGAGTGCAAGTCTCCTTCAAAATCGGAGCTTACAAAGACACTTTGGAGTGTGATGTCGTTCCAATGTCCGTCTGCCACCTTCTTCTTGGACAACCATGGCAATTTGATCGTGGTGTCATCCACAACAGTCGAACGAATCACTATATATTCAAGATGAAAGGAAAGGAGTACGTACTTCGACATATGTCTCCAAGCCAAGTGATCGCCGACAAGCAAGCCACCCATCATGGAGAGAATAGTGAGAGAGCGAACCACCAAAAAGAGAGTGAGCGCCACAAGCCCAAATCGAGTGCCTCCACAATGAGCGACAAGAAATTAGTTCTCTTTTCTACCAAAAGTGAGATAAGAGAAGTGTGTGAGAACCCATCAAGTGTCATGCACTATGTCCTTTTATGCAAGGACGAGGCACCAAAAGCTAACACCTCTCACAATCTTCCTTTAGTGTTATCTTCTCTATTGCAGGAATTCCATGATGTTTTCCCCGAGGAACTACCTCCGGGTCTACCTCCACTACGAGGCATCGAGCACCGAATCGGCCTCATCCCCGGAGCACCCCTTCCTAACAAGGCTCCATACCGCGTCAACCCCGAAGAAACTAAGGAGATCCAATGGCAAGTACAAGAACTCATCAACAACGGCCATGTACGAGAAAGTTTGAGCCCTTGTGCCGTCCCGGTAATCCTTGTTGTAAGTGCATCTAGTGCCACCCCTAGTTGACTTTGGAGTATTGACGACAAACTTGGTTGAGGGACTAATGTGTTTGTGAGAATTGCAGGATAACACAGGTAGTAGTCCCTCATTGATTCGGTTTACCTACCAGAGATGACCCCTAAAAATGTGTGAAGACATTGAAGACAATGGTGGTCTGTGAAGAGATTCACATTGAAGACTATGACATGAGAAGACATCGCATGAAGACTATGGATTGTGAAGACATAGTTGTTTCGTACTTTCCTTTTCTTCTTTGTTGAGTCATAGGAACCACCGTACTGTTAAGTGGGGTCCAAGTGAACAAAGTCAGAGTGACTGAAGTGATGCTCAACCAAATCATAAGTCTTCGAGCGAAGACAATGAGAGCAAATCTTATCCAGAGCTGGATAAGTTAGCCTTACTTGTAGCTCAAGTCAAGCTGCCGCGTGTGTTTGAAATCTGACCGTTGGACACGTGTCAGTTCCTTAGTGAACCAGGGTCATTTCGGACAAATCAGGTCGGGTTGCCTCCTGGCTATAAATAGCCCACCCCCTACACCATAAATTGGTGGCTGCTTAGAGTTCGTGCACGGCTTTTGTCGTTTGAGAGCAACCCACCTCCGAAGCTTTTGAGAGAGAAATCCTTGCGAGGACAAATCCCTAAACACCCAGGGCCAAAGAGTGTTAGGCATCACCGAAGTCTTTTTGTCTGTGTGATCTGAAGACTTGTTGCACTTGAGGACCGTGAATCCTCCAGCCGGTTAGGCGTCGCGTTCTGAGCATCCAAGAGTCATTGTGGATCGCCGGTGAGCGAAGTCTGTGAAGGTTTGGAAGTCTACCTTGAAGACTTACCAGAGTGATTGGGCGAGGACTATGTGTCCCTATCTCAAGGGGAATAAGGTGAAGACGTGGTCTTCTGAGTTAAATCTCGGCCTCCCTAACCAGACGTACAGTTGTCACAGCAACTGGAACTGGTCCAACAAATACCTGTCCTCACCGAGAAACTGGTTCTATCTCTTACCTCTCTTTGCTTATTGTTTGTCTTCATGAAGTCATTGCCTGGTTGCATGATCTAATTGACTTCACTGTGTGAAGACTGTTGTTGATTGACTTCATACTATCTTCCATCTTGATCCATACTACCTAGCTGTTGATAGTCTTTGTGCTTTCACTTCATTGCTTACCTGACTATGGCTTGTCTAGTGTAGTGTACCTTCTACTGCATATCAATAGGTTCATTGCTACTGTTTGTCTTCAAAGCCCTCGTGTTTTGATGACTTTCATAAAATCACCTATTCACCCCCTCTAGTCGATAACTAGCACCTTCAATTGGTATCAGAGCAAGGTGCTCCCTTGTTCTGTGTGATTTGGTTTAACCACGTGAAGTTTTAGCTATGTCGACTGCAGGGATAATCAAAGTCTCCGCTGCGTGCCTTGTCTTTGATGACACTGATTACCCCTACTGGAAGAATAAGATGCGCATGCATCTTGAAGCTATTTACGTCGACCTCTGGTATGTCGTCAAGAACGGCGTTCCCAAGGCCGGTGAAGGCGTCACCCCAGCTGATGTCAAGAATTTGATTCAACTAGATTCTATTGCCAAGAACATCATTTGTGGTCACCTGACCAAAGGATAGTATGGCCGTGTGAGTGCTCTGGAAACTGCGAAGCTAGTCTGGGACTGGCTCTCCAAGGTCAATGAAGGCGTCTCAACCCAGAGAGACTCAAGGATCAGTGTTCTTCGCAATCTCTTCAATCGCTTCAAGAGAAATGACAATGAGAATGTCAGCTGACGTTTGATTGCCTCACAGACATCACAAATGAGCTTCATGCAGTCGGCGCCACTGAGATCACCAAGCATGAATTTGTCAAGACACTCTTGAGATCACTCGACAACTCATTTGACACCCTAGCCCTGATGATTCAAGAACACCCTGACTTCAAGACTCTCGATTCGTCTGACATACTTGAGAGGCTCAACACACATGAGTTCCAGCTATTTGAGAAAAGAGATATCTATGGTCCCAACTATGGCCGAGTCGCGCTTTGAAGGCAAAGGCTGTTTCCTCATCTGAAGAAGAATCTGACTACAATTCTGAGGATCCTGAAGACATTGGAAAGGAACTTGCCATGCTCATGAAGAAGTTGACAATGAGAAGAAGAAGAAGAGCAAGGAATATGATTCTGATGACAAGAAGAAGAAGAAATCCTCAAAGTCTTCTTCCAAGTCTTTGTCGAAGTCTTCATCACACAAGAAGAGCTCATCTACCAAGGATCGTGTGTTTGTTGGCAAGGAAATGGATTCAGAGGAGGAGTCTACATCTGAGGAGATGGAGATGGAGTCTGAAGAGGAATCTGATTCAGGCGTGGCAAGCCTGGCTTTAGCTTCAGCATACGTCACCAAGTCCATCTTCGACACTGAAGACGATGGCCTCTTCACCAACGCTGATGCTAATGAGGATGACTCTGCACCCACCTACTTCTTCATGGCACGTGTTGCCAAGGTAAACTCACGCGATGCTCACTATCAAACATCAAGTGAAGATGACTCTAAATGTAAATATAAACCTAGCTACAAAACACTTGTTAAAATTGCAACACAGCAACAAACTGGTATGGAACATATTCAAAAACTGTTAGACAAAAGTGATGACCTATTGGACGTGGAAATGACTCAAACTCAGTCCTTAATTGAATACATTAAAAGTCTTCATGTTAAGTACGAAGAACTTGAAAGTCGTCATGAAACGCTCTCAACTACTCATGAACAGCTCTCCTATGATTATCTTCAAAGGAAGCAAGAGCTTGATAACTTGAGATCGGCTCATGAAGATCTTCAAAAGGAGAATGAGTCACTTCACGCTCAATAGATTAGTTCCACTCAGGAAGGATTTGAATCACCATGTCTAAAATGCCTTGAGCATGATAACGCTACTTCTGTTACTGGATATTCTACTTCTACTACTGTTGCAATATCTTCAACTCTTGATGTGGTAACTAACCCCTCTGCTGAGGATACCACTACTATTGCTGATTAGAATGCCAGGTTGAAGACATTGCTTGAGATAGGAATGTAAAAAAGTCTCAAAGGGCATCAGACACTATGTGATGTCCTGAAGAAACAGATTCTGAACCGAAACCCTAGGAAAGAGGGTGTTGGGTTCGAAAGGAAAATGAACATTGATGGTTCTTACTGGAAGCCTGAGCAGTACCCCAAAACCACATGGGTTGCTGCAAAGGGACCTTCAGTGGATCCATCTACCTTATCTGGCTTCACTTGTGCTAACCCGATTATCATTGGTGAATCCTTCGATGCAAACTATAAACTGTTTAAGAATCATAATGGTGAAGTATTTTCCAGGTATATTGGTACTAACTGCAGGAATGGACCACCTTTGAAGAAGATGAGGGTGCCCAGGAGTTGTCTTGAAAATCTTCAGGTGAATGTCATCTTGACACCACCTGGGAAGAAGACAAACCCCATACCAAAGGCTTCACATGGTCCAAAGGCTTCATACAGACAGAGGACTCACCAGAGTCACCCTAACACAAATGTTTTGCAGGGAAACCATACTCAGGCCTATGAATATGAGTGTGTTTCATCAAACCGCCATGTTCATAAGACCAAGAACTACTCTGCTTATTCTTATGAGCATTATTCACCTCCTACAAGACTATTTGCTAGGGCTCCAAAGCCAAAGTTCTCAGATGCTGCACTTAGACTCATTGCTTCGAAGCCACCCCTGAAGATGTGGGTGGTTAAGAAAACTTAACTCTCTTTTGTAGGGAAAGGTCTCCAGCCGGAAATCAAAGGCGTCAGATGCTATTGCTGGGGACCTAAAATATCTTGTGGGGCGCAAGATAAAATGCCCAAATAGTCTTATTATGTATTTTGTTCCTGAGTCGCTTGCCAATCATCCTATCAGTCCTAACCTGGACCTAAGCTTTCATAATCCACTTGCTCGTCAAATGTTTATGCTTCATAATACCCTTCATGAAGCCTATCCCCCTAACTACACTGTAGGGTATGACACCAGCTGCTTCAGAATGGATTATTGACAGTGGATGCACTAACCACATGACCGGCGATCGAAGTCTTCTCATGGACTCAACCTTACGTCCATATGACAAGAGTCATATCACATTTGATGACACTCGTAAAAGCAAGGTATTGGGTCTAGATAGAGTTGCAATCTCAACGGATCAGCACATGGATAAAGTGATGCTTGTTGAATCCCTTGGTTTCAACTTAATGTCTGTCTCAATGCTGTGTGACTTGAACATGATTGTGATATTTGGAAAATATCGTTGCCTTGTTCTAATGGAATCTGACAATTCTCTAGTCTTTGAAGGGTACCGAAAAGGTGATCCGCACATGGTAGAGTTCTCAGCAGGACCATAGTTGGCCGTATGTCTTCTAGCAAAAGCTTCAGAGTGCTGGCTCTGGCATGGGAGGCTAGGGCATGCTAGCATGAGAAACTTGTACTCTCTCGCAAAGAAGAAGCATGTCGTAGGCATCGAGGGCGTCAAGTTCAAAAAGATCATCTGTGTGGTGCCTGCGAAGCCGGGATGATGACTAGGGCCAAACATCCTTCGAAGACAATCATGACGACATCACGTCCTTTCGAGCTGCTTCACATGGACCTATTCGGCCCTACTCATTACTCCACTCTTACTACCACTGCTTGTCTCTATGGCTTTGTTATTGTTGATGATTACTCCAGATATACCTGGGTGCATATAATTCTCTACAAGACTGAAGTGCAGGATGTCTTCAGATGATTCACCAATCGTGCCATGACAAACTATGGCATCAAGATAAAGCACATAAGAAGTGACAACGACACAGAGTTCAAGAACACCAGCCTCGACACTTATGTTGATACATTGGGCATCACTCATGAATTCTCAGCTCCATACACACCTCAGCAGAATGTCATCGTGGAGCACAAGAACAAAACACTCATTGAGATGGCTCGGACGATGCTTGACGAGTACAAGACTCCAAGGAAGTTCTGGCCTGAAGCTATTGATACTACATGCCACGTCATCAACTGTGTTTATCTTCACAAGCTTCTAAAGAAGACATCGCATGAGCTACTAACTTGTAAGAAGCCAAACATAAGCTACTTCAGAGTATTTGGTGCCAGGTACTGGATCAAGGATCCACGTCACACTTCAAAATTTGCACCGAAAGCACATGAAGGTTTTCTGCTTGGTAATAGAAAGGATTCGCACTCCTACAGAGTCTTCAACCTCTTTCACTATAAAGTGGTTGAAACTGTGGATGTGCGGTTCGGTGAAACTAACGGCTCGCAAAGAGAGCACCTGCCAAATGTGCTAGATGAAGTCTCACCAAGTGAATCCATCAAGCTTATGGGTACTAGAGAAATCATACCTTCAGAGGTACAGGCTGAAGAGGAACTTATCATTTCTGCACCAAATCAACCTGAAGACTCTGCTCAGCCTGAAGCCAATGCTGAAGATGAAGACAATGAGCAACAAGAGCAAAATCTTCGTCCAGTTCATCCTCGTGTTGCAAATGAAGTACAAATTGAGAAGATAATTGATAGCATCAATGCACCTGCCCCCCTTACTCGTTCAAGAGCAACTTAGCTAGCAAATTTCTATGGGAACTTTGCATTTTTGTCCATATCCGAACCCAAGAAAGTTGCTGAAGCCTTCATGGAACCTGAATGGATTCAAGCTATGCAAGAAGAGCTTCAATAGTTCGAGCTGAACAATGTATGGGAACTGGTCAAGCGTCCTGATCCTCGCAAGCACAATATCATAGGCACAAAATGGATCTATCGCAACAAACAAGATGAGCATGGTCAAGTTGTCAGAAACAAGGCTCGTCTCGTTGCTCAAGGATATACTCAAGTTGAAGGAATTGACTTCGATGAAACATTTGCTCCGGTGGCTAGGCTTGAAGCCATTCACATTCTGCTAGCCTATGCCAACCATCACAACATCCTCCTATATCAAATGGATGTGAAGAGTGCCTTTCTCAATGGCAAGATTGAAGAAGAAGTGTATGTTGCATGACCACCTGGCTTTGAAGATCCAAAACATCTTGATATGGTTTACAAGCTCAATAAGGCACTGTATGGCCTCAAACAAGCCCCTCGTGCTTGGTATGACACACTCAAAGACTTCCTGAAGAGCAAATGCTTCAAACCTGGTTCCCTGGATTCCACTCTCTTCATGAAGACATACGATGGTGAACTGTTTGTGCGCCAGATCTATGTGGATGACATTATCTTTGGCTGCACTGACAAAACATACAGTGATGAGTTTCGACACATGATGCAAGAGCAATATCAAATGTCCATGATGGGTGAGCTGAAGTTCTTCCTTGCTCTTCAAATTCATCAGCAAAGCAACATCATCTTCATATCTCAAGAGAAATACCTCAAAGATTGCTTGAAGAAGTTTGGAATGCAAGACTGCAAGGGATACACGACGCCGATGCCAACCAAAAGTCATCTGGGCCCCAACGACAATGGTAAAGAGTTCGATCAAAAGGTATACCGCTCCATGATTGGTTCTTTACTCTATTTGTGTGCATCTAGGCCAGATATCATGCTTAGCGTTTGCATATGTGCCCGATTCCAAGCGGCACCAAAGGAGTCGCATCACTTAGCTGTGAAGCGAATTCTTCGATATTTGGCTTACACCCCAACACTAGTATTATGGTATCCAAAGGGCTCAGAGTTTGATCTAGTTGGATTCTCAGATGCTGATTATGCTGGTGACAAGGTTGATAGCAAGTCTACATCAGGCACATGTCACTTTCTAGGACGATCTCTTGTCTATTGGTCTTCAAAGAAGCAGAACTGTGTGTCTCTCTCCACTGCTGAATCTGAATACATTGCTGCTGGATCTTGCTGCGCTCAGCTTCTGTGGATGAAGCAAACTCTCAAGGACTATGGCATCCATCTGAAGCATGTGTCACTCTACTACGACAATGAAAGCGCCATCAAGATTGCCAACAACCCAGTTCAGCATTCGAAGACAAAGCACATTCAGATCTGCCATCACTTTCTCAGAGATCATGTCATGAAGGAAGATATTGATATCATTCACGTCAACACTAAAGAGCAATTGGCAGATATCTTCACAAAGCCCTTGGATGAGAAAAGGTTTTGCAAGTTGCGGTGTGAGCTAAATATCTTACAATCCTCGAATGTCCTAAAATTGGACACACATCCTAACGCTTATGCATGTGATGACTTAGATGTGCAACACACGAAGTAACGTATATCATCAAATAATGAAGACATACACTCTAAGTGCGAATACATTATTGCGGAAATTGACATCAGAGCGCCACGATAATTGTGCGCCATGTCTAGGTCTAATACTTCCTATATGGTGGGTAACACCACCACCAAACTCTTATTTGAAGTGTTTTCATTGGCGTCACATTTGCATAGTGTTCGCATTTGGTTTGTCTTCAACATTGATTCAACTTCATGATTATCTTCACAATGTTGACTTGGTATCATATTGGTATATACATTGGTGTTCTGTCCCCTACATCATTCACTTATAGCTATGTCTTCATGTTTGAATCTTTTGATCTAAGTGAATGTGATCGGACCCTAACCCCCTCTATGCTTCTACTTTAGATTCTATCTATCCAAATCATATGCATTCTATTGAAACCGTTGACTGTCTTCTCTGAGTCCTTGCCAACAGAAGACACAGAGACAAAAATTGAATTTGTTTTAATGCCATATCCTTATTGCCTGAAAACTGGAGAAGCGGGAATGACCACCCGACAATCCACGCGTGCGTGGGAACATGGAACAACTTCCAATGTGTTGCATGCATACCACGTGTCCTTCATATGTGAACCGCCAGGGGCACCTGCGTAATAACACCGCGCCATCCCTGTCCCTATAAATACACACCTCAACGCGGTCATTATCTCTTCTTCCACCTCGCCACCTCGTACAAACCCTAGCGCCTCCGCTAGCTCGCGACGACGCCGGAGACGAAACGCTTAGCTGCCGCGACTTCTTCGACACCGTCCTCACGCCAGCCGCGGACCTCGTCCTCTCCGCCACCGCCGTAGGTGTCTTCCGTCGCCATGTTAGGGCACGGGAGATTGAACTGCTCGGCCTCCCCTCCCAACATCGTCTAACAGTTCTTCGTGTGGTAATTAAATCTCACTTTTACTGCCCCTTTGATTCATCAGATCCATCCACTTCAACCAGAAGTGGTTTCTAAGTTCGCAAATCTAGATCTATCTTGTTTGCATCTCATATCATGCCAAGTATGTTCACTTATGCTTCACTACTAGTTAGATTCCTCACTTGTACTTATTCTTGGATTCGTACAAATTTGGAACCAACTCTCATCAAATAAGTGAATGTCTTCGCACTATGAGGTCAATGTCTTCAAACTGATTTATCTTCAAAACCTTTGAGAATGCATATGACCTCTTCCCCTTCCCTCACACCTCTAATGCTGTCACATGTACATGTTCGTGGGAGAATCCCTTGGTTCTCAGAGTTTGCATTCGTTTGCAGTATTCTTACATCAACACATCAATTCTCCTGAAGCCAGTTCCTGTTTGACCAATAGATGGAAGCCATTTAGAGTCTCGAAGCCTTTCACCTTGAATATAATGGCCACTGAAAAATCAGCTAGGAAGGGTGGTAGACAACGCCGTGGGAATATAGCCAAGGACCTGCCATTGGATCTCTTTGAAATGTACAAGACAGATCCCGAGGAAACCTACGGGGAACGCAAGAACCAAATCCAATGGATTCGAAGATATTGGGCAGAGGAATGGTACAAATACAGATTTGTAACTACCCAATATGCTGAAAAGAATGCCATCAAGGGCCCCTGGGGAGATACTGTATACAGAGGTCTTCAGCCCAAGTCCAAGTCTGAAGCCATCGCTCAAGGCTTCTATCCTTGCATGGTCCATGGACTGCAGCCAGACAATGCCGACCCATCATCTCTGCTATGGTGTCGTGAAGACAATCTCTTCAAGCGCAATTTCTAGTTTGCAAAGGAGTTGGGTGCAAAGAACAAGAAGGACTTGGGACTCAATTTCAACCCTAGTCCGTCTGCTCCAAGGGCCGATGGCACACGTGATGCCAATCCTAATGAAATCGGCCCCTTCTATAATCTCGAAGGCCTCATCACGCATATTGCTGTATAGGGGGCTACGGTGGACCACTCAGCTGACGACACAGATTTTGAAGATGTGCCAGCACCACCAAATCAGAAGCCAAAGAAGTCAAAGGCTTCGAAGCCCTCTGCCGCACCAAAAGTTTCACGTGCGAAGCCTTTGGCCACTGCACCTCCTGAACCTAGTGTGCAATCTGAAGATGTTTCTCGTGTCTCCAAGAAGATGGAGAAGCCCAAGAAGAAAAAGCCCTTGAAGATTTCTGGGCATGAACTTACACCTGCTACCGTTCCGCGGAACAAAGATGAAACCATTGATCTGTCTAGCGATGACGAGCTTGGCGATGAAGCTCTTGAGCAGCTGATCAAGAGCAAGCAAGAGGCGGAGATCTTCAACGATCTGCCCCTCTTTGACGTTGACATTTTTGAACAATTTCATTGATGAATGGTTCAATGATCAAAGCCTCAACATTGATGATCTTCAGCTGCCAATCAGCATAAGCGTCACGTTTCATGGAGCCATTGCAAACGAACTGGCCGTGGCTCAGAAAATCGTCGAGCTAAAGAACAAAATTGATTATGAAAAGGCAGAGTTCAAGAAGAACATGGCAAAGCTCAGTGTGGCAGAAGTTCAAAGCTTCAAGGTGATGATGAATGAGCTCAAGGAGCAGTTTTAGAAGAAACATGAGGAAGCTAAAGGTTCAAGAGAGTGAATGAAATACTTTGTTGAGAAGTGTGTTCAAGCACACAATGAGGCTGAGAAGCGCAAGGCTCTGGGGTGTCCTAGTATCGATCCTAGAATGGCTGCCAAAAAGAAGAAGAAGTCTGCTGCGGGATGCACTGAAGCACCAAGGCAGGAAGCACCTAGCATTGTCTTCCCTGCCAGCATGACAGGCTCGAAGCCTAAGGTCCCCTCAGCAGTTTAGAGCTAAAGAAAACCAGGGCAGCTGAAGCTGATGCCAGGAAGCGAAAGCATAAGGATGCCTCTGATGGTGCTCCATCAACCAAGAAGCCAAAGACAAAGTCTTCGCGAAAAGAGCGTGCTGCTTCCACAGAGCCACTGGTTGTTGAGCCCATCTCCGTTGCACGTCCTGCCTCCTCCAACCAAGAGCGTCAACTTATATTTCATGATCCTGCTACCACAGAGGCTCCTGAAGACGAAGAAGTACCAGCTATTGACCCCATCACAGCCGAAGACATTGGTCGTGAAGACAATGTAGAAGATGATGAAGTCCTTCCTCAGATCGAGCACCAACTGGTATCATCGCCTGTTCTCACAAACAACGAACTCATCAGCATTGGTCATCCTTTGACGCCAATTGCTCAGGATGCATCGTGGGCTGATCACCCACAACAAGACACCCCCATTCAAGATGAAACCCCCAAAACTCCAACCCCTCAAGTCACCACTCCGGTACTTGATGACGGCTACATGGTGTAGACCACTCCATCACCACATGCGTCGCCCACACTCCACAGGCTTCGCAAAGGCCCTAGGCCACATGTCACCATGTCGAGCATTCCAGAAGGGGAAGTGCAACAAAGTCAGTCACACGTGAAGTGTTTCTTGAAGCCACTCCTACTGTGAATGTCTCTGAGTCTGAAGCCAAAGCTGCTGAAGACATTCCCGCTACATCAGCTCAAGAAAATCCAGAACCAAGACAAGAAGAAGAAGAGTTGCAACACCCCCTGTCACTTAAGAAGTCGTTCTCGAGGAGAACGTGTCCGTGCCTGACCCTCCTGCTACTGAAGAGGAGGTTGAAAATATTAAGGCGGCCCCAACCAACGCTACTGAAGATAATGTGGCGCCTGAAGCTGATGTTGTCATGGCTGAAGACAATGTGGCACCTAAATCTGATGTTGCACCCGAAGCTAGTGTGCAACCTGGAGCCCCTGTGGATGCTGAAGCCACTGTACCATCTCCTAGGCCTCACACCATTGAACAGGCCTTCGATCACGGACAACTGGTCACTATGAAATGGCAAATCATGGTTTCTCCCACTGCTCCCGGACCTCAATATGAATATCACGTGGAGCATAGGCCTCAGGTCCAGAAGCCACAACCCAGACTGCCAAGGTTTCCCGGTGCTGCATCATCACCAGGCTCGTTCAGTGTCAACAGCTTCAGGGCGCACAACACATTCTTTGACAGTGCCAAGAACCCATTTCGAAGCCAAATATCTCATCTGATCACTTCTGGAGCTTTCTGCATCGCAGTTATTACTCCTGTGAATCAAGAGCGGATCTTTTCTCACATGCGTCTGGATTGTGAAGCCATTGCTGGACTGCCTTGTTTGGAAGAAGCCTTAGACTATTTCAGAGATGCTCGCCTTCTACGATTTGTCACTGATAAAGAGCATTGGAATGAAGAGCTTCTGCTGCAGTTCTGTGCTACTCTTCACATTCATGGCTACAACAGAGATCCGAAGACTTGGGTCCTTGAGTGGATGACAGGTGATGTGCACCATGAAGCCAAAGCTCAAGATATCATCGAGATCACTCCCCTGCCCACTCCAGGCGAATACTATGAACCTGGTTGTTAGCTACATAGGAATGCATTGGAGAGCATATTTTAGAAGTCTAAGCCAAACATGAGTCAGATGCTCAGCATGATGAAGCCACTGCCACAAGACGCTGAATATCCTAAGGAATTCTTTGTCGATGACCTTGAGTATCTGCCACGGGCCATTTATCACATTGTTAGGCGAACTCTATGGCCCGTCAAAGGACATTCCCCCGCAGCCAAGCTTGAAGGCGCAATGAAGGCATTGGTGTTCTATATTCTGAATGGCACCAGCTTCAATGCTCAAGATTTCTTCATCAGACAACTTGCTGCATCTGGAATTGATCTCTTTGGCCTGAAGTTTTATGCTCCATGGGTGTTGCGCTTAATCAAACTTCACTCTTCTGTCAACTATCAGCCCTCTGCTCGCAACCATCTTATCTTCTTGCCTGGGGTTGATATGTCTGTTGAAGCCATCTACCCAAAGCCTGCCAAGGAGCCCCTTTATCTTCATAATGTTGATCGTCAAAGCTTCACATAACCAATTGAAGGAGTTCTTGCTGCTACTCGTGTCTATCCCCTGGCTGGCAATACACGTGCACCTCATCGTGCTACTACTGAAGCCACTGACAACACGATTGCTCAAAGGCCTCAGAAGCGATCTCGTGTGCTCAATGACCGAGAGATTCTTGTGGCCTTGCATTAGAAACAAGATAGGCACCACGACTGGCTAAAGCATCAGATGCAGAGCATCTTGGTGGACGTCAATCATATCAGAAACTTGGCCACCAAGAACTCATTTGTTGCTCATGAAGCCTGTAGGAGGTCCTGGAAGAGTCTCACACTTCTCTACTCTGAAGATGATCTTCGCGAAGATGGCTTCACCGAGGGTTTCAAATTTGACTCCACTCCTCCTCGCAATGCAAGCTGGCGTCGGACTCCACCAATTGAAGATTCAGAGTATTCATCTTCGACTGCAACTGTTGTTGCGAGAGTCATCGAAGAAGAAGACGATGCCACTTCATCAGCCATGGCTTCACCACGTCCCGACACTGCACCAGGCCCGTCTGCACCATCGAACGTCAATATCGACCCTGTTCCTTCATCTACTCCTGATGGGAACGAGTAGACGCTCTATGTCTCCAAACCTTTTTGGTCCTTACTGACAAAAGGGGGAGAAGCATATGAGTTGATAATCTTCAAGCGGGTCCATATGGGTGGTTGCTATTATTTTTGCTAAGTGGTTACAACTCTTGTTTTTGATACATTTGGTTCCTTGGGTTGTAACACTTAAGACTTGATGGTCGTCTGCCACTTTGTGATGCGATGATAAATTCCGCATGAAGTCATTCCGCAGACACCCATTTATCATTATGCATGTCATTATCTTTGTTATATCTTTTCTTGCATAATGAATTGTCTTCGTAAAGTGAAGAGGATCTCCACAATTAAAACCTGCCATGTGCATTTGCATTCAAGAGCAAACTACTTATATGCACATCTTCAGGGGGAGACTTTTCGCTACTTATGAAGACAGTGCCTTTACCCCTACAATTTCATATACTTTTATCCCCATTGAAAACTTCAACCAGTTTGTCATCAATCACCAAAAAGGGGGAGATTGTAAGTGCATCTAGTGCCACCCCTAGTTGGTTTTGGAGTATTGACGACAAACTTGGTTGAGGGACTAATGTGTTTGTGAGAATTGCAGGATAACACAGGTAGTAGTCCCTCATTGATTCGGTTTACCTGCCAGAGATAACCCCTAAAATGTGTGAAGACATTGAAGACAATGGTGGTCTATGAAGAGATTCACATTGAAGATATGGCATGAGAATACATCGCATGAAGACTATGGATTGCGAAGACATAGTTGTTTCGTAGTTTCGTTTTCTTCTTTGTTGAGTCATATGAACCACCGTACTGTTAAGTGGGGTCCAAGTGAACAAAGTCAGAGTGACTGAAGTGATGCTCAACCAAATCCTAAGTCTTCGAGCGAAGACAATGAGAGCAAATCTTATCTAGAGCTGGATAAGTCAGCCTTACTTGTAGCTCAAGTCAAGCTGCCGCGTGTGTTTGAAATCTGAACGTTGGACACGTGTCAGTTCCTTAGTGACCCAGGGTCATTTCGGACAAATCAGGTCGGGTTGCCTCCTGGCTATAAATAGCCCACCCCTACACCATAAATTGGTGGTTGCTCAGAGTTAGTGCAAAGCTTTTGTCGTTTGAGAGCAACCCACCTCCGAAGCTTTTGAGAGAGAAATCCTTGCGAGGACAAAGCCCTAAACACCCAGAGCCAAAGAGTGTTAGGAATCACTAAAATCTTTCTGTCTGTGTGATCTAAAGACTTGTTACACTTGAGGACTGTGAATCCTCCAGCCGGTTAGGCGTCATGTTCTGAGCATCCAAGATTCATTATGGATCGCCGGTGAACGAAGTCTGTGAAGGTTTGGAATTCTACCTTGAAGACTTACCAGAGTGATTGGGCGAGGACTGTGTGTCCCTAGCTCAAGGGGAATAAGGTGAAGACGCGGTCTTCTGAGTTAAATCCCAGCTTCCCTAAACAAACATACAGTTTTCACAACAACTGGAACTGGTCCAACAAATACCTGTCCTCACTGAGCAACTGGTTCTATCTCTTACCTCTCTTTGCTTACTGTTTGTCTTCGTGAAGTCATTGCCTGCTTGCATGATCTGGTTGACTTCATTGTGTGAAGACTGTTGTTGATTGGCTTCATACTATCTTCCATCTTGATCCATACTACCTAGCTGCTGATAGTCTTTGTGCTTTCACTTCATTGCTTACTTGACTATGGCTTGTCTAGTGTAGTCTACCTTCAGCTGCATATCAATAGTTTCATTGCTACTGTTTGTCTTCAAAGCCCTCGTGTTTTGAAGACTTTCATAAAAATCTCCTATTCACCCCCCTCTAGTCGATAACTAGCACTTTCGCTTGTCCCCAAGAAAGATGGTACATATCGCATGTGTTCTGATTGTCATCCTATCAGTGCTATTATCATGCATTATCGTTACCCTACTCCACGCCTAGATGACGTGCTTGATGAGCTTAGCGGAGCCACCATTTTCTCTAAGATTGATCTTAAGAGTGGCTACTATCAAATATGCATCCAAGAAGGTGATGAATGGAAAACCGCATTTAAGCCAAGTTTGGCTTATATGAATGGCTTATTATGCCAATGGGTTTATCCGAAGCACTCGGTACTTTCATGCGACTCATGCATTTTGTTTTTCGACCCTATATTGGTGTTTGTTGTGGTCTACTTTGACGATATTCTTATCTTTAGCAAATCTCTAAAATACCATGTCACCCACCTTCGAACCGTGCTACAAACTCTTAGAAAAGAGCACCTTTATGCTAATATGGACAAATGCCTTTTTGGTGTTGATAAGCTTGTTTTGTTGGGTTTTGTTGTATCTTCTAAGGGTGTTCATGTAGATGAATCTAAGATCAATTCTATTATAATTTGGCCCCAACAAATCAACTTGCAACAAGTGCGTAGCTTCCTTGGTTTAGCCAGTTTCTAGCGTCGCTTTGTGAAAGACTTTAGCACCATTGCTTCACCTTTGCATGCCTTGAGTAAGAAGAATGCGCCTTTTGTTTGGGGACCATCCCAAGATAACGCATTCAATGAGCTTAAGAATTTTCTTACTCATGCTCCCGTGCTTGCTTTACCAAACTTTGACAAACCCTTTGAGATTCATTGCGATGCTAGTGGTAATGGCATAGGAGGTGTGTTAACACAAGGGAAGCGCCCCATAGCTTACTTTAGTGGGAAACTTTCCGGCGCGCAACTCAATTACCCCATCTATGACAAAGATCTATATGCTTTAGTGTGAGTTTTGCATGAATGGGACATTATCTTTGCCCTCATGAATTTATCATCCATACCGACCATGAAACACTTAAATACCTTAAGGGCCAAACTAAGTTGAACAAGCGTCATGCTAAATGGAGTGAATTCATTGAGTCTTTTCCTTATGTCATCAAGTACATTAAATTTAAGGAAAATGTTATGGCGGACGCTCTTTCCCACATATGCATGCTTGTCACCAAACTTGAATTGAATGTCATTAGTTTTGAGCACATAAAAGACTTGTATGCGCATGATCCTCCTTTTGCTATTCCTTATGCCAAATGTTTGACGCATACATCTTGGGAATGCTACTACGTCAAAGATGATTATCTTATGAGAGCTAAAAAACTTTGCATCCTCGAGTCTTCTCTTCGTTTGTTACTTTTGCAAGAATATCATGGAGGAGGACTAATGGGCACTTTGGACGCGACAAGACATTTGCTACGCTCTCCAAGAACTATTTTTGGCCCAAGATGTTTCGTGACGTCAACCGCTTCACCAACCGATGCTCTACATGTCGCAAAGCTAAGTCTAAAGCTCAATCACATGGTCTCTATATGCCTCTTCCAATTCCGTATCGACCATGGGAAGATATTAGCATGGATTTCGTGCTTGGTTTGCCTAGAACTAGAAAGGAAAGGATTCCGTATTTGTTCTTGTGGACCGATTCTCTAAGATGGCTCATTTCATTCCTTGCAACAAGATAGACGATGCTTCACATGTTGCCAATCTTTTTTTATGGGAAATATTGCGCCTACATGGAGTACCAAAGACGATTTTCTCGGACCGTGACGTCAAGTTCCTAAGCTACTTTTGGAAGACCTTATGCGCCAAGCTCGGAATCAAGATACTTTTCTCAACGGCATACCATCCACAAACCGATGGCCAAACGGAGGTGACCAACCACACACTCTCCGCTCTAATTCGCGTGTTAATCAAGAAGAACATCAAGGAGTGGGAGGAGTGTCTACCCATCGCCGAGTACGCCTACAACCGAGCAAGACATTCGACTGCGGGCAAGTCCCCCTTCAAGGTTGTCTTCGGTTTCAACCCGTTGTCACCATTGGACATTCTCCCTCTACCACTACAAGAGCGCACAAACATGGACGCGAGTGCACGAGTCAACTATCTCAAGAAGATGCATGAAGATACAAGGCACACCATTGAGCGCCAAGTACAACGACTCACGACCAAGCTCAACCTCAACAAGCACCCCGTGGTATTCAACATTGGAAATCTTGTCTGGCTACACCTTCGCAAGGACCGCTTCCCCCACAAATGCAAGGCCAAACTTCTACCACGAGCGGATGGACCCTTCAAGGTGCTTAAACGCTACAACAACAACGCCTACAAGATCGACATTCCACGAGACAAGTACTCCGTGAGCGACATCTTCAACGTCAAAGATCTCTCTCCCTACCATGGTGATGAAGATTTTGATCCAAGATCGGATCTTTCCCAAGGGAGGGGTGATGATGGAGAGCATCCTATGGTCATCCCCATGGACCTACCATCGTCTCACGAAGTGCCAAGAGGACCTATGACACGAGCTAGAGCTAGAGCTCTCGAGACCGAGGTGACTTCCTTCCTTATTGATATCACACAAGATCCTCTCGAGACATGGATAATACCTAAGTCCAGAATGTTGTGCATGATTAGGTACCAAGAGGACCTCTCGAAGATGCACGTGAAGACGGACAAGTCCCCAAGTTCACGGACAAAGAGAACGAACGGAAGGAGTCAAGAGCAGCTTCCAGGCCCCGGACATCGGGCCATGACCCCGGACATCTGACCCCTGGAGCATTGTCCAAAGCAGCCACCAAGCACCTACAGGCCCCGGACATCCGGCCCAACCCGAACATCCAGCCCGAAGCCAGAAATCTGGCACCCTCTATCCAGAGAGCGTGAAGGCTAGCCCCGACCGCCCGTACAACCGGCTCAAGCCCGGGCATCCGGCACCTTGCGAAGCCCCGGACATCCGGCCCGACGCCCGGACATCCGGCCTCCCCTGTCTGCGCATAGTGTAAGGGCCCGAGGCCCGTGTACCCCTTCGCCCACCTAGGCCACATGATGAGGACATCAATACCATTGTTACACCCACAGCCCCTGCTGCTATACATACTGGACCAATTACTCGAGCTCGCGCACGCCAATTGAATTATCAGGTACTCTCGTTTCTTGGTAACGATTCTAATGTTCATAAGAATATGATGCTGCCTAAATTGGATACATTTGTTTTTCTTATAAATGAAGGGCCTAGCTTGGACAAGAAAGATGAACCTTGGAGCAAGTTCAAGCATGGAGATGATGGCATGCGCAAGGGGAACAAGAACGGAGTTACAAGTGATGATTCCAGGACTTTGAAGCCACCATAATGAGTGCATGAATCCTTGGACAAAATATACAAGATGCCACTTCATAAATTTCGTCCAGAGGCTATTTTAGGTGCTGCGTCACCTTATTATTGGGCCAGGCCCATGTATTTTCGAAGTACTTAAGTATAGGCTATTTTTAGAGTCCGTATTTGTGGGGAAACAAGAGTTAGGGTTGGTTTCGGACCCCTCCACGAAGGGCCACGAAATTCCCTCTCTCTCCTCCATATATACAGCCCTTAGGGCATAGTTTAGACTTTGGGTTTTGTTTATATTAAAAGTTCGCCATAGCTGCAACTTCGCGTACTTCGTTTGTGTCCAACGACCAGACCAAGACGTCACAGAACCCCACCTTGATCAATAAAGCTTTCATCTTATATTCGCAATATCCAGATTGCAATCTCAGTTTCTTGCTTGTTCTTCGTTTGCTCGTAGGAAACAGACCCTCGTGGTCAGGTTGATCATGCTCCGTCGTGGTCAATAACCCCTCGAAAGTTGGTTTAGCGATTGCTAAGGCGCGACGTCTCGCACGTTCATAGTCGGATCATCAAGGTCGACTCCCACAGAAATGATAGCCACCATCTCATTGAAACATCGGGACACCTTCGCCTCTATCAAGTGGTATCAGATTTCCACGTTGCTCGGTGAGATTTTACAGTTTTTCGTAGTTTAGATCGAGTCTGTTCTTCATACCTACAGTCCACAAAAAAATTAGGGTTAGTTCATCATATCTGAACCAATCTGAGCCTTTGCATATTCTTTTCAGTATTTTTCTTTGTTGAATTTGCGGTTGCATTGTCGTGTCTAGTTGCTGGTCTTAGAGTCTAGTCTTTTAGAGTTTCGAGTTCTGGTCATAAGTTGTCGCGCCGCCGCTACAGCAACATCATCGCCCCTGCCATCTACCACCACCGCTTATCCGCCATCGATCCGTCTCCATATACCATCACCAATCCGTATCCATATACCACCACCAATCTGTCTCCATATACCATCACCAATCCGTATCCATATACCACCACCAATCCGTATCCATATATCACCACCAATCCGTATCCATATACCACCACCGCTGCCATATCCTACCATCATATATCCACCACCAATCCGAGTTCCTTTCATATTAGGTTTGTTTTCGAGGTCCGTCTAATTTCCGATTCGTGTTTCCTTGCCTGAGTAGGTTTTGAAAAAAAAATGTCTGGAGACCCCCGGGCAGTTTTTAGACCAAAATTTTCACAGGCAAAAATATTTTTTCTCTATCCTATTTTAAGGCTTTTCTGAGTCTTTTGAACCACGTGCCATCATAGTGATTTTTTATCGCACTTTTTCGTCGCCGCTGCCCTGATTTCAGAAAAAAGTCAAAATAAATTTTCGTGCCCATCCTGCCAGTTTGACGAGGGAAGAGTTTTGAGACACTCGCCATTATAGTGATTTTTCGCAAAAAAAGGAGCGCAAAAAAGAGGAGCGCCAAAAAAAAGAGCGAAAAAAGTTCCAGAGTGTGCTTTTCCCTTGTTTACGTGCAGCACCATGATTTTTGTTAGTGTTCTAGGCTCGCGTCTCTAGCACGGTCTAGCCTAGGACCAACACAGTACCGTCATTGAGCGTTTATTCAACTTTGCATCTCTGAATTGATTATTGCTGACCCTTTTCGCTACCATATTATAAGCCTTCCCAGCTCCACATACATCAACGTCATGCGATTGACTCTCGCTGGTAATCGCTCTATCCAAGCTTTGAGAGTTTTGACTACGACGGTTGCCGATCACCGCCTGCTGCTGGGTAAGAACTGGTAAGAATTTGAGATTTGCTTCACGGATTTGTGACAACCACCACCACCTCTTGTTAGTAGTCTGTAGGATCATATTCTTGTGTGTTTCTATTGCTGCTAACCATGGCAGGATCACAAGCCGACGAGACTGACTGGGAGAACATGACGAATAAGGAGTTGCATGATAAATTTCAGCAAATGATGAGTGGACAGGTGCAAGATGTGCTAAACAGATTTGAAGAGGCCATGGAGAAGATAGATGGCATGGAGAATATGTTCGAAACAAAGCTCGATAACAAGTTTAATGAATTGCTCGCGCGTCTTCCACCACCACCACCGGCTGCCCCTAACGCACCACAACAACAACAACATCGCTTTCCAAATCAAGTGGGACGAGCACAACACGTTCCCATTGACCCTGGGCAAAATTCTGGTGCCGCTGTTGATGCTTCTGCCGCTCCTGTTGCTACTACAGAGGTGGAGGACCATTACGACAATGAGGTTGACCAAAATCAGAACTACATGCAACTACCAGCACCAGGTCGTCCTCATGCATATCATCGCAACGGTAGGACTGCACCACCACCTGAGGTACATGACCATCTTCCTAAACTAAAATTGAATATTTCACCATTTGAGGGTAGATATGTTCCTGATATATATCTTACTTAGGAGTTAGAAACTGAACAACGATTTACATGTTTACTATATCCCGAGCAGAGACGTGTTCCTGCTGCTGTTTGTGCTTTCACTAGCTTTGCATGTGCTTGGTGGTCTGAACATTGTAGATTATATCCTATTCGAGCTACTTGGGCTGCTTTGAAAACTGCTATGTGTACTCGTTGGGTTCCACCATATTATCAACGTGAATTACTTCAAAAATTGCAGCATTTACGACAAGGAAAAAATTTCTGTAGAAGAATATTACCAGGAATTACAAACTGGCATGATTGGATGTGGTATTGTTGAGGAGAATGAAGCTATGCTTGCACATTTTATGGGTGGATTAAATAGAGAGATTCAGACCATTCTAGAGTATAAGGAGTATGCTAATATCACTCGTTTATTCCATCTTGCTTGTAAAGCTGAACGTGAAGTGCAGGATCAACAGGCATTGGCATGAACTAACTTTTCTACAGGTCGATCTTCATCATGGACACCACGTGCATCCTCTACTTCCACTCCACCAGCAGGTCCATCAGGTGCCACCTCCAGCAGTGATACAAGAAAGCAGGCACAATCACCACTATCTGCCAAGAGCACAGCTGCCGGACCTGCGCAGAGCTCTTCCTCTTCCATGGCATCAATAGGGCACACAAGTGATATTATTTGTCGTCGTTGTAAGGGAAGAGGACATTTTGCGAGAGAATGCCAATCTCAGCGTGTGATGATTGCTACTGAGGATGGTGGCTATGAGTCCGCTAGTGACTATGATGATGAGACTTTGGCTCTTATTACACATGAAGAACACGGTGGAGAGGATTCTAATCATGAGACGCAATACATGGCTGCTGAAGATGCTGACAAGTATGAATGTTTAGTTGCTCAACGTGTTTTGAGTGTGCATGTTACACAAGCTGAGAAAAATTAGAGGCATAATTTGTTCCATACGAAGGGAGTTGTGAAGGAACGTTCTGTTCGCGTCATCATAGATGGAGGTACCTGCAACAACTTGACTAGCATGGAGATGGTGGAGAAGCTATCTCTCACCACAAGACCACATCCACATCCTTACTACATCCAATGGTTCAACAACAGCGGCAAGGTTAAGGTAACATGTACTGTTTGTGTGCATTTTAGTATCTCTACATATGTTGATTATCTTGATTGTGATGTGGTACCTATGCAAGCATGTTCCTTATTACTTGGTAGACCATGGCAATTTGAAAAAAATTCTGTACACCATGGTAGAAACAATCAGTAAACTCTTGTTCATAAGGATAAAAATATTACTTTGCTTCCTATGACTCCTAATTCCATTTTGAAAGATGATATTAATAGAGCTAATAAAGCAAAACAAGAGAAAAATAAAAGTGAAAATCAGATTGTGGCAAAAGAATTTGAGCAACAAATGCAGACTAATAATAAACCATCTAGTGTTGCTTCTGAAATTAAATTGAAAAGTGCATGTTTACTTGCCACCAAATCTGATATTGATGATTTAGATTTTAGCAAATCTGTTTGCTATGCTTTTGTGTGCAAAGAGGCATTATTTTCATTCGAGGACGTGCCTTCCACTTTGCCTCCTGCTATCACTAACATTTTGCAGGAGTTCGCTGACGTCTTTCCACAAGACGTGCCACCGGGATTACCACCTATTCGAGGGATTGAGCATCAAATTGACTTAATTCCCGGTGCATCATTACCCAACCGTGCACCATACCGTACCAATCCAGAGGAGATGAAGGAGATTGTGCGTCAAGTACAAGAACTGCTCGACAAAGGTTATATACGCGAATCCCTTAGTCCTTGTGCCGTTCCTATCATTTTAGTGCCGAAAAAGGATGGTACGTCGCGTATGTGCGTTGATTGTAGAGGCATTAATAATATTACTATTCATTATCGTCATCCTATTCCTAGGCTAGATGATATGCCTGATGAATTGAGTGGCTCTACAATATTCTCCAAAGTTGATTTGCGTAGTGGATACCATCAAATTCATATGAAATTGGGAGATGAATGGAAAACAACTTTTAAAACTAAGTTTGGATTATATGAGTGGTTAGTCATGCCTTTTGGGTTAACTAATGCACCTAGTACTTTGATGAGGTTAATGAACAAAGTTTTACGTGCTTTCATTGGACGATTTGTGGTAGTTTACTTTGATGACATATTGATTTATAGCAAATATTTGGAGGAACATTTGGAACATTTACGTGCTGTTTTTATTGCTCTACGTGATGCACGTTTGTTTGGTAACCTTGGAAAGTGCACCTTTTGCACCAACCGAGTAACTTTTCTTGGCTATGTTGTTACTCCACATGGAATTGAAGTTGATAAAGCCAAGATTGAAGCTATTGAGAGTTGGCCGCAGCCCAAGAAGGTCACACAAGTGATGAGTTTCCTTGGCCTCGCTAGTTTCTATAGGCGTTTTGTGAGAGATTTCAGCACCATTGATGCACCTCTCAACGAGCTTACAAAGAAGGTTGTGCCTTTTGTTTGGGGTACCGCACAGGAAGAAGCCTTCATGGTATTGAAAGATAAGTTGACACATGCTCCTTTACTCCAACTTCCTGATTTTAATAAGACTTTTGAGCTTGAATGTGATGCTAGTGGAATTGGATTAGGAGGTGTGTTATTACAAGATGGCAAACCTGTTGCATACTTTTCTAAAAAATTGAGTGGGTCTGAACTATTCTACCTATGATAAAGAATTATATGCTCTTGTTCGGACCTTAGAAACATGGCAACATTATTTATGGCCAAAGGAATTTGTTATACATTCTGATCATGAATCTTTGAAACACATTAAAAGTCAAGCAAAACTGAACCGTAGACATGCTAAATGGGTTGAATTCATTGAGACTTTCCCTTATGTCATTAAATACAAGAAGGGTAAAGAAAATGTTATTGCTCATGCATTGTCTCGTCATTATACTCTGCTTTCACAACTTGACTTCAAAATATTTGGTTTTGAGACCATCAAAGATCAATATGTGCATGATGCTGAATTTAAAGATGTATTGCAGAATTGTAAGGAAGGGAGAACTTGGAACAAGTTCGTTCTTAACGATGGATTTGTGTTTCGTGCTAACAAGCTATGCATTCCAGCTAGCTCCGTTCGTCTTTTGTTGTTCTATGAGGCGCATGGGGGAGGATTAATGGGACACTTTGGCGTCATGAAGACGGAGGATATACTTGCTACACATTTCTTCTGGCCAAAGATGAGACGGGATGTTGTGCGTTTTGTTGCTCGCTGCACTACATGTCAAAAAGCTAAGTCACGACTCAATCCTCATGGTTTATATATGCCTTTGCCTGTACGTAGTGTTCCTTGGGAGGATATATCTATGGACTTTGTTTTAGGTTTACCTCGAACAAAGAAGGGGAGGGATAGCGTATTTGTTGTCGTGGATAGGTTCTCGAAAATGGCTCACTTTGTACCATGTCATAAAAGCGATGATGCTGTTAATGTTGCTGATTTGTTCTTTCGTGAAATTATTCGCTTGCATGGTGTGCCAAATACTATTGTTTCAGACCGTGATACTAAATTTCTCAGCCACTTTTGGAGATGTTTATGGGCTAAGTTGGGGGCTAAACTGCTTTTTAGTACTACTTGTCACCCCAAACTGATGGACAAATTGAAGTAGTCAATAGAATATTGTCTACTATGCTTAGGGCTGTTTTGAAGAATAACAAGAAAATGTGGGAAGAACGCTTGCCTCATATTGAATTTGGTTATAATTTTACATTGCATTCTACTACTAAGATGTGCCCTTTTGAAATTGTGTATGGTTTCCTACCTCGTGCACATATTGATTTGTTGCCTCTTCCATCTTCGGAGAAGGTTAATTTTGATGCTAAAGAACGTGCTGAATTGATTTTAAAAATGCATGAGTTAACTAAGGAAAACATTGAGCGTATGAATGCTAAATATAAACTTACTAGAGATAAGGGTAGAAAACATGTTGTGTTTGCACCTGGAGATCTTGTTTGGTTACATTTGCGTAAGGATATATTTCCTAATTTGCGCAAATCAAAGATAATGCCACGTGCTGATGGTCCTTTTAAGGTGTTAGAGAAAATAAATGATAATGCATATAAACTTGAGCTGCCTACAGATTTTGGGGTTAGTCCCACTTTTAACATTGTAGATTTGAAGCCTTATTTGGGTGAGGACGATGAACTTTCGTTGAGGACGACTTCATTTCAAGAAGGGGAGGATGATGAGGACATCAATACCATTGTTACACCCACAACCCCTGCTGCTATACATACTGGACCAATTCCTAGAGCTCGCGCACGCCAATTGAATTATCAAGTACTTTTGTTTCTTCGTAACGATTCTAATGTTCATGAGAATATGATGCTGCCTAAATTGGATACATTTGTTTTGCTTACAAATGAAGGGCCTAGCTTGGACAAGAAACATGAACCTTGGAACAAGTTCAAGCGTGGAGATGATGGCATGCGCAAGGGGATCAAGAACGGAGTTACAAGTGATGATTTCAGGACTTTAAAGCCACCATAAGGAGTGCATGAAGCCTTGGACGAAATATACAAGATGCCACTTCATAAATTTCGTTCAGAGGCTATTTTAGGTGCTGCGTCACCTTATTATTGGGCCAGGCCCATGTATTTTCGAAATACATAAGTATCGGCTGTTTTTAGTGTCCGTATGTGTGGGGAAACATGAGTTAGGGTTGGTTTCAGACCCCTCCTCCAAGGGCCACGAAATCCCCCCCTCTTCCTCCATATATAAAGCCCTTAGGGCGTCGTTTAGACTTTGGGTTGTGTTTAGATTAAAATTTTGGCATAGTTGCAACTTCGCGTACTTCGTTTGTGTCCAACGACCAGACCAAGACGTCACAAAACCCCACCTTGATCAATAAAGATTTCATCTTATATTCGCAATATCCAAATTGCAATATCAGTTTCTTGCTTGTTCTTCGTTTGCTCGCAGGAAACAAACCCTCGTGGTCAGGTTGATCGTGCTCCGGCGTGTTCAATAACCCCTCGGAAGTTGTTTTAGCGATTGCGAAGGCACGACGTCTCACACGTTCGTAGTCGGATCGTCAAGGTCGACTCCCACAGAAACGATAGCCACCATCTCATCGAAACATCATGACACCTTCGCCTCTATCACTACATATACTCCTCCTCCTCCCTCTTTCTAGGGTTAGCATTGTGTTAGCTCATATGTGAGATAGAGCTTTGCTCATCCACCCGGATCTACTCCGTCGCGAGGGACCGACACCTCTTCGGAGAAGATCCACTTGGATTCAAGACCCCTAATGGGAAGACCTCAAGACCTCCTCACGGAGAAGAACCGGTTACCCTGTGTATCGTCCCTTGTTGGATTTGGACTGTGTGATCTCTATGTGTACTCGAATCTAGCATACGTGTGATCGTTCTTGTTGGTTTGAGTGATTCTCTCGTGTTTCCCCTCGTGTTATTCGTGTTCTTCGTGGGATTCGCTCCTTTCGTGAAAGATTGGCCGTATAGGGTTCCACCGTACATCATCTTTCCCCCAATTTCCATCCACAAAATCTCCCGAATTTTGCTCCGAATTTGCCTCTTGATCCACGCGGAGTTCCTTGAGTTCGTCCATGGATCCAGAGCCCAGACATCCGACCCGAACCCCCGGACGATGATGCGGAGCATCCTATGGTCATCCCCATGGATCTACCATCATCTCACTAAGTGCCAAGAGGACCTATGACCCGAGCTAGAGCTAGAGCTCTCGAGACCGAGGTGACTTCCTTCCTTAGTGATATCACATATGATCCTCTCGAGACATGGCTACTGCCTAAGTTCGGAATGTTGTGCATGATTAGGTACCAAGAGGACCCTCCCAAAGATGCACGTGAAGACGGACAAGTCCCCAGTTCACGGATGAAGAGAACCAACGGAAGGAGTCAAGAGCAGCTTCCAGGCCCCGGACATCCGGCCATGACCCCGGACATCCGGCCCCTTGAGCATCGTCCGCAGCAGCCGCCAAGCACATACAGGCCCAGGACATCCGTCCCAACCCGGACATCCAGCCCGAAGCCGGAAATCCGGCACCCTCTATCCAGGGTGCGTCAAGGCCAGCCCCGACCGCCCGGACATCCAGCTCAAGCCTGGACATCCGGCACCTCGTGAAGCCCTAGACATCCGGCCCGACCCTCGGACATCCGGCCTCCCCTATCTGCACACAGTGTAAGGGCCCAAGGCCCGTGTACCCCTTCGCCCACCTAGAGTATATATACTCCTCCTCCTCCCTCTTTCAAAGGTTAGCGTTGTGTTAGCTCATATGTGAGATAGAGCTTCGCTCATCCATCCGGATCTACTCCATCACGAGGGACCGATACCTCTTCGGAGAAGATCCACTTGGATTCAAGAGCCCTAAATGAAATACCCCTCAAGACCTCCTCACGGAGAAGAACCAGTTACCTTTGTATCGTCCCTTGTTGATCGTGGATCTTGTATCTCTTTGTGTTTCGAGGATCTGGCATATGTGTGACCTAATCTCTTGGTTTGAGTCATTCTCTTCTGTTTCCCTTCGTGTTTTCCCCTTTGTGTTCTTCGTGTTCATTGTAGGATCGGCTCCTTTCGTGAAAGATCGGCCATCTAGGGTTCCACCCTACATCATCTTGGTATCATGAGCCACGTTGATCATGATTTCGGAGCCTCCCCGTTGTGTTTTCTAGCCTTGTTTTGTTGATTTCGTCCTAAATTCGAAAATTCCCCACAAAAATAACCCCCCAATTGTTTTGTGATTTTTTGGTGAGGGAGTCCTGGATTAGGGGGGTCTCCGGACAACCGGACTATATCCTGCGGCCGGACTGTTGGACTATGAAGATACAAGATTGAAGACTTCGTCTCGTGTCCGGATGGGACTCTACTTGGCGTGGAAGGCAAGCTAGGCAGTACGGATATGGATATCTCCTCCTTTGCAACCGACCTTGTGTAACCCTAACCCCCTCCGGTGTCTATATAAACCGGAGGCTTTTAGTCCATAGGACGACATACAATCATACCATAGGCTAGCTTTTAGGGTTTAGCCTCTCCGATCTAATGGTAGATCAACTCTTGTAATACTCATATCATCAAGAATAAATCAAGAAGGACGTAGGGTTTTACCTCCATCAAGAGGGCCCGAACTTGGGTAAAACACTGTGTCCCCGGCCTCCTGTTACCATCCGCCTTATATGCACAGTTCGGGACCCCCTACCCGAGATCCGCTAGTTTTGACACCGACATTGGTGCTTTCATTGAGAGTTCCTCTGTGTTGTCGCCATTAGGCTTGATGGCTCCTTCAATCATCGATAGCGATGCAGTCCAGGGTGAGACTTTTCTCCCCAGACAGATCTTCGTATTCGGCGGCTTCACACTATGGGCCAACTCGCTTGGCCATCCATATCTACTCCATCGAGAGGGACCGATACCTCTTCGGAGAAGATCCACTTGGATTCAAGAGCCCTAAAGGAAAGACCCCTCAAGACCTCCTCACGGAGAAGAACCGGTTACCTTTGTATCGTCCCTTGTTGATCATGGATCTTGTATCTCTTTGTGTTTCGAGGATCTGGCATATGTGTGACCTAATCTCTTGGTTTGAGTGATTCTCTTCTGTTTCCCTTCGTGTTTTCCCCTTTGTGTTCTTCGTGTTCATTGTGGGATCCGCTCCTTTCGTGAAAGATCGGCCATCTAGGGTTCCACCCTACATCATCTTGGTATCATGAGCCACGTTGATCACGATTTTGGAGCCTCCCCATTGTGTTTTCTAGCCTTGTTTTGTTGATTTTGTCCTAAATTCGAAAATTCCCCACAAAAATAACCCCCCCCCCAATTTTTTTGTGATTTGTTGGTGAGGGAGTCCTGGATTAGGGGGTCTCCGGACAGCCGGACTATATCCTGCGGCCGGACTGTTGGACTATGAAGATACAAGATTGAAGACTTCGTCTCGTGTCCGGATGGGACTCTACTTGGCGTGGAAGGCAAGCTAGGCAGTACGGATATGGATATATCCTCCTTTGCAACCGACCTTGTGTAACCCTAACCCCTTCCGGTGTCTATATAAACCAGAGGGTTTTAGTCCATAGGACGACATACAATCATACCATAGGCTAGCTTTTAGGGTTTAGCCTCTCCGATCTCGTGGTAGATCAACTCTTGTAATACTCATATCATCAAGAATAAATCAAGAAGGACGTAGGGTTTTACCTCCATCAAGAGGGCCCGAACTTGGGTAAAACACCGTGTCCCCGGCCTCCTGTTACCATCCGCCTTAGATGCACAGTTCGGGACCCCCTACCCGAGATCCACCGGTTTTGACACCGACATTGGTGCTTTCATTGAGAGTTCCTCTGTGTCGTCGCCATTAGGCTTGATGGCTCATTCAATCATCGATAGCGATGCAGTCCAGGGTGAGACTTTTCTCCCCGAACAGATCTTCATATTCGGCGGCTTCGCACTATGGGCCAACTTGCTTGGCCATCTGGAGCAGATCGAAAGTTACGCCCCTGGCCACTAGGTCAGGTTTGGAAGCTTAAACTACATAGCTGATATCCGCGGAGACTTGATCTTCGACGGATCCGAGCCCCTGCCTTGTGCGCCACACAACCACGATGAGTACAATTTAGCTCTACCATCGGATAGTGTTCAAAAGATCGCACCGACAACCACTCCGACCCTCAATTCGGAACCAGTCGCGCCACCCATGGACGGGTGGATAGACCCTGCCATAGAAGCCGTATCCTCAGCGGCGATCGAGCCGAATATCGACCTTACCTTTCACGAGAGCCGTGTTGCCAAACTGCCGGATCCTTCTCCGACCACGGACTCCGAACCGCCTGCGCCCGTGCCTATCGAATCCGGCTGGGCGCCGATCATGGAGTTTACCTCCGTAGATATTTTTCTGCACTCGCCCTTTGGCAACATACTGAACTCATTAAGGTCTCTCTCCTTGTCAGGAGAGTCCTGTCCGAACTACGTCTGGCAGGATTGGGATGCAGATGACGAAGAAATTCGCCGCCCACCCACCACCCATTTTGTAGCCACTGTCGATGACTTAACCGACATGCTCGACTTCGACTCTGAAGACATCGACAGTATGGACGACGATGCGGGAGGCGAAGAGGAACCACCGCCCACAGGGCAATAGACAGCCAGCTCATCATATGACATATACATGGTGGACACACCCAAAGAAGGCAATGGCGACAGGACAACGAAGGATGACCCCTTCAAGAAGCAACCCAAGCGTCGGCGTCAGTGGCGCCGCTCTAAGTCCCGCCAAGGCAAAAGCGGTGATACCGGCACCGGGGATAATAGCACTCCGGACAGTGCGAAAGACAACAACAATCCCCTCCAGCAAGATTTAGAGCAGGAGGATGGAGAAGCCAGCCCTCCCGAGAGATCGGCAGATGGAGAGGCGGAGGATGATAATTACATGCCTCCCTCCGAAGACGAGGCAAGCCTCGACAATGATGAATTCGTCGTGCCAGAGGATCCCATCGAACAAGAGCGCTTCAAGCGCCGGCTTATAGCCACGGCAAATAGCCTTAAGAAAAAGCAGCAGCAGCAGCTTCAAGCTAATCAAGATTTGCTAGATGACAGATGGACTGAAGTCCTGGCGGTCGAGGAATATAAACTCGAACGCCCCCCAAGAGTTACCCAAAGTGCAGGTTGCTACCCCGACTAGAGGAGGAAGCACCGAAACCTACATCCCCGGCTTATGACGCGGATGATTGGCCACCTCGTGGCCGCGATAGAGAGGCATACCAGCCAAAAGCTCAGCTCGCACCCCGACGCCATTCAAATAAAAAGGCATGGGGAAATACGCTAGACCTGCGAGACGTATTGGAGGACAAAGCAAAACATGCAAGATCGATCTACGGATCACGAGGGCGCGCCACTATGCGAGACGATAATCGTCACGTCGGATACAGTAAAAGTAAATCCGGCCGGGCCGAACACAGCGGACAAGACTCATTTGAGCTGCGTCGCAATATAGCCCAGTATAGAGGCACCACACACCCCTTATGCTTCACAGACGAAGTAATGGATCATCAAATCCCAGAGGGTTTCAAACCCGTAAATATAGAATCATACGACGGCACAACAGATCCTGCGGTATGGATCGAGAATTTCCTCCTGCACATCCACATGGCCCACAGTGATGACCTACACACCATCAAATACCTCCCACTCAAACTCAAAGGACCAGCTCGGCATTGGCTCAACAGCTTACCAGCAGAGTCCATTGGCTATTGGGAAGATCTGGAAGCCGCAATCCTCGACAACTTTCAGGGCACTTATGTGCGACCACCACATGCCGATGACTTGAGCCACATAATTCAGCAGCCAGAGGAACCGCCCAGGCAATTCTGGACACGGTTCCTAACAAAGAAAAATCAAATCGTCGACTGTCCGGATGCAGAGGCCCTAGCAGCTTTTAAGCACAACATCCGCGACGAATGGCTTGCCCGGCACCTTGGCCAGGAAAAGCCAAAATCTATGGCAGCCCTCACGACACTCATGACCTGCTTTTGTGCGGGAGAGGACAGCTGGTTGGCTCGCAGCAATAACATATCAAAGAACCATGGTACTTCGGATACCAAGGACGGCAACGGCAGGTCACGTCGCAACAAACATAAGCGCCGCATTAACAGTGACAATACCGAGGATACGACAATCAATGCCGGATTCAAAGGCTCTAAACCCGGTCAGCGGAAAAAGCCATTCAAAAGAAGCACTCCGGGCCCATCCAGTTTGGACCGTATACTCGGTCGCTCATGTCAAATACACGACACCCCCGACAAGCCAGCCAACCACACCAACAAGGATTGTTGGGTGTTCAAGTAGGCCGGCAAGTTAAATGCCGAAAACAAAGTTAAGGGGTCACATAGGGACGACGAGGAGGAGCCCCGGCAGCCGAACACCGGAGGACAGAAGAGGTTCCCCCCACAAGTGTGGACGGTGAACATGATATATGCAACCCACATCCCCAAGAGGGAGCGGAAGCGTGCGCTCAGGGACGTATATGCGTTGGAGCCAGTTGCCCCAAAGTTCAACCCATGGTCCTCCTGTCTGATCACCTTGGATCGCAGGGACCACCCCACTAGTATCCGTCAAGGAGGATTCGCTGCACTGGTCCTAGACCCAATCATTGACGGATTTCACCTCCATCGAGTCCTTATGGATGGCGGCAGCAGCCTGAACCTGCTTTATCAGGACACAGTGCGCAAAATGGGTATAGACCCCTCAAGGATCAAACCCACAAAAACGACCTTTAAAGGCATCATACCAGGTGTAGAGGCCCATTGCACAGGCTCAGTCACACTGGAAGTGGTCTTCGGATCCTCGGATAACTTACGAAGTGAAGAGCTAATCTTCGATATAGTCCCGTTCCGCAATGGCTACCATGCACTGCTCGGGCGAACCGCATTTGCGAGATTCAATGTGGTACTGCATTATGCATATCTCAAGCTCAAGATGCCAGGACCTCGGGGGGTCATCACAGTCAATGGAAACACAGAGCGCTCTCTCCGCACGGAGGAGCACACTGCGGCCCTCGCAGCAGAAGCGCGAAGCAGCCTCTTAAGGCAATCCACTAGTTTGGCGATTAAGGACCCGGACACCTTCAAGCGCGCCCGGAGTAATCGGCAACAGGACCGCCTGGCACGTTCCGATCTCGCATAGCAATGCGGCCCCCACCCCGGTCCCAGCCAAACGGCGAAATCCGTGCCTCGCGTACATAATTACGCATTAAAAATACCATGGGCACAGGTAGGGAGGGGGGCACGACTACGGCACGCTCCAAGACGCAGCTTAAACCGCACTAGGGGCTTCCCGCTTTGTTATTTTTCTCTTTCAGGACTTTAATCTCTGGAAACCCTGTCCGACAGCATGATTGCCGAACACATGATGCAGCAACCAAGGAGGCAGAAAGCTATGTCACACCACGGAACTCCCAGGTGGATTACGATAACGAGTGAAATACTTGCTTTAATACTATTCCTCAGCTTGCCCTTGGAAGGTACATGTCAAATAGTCCTACTTTTTGCTTATCACACTACTCGTATCATTCTGCTTTAACGCACCTTTTTGAATAAACAATGCATAGCATTAAGACTATTATTGCATTCTTCCTTTATATATATATATGTTCATTCATGACATCTAGCACCCATACACTCTGGTACGACCAATACGCTAGGGGCTTAAGCATACCCCATAATACGGCGTGAGAAGTCCGAACACTTTCGACAGTGCGGCACCCCGAACTTATAGCATTATATGCATCAGCTCCGAATCATGTCTTGGGTCAATAGTTGGGTTTGCCCGGCTCCCATGTTTTGGTACCTTACGTTCCGCTATATCGGCTAAGGTAGCACTAGGAGAACTACTGCGATTGTGCCCCGGTTCTGCTGGGCTAAGCACCTCAGTAGAGAAAGCTAAAACTGACTATCATGATAAGGCGAGAGACTGGTCACTGTTCGAGAGGTTTCAAGTCCCTAAAGACTTATGCCGCTTAGAGCGAGGAGTCGGCCTTGTCCGGCTTAAGGCGTGTATAGCGCCCTGAATTCGGCCTTCCGAATACTAGGGGTTCGCCGAAATTTAAAATTATAGAATTCTATGGCTAAGTGAGAGTGATAACGCATTATAGTCCGATTGCCTTGTTCATTCTGCTGAGCACCTCCCTCGAAGGACCCAAAAATGGGAACAAGAGTGCTCAGGTTTATCCCGAACACCCCAGCACTCGTGGCGTGGGGGCAGAAGCCGACGACTAGCCATCTCTCAGATTTGATAAACAACCGAACAGAAGGTAATATTTTAAATCCAAACAAGCGTTGCATAGCACATATGAACAAGTTTTCATAATACAGGATTACACAAGCAAGTTTATTCAAATATTACATCTTTCGCACTCTCGTCTGCTACAAGACGGGCACCCTTCCGGACACCCTCATAGTACATCTCGGGGTGGCGATGCTCCTTGCCCTGCGGTGGCCCTTCCTTCACCAGCTTCACGGCGTCCATCTTGGCCCAGTGCACCTTCGCACGGGCGAAAGCCCGGCGTGCACCTCCGATGCAGACGGACCGCTTGATGACTTCCAGCCGTGGGTAGGCATCCACAAGCCGCCTCACCAGGCCAAAGTAGCTGTTGGGAAGGGCGTTGCCAGGCCACATCCGGACTATAAAGCCCTTCATGGCCTGTTCGGCCGCCTTGTGCAGCTCGACCAGTTGCTTCAGCTGGTCGCTCAGAGGCATCGGGTGTTCGGTCCCAGTATACTGAGACCAGAACAGCTTCTCCATTGAGCTTCCCTCCTCGGCCAGGTAAAACTGTGCGGCATCCGACACGCTGCGGGGCAAATCTGCGAATGCTCCTGGAGAGCTCCGGACCCGGGTAAGTAACAAGTAATTTACTTTCGCATGCTTGCTTTGCATATTGAATGCCTTACCCGCCGCTATCTTCTTCATCGCATCAATCTCCTGGAGGGCCTTTTGGGCTTCAGCCTTGGCACTCTTTGCACTCTCAAGGGCCGCGGCAATCTCGGACTCTCGCGTCTTCAAGTCAAGCTCCAACGCCTCGTGCTTCGTCACGAGAGCATGGAGCTCCTGCTGCACCTCGCCCACCCGTGCCTCTTGTTTTTCCCGCTCGGTGCACTCCTGGGCCGCTTTGTTTTTGGCCTCGGATAGCGCTTGGTTCAGGGTTACCACTTCGGTCGTGGCCCCTGGCAAATTAAAGATGATCCTATCATTTTGCAATCGCATCCTTTTTGTATATATACATATCTATAGACTAGGTATTACTTACCTTTGTTCTCCTCGAGCTTCCTCTTAGCAAGGCCGAGCTCTTTCTCGGACCCCTCGAGGTCCCGCTTCAGTGCGGCGACCTCCGCGGTCAGTGCGGCAGAGGTCAGCAGCGAAGCCTGCATAGGCATACAGACATACTAGTATTAGACTCCTACAGATATTATTTGATCCTCTATTCGGCTTTTCTTTGTGAACACCAAACAGAGCATCAGGGGCTACTATCTATGCGGTAATATTTTTCCTATATTTTGAACACTTACCTCAAAGCCGGCTTGCACAGGTTTCAGTCAGTCTGCTCTTGGCGGACTGAACCTTCTTGATCACCGCACTCATAATAGTGCGGTGCTCTTCGTCGATGGAGGCGCCGCGAAGCGCTCCCAGCAGGTTGTCCGGTGCCTCTGGATGGATAGAGGTCACCGGCACAGGCGTCTTGCCCCTTTTGGAAGGAGGCCGCCTGCCTGAGTCCGGAACCACTGGAGGTTCCGGCATGGTGTTCGGCTGAGGGCCGAACTCAGAGCCCTCGGGAGCCTTACTCCCTCTGATCTCGGAGTCCGGAAGGTCGCCTTGAGGCGCCTCCGGGATTGTCTCCCCTCGACCCGGTGCCTCTTGAGACAATACCTCGACATTGTCCGTAGGGCAAGGGCAGGTGGCAGCCGGAAGTGGATCGCTATCCATATCCAACGAGTCCAAGGAGCCGTCCGATGAAGATACGTCAATATGGGCTTGGGGCAGTCTGCATAATCATATTCGGCGTTAGGAGAAGCAGTGCGACAAAGGTATGCTATGAGTTACTCTGGTATCCGAATACTTACGACTTCGCCAGGGGCTTGGCCCTAAGCAGCCACTCGTCTTCGTCTTCGGCGGCGGTGTTGGAGCAGTCCGGAAGGAGAGTCCTTCCCTTCTTGGACCCTTTGCCCCCCCGGTTGGGCGGCCTTCCTTTTCTTGTCTCCCCCGGCTGGAGGGGGAGCATCTTCATCTTCCTCCTCATCTTCATGGGAGGAGTGCGTCGCAGAGTCATCGGATGATAAGTCCGATACCACCTGGCGCCGGGAACTCTTTCGGGTTCCCTTGGCCTTCTTCTTGGTCTTCTCCGGCACCTTGTAAGGAGCCAGAGTCAGCATCTCCGTCAGGAGAGCGTCCACAGCGTCTTCGGGTAGAGGGGCCGGACAGTTGATCTTCTCCGATGCCCCCACCCAGTCCTGTCAAAGGCATGGGAGCTTAGACCCCGCACGTGGTTAAGCTATGGGAAGTAAAAAATCCTACCAGATGTACAAAACTTACCGGATTCGCAGGGCGCTTCGCGCTTAGCCCGCTGGCCTCGGTGAGAGAGGGAGGGACCTCAGCGCCATTGAACAGCACCCTCCAGAAGTCTTTGTGCGTCGTGTCGAAGAGCTCGCTTAGAGTCTGGTGCCGGGCTGGGTCGAACTCCCATAAATTGAAATCCCATTGTTGGCACAGGATGATCCGGCGGAAGAGCATGACCTGGACTATGTTGACAAGCTTGAGCTTCTTGCTTGCCATATTCCGGATACATTTCTGGAGTCCGTCCAGCTCCACCGATGAACCCCAGGATAGGCCTTTCTCTTTCCAGGAGGTGAGCCACATGGGGATTCCGGATCGAAACTCGGGGGCCACCACCCAGTTGGTGTCGCGCGGCTCGGTGATGTAGAACCACACCGATTGCCACCCCTTTATGGTCTCCATGAAGGAGCCTTCGAGCCATATAACATTGGGCATCTTGCCCACCATGGCTCCACCGCATTCCGCTTGTTGGCCTCCCACCACCTTCGGCTTGATATTGAAGGTCTTCAGCCACAGGCCGAAGTGGGGGCAGATGCAAAGGAAAGCCTCACACACGACGATGAACGGCAAAATGTTGAGGATGAAATTCGGGGCCAGATCATGAAAGTCCAGCCCGTAGTAGAACATAAGACTGCGGACGAATGGATGGAGGGGAAACCCCAATCCGCGGAGGAAGTGGTGGAGGAAGACTACTCTCTCGTGAGGTTCCGGGATAGGGACGATCTGCCCCACAGCGGCAGCCGATGCGCGATATTCGCGGCTAAGTATCCGGCTCCGCGCAGCTTTTTGATGTGTCCCTCCATGACGGGGGAAGCCATCCACTTGCCTCCCGCTCCGGACATGTTTGGAGAAGGTTGAGGAGAAAGATGTGGACTTGGGCGTTGGAGCTCGAGTGCGCAAGAATGGATGAGCAAGGAGGAAGAAGGCGTGCGTAGAAAAAGGTTAAATCTTATCCCTTTATAAGGGCGGCCGAAACTATGCGCCCCCACTAGCCTGGTAAAACTCGCTTATCTCCCAAGCGCCGTAATTGATGGCATGGTTGGGTTACCCACGCTCGTATTGATGAGAATCCCGTAATAAGGGGTCACGATCTCTGCTTTGACAAGACATGTCAAGAGACTGCCTCGCGTTATGTGCGGGGCTAGTTAAAGAAAAACGGTTGGAATGGACGCCGGGCCATGGCATGATGCCATGTTGCCAAAACGTGTCAGCAGATTAGATTTGTGGAAATATTATTCTCTCTACGGTGGTATGTGGAACTTATTTTGCAGGGTCAGACACTATCCTTGCATTCAAAATTCTTCTGTGGTATATTCGGAGGAGGAACCCGCCTTGCAATGCCGAGGACAACACTGCGCGCCGGACTCATCATCATTGAAGCCTGGTTCAGGGGATACTGAGGGAGTCCTGGATTAGGGGGTCTCAGGACAGCCGGACTATATCCTGTGGCCGAACTGTTGGACTATGAAGATACAAGATTGAAGACTTCATCTCATGTACGGATGGGACTCTACTTGCCATGGAAGGCAAGCTAGGCAGTACGGATATGGATATCTCCTCCTTTGTAACCGACCTTGTGTAACCCTAACCCCCTCTGGTGTCTATATAAACCGGAGGGTTTTAGTCCATAGGACGACATACAATCATACCATAGGCTAGCTTTTAGGGTTTAGCCTCTCCGATCTCGTGGTAGATCAACTCTTGTAATACTCATATCATCAAGAATAAATCAAGCAGGACGTAGGGGTTTACCTCCATCAAGAGGGCCCGAACCTCGGTAAAACATCGTGTCCCCGACCTCCTGTTACCATCCGCCTTAGACGCACAGTTCGGGACCCCCTACCCAAGATCCGCCGGTTTTGACACCGACAGTTGGTGTGATGAAGTTTTGTTGGATTTGATCCGCTGATTTCATGTGTTGTAGGTAGATCTACCTTTCCCCCATCTTTCCCCCAATTTCCATCCACAAAATCTCTCGAATTTTGCCCCGAATTTGCCTCTTCCACGCGGAGTTCGTCGAGTTTGTCCACGGATCGTGAGCCCGGACATCCGGCCCGAACCCCCGGACATCCGGCCACCCCGGACATCCGGCCCTCAAGCCCGGACATCCGGCCCATGACAACAAGATCTCCATCCACCGCCCCGTTTTTTGTCCAAATTTCGCCAAATTTTGTTCCGGTGCCCACATTCACTTCCTCATACCACCATCACTTCCACATAGCACTACCGTTTCCCACACACACCACCATCGCTTAACCACTATCAACTACGACAATTTGGTCACGTTTTGCTTTGAGAATTTGAGTTGCGGTTCCGTGTCCTATTGTGTTTTGGCTATTTAGGTACGGTTCGACATCGACATCACCGCCGCTCATCTTCGCCACGGACGCATCATCGACAACAACCACTTCACCATTTTGACACCATACAATAAGCAAGAACGGTAACCTCATCTTGGTATCGTGATATCTCATCATTATACATTCTTGCCATTACATTGATAACCACCATAGCCCAATTTTGCGTATCTTACCCATCGAGACTAGCCTTTGAGTACGACACCTATCTTCGCACATATATGGCGGAGCATCCTATGGACATCACCATGTCATGAGTCCATTTGGCAAGTGACACGTGCGACATCTACTTCACATACATAAAGGTGAATCATCTCCTTTACCCGTGCTCACTTGACACCTTCGAGGATGGTATACTACTTCGCACTCCACTCGTGTGCATGCATAGGTATTGTCGGAACACTACGGATGACGAGGAGGAGTGCAAGCCCCAAGGAACAACTACACCATTCGCGACGGAAGCATGGAAGCAAAGACAAAAGAAGACAAAGACAGCTCCCAGGACCCGGACATCCGGCCCTGGCCCAAACATCCGGCCCCTGAAGATTTCAACGGCAGCAGCAGCCCTGCAGCCGAAGTGCTAAAGGCCCCGGGCATCCGGCGCCTCGCTAACACCCGGACATCGGGCCTCGCTCCCGGAAATCTGGACAAGTCAATCCAGAGAGCAACATGGCCAGCCCTGTCAGCCTGGACATCTGGCTCCCCGTGAAGCCCCGGACATCCGGCCAGACGCCCGGACATCTGGCCTCCTGCCTGCGTGTAGTGCCTCTGGGCCGATGCCCACGCACCCCTTCGCCCCTTGGACTATATATAGACACCCCCTCATCCTTTCTAGGGTTAGCAAAGGATTAGCTCATTTAGAGATAGAGCTTTGCTCATCCATACGGATCTACTCCACGAGAGAGACCGCGGCCTCTACGGAGAAGATCCACCTTGGATTCAAGACCCCTCACGCGAAGATCCCCTCGTGGATTCAAGACCTCCTCACGGAGATGAACTAGTTACCCTATGTATCTTCATTTGTTGGATTTGGACCATGTATCTCTTTGTGTTTCGAGGATCTAGCACATGTGTGATCGCTTCTTCTCTATTTGAGTGTTTCCTCTCGTTTCGCCTCATGATTTCCCTCGCATTTCCCCTCGTGTTATTCACGTTCTCGTAGGATCCCCTCCAACCGTGAAAGATTGGGTGTCTAGGGTTCTACCCTACATCATCTTGGTATCATGAGCCACGTTGAGCACATATTTGGATCCCCTACCCCTCTTTTTCTAGCTTGATTTTGTTGTGTTCTTCCCCAATTTCGAAAATCCCCATCAAAAATAGCCCCAATTTTTTTTTGTGATTTGTTGGTGTGATGAAGTTTTGTTGATTTTGATCCATGGATTTTCTTAGTTTCGAGTGGATCTAGCATCTCCCCTAGTTTCCCCACTTTCCATCCATGAAATCCATCAAATTTTGCCCCAGAAATCATCAATTTCCGCCCCAAACTAGATTTGGAATTGTCGGGCCGGACATCCGGGCCTCAGGCCGCATATTCGGGCCATCGGGCCGGACATCCGGGCCCCAAGTCGAATATCCGGTGAAGGAAATATGCCCTAGAGGCAATAATAAAGTTATTATTTATTTCCTTATATCATGATAAATGTTTATTATTCATGCTAGAATTGTATTAACCGGAAACATAATACATGTGTGAATACATAGACAAAATTAGTGTCACTAGTATGCCTCTACTTGACTAGCTCGTTAATCAAAGATGGTTATGTTTCCTAACCATGAACAAGGTCCTGTTATTTGATTAACGAGGTCACATCATTAGTTGAATGATCTGATTGACATGACCCATTTCATTAGCTTAGCACTCGATCGTTTAGTATGTTGCTGTTGCTATTCTTCATGACTTATACATGTTCCTATGACTATGAGATTATGCAACTCCCGTTCACCGGAGGAACACTTTGGGTACTACCAAACGTCACAACGTAACTGGGTGATTATAAAGGAGTACTACAGGTGTCTCCAAAGGTAGATGTTGGGTTGGCGTATTTCGAGATTAGGATTTGTCACTCCGATTGTCGGAGAGGTATCTCTGGGCCCTCTCGGTAATGCACATCACATAAGCCTTGCAAGCATTGTGACTAATGAGTTAGTTGCGAGATGATGTATTACGGAACGAGTAAAGAGACTTGCCGGTAACGAGATTGAACTAGGTATTGGATACCGACGATCGAATCTCGGGCAAGTAACATACCGATGACAAAGGGAACAACGTATGTTGTTATGCGGTCTGACCGATAAAGATCTTCGTAGAATATGTAGGAGCCAATATGGGCATCCAGGTCCCGCTATTGGTTATTGACCGGAGATGTGTCTCAGTCCTGTCTACATTGTTCTCGAACCGTAGGGTCCGCATGCTTAACGTTACGATGACAGTTATTATGAGTTTATGCATTTTGATGTACCGAAGTTAGTTCAGAGTCCCGGATGTGATCACGGGCATGACAAGGAGTCTCGAAATGGCTGAGACATAAAGATTGATATAATGGATGACTATATTCGGACACCGGAAGTGTTCCGGGTGATTTCGGAGAAAACCGGAGAGCCGGAGGGTTACCGGAACCCTACCGGGAGAAGTAATGGGCCTTGTGGGCTTTAGTGGAGAGAGAGAAGGGCTGCTAGAGGTGGGCCGTGCGCCACCTCCTCCCTGGTCCGAATTGGACTAGGGGAGGGGGGCGGCGCCCCCCCTTTCCTTCTCCCACTCCACCTCTTTTCCCCTCCTAGTAGGAGTCCTACTCCTACTAGGAGGAGGACTCCTCCTTGGCGCACCACACCTGGCCGGCCGGCCTCCTCCCCTTGCTCCTTTATATACAGGGGCAGGGGGCACCCCAAGACACACAAGTTGATCCACGTGATCGTTCCTTAGCCGTGTGCGGTGCCCCCTGCCACCATATTCCACCTCGATCATATCGTTGTAGTGCTTAGGCGAAGCCCTGCGTTGGTAGAACATCAAGATCATCATCACGCCGTCGTGATGACGGAACTCCTCCCCGAAGCTTTGCTGGATCGGAGCCCGGGGATCGTCATCGAGCTGTATGTGTGCTAAGAACTCGGAGGTGCCGGAGTAACGGTGCTTGGATCGGTCGGATCGGGAAGAAGACGTACGACTACTTCCTCTATGTTGTGTCAACGCTTCCATTGCGATCTACAAGGGTATGTAGATCAGACTCTCCCCCTCGTTGCTACGCATCACCATGATCTTGCGTGTGCGTAGGAAAATTTTGAAATTACTACGTTCCCCAACAGTGGCATCCGAGCCTTGGTTTTATGGTTTGATGTTATATGCACGAGTAGAACACAAGTGAGTTGTGGGCGATACAAGTCATACTGCCTACCAGCATGTTATACTTTGGTTCAGCGGTATTGTTGGACGAGACGACCCGGACCAACCTTACGCGTACGCTTACGCGAGACCGGTTCCCTCGACGTGCTTTGCACATAGATGGCTTGCGGGCGACTGTCTCTCCAACTTTAGTTGAACCGAGTATGGCTACGCTCGGTCCTTGAGAAGGTTAAAACGGAGTCTATTTGACAAACTATCGTTGTGGTTTTGATGCGTAGGTAAGATTGGTTCTTGCTTAAGCCCATAGCAGCCACGTAAAACTTGCAACAACAAAGTAGAGGACGTCTAACTTGTTTTTGCAGGGCATGGTGTGATGTGATATGGTCAAGACATGATGCTAAATTTTATTGTATGAGATGATCATGTTTTGTAACTGAGTTATCGGCAACTGGCAGGAGCCATATGGTTTTCGCTTTATTGTATGCAATGCAATCATGATGTAATGCTTTACTTTATCACTAAACGGTAGCGATAGTCGTGGAAGCATAAGATTGGCGAGACGACAACGATGCTACGATGGAGATCAAGGTGTCGCGCCGGTGGCGATGGTGATCATGACGGTGCTTCGGAGATGGAGATCACAAGCACACGATGATGATGGCCATATCATATCACTTATATTGATTGCATGTGATGTTTATCTTTTTATGCATCTTATATTGCTTTGATTGATGGTAGCATTATAAGATGATCTCTCACTAAATTATCAAGAAGTGTTCTCCCTGAGTATGCACCGTTGTGAAAGTTCTTCGTGCTGAGACACCACATGATGATCGGGTGTGATAGGCTCTACATTCAAATACAACGGGTGCAAAACAGTTGCACACGCGGAATACTCAGGTTATACTTGACGAGCCAAGCATATACAGATATGGCCTCGGAACACGGAGACCGAAAGGTCGAGCGTGAATCATATAGTAGATATGATCGACATAATGATGTTCACCGATGAAACTACTCCATCTCACGTGATGATCGGACATGGTTTAGTTGATTTGGATCACGTGATCACTTAGAAGATTAGAGGGATGTCTATCTAAGTTGGAGTTCTTAAGTAATATGATTAATTGAACTTAAATTTATCATGAACTTAGTACCTGATAGTATCTTGCTTGTTTATGTTGATTGTAGATAGATGGCTCGTGCTGTTGTTCCGTTGAATTTTAATGCGTTCCTTGAGAAAGCAAAGTTGAAAGATGATGGTAGCAATTACACGGGCTGGGTCCATAACTTGAGGATTATCCTCATTGCTGCACAGAAGAATTACGTCCTGGAAGCACCGCTGGGTGCCAGGCCTGCTGCTGGAGCAACACCAGATGTTATGAACGTCTGGCATGCTTTACGGCTTAGAATCGGGACTTCAACGACGTTTTGAACGTCATGGAGCATATGAGATGTTTCAGGAGTTGAAGTTAATATTTCAAGCAAATGCCCGGATTGAGAGATATGAAGTCTCCAATAAGTTCTATAGCTGCAAGATTCAATTGGGAGTTAATCTTCTAGATGATTGCGTCATTGACAGAATTCTCCAATCACTGCCACCAAGCTACAAGAGCTTCGTGATGAACTATAATATGCAAGGGATGAACAAGACTATTCCCGAGCTCTTCGCAATGCTGAAAGCTGCGGAGGTAGAAATCAAAAAGGAGCATCAAGTGTTGATGGTTAACAAAACCACTAGTTTCAAGAAAAAGGGCAAAGGGAAGAAGAAGGGGAACTTCAAGAAGAACGGCAAGCAAGTTGCTGCTCAGGAGAAGAAACCCAAGTCTGGACCTAAGCCTGAAACTGAGTGCTTCTACTGCAAGCAGACTGGTCACTGGAAGCGGAACTGCCCCAAGTATTTGGCGGATAAGAAGGATGGCAAGGTGAACAAAGGTATATATGATATACATGTTATTGATGTGTACCTTACTAATGCTCGCAGTAGCACCTGGGTATTTGATACTGGTTCTGTTGCTAATATTTGCAACTCGAAACAGGGACTACGGATTAAGCGAAGATTGGCTAAGGACGAGGTGAGGATGCGCGTGGGAAATGGTTCCAAAGTCGATGTGATCGCGGTTGGCACGCTACCTCTACATCTACCTTCGGGATTAATATTAGACCTAAATAATTGTTATTTGGTGCCAGCGTTGAGCATGAACATTATATCTGGATCTTGTTTAATGCGAGACGGTTATTCATTTAAATCAGAGAATAATGGTTGTTCTATTTATATGAGTAATATCTTTTATGGTCATGCACCCTTGAAGAGTGGTCTATTCTTGTTAAATCTCGATAGTAGTAATACACATATTCATAATGTAGAAGCCAAAAGATGCAGAGTTGATAATGATAGTGCAACTTATTTGTGGCACTGCCGTTTAGGTCATATCGGTGTAAAGCGCATGAAGAAACTCCATACTGATGGACTTTTGGAACCACTTGATTATGAATCACTTGGTACTTGCGAACCGTGCCTCATGGGCAAGATGACTGAAACACCGTTCTCCGGTACTATGGAGAGAGCAACAGATTTGTTGGAAGTCATACATATAGATGTATGCGGTCCGATGAATATTGAGGCTCGTGGTGGATATCGTTATTTTCTCACCTACACAGATGATTTAAGCAGATATGGGTATATCTACTTAATGAAACATAAGTCTGAAACATTTGAAAAGTTCAAAGAATTTCAGAGTGAACTTGAAAATCATCGTAACAAGAAAATAAAGTTTCTACGATCTGATCGTGGAGGAGAATATTTGAGTTACGAGTTTGGTGTACATTTGAAAAATTGTGGAATAGTTTCGCAACTCACGCCACCCGGAACACCACAGCGTAATGGTGTGTCCGAACGTCATAATCGTACTTTACTAGATATGGTGCGATCTATGATGTCTCTTACTGATTCACCGCTATCGTTTTGGGGATACGCTCTAGAGACGGCCGCATTCACATTAAACAGGGCACCATCAAAATCCGTTGAAACGACGCCTTATGAACTATGGTTTGGCAAGAAACCAAAGTTGTCGTTTCTGAAAATTTGGGGCTGCGATGCTTATGTGAAAAAGCTTCAACCTGATAAGCTCGAACCCAAATCGGAGAAATGTGTCTTCATAGGATATCCAAAGGAAACTATTGGATACACCTTCTATCACAGATCCGAAGGCAAGACTTTTGTTGCTAAATTCGGAAACTTTCTTGAGAAGGAGTTTCTCTCGAAAGAAGTGAGTGGGAGGAAAGTAGAACTTAACGAGGTAACTGTACCCGCTCCCTCATTGGAAAGTAGTACATTACAGAAAACTGTTTCTGCAACACCTACACCAATAAGTGAGGAAGCTAATGATAATGATCATGAAACTTCAGAACAAGATACTACTGAACCTCGTAGATCAACCAGAGCAAGATCCGCACCAGAGTGGTACGGTAATCCAGTTCTGGAAGTCATGCTGCTAGATCATGATGAACCTACGAACTATGAAGAAGCGATGGTGAGCCCAGATTCCGCAAAGTGGCTTGAAGCCATGAAATCTGAGATGGGATCCATGTATGAGAACAAAGTATGGACTTTGGTTGACTTGCCCGATGATCGGCAAGCAATTGAGAATAAATGGATCTTCAAGAAAAAGACTGACGCTGATGGTAATGTTACTGTCTATAAAGCTCGACTTTGCAAAAGGTTTTCGACAAGTTCAAGGGGTTGACTACGATGAGACCTTCTCACCCGTAGCGATGCTTAAGTCTGTCCGAATCATGTTAGCAATTGCCGCGTTTTATGATTGTGAAATATGGCAGATGGATGTCAAAACTGCATTCCTGAATGGATTTCTGGAAGAAGAGTTGTATATGATGCAACCGGAAGGTTTTGTCGATCCAAAGGGAGCTAAGAAAGTGTGCAAGCTCCAGCGATCCATTTATGGACTGGTGCAAGCATCTCGGAGTTGGAATAAACGCTTTGATAGTGTGATCAAAGCATTTGGTTTTATACAGACTTTTGGAGAAGCCTGTATTTACAAGAAAGTGAGTGGGAGCTCTGTAGCATTTCTGATATTATATGTGGATGACATATTGCTGATTGGAAATGATATAGAATTTCTGGATAGCATAAAGGGATACTTGAATAAGAGTTTTTCAATGAAAGACCTCGGTGAAGCTGCTTACATATTGGGCATTAAGATCTATAGAGATAGATCGAGACGCTTAATTGGACTTTCACAAAGCACATACCTTGACAAAATTTTGAAAAAGTTCAAAATGGATCAAGCAAAGAAAGGGTTCTTGCCTGTGTTACAAGGTGTGAAGTTGAGTCAGACTCAATGCCCGACCACTGCAGAAGATAGAGAGAAAATGAAAGATGTTCCCTATGCTTCAGCCATAGGCTCTATCATGTATGCAACGCCGTGTACCAGACCTGATGTGTGCCTTGCTATAAGTTCAGCAGGGAGGTACCAAAGTAATCCAGGAATGGATCACTGGACAGCGGTCAAGAACATCCTGAAATACCTGAAAAGGACTAAGGATATGTTTCTCGTATATGGAGGTGACAAAGAGCTCATCGTAAGATGTTACGTTGATGCAAGCTTTGACACTGGTCCGGACGATTCTAAATCGCAGACCAGATACGTGTTTACATTAAACGGTGGAGCTGTCAGTTGGTGCAGTTCTAAACAAAGCGTCGTAGCGGGATCTACATGTGAAGCGGAGTACATAGCTGCTTCGGAAGCAGCGAACGAAGGAGTCTGGATGAAGGAGTTCATATCCGATCTAGGTGTCATACCTAATGCATCGGGTCCAATGAAAATCTTTTGTGACAATACTGGTGCAATTGCCTTGGCAAAGGAATCCAGATTTCACAAGAGGACCAAGCACATCAAGAGACGCTTCAATTCCATCCGGGATCTAGTCCAGGTGGGACACATAGAGATTTGCAAGATACATACGGATCTGAATGTTGCAGACCCGTTGACTAAGCCTCTTCCACGAGCAAAACATGATCAGCACCAAGGCTCCATGGGTGTTAGAATCATTACTATGTAATCTAGATTATTGACTCTAGTGCAAGTGGGAGACTGAAGGAAATATGCCCTAGAGGCAATAATAAAGTTATTATTTACTTCCTTATATCATGATAAATGTTTATTATTCATGCTAGAATTGTATTAACCGGAAACATAATACATGTGTGAATACATAGACAAAATTAGTGTCACTAGTATGCCTCTACTTGACTAGCTCGTTAATCAAAGATGGTTATGTTTCCTAACCATGAACAAGGTCTTGTTATTTGATTAACGAGGTCACATCATTAGTTGAATGATCTGATTGACATGACCCATTTCATTATCTTAGCACTCGATCGTTTAGTATGTTGCTGTTGCTATTCTTCATGACTTATACATGTTCCTATGACTATGAGATTATGCAACTCCCATTCACCGGAGGAACACTTTGGGTACTACCAAACGTCACAATGTAACTGGGTGATTATAAAGGAGTACTACAGGTGTCTCCAAAGGTAGATGTTGGGTTGGCGTATTTCGAGATTAGGATTTGTCACTCCGATTGTCGGAGAGGTATCTCTGGGCCCTCTCGGTAATGCACATCACATAAGCCTTGCAAGCATTGTGACTAATGAGTTAGTTGCGAGATGATGTATTACGGAACGAGTAAAGAGACTTGCCGATAACGAGATTGAACTAGGTATTGGATATCGACGATCGAATCTCGGGCAAGTAACATACCAATGACAAAGGGAACAACGTATGTTGTTATGCGGTCTGACCGATAAAGATCTTCGTAGAATATGTAGGAGCCAATATGGGCATCCAGGTCCCGCTATTGGTTATTGACCGGAGATGTGTCTCAGTCATGTCTACATTGTTCTCGAACCGTAGGGTCCGCACGCTTAACGTTACGATGACAGTTATTATGAGTTTATGCATTTTGATGTACCGAAGTTAGTTCGGATCCCGGATGTGATCACGGACATGACGAGGAGTCTCGAAATGGTCGAGACATAAAGATTGATATATTGGATGACTATATTCAGACACCGGAAGTGTTCCGGGTGATTTCGGAGAAAACCGGAGAGCTGGAGGGTTACCGGAACCCTACCGGGAGAAGTAATGGGCCTTGTGGGCTTTAGTGGAGAGAGAGAAGGGCTGCTAGAGGTGGGCCGCGCGCCACCTCCTCCCTGGTCCGAATTGGACTAGGGGAGGGGGGCGGCGCCCCCCCCTTTCCTTCTCCCACTCCACCTCTTTTCCCCTCCTAGTAGGAGTCCTACTCGTACTAGGAGGAAGACTCCTCCTTGGCGCGCCACACCTGGCCGGCCGGCCTCCTCCCCTTGCTCCTTTATATACGGGGGCAGGGGGCACCCCAAGACACACAAGTTGATCCACGTGATCGTTCCTTAGCCGTGTGCGGTGCCCCCTGCCACCATATTCCACCTCGATCATATCGTTGTAGTGCTTAGGCGAAGCCCTGCGTCGGTAGAACATCAAGATCGTCATCATGACGTCGTGCTGACGGAACTCCTCCCCGGAGCTTTGCTGGATCAGAGCCCGGGGATCGTCATCGAGCTGTATGTGTGCTAAGAACTCGGAGGTGCCGGAGTAACGGTGCTTGGATCGGTCCGATCGGGAAGAAGACGTACGACTACTTCCTCTACGTTGTGTCAACGCTTCCGTTGCGATCAACAAGGGTACGTAGATCAGACTCTCCCCCTCGTTGGTATGCATCACCATGATCTTGCGTGTGCGTAGGAACATTTTGAAATTACTACGTTCCCCAACATCCGGCTCCTGGAGCACAAAATCCGCATGGTTCTATACATACACCCCCAGATATCCGGCCCCACCCCCGGATTTCCGACCCCTGGGAATTCAGCCTTCCCGTGCTTCACCATTTTGCCCATAACTTCCACATCCGGAGTCCGATTTTCATGTTCTTTAGCTCATTGAATAGCTATTGACACCCCCATCCATCTAGACAGGCTTCAAGACCATTTGACTCTATAAAAGGTTTGGAACTTTGGCATATTTTCCTAGGGCTCCCACCATATCGTCTGAAAAACCACCATAGCCTTTTGCAACCTAACCAATTTTGTTCCCCATTATATTAGTGGTTGTTTGAGTTGTGATTTGAGTCTCCTAAGGAATTTAGGCTACTTAGGGACAGTTGCTTCTTCATCAACTACCACAATAACTTCCACATAGGCTTGCCGACCATACACTTCCGCCACCCCAACTTAACCCAATTTTGTTTGTGTTGTGAGTTGTGTCTCCTAAGGTGTTTCGGCTACTTTTGGACCGTGCTTCCAACTCCGACACCGTGTTGTGAGTCAAATGGTGTTGGTAGTATTTTTTGCTGGAAGGGGGATGTCAAGAGCTTTTCAACGAGCTAAAGAACATCAAAAACGGACTCCGAATGAATTAGTTATGGACAAAACGGTGAAACGGGGAAGCTGAAATGTACAGGGGCCGAACATCCAGGGGTGGGGCCCGGATATCCGGGGGCTGATGTCCAGAACCATGCGGGTTTTATCCTCCAGGAGCCGGATGTCCGGCTTGGGGCCCGGATGTCCGGCCTGAGGCCCGGATGTCCGGCCCGACGATTCCAGATCTCGATTTGGACTTCGAAGCTCGATTTGGGGCGGAAATTGATGATTTTGGGGACAAAATTGATGGGATTTCATGGATGGAAAGTGGGGAAACTGGGGATATGCTAGATCCACTCGAAACCAAGCAAATCCATGGATCAAATCCAACAAAACTTTGTCAAACCAACAAATCACAAAAAAAATTGGGGGCTGTTTTTGGTGGGGATTTTTGAAATTGGGGAAGAACACAACAAAATTAGGCTAGAAAACTATGAGGGGAGGCTCCGAAATCATGATCAACGTGGCTCATGATACCAAGATGATATCATGAGGCAAGCTGGCTCTGATACCAAGATGATGTAGGGTAGAACTCTAGTGGCCCGATCTTTCACGAAAGGAGCGGATCCCGCGATGAACACGAAGAACACGAGGGGGAAAACAAGGGGAAAATCATGAGGGGAACACAGAGAACACTCAAACCAACAAGAATGATCACACATGCACTAGATACATGAACACAAAGGAAGATACAAGATCCAAAGTCAATAAAGGACGATACAAGAGGTAACCGGTTCTTCTCCGTGAGGAGGTCTTGAATCCACAAGGGGATCTTCCCTTGAGGGGTCTTGAATCCAAGGTGGATCTTCTTCGTAGAGGGGCCGCGGTCTCTCTCATGGAGTAGATCCAATATGGATGAGCGAAGCTCTATCTCTCAAATGAGCTATCACAACGCTAACCCTAAAACGTAGGTGGAGGGGGAGTATATATAGTCTAAGGGGCGAAGGGGTACATGGGCCTCGGCCCTGAAGCACTGCACGCAGGCAGGGAGGGCCGAATGTTTGGGCCTCGGGCCAGATGTCCGGGGCTTCACGGGGAGCCGGATGTCCGGGCTGGCAAGCCGGATGTCCGGGATGGCGGAGCTGGTCACGATGCTCTTTGGAATGGCTTGTCCGGATTTCCGGGGGAGAGGCCGGATGTCCGAGTGTTGGCGAGGCGCCGGATGTCCGGGGCTGACGCCGGATGTCGGGGCATGTAGCACTTCGGCTGTAGGGCTGCTGCTGTTGTTGACATCTTCCGGGGCCGGATGTCCGGGCCAGGGCCAGATGTCCGGGTCCTGGGAGATGTCTCCGTCTTCTTCCGTCGCCACTTCCATGCTTCCCTCGCGGATGGTTTAGTTGTTCCTTGGCGCTTGCACTCCTCCTCGTCGTCCGTAGTGTTCCGACAATACCTATGCATGCACACGAGAGGGGTGTAAAGTAGTATACCATCCTCAAAGGGGTCAAGTGAGCATGTGTAAAGGAGATGATTCACCTTTATGTATGTGAAGTAGATGTCGCACGTGTCACTTGCCAAACGGACTCTTGACATGGTGATGTCCATAGGATGCTCCGCATCACGAGTGAAACCAAAGAACCTTGAGATGTTGAACAAATTGGAGAAAAGAATACAACGGAGATGAACAAAGTTGACAACTCTCCGTTAGAAAAGAGGAACAAGGAAGAACAAATTCGGACAACACTCCGGTTGAAAAGAGATGCAAGACTTGATAGGATGAAAATGACTTGAGTAGAGGACACAACACTCCGGATAAAAGGATAAGCACGAAAAGAACACGCTCCTCACAACTCGAGATGATGAGAGGAGAGAACAACATGACAATGCCTCCGGAAGAAATGAAAGAATGGAATGGAATGAACGGAGAGAAACAAGATCTTGGGAAAGCACGGTTACAACAAATGCTAGAACGGAGTTGTTGGATTAGCAACAACGAAAGGATAAGCTTGATGTGGGCTTATGGAAAACATCCCAAAATTATGAGGTGAAATTCTGCCACTAACGGAAACAATAGATTAGATTGATATGAACAAGGAGACGAGAAACTTATGTCGTCGGGAGGATGAATGAAGAACTTGGATCATTTATAAGCACCATAATTAGCAACAATCCTTAGGGAAAGCTTTTAGGTGAAATATAACCTAGTCTAACTCCAATGAAGAGATTGATTGGTTGAAAAGATGTCTTGAACGAAGAGAAAATGATGGATTTAGATATGTCACTCTTGAAAACATGTGAGTCATGAAACACGTAGGAAATTATCGACAATGACATAACACCACCTCAAAAGATAAGAGGAGAAACAATTGCACTCCGGATTGCAAGATGAAGAATGCTTGAGCTCCTCTTAAAAGAATCTTGATGAACACTTCGAGAAGGAATTAAATCCTTGACGAACCATCATGTAAAGTGTCCATGAAAAACTCCAGTAATAAAAGAATGATTAAGCAAAAGGAAAGAGAAGTTGAAAACACAAGGTGAAGCCTTGTGATGATTTAGATGAATCTCCGTGGTGATATAATTACGAGAACTTGGAACTCTTGGAAAGGAAAAGATAAAGCATCTCAAACCGAGAATGTGATATGATGAACCACTCCGGAAAGCAGGAATTAGATCACTTGGATGAAATAATAATAAGAATTACGTTATGCGTATCCTTCCCCAATTTAAATTGATGCAAGCAATGGATTTGGCATACTACTTATTCTCGTAGAAAGGATTAAGATAGATATAGCGCCAACTTGGGAAGGTCTTCAACGAACCACCGGTAGGATTGAAACAACGAATAAATTGATATGATAACAAGAGGAAAGTAGTCTTGAACGAACCACCGTAAGAATTGAAAATGAATGAAGAAAAGATAAAGAAACACCGGGAAGATCTATAAAAAGAAAAAAGGTACTTGAGAGAATTTAGATACAAATGAACGAAGAGATCATGAACTGATTAGAGGATATTTGAATGATGCACCGGTAAGATTTGGAGAACAATAGCTGAAAGCTGAGGATGAATAAACCCGAAATGGTGGCCTTCTAAGAATCAAATTGAAAAGAATCTTGAATTGCTCCGGATAGGTGAAAAGAATTCTCACAATCAAAAACAATTATGAGAGGATATCATGAATCTAGAACCAAGAATCTTGAAGAGGATGGAGCAAGATATGGAGAAAAACTCTTCTTCGGTCTTCAAATGTTGAGACTGACGACAAGAAACACCACAATGAGTTGTTGAGATACTCTAGGATAATGAATAGAAAGGTTGAGACAATGATGAAAAGAATTTTCCAGATCTTTGACAAATACATATGACTGATGATAATTCATTCTTACGTCAAACTTTGAAAGATTTGAGAATAGCTCCGGGAAAAAATTAGAAGAGTCAGGTAAGATCCTGGGAAAAGACTTGTGGGTTAGGGCCCACTCAAAAGATACACCGTTGAAGGATTGCTTGAAAAGGAGAATGCACTGGTTGAATTAAATGGCTTGAATGAGATAACAATCTTGAAATAGCTTGAACAGATTAAGAATGGAAAACACGAATCTTCAAGATATCTACAGCACTCCAGAACAATTGAATGGCGAGAAGCGGATGATTAAGAGGTGCACCCGCATGAGAAATCATTTGAAACGAGGAAAAGATATGATCAACAAAACTTGAATTGAATCCACCGGAGAAGAAAAGAGAACGACGAATAATACACTTGAAGCTCCGTTAGTATCTTCTTGAGAATCACTAGAGAAGAACACTGAAAGAAAGGAATGAAGAGACTTCCCATCAATAAAATGGATAGTTGATTAAGAAATCTGAATCCTTGAAGAAAAAGGGTGGGAGGGCAGGAAAAACAAAGGCAACTTGAGGACGAATGAAACAAACACCATTGAGAATACTTAAAGTTGGTCTTGCGGATGTTGAAAAAGATCGGATCCACTTGAAGAGGAGCACACCGGTTGAAAAAGGATTGACATGACAATCTCAATTATCATGAAGGATTAGTATTCCAAAAGGAATATGAGAACACCGCTTAGAAAAGGAATGGAATCAACACTTGACATAGAAGCAACTCGAATACCACAACAAAAACAAAACAAAGGATTGGCTTGCGAAATAAGCCGGAAACAAACATATGATAGATCCCATATCGTATCGTGTGTCTGTTGGAAAGATATCCTACGAGCTACTTGAATTCCCACTTATCAACTCCTGAAACTTTCCGGTTATGCAATCCGCCCCATCCCCCTCTTCCCCGAGCGCCATGTTGGCCTCGGCCTTTCTCCCTCCCCCTTCCTCTCGTGGCCGGTGATACGTCTCCAACATATCTATAATTTTTGATTGTTCCATGCTATTATATTATCTGTTTTGGATGTTAATGGGCTTTATTTTACACTTTTATATTATTTTTGGGACTAACCTATTAACCTGAGGCCCAGCCCAAATTGTTGTTTTTTGTGCCTATTTTAGTGTTTCGTAGAAAAGGAATATCAAACGGACTCCAAACGGAAAGAAACCTCCAGGAACGTGATTTTTGGAACAAACATGATCCAGAGATTTGGAGTGGATGCCAAGCAATCAACGAGGCGGCCACGGGGCAGGGGGCGCGCCCTCCCCCTCGTGGGCCCCTTGTTGCTCCACCGACCTACTTCTTCCTCCTATATATATATCCATGTACCCTGCAAACATCCAGGAGCACCACGAAACCCTATTTCCACCGCCGCAACCTTCTGTACCCAAGAGATCCCATCTTGGGGCCTTTTCCGGAGCTCCACCAGAGGGGGCATTGATCACGGAGGGCCTCTACATCAACTCCATGGCCCCTCCAATGATGTGTGAGTAGTTTACCTCAGACCTACGGGTCCATAGCTAGTAGCTAGATGGCTTCTTCTCTCTCTTTGGATTTCAATACAAAGTTCTCCTTGATTCTCTTGGAGATCTATTCGATGTAACTCTTCTTTTTGCGGTGTGTTTATCGAGATCCGATGAATTGTGGGTTTATGATCAAGTTTATCTAAGAACAATATTTGAATCTTCTCTGAATTCTTTTATGTATGATTGGTTTATCTTTGCAAGTCTATTCGAATTATCAGTTTGGTATGGCCTACTAGATTTATCTTTCTTGCAATGGGAGAAGTGCTTAGCTTTGGGTTCAATCTTACGGTGCTCGATCCCAGTGACACAAAGGGAAACGACACGTATTGTATTGTTGCCATCGAGGATAAAAAGATGGGGTTTATATCATATTGCATGAGTTTATCCCTCTACATCATGTCATCTTGCTTAAGGCGTTACTCTGTTCTTATGAACTTAATACTCTAGATGCATGCTGGATAGCGGTCGATGTGTGGAGTAATAGTAGTAGATGCAGAATTGTTTCGGTCTACTTGTCTCGGACGTGATGCCTATATACATGATCATGCCTAGATATTCTCATAATTATTCGCTTTTCTATCATTTGCTCGACAGTAATTTGTTCACCCACCGTAATACTTATGCTATCTTGAGAGAAGCCACTAGTGAAACCTATGGCTCCTGGGTCTATTTTCCATCATATTAATCTACCGTTATTTCCATTGCCGTTTATTTTGCAATCTTTACTTTCGATATATATCATAAAAATACCAAAAATACTTATCTTATTATTATCATCTCTATCAGATCTCACTCTTGCTAGTGCCCGTGAACGGATTGATAACCCCTTTATCGTGTTGGTTGCGAGGTTCTTATTTGTTTGTGTAGGTACGAGGTGACTCGTGCGTGCTCTCCTACTGGATTAATACCTTGGTTCTCAAAAAATGAGGGAAATACTTACACTGCTTTACTGCATCACCCTTTCCTCTTCAGGGGAAAACTAACGCAGTGCCCAAGAGGTAGCAAGAAGGATTTCTGGCGCCGTTGCCGGGGAGGCTTACACAAAGTCAAGTCAAGATTTGATCTCCTGACAACTAGCCATTTATGGCGCCGTTGCTGGGGAGATCTACGCCAATTCAAGACATACCAAGTACCCATCAAAACTCTTATCCTTCGCATTACATTATTTGCCATTTGCCACTCGTTTTCCTCTCCCCCACTTCACTCCTGCCGTTTTATTTGCCCTCTCTTTCCATTCGCCTCTTTTCCGCTTGCTTCGTCATGATGGCTAGTCCTTTATCTACTCCGTTGTCTCCCGAGTTTGAGGTTCTTCACTTCAAACAAAGACAAGGAGAAAACTTAAAAGATGCTTGGTTTAGGATGATGGAATCTTATCGTAATTGCACCCTAGAGGTGAATTTTAGAATTTTGCTTTGCAATTTTTATGTTGGACTAAATATGTCCCATAGACAACTCTTGGACTGCATTGCTAAAGGAATTTTTATTGAAATTGATCCCAATATTGCGCATGAAATTATAGAGGGAATAGTGGGAACACTACCTCAACAAAAGGGGCCTCATCATACCCAGGAAAAAAACCAAGTTTTTGAGAAAATTTGCGAAGTAACGAAAATATAAGAAAAATCTCTTGAACCTCTTAAGAGTGTTAGCGGGAATCCTCACCGCATGAATATGTTGATCACTCTCTGTAATAAGCGGTTTGACTCTTTAGATCTAAAAATTTCCGAATATGAAGGGAAAGGTAAAGAACCTCCCGGATTCGAGCATGACTCTGCTAAAAAAGTAAAAATCAAAGATGACAATACCTAGATCTATCCTCGCTTTTATGCCTAGCTAGGGGCGTTAAACGATAGCGCTTGTTGGGAGGGAACCCAATTTTTTTGATTCCTTGCTTTTTTCCTGTTTAGTAAAAAATAATTTATCTAGCCTCTGTTTTGTTTGTGTTTTTTGTGTTTAATTAGTGTTTGTGCCAAGTAGAACCATTGGGAAGACTTGGGGAAAGTCTTTTCGATCTTGCTGTAAAAAACAGAAACTTTAGCGCTCAAGAGAATTACTTCCATTTTTATTGGAGAGTGATATTTAGTTAATTCTTTTTGAAGATGATTAATAGATAAATTCCTCACATCCAGAAATTTATTTTATAAATTTTGGGGTTCTAGAAGTATTCGAAACCTACAGATCACTAAAGACTGTTCTGTTTTTGACAGATTCTGTTTTTCGTGTGTTGTTTGCTTATTTTGATGAATCTATGGCTAGTAATAGAGTTTATAAACCATATATAAGTTGGAATACAGTAGGTTTAACACCAATATAAATCAAGAATGAGTTCATTACAGTACCTTGAAGTGGTGGTTTGTTTTCTTTTACTAACGGAGCTCACGAAGATTTTCTTTTAAGTTTTGTGTTGTGAAGTTTTCAAGTTTTGGGTAAAGATTTGATGGATTATGGAACAAGGAGTGGCAAGAGCCTAAGCTTGGGATGACCAAAGAACCCCAAGTTAAAATACAAGGACACTAAAAAGCCTAAGCTTGGGGATGCCCCGAAAGGCATCCCCTCGTTCGTCTTCATCTATCGGTAACTTTACCGTGAGCTATATTTTTATTCGCCACATGATATGTGTTTTTGTTGGAGCATCTTGTATAATTTGAGTCTTTGCTTTTTAGTTTACCACAATCATCCTTGATGTACACACCTGTTGAGAGAGACAGACATGAATTGGAATCTATTAGAATACTCTATGTGCTTCACTTATATCTTTTGAGCTATATAGTTTTTGCTCTAGTGCTTCACTTATATCTTTTAGAGCACGGTGATGGTTTTATTTTATAGAAATAATTGATATCTCATGCTTCACTTATATTATTTTGAGAGTCCTTTAGAACAACATGGCAATTTGCTTTTAGGCATAATGAAAAACTTTCATATAAGTGCATTGAATACTAAGAGAAGTTTGATACTTGATGATTGTTTTGAGATATGGAGATAGTGATATCAAAGTTGTGCTAGTTGAGTAGTTGTGAATTTGATAAATACTTGTGCTAAAGTTTGCAAGTCCCGTAGCATGCACACATGGTAAACTTTGTGTAACAAATTTGAAACATGAGGTGCTATTTGATTGTCTTCCTTATGAGTGGCGGTCGGGGACGAGCGATGGTCTTTTCCTACCAATCTATCCCCCTTGGAGCATGCGCGTAATACTTGGTTTTTCATGACTTGTAGATTTTTGCAATAAGTATGTGAGTTCTTTATGACTAATGTTGAGTCCATGGATTATACGCACTCTCACCCTTCCATCATTGCTAGCTTCTTCGGTACCGTGCATTGCCCTTTCTCACCTTGAGAGTTGGTGCAAACTTTGCCGGTGCATCCAAACCCCGTGATACGATACGCTCTATCACACATAAACCTCCTTATATCTTCCTTAAAACAGCCACCATACCTACCTATTATGGCATTTCCATAGCCATTTCGAGATATATTGCCATGCAACTTTCCACCGTTTCATTTATGACACGCTTCATCATTGTCATATTGCCTTGCATGATCATGTAGTTGACATCGTATTTGTGGCAAAGCCACCATGCATAATTTATCATACATGTCACTCTTGATTCATTGCCCTTCCCGGTACACCACCGGAGGCATTCATATAGAGTCAGATTTTGTTCTAGTATCGAGTTGTAATCATTGAGTTGTAAATAAATAGAAGTGTGACGATCATCATTAATAGAGCATTGTCCCAAATAAAAAAAGAGACAGGCCAAATAAAAAAGGCCCAAAAAGAGATAAAAAGGGACAATGCTACCATCCTTTTTTCCACACTTGTGCTTCAAAGTAGCACCATGATCTTTATGATAGAGAGTCTCTTGTTTTGTCACTTTCATATACTTGTGGGAATTTTTCACTATAGAACTTGGCTTGTATATTCCAACAATGGGCTTCCTGAAATGCCCTAGGTCTTCGTGAGCAAGCAAGTTGGATGCACACCCACTTAGTTTCTTTTGTTGAGCTTTCATACATTTATAGCTCTAGTGCATCCATTGCATGGCAATCCCTACTCCTTTCATTGACATCAATTGATGGGCATCTCCCTAGCCCATTGATTAGCCGCGTCGATGTGAGACTTTCTCCTTTTTTGTCTTCTCCACATAACCCCCTTCATTATATTCTATTCCACCCATAGTGCTATATCCATGGCTCGCGCTCATGTATTGCGTGAAAGTTGAAAAAAGTTTGAGATTACTAAAGTATAAAACAATTGCTTAGTTTGTCATCGCGGTTGTGCATGATGAGAGCATTCTTGTGTGACGAAAATGGAGCATGACCAAACTATATGATTTTGTAGGGATGAACTTTCTTTGGCCATGTTATTTTATGAACACATGATTGCTTAGTTAGTATGCTTGAAGTATTATTATTTTTATGTCAATATTAAACTTTTATCTTGAATCTTTCATATCTAAACATTCATGCCACGACAAAGAAAAAATTACATTGAGAAATATGTTAGGAAGCATTCCACATCAAAAATTCTGTTTTTATCATTTACCTACTCGAGGACGAGCAGGAATTAAGCTTGGGGATGCTTGATACGTCTCCAACGTATCTATAATTTTTTATTGTTCCACGCTATTATATTATCTCTTTTGCATGTTAATGGGCTTTATTTTGCACTTTTATATTATTTTTGGGACTAACCTATTAACCAGAGGCCCAACCCAAATTGCTGTTTTTTTGCCTATTTCAGTGTTTTGTAGAAAAGGAATATCAAACGGAGTCCAAATGTAATGAAACCTTCAGGAACGTGATTTTTGGAACAAACGTGATCCAGGGGACTTGGAGTGGACGTCAAGCAATCAACGAGGTGGCCACGAGGCAGGGGGTGCACCTACCCCCTGGGCGCGCCCTCCCCCCTCGTGGGCCTCTTGTTGCTCCACCGACCTACTTCTTCCTCCTATATATATCCATGTACCCCACAAACATCCATGAGCACCACGAAACCCTATTTCCACCACCGCAACCATCTGTACCCAAGAGATCCCATCTCGGGGCCTTTTCCGGAGCTCCGCCGGAGGGGGCATATATCATGGAGGGCCTCTACATCAACTCCATGGCCCCTCCGATGATGTGTGAGTAGTTTACCTCAGACCAACGGGTCCATAGCTAGTAGCTAGATGGCTTCTTCTCCCTCTTTGGATCTCAATACAAAGTTCTCCTCGATTCTCTTGGAGATCTATTCGATGTAACTCTTCTTTTAGCGGTGTGTTTGTCGAGATCCGATGAATTGTGGGTTTATGATCAAGTTTATCTATGAACAATATTTGAATCTTCTCTGAAATCTTTTATGTATGATTGGTTTAGCTTTGCAAGTCTCTTCGAATTATCAGTTTGGTTTGGCCTACTAGATTGATCTTTCTTGCAATGGGAGAAGTGCTTAGCTTTGGGTTCAATCTTGCGGTGCTCGATCCCAGTGACAGAAAGGGAAACAACCCGTATTGTATTGTTGCCATCGAGGATAAAAAGATGGGGTTTATATCATATTGCATGAGTTTATCCCTCTACATCATGTCATCTTGCTTAAGGCGTTACTTTGATCTTATGAACTTAATACTCTAGATGCATGCTGGATAGCGGTCGATATGTGGAGTAATAGTAGTAGATGCAGAATCGTTTCGGTCTACTTGTCTCGGATGTGATGCCTATATACATGATCATGCCTAGATATTCTCATAATTATTCGCTTTTCTATCGATTGCTCGACAATAATTTGTTCACCCACCGTAATACTTATGCTATCTTGAGAGAAGCCACTAGTGAAACCTATGGCCCCCGGGTGTATTTTCCATCATATTAATCTCCTGTCAACAAGCTATTTCTTGCGTCGTTTATTTTTCTTTCTTTACTTTTAGTCTTTATCATAAAAATAGCAAAAATATTATCTTATCTTCTCTATCAGATCTCACTTTTGCAAGTGGTCGTGAAGGGATTGACAACCCCTTTATCGCGTTGGTTGCAAGGTTGTTATTTGTTTGTGTAGGTGCAAGGGGCTTGAGTGTGGCCTCCTACTGGATTGATACCTTGGTTCTCAAAAACTAAGGGAAATACTTACGCTACTTTGCTGCATCACCCTTTCCTCTTCAAGGGAAAACCAACGCAGTGCTCAAGAGGTAGCAAGGTGGACTCCCCCGGCAAGACTCTTGCTGGGGTGGCTTCCGCAGCCTCGGCAAGATCCTTGCCGAAGCAACTTGCCTGACGCCAGCAGAGCACGCCACCCTTGAGACTAAGGGGTTCCTACGCCATATTGGAACCAAGGCTTGGGAGGCGCCTCCGTGGTAGCATGCAGATCTTTGTAGAGATCATAGAAACGCAAGATCAGATGGAAACCAGAAGATGACGATCCTTGGCGAGATCCTTGCCATGGAAATCCACGAGACCCCCGGCAAGGTCCTTGCCGGGGACGACCATGGTGCCGCAGCGAGACCCTTGCCGGGCGCTCGACAAGACCCTTGCCGAGGACGCATGCGGGGCCGCAGCCAGGCCCGCGTCTACCAAAGACTCCATTGCCGCTCCCATACAGCTGCCAGCTCGACCAACTGTACAGGCATCTGCGTGGTAGCGCGCGGCCTCTACACCAACTCAGCAAGCACCTGTGTGGTGGCATGCAGATCTTCGTGAAGGCTCCACCACCGCGCTAGCCCAGCGACCAGCCAACGTGGCACTCCAATGCCTCGTCAGCTTGGAGGCGCGTCGGAGCCAAGCGAGGCGACGACAGCTGGGACGAGCTTCCTTGCCGTCGCCAATAAAGAGAGAGGGGCACATCAGCGACGCATTAAAGGCGTTTGTCCGACGGTGCCAGGGGATAGACTCAGCCCCTATACACCTTTCCACCTCCTGTGTGCCACTTTGGCAACCCCTTCTCATCTATAAAAGGAGGCCCGAGGCGTACTGGAGGGGGATTGGGATCTTTTGGACTAGGGAGCCACTGCAGCTAGTTCAAGAACACAAGAACAAATCAATACACATACAAGCAGGACTAGGGTTTTACGCGTCTCCGCGGCCCGAACCTGGGTAAACGATTTGTGTGCTGACGGCCAGACCCGCTCTTCGCACAACCCCGCGCCCGCCAACTGTAGAAGGGATCCCAGTGACCCCATAGGTGTCGTTTCCCACAGACACATGTGCCTCATGCTATTGTTGACTCTTGTGTTGGGAGAGCCATGATGTTCCATTGCTATTTCCATATGACCTCTTGCCAATACAATGATGATACATTTCTCATATCTTGTTTTCATGCTTGTGATATGTCATGTGCATCATATATGCTCACTATTTGCACACATGACATGCTTGCCATGATTCCTCCTAGTACGTTGCATCTTCGCACTACTAGCTTGCTTGACTTGATCACTATGATTGCTTGCTTTATTGCATCACCCATGTTCCATTCTCACTCGCATTCTTGGGTTGATGACATATAAGTTCATGCCTCTCACTTGATTTATCTTGATCATTGTCTCTTGTCTCCATTAGTTGCACCTGTCATATGCCATTATAGTGAGTGCACCCATGCTATGCTTATCTATCTTGGAGACTTGGACATATTACTTGTGATGCATGCTTGTTTGATTGAGCTTATTGTCTTTGGTTGTACTTGCATCATATGCTTTCATATCATACCACACCTTATAGTTTCTTATGATAAGAATGATGAGAACACTTGTTGGGTATCTCACCACACGAATTCTAGGTTTTGCATTTCCGCTAACCTCATTTGTTTTTTCGAGTGTTTGCCATGTTCTTTCATTTTGAGGGATTCACAAGGCGGTGCTATCATGGAACATATTGGTTATGTGAAGGCGTACATGATGTGCGACACCAACATATTCGACAAACTACTAAAGGTGAACTCCATCCCTTTGAGCCATCTTCAAATATGCATATTGGATGGATTACTCTTTCATTGTTGTTTCCTTCTTCTTTTCTACATGATACATATATCGGATGGAGGACCGACATTGGAGATGGACCCTATGGACCTTCAAGTTTAGGAGTGCCATGACATCGAGCTATGGTACAACACCACCCATAAAAAATTTGCATCTTATGCATGGATTGACTCACATTATGATTGCCTTGTTGCATCTTATATTCCCATGTCATCCATGATATATGAGTTTGTGCATTTCCTTAGCAAATTTGTTCTGATCTTCTTTGATGGCATATTCATACATCATGATCATATTGCCTACCATCAATAGCATGATAACATAACCATATTGAGCAAGCATTGCCATACTCATGCTATTGATAAACCGTCTCACTATGACATCATTTTGCACCGTGGTTGCATTGATCATATTCACAATACATTTGTGTGCACAATGAATGCTTTTGCTCCCATGAATGCTTTGCATATTAGTCTATATCATCTTGATAAGCTTCATGCGCTTTGCCATCAACAATCTTGCCGCACGGACTCATTCTTACATGATGGACACCTTGTATGCGCTAACCATTGTATTTCCAAGTGTCATTTGTGTTTGCTCTTTTTGCATATGTACCACTCCAGAGACACCTTGGAGTACTTGGATTGCGCCATGTCTTCCACTTCGTCCAACTACAAGTCCGTCCACGACAACTGTTTCCATGGTGATGAGGTTTTCAATCTGAGGTCGGATCTTTCCCAAGGGAGGGGAGATTATGCGGAGCATACTACGATCATCCCCATGTACACTCGAGCATACGCCATTGGACCTAAGGTGAACTCGCTCCTTTCCGTATCTTCCCTTTCCGCATGTAAGACATGGATGCTACTTCAAGCGCGGACCTTGTGCATACTCAGGTACACCCGAGTAGACCATGGAGAGCCCAAGGACCAATGAAGATTGTTGTTTCTTGTGGTTCTCGATGTCTCTGCCTTGTCGACGACAATTTTGTCAGTGTAGTTCTGTTGAGAAGGTTGGCATGTGTGTGATTGCGGAATACCCAGTGCGCCCCAAGTGCCTTTAGCTGTATCCATAGGCCCTGCATTTTATTCATGCACAAATTATTGATCAAGCATTCATTGTCAAGACCCCGGTACCATATTTTAAAATTTTATTACGTGCAATTAACAATTTAAGAAATTCTATAAAACATGAAGCTTTGGTAGATGGCAAGTTATTTTTCAAGCCACATGGCAAGTTCATCTGTGTACAGACGATAGCTTTACTCATGCATGAACGCACGCTCAACATTGCCAAACACATTTAGACCATCATGGCAACTTTAGTCACACGCAATTTCCTTTCATTTTTAAATTTGTTTACGATGGCATGTTCTATCATGTGATATAACTCCACATTCTCATAATACATCGGGCAACTCAACAACAATAGGGATGGAAAGTTATTTGTGAATGCAATATGGCAACTAATGTGCTAATTTTCTAAACCTACACACTCGTTCAATTTTCGACTCCCCTGTTTTTTCTTTCTTTGTTCATCATTTTCCCTTTTTGATCTAACTTTTTTTGACTATAAACAGTAGGGTAAAAACCCCACAGCAACTTTTATTAATTAATTAAAAGAGAGTAAAAAGAGTACACAGAGTGGCTTGAGATAAGCCTCAAAGAAGGAAAAAGAGAAAACTAAGAGAGAAACTAGAGAAGAAAACTAAGAAAAAAAAGGAAAAGCTAGAAAGAGAAATTAGCAAAACTAAGAGAAGAAAGCTACTACTAAAAAAGAAAATTACAACAAAGCTGCAAACCACACAGAGAACTACCTTTCATGTTTCTACTTCATCCTGTATTTTAGTAGTTTTAGTTCCTCTATGAAGATGAATTTCTTACCATGGAATGATGGAGTAATGTTTTCAAAGATCTTATTATTTATAGTAATCCAAATTGCCCATGACCCAAGAATAATGATCTCCATATAGAATGGATAATTGAGCTTGTCCTTTAGATCTTGATATGCTTCTAACACTGATAAGTTTGGTGTCCTTGTTGGACAAATAAAATCCCAGCATTGCTGTGCAAATGGACATCCCCAGAAAAGATGATGCAATGTTTCCTCTTGTTGACAGTCCCTTACTACACAATTATAGGCATCAAGCTCAAAGCTCTTTCTCCTTAGCAAGTTCCTTCTGTTGACTCTATCATGTAACAACATCCAGAAAAACACTTTATGCTTGGGCTGACATGAGCTCTTCCAAATCCAGTTGAAGTGAGGCGGTGTTTGCTTGTGCCCAATCAGAACTTTATATGCTTTGATGGAGGAATATAATTCATTTCCCAAAATATAGCTCCATGTGTCCATTGAATCCAAAAATTCAGATTGTCTCAAAGAGATGCAGATATCTTCCATTTCCAGGAACTCCTCATATGCTTGAGTTGTTAGTGGTAAATAGAATAAGTCATGAAGGTATTCAGTATTAACCACTTGATGGACATTCACTTCAGTGCTTTTGACAAAAGAGTGCAAGTGATGGAATTTATGTTTGAGGACTGATTGATGCCATCAATCATCCCAGAAAAATGCACTTTTACCATCTCCCAGATTACATCTAGCATTTGCTTTAAATTAATCAATGAGTGCCAGGTTTGATTTCCACCGGAAAGAGCCTATCATAGTATCTGTTTGAAGTCTCCCATCACTGTAATAAGTCTCCCAAATTAGATTAACCCATGGTATATCATGTCTGTTGAAGAACTATGCAGGTTTTTCATAAGAAGGGTTTTGTTGTGTGTGTAGATGTCCAAGACCCCCAATCCTCCTTGACTTTTGGGTCTACAAACTGTGTGACAGGCCACCATTGCTAGTCCGTGGTCCTCCATATCTGGGCTTCTCCAAAGACAGTGTCTTAAGTATTTAATGATCGGTTTCTTAATTGTGATAGGAATATCCAAACAACACATGAAAAATACTGAAAGTGATGCAAGCACTGATCTTACCAGAAGTAGCCTTCCTGCCTGAGTCATGAAAGTGGATATAGCAGCCAGTCTTTTTGCATTCCTGTTAACTAGAGGTAAACATTGTTCCATAGTTGGTTTATATATACCCAATGGCAGTCCCAGATATGTAAAGGGGAAATGTCCTCTAGCACATTGATGTGTGTTTGTAAAAAGGCCTACTCTCTCTTCATCAATGTTAACAGGGACCATGATTGATTTTCCATAATTGACTTTCAGCCCAGTTGCTGAGGCAAAAGTGTTTAGAAGTGCTTTGAGGCATATGAGTTGTCTGGAATTTGCTTGCATAATAACGAATGTGTCATCTGCATATTGAACTATTGGGAAATCAGGGCATGAGCTAACTTGAAGTGGTGGAGTGATCAGATTTAGTCTCATTGCTTTATTGAGTATAGATTGTAGCAAGTCAGCAGCCAGCACAAAAATTAAAGGGGAGTAAGGATCTCCCTGTCTTACTCCTCTTCTAATGTAGAACTTCTTCCCAAGCACTCTGATGTGGAGCATCCTACGATCGTCCCCATGTACACTACCACTACTCCCCAAGCCCCAAGTGGACATACAACGAGACCTCAAATATACGCCATTGGACATAAGGTGAACCCGTTCCTAAATGCTTCCCCTTTCCACTCATGCGAGACATGGTTGCTACCTAATGCAAAGACACTACGTGTGCTTAGGAACCGAGGAGAAAACCATGGAGATGCTCGAAGCATAGGACAAGTCCACACGGAAGCGATTCAAGAAGTGCCTCAAGTGGAGTCGCCACGGAGCTACAGTGGTCGGACATCCGACAGGAGCCCGGACATCCGGTGCCACCAACCAGAGGAAGACCAGAGAGAGACGGACGCCAGGAGACTCTACAGCGGCCGGACATCCGGCGCCCCGCCACGGGCCGGACATCCGACACCTGCCCGGAAATCCGGCGTAGGCTATCCAGAGAGTACCGAGACCAGCCCCGCCAGCCCGGACATCTGGCCCGCAAGGCCGGACATCCGGCCCAACGCCTAGACATCCGGCTCCGCCTGTCTACGCACAGTGAAGGGCCGAAGGCCATGTACCCCTTCGCCCACCTAGACTATATATACACCTCCTCCTCCCTCTTTCTAGGGTTAGCGTTGTGTTAGCTCATGTGTGAGACAGAGCTTCGCTCATCCATCCAGATCTACTCCATCGCGAGGGACCGCTACCTCTTCGGAGAAGATCCATCTTGGATTCAAGACCCCCTTCATGGGAAGACCCCTCAAGACGTCCTCACGGAGAAGAACCGGTTACCTTTGTATCGTCCTTTGTTGATCGTGGATCTTGTATCTCCTCTTGTGTTTCGTGGATCTAGCATATGTGTGACCTAATCTCGTTGGTTTGAGTGTTTCTCTCGTGTTTCCCCTCGTGATTTCTCCTTGTGTTCTTCGTGCTCATCATAGGATCCGCTCCTTTCATGAAAGATCAGCCATCTAGGGTTCCACCCTACATCATCTTGGTATCATGAGCCATGTTAATCACGATTCTGGAGCCTCCCCTCTTTGTTTTCTAGCCTTGTTTTGTTGATTTCGTCCTAAATTCGAAAATCCCCATAAAAAATAGCCCCCAATTTTTTGTGATTTGTTGGTTTGATGATGTTTCGTTGATTTTGATCCATGGATTCGTTGTGTTTTGAGTAGATCTATCTTTCCCCCAATTTCCCCACTTTCCATCCACGAAATCCATCAAATTTTGCTCCCAAAATCATCATTTTGCGCCCCCAAAATCGAGTTCCTCGAGTTCATCCTCAGATTGGGAGCCCGGACATCCGGCTCCTAGAGCGCAATTCGCATGCGGTTCTGGACATCAGGTCCTGGATTTCCGGCCCTGACCCCGGATGTCTGGCCCCTAGCATTTCAGCCTTTGGTGTTTCACCAATTTGACCATAACTAATTCATATGGAGTCCGTTTTTGACATTCTTTAGTTCGTTTTGAAGCTATTGACACCCCCATCCCACAAAAATACTACCATCACCATTTGACTCCATCAAATTTTAGGAACTTTGGCATCTTTGTCTAGGGCCTCAACCATAACTTCCGCAAAACCACCATAGCCTTCTGCAACCTAACCCATTTTGTTCCCCTTAGCATTTGAGGTTGTTGGAGTTGTGATTCGAGTCTAATAAGTTGTTTAGGCTACTTAGGGACCATTGCTTCTTCATCAACCACCACCATAACTTCCGCATAGGCTTGCCCACCATACACTTCCACCACCCCAACTTAACCCAATTTTGTTTGTGTTGTGAGTTGTGTCTCCTAAGGTTTTTCGGCTACTTAGGGACTGTGCCTTCAACTCCGACACTGTGTATAGCCCATCATACCCTTTCACCTTAACCCATTTTGACCAGGTTTCCCATTGAGCTTCCAAAAAACAACCACCACTTTCCTGCAACCACCATTTGACATTTGCCTTTGGATATTTTGAGTTTGCGCTTTTTCCGTTTCCTAAGGTGTTTCGGCTAATTAGGAACGAGTCGCCATCGACAAAACCGCCTCTCATCATCGCCATGGATGGTTACCTCGACGACATCATTGTATATTGTTGCCATTGCATTGATAACCCCTAGCCCATTTTGCGTCACTTGCCAATCGAGAATAGCCTTTGAGTATTGCCGGCAACGTTACTTGTGCACATTAGTGATCTACACCATCCGTAGCATACATACCATATCATATTGGTATCATATCATCCCTTGTGTCACAAGATTGTTCCCATATATACACAATTTCTATCTTGGTTTGTGCATTTCACATTTTGGCCATATCAAAAAAAGAATAAGCTTTTAAGCAAAGAAAAAGAGAGCAAAGAGCTTGTAAGCAATAGCCATATCATCATACCACATCACACATAAGATTATCATATCCGATCATCTTGGATCATCTTGAGAGGAGCAACGGGAACCATATATACATAACATAATTGGGATAGAAGTCGTTGCATTTTTTGTCTCCTATAGGTTGTGTACAAGTGTCGTATCTCCCTATTGAGCAATCGTGCTAGCGTATCTCTAGAGTTGTGCAACAAGAGCATTTTCCGTGGATTCCACATTTTGAGCTCATTCCTTGGTTGCACGACCCCATTTGTCTATCTGTGTGAGCATTTCCGTGTGCCATTCATTGCTATTGGTCTACTTGTTTCACTTGCGAATTTGTGAATCTCTTTCAACATTATTGACTCTTATTAACATTTTGCATCAAATTTTTGTGCCACTATCCTCACCGAGCTCCACCATAAGCCTTATTTGTGTAGGTGTGAGAAATTGATGAGATTGGTACCAATTGTGTTATTTCCTTGTTACATCATTGAGTGATAATTGATCCATTTTCAACATCGGTCAAGGTACATTTGGTATAGTTCTTCTCTTTCTCCCGCTCATATTTTCTTGAGTCCTGTGATGGATAAGAAAGGCATTTCATCTTCGGTCTTTGACAACAACGACGGTGCGAACAACTACATCACCAAATCGTCAATCTTCGTTCTACAACGACAAATGCAAGGTGCACAATCAAGATTGCGAGAGCGCATTGACAACCTCGCCATCGACATATGGCACTTCGAGCTACGTACATGAGAGTACTTTGACAACAAGCTTTCGGCACAAAAGGAGGAGAATGATGCAAGTATGGAGGAGATCCGAGCCTTGGTCAAGTCTACTTCCCCTTCGTCATCTTCAAGGCGGTGGTGAGCAAGTCGATCATCTTCGGAGTGCCCACACGATGCAAGCGCAATTCGTCCGTGTCCACATCTACATGGTGACAATCATCACATTCGTGATACAAATCGTCATGAAGGGCAAGTCACCTCCAAGAATCATGTGCATGATGACGACAAATGACATCTACTACGAGCTCAAGTTTGACAACGACACCATCACCATGAACATGCTCGACACGCGCAAACCTACAAGTCCGAACAAGCTCTACATCAAGCTGCGGCCAAACTTCATGGGCACAAGAGAAGACCGCGAGACAAGCACCACCAAGAGGACGCGATGGTTACTACCACCACCACTTCGGCATCTTCGCCAAGTGCTATCAAGGCATCTTCGCCTTTGGATGTACGGCATCTTCGCCTACTTCCCATGAGTACACCTACATCGACATCATCAAGTACAAGGCGAGCACCTACAAGTGAGGGCGACACTTCCATCTTCGGAAGCCCCTCAAGGAAGATGGCCGAGCATGGGAAATTCCCTTCGATCATGGAGACGAGCAATGAGGTGCCACATCATATGGACCTCCAACAACAAGACGACGACAAGAAGGCTGAGTGATGTAGGGAGGAACCCTAGATGGCCGATCTTTCACGAAAGGAGCGGATCCCAATGAGGAACACGAAGAACACGAAACACGAGGGAAAACACGATCTGGGAAACCAGCCCTCTCCACGGGGTCCTGTTCAACCACCCCTCCACTTGCTACTATTCATCCAGCCCTCCACTGGCTACTGTTCAACCAGCCCTCCACGGGGTCCTGTTCATCCACCCCCAACCGGCTCGATCGGGGTCCTGTTCATCCAGCGGCAAGGGCCTCTACTACCACGGGGTCCTACTCATCCACCCCCCACCAGGAACTGTTCATCCACCCCCCCCTACAACACTCACTATTCATCAAGAGGCAGCATCAATTGGCTTCGGTTAGCAGTAGTAGAGAAGGAATCACTCGGGTTCAATTAACAACAGGGGGTCGATCGGGGTTCAGTAACGTAGCTAGTGCAATCGCTCGAGTTTAGTTAGATCCCAACTCCTCGCTTGAGTTCATTTAGAGCGCAATGCCTAGCACACACACGCGTACATGCACGAGAGAAACGCACAAACCTCCGTGCATCGCTCGGCCCTGACCACCCACCGTAACCGGGAACTCCCCGATATTTTCCTCGCCCTCGATTCTACCACATTTTTTTCGTCATGCACGACCCAAAGAATGTCATGCAGCTGCATCTCCGACCCGCCCAGGACGAAAAGTCCATTTTCTGTCATGACTTTTTGCCATAGAAGTAGGAGCCCACCACATCTATGATGATATCGGGTTTGTCACAATTATCGTCATAGAAGTGTCATAAGCATGATAGAAAAAAAGTTGTTTGGCCCAAAATGTCATGGATGTGTCTTTTTTTTGTAGTGCCAGTCCACACCACGTGTCTCGACGTCGTCGGCCAGGTGAATCAGGAAGAGGATCGACAGAATCCTAAAAAAACACGCTCATCACCCTCCTCCATCCCTCTCGATCCCCTCCACAGTTCCCTCCCCCCTCCATCACCCGCCATGGCTCTCCATGGAAGTCGACGTGGTAAGATCTATGGATCTATAGCCCAAATTGAACCATCGGTCAGGTGAATCCCTCCATCCCCCGATCTCATCCATTATTCCCTTTCCCCTTCCACCCCCACCACTTATCTGCAAGGAAGTTAACATGGCAAGATATGTGGATATGTAAACAAAATTTGGATATCGTTCAGGTGAACCAGGAAGAGGATCGCTGACACAGCCTCCCCCTTCTCATTCACTTTGCCCCCACTTTATGAACACAACCATAGTTGCCAATTGCGATCTGCAAATTGAGCCATTAAGCATACGAATAATAGTGGGGGAGAGGGAGAGAGATGGTTGGGGGAGGGGGAGGGGCGCTTGCTCCAAAGTGGCCTGTCACACGGATATTGCCATGTGTGTGATACTGTTCTTGCCACATGTAGATGGTGGTAGTGGAACTGAGACAAGGATGCTAGTAAATGATGTACTCTATATGTGTAGGTAGAATGGGTCGAGTTAATCTTAGGGTTGCAAGTAGTTCTTGTATGACGTTGGACTAAAAATTCCATACCATACTGAAGTGATGTTACCATGTGCCTTAAATCCTTGTAGTGGAAATTAATTAGAAATTTGTTGTTTGATGTATTCCATGGTGTATGCGCGAGGAGAGAAGTTTTCTTTGGAAAAATGTTATCACATGTGGCTGGGAAAAAGAGTTGCCACCCCTGATGAAATGATATTGCCATGTGTGTATGCAATCAAGAAGGGGAGAAAAAATGTTTGGGAAAAGGGTTTAGGTTGACACCCCTGTTGTTGACATGTGTACAATATAATTGTTGCAACATGCGTACTGCTTATGTTGCCATGTGCGTGCTCGTTCTAGTTGATACATGCGAGAGACATGTACATTCTATTTTGATTGTTTTGGGCTGGTTGTGCACATCGAAAAAGGAGGGCAAGGAATGGATTCGGGACATGGTGTGAATCCATGGTTCTATAGTTCTTTACAAGCACCATCATGGGGTGTGCAGGATTATGATGAGCTAAACTCAACTGGGCCTTTGTTGCCACTACTACAGCAGTACGTAGACATACGTACATTGTTGTTTATGATAAAAAAGTAACTGCAACCAGATTGTGAAAATAGAATGCTTGAATGGATCAATGTAAAAATAGGGGCGTTAGGTGGAAGCACAAATATCGGATGTAGCTGGACAAATGATCAGGGAGAGCCTAGCAATCCATCACATCCAAGGAACCAGCTGCAGATGCATGGCACATTTACAGGATCGGGCTTAGTCGACCAGCTAACAATAGGCACATCTGCATCTACCTCAAGTGCCAATAAGTGTAAAACTGTAATAATATATGCTTATGCAAACCACACATGCAGTTAGATCAAAACCACACCAGCTCATCGAGCCACAGGACTGCTGCTAGCCTCTCCTCCTCCTAGCATCGGTGGCCACTCTGGCCCCGGCGTCCACCTTCATCCCTACCGATGGCCACTCCGGCCTCGGTAGCCACCTCCCTCATAAAGATGGCACCCTATGCTCTCAACTTTGATTGTGGAAAGAAGTTTCAAGAAGACATGAGGTCCATGTTTGGTTACCCCGTAGTTTTCTCTCCGGGCTTTCGTCAAAAGGAATTCACTCTGGTGGTATCATTTAGCAGAGCATCTTTCAAACTTGATGTACACACGGTTGGCGTCTCTCTCCATACAATGTTTGGGGGTTATGCTCAAGGTTTTAGAGTCCGTTTCTTAATAGATAGATCATACAAGTTCTCGGTAGCTTCCATGTCAGTTGGGTTTGAGATATATAACGCCGGGAGAATAGTTGAAAAGGAGTTTGAGATGGTGTTTAGCCTTTGGAATTTTGGAGGACCCAATTGGAGACGAGAAGAAGCTATTTATTATGATGAACTAGATAAAGAATGGACTCTTGTGGGTAGAAATGGCAGAGTGGTGGTTGCCTACTCCGATGATCACCAGAGCTACTCCACGGTGGTCAGAGAGGGAAGATCCATTTTCGAGTGGTTATCGGGCCCTATTCATGAGGGCAATAATCGAGGTTTAATCAGCAATTCATGTCAGTTTAATTCTGAGTCTTCGAGGTCACAAATTGAGCCCCCTGTGGTACAGCGCAAGCACGTACCGACGCACGTAATGTGCCATGCATGTGGGGCGAACGGTCACTTTGCCCGTTTTGCCCGACCGCAAACTTACCTGGGCTCTGGCCTTTTATGAAATTTTGCTCTTTCTCGAGCCCACCTGAGGAGGCGGGGTCGTTGGAGAGGTAGAGGCCTGGTTTCGTTGCGTTGGGCCAGCACCACATATTAGGCAGGCATCGTCATTTATGGAGCTGGTCAGGGATCCTTTTCCAAACTTCCAGCCGAGACCGACGCTTGCCTCCTCACCACTTCACTTACCAACACTACTTCTTCCTCTGTCTCTGCCTCGACAAGCTCACCGGTGCCCTGTTCATAGCCGGTGAGGGCATTGGTTGCTCCCTCGCCGGATTTCACACCGATGGCCAACATCCCCATCGACCCACTGCCCTTCATTTCGCATGGGTTCCAGATATAAGAGGTCCAAGGTCGCACTGCGTTTCTAGAGCAATCCTTACGCATCGCCCCAGAAGGCACGAGGATTGGGCGATAGCTTCCATTCATCCACACCCTAATGAGGTATTTTCCCCAATGTCTGTGAGGTCCTTGAGGAGTTTCTGCAAGGAGTGGAGCAAGTAGGGTTTAGACAAATCCAGCCCTGTCCATTTGGTGAAGCTTACGTCTAGTTCATGCATGTCCGTGATCGTGATAGGCTTACACGGCAAAGTACACATGCTTTTGTTGATGTTTTTATTTCCTTTTCCAAGAACAATGAGGGCAGAAACTGGCGTCGAGTACAGTTCAACAGAACTTATTGGCTATTGTTTGTCGGAGTCCCCTTTGATTACTGCAATACGGAGGACATTGCTACAGCAATCTCAAAGTGGGGTAGAATTATTAGCTGGGAGAGAGAAGATGCTCTAAGAGGGAAAATTTTGGTCAAAGCCAGAGTGACAGAACTCATTGACATCCCAAAAAGCATCAGGTGGTCTGAAGGTGGGCAGTTTGAAGAAGAATCATGGACCAGTTATGTGGAAGTTTTGTCAAAAGAAATATTGGGTGGTGGACCTACTGATGAGGATCCTATTCCACCTGATGGTGTTGATCCACACCCAATTCCTCAGCATGCAAATGATTTTCCTAGATTTCAGCCTCCACCAGTACACAATATTCATGTTTAGAATGAAGACTGGGATGATTGGGAAGAACAGGATGAGCAAGAGCAACATTGGGCTTTTCCTCAACCTAAACCAGTTGTGCCACAACAAGAGCAAGATGAAATACATGTGTTGCAAGAAGATGGAGCTCCTAAAAGCAGCATCACCACAATTGTTTCATTTTCTAATGGGATGTTCTCCATTACTCATTCAGCCAGTGAAGAAGTGAACCAAGGGGTACAACCAATGGGTTTGGGTGGAGGAGCGGTGGAGGCTGGATGAACAGGAGCCAGTGGATGAACAGTGGCTGGTGTAGACAGGAGGGGAGACACCGTGGCTGAACATTCGTAGGTGGAGGCTGGAGGAGGTCGACGGTGGATGAACAGTAGCCCATGGAGGCAGTCGACGGTGTAGATGAACAGTATCCCATGGAGTCCCGTTTTGCGGTACGCCACTGTAACGCCCCATATGTAACCTTCCCGATTTGTACTCCAACTCTTGCCGTTTCCGGCATTGAGTTATATTTAATTCTCGGGTTCGGGTCTTTGTCTCCGTGTGTTGTTTTCGTTTTCATGCATCTCATATCATGTCATCACGTGCATTGCATTTGCATACATGTTCATCTCATGCATTCGAGCATTTTTCCCCGTTGTCTGTTTTGCATTCCGGCGCTTCGTTCTCCTCCGGTGGCCATTTCTAGCTTTCTTTCGTGTGTGGGGATTAAACATTTCCGGATTGGACCGAGGCTTGCCATGCGTCCTTGGTTTACTACCGGTAGACCGCCTGTCAAGTTTCGGGTCATTTGGACTTCGTTTGATACTCCAACGGTTAACCGAGGGACCGAAAAGGCCTCGTGTGTGTGCAGCCCAACACCCCCTCCAAGTTGGCCCAAAACCCACCAAACTCTGCTCCATCGTCTCGGTCGTTCGATCACAATCGTGTGGGCGAAAACCGCACCTCATTTGGACTCTCCTAGCTCCCTCTAGGTCTATAAATAGACCACCATTTTTCGGATCTCGTCTCCCCCGTCCAACCCTAGCTCCAAAAAAAAGAGGATCCCGCGCCGCCGGACGTGTTCGGTGCGGACCGGACAACGTCCGCCACCGCCCGCGACGAACCGCGAGCCACCATGTGGCGCGCCGCCGCCGCCCGCCGCCGAAGCCCGCAAGGCCCACGCCGCCGAATCCCGGTCACCGCCGCCGCCGCAAACCACACCGGAGCTCCGGTGAGCTCCGCGACCACCTCGCCGCCGCCTCTCCGCCGCTCGCCGCGCCCGGCCGAGCCCCGGCCACCGCGCCTCTCCACGGCGCCGGCCCGCGCCGCCCGGCGCACCTCCCCGCCCCTCCTCGCCGGCGGCCACCGCGTCCTCGCCTCCCCTCGCCGGAGCCGGCCGCCGCCATCGCCGGTTCGGCCCCCCTGCTACAGTGCGCGCGTGGAGAGATCCGGATCGGATCTGTACAGTAAAACCTAACCCCCCCCCCCCCCCCCCCGTTGACTTTCTCCTCCCGAAACCCTAGATTTTCTTGCTACTTTGACCTGCCATATCTTTGCATCCGTAGCTCCGATTTGGGCATATGATATGTCAAAATCTTCGTCTCGACGAGTACATCATTTCATTCCATTGCATAATTTGCTTTTGAGGTCATCTTGGTGCCCAAAATGCTGTTGGAAGGAGGCATCATGAGTTAAATTGCAGATCCGTTAGTTCATCATGCACTTTTGTCATTTTTGCCATGTTTAATCCGTGCATGATATGCCGGTGCCCCTTTGGGATGAATTGTTAAGCATGTTGTCTTCTATCCAGAGGTGCCTTCCATGTATTTGTTAGGATGTGTGTGTTGTCTTGTGCAAGCTTGCGAAGAGGGCTACCTGAGTTTACTGATTTCAGGGACTTAGTGAAAATCACTAAGTCTGGGATGTTTTAGTTCACGATGCTATATGTCCGGCTTGTTTCCTAGTGATCCGTGCCTATTTTGAGGATGATCAGTAAGAGTGGTTTGTTATACTTGTTGTGCTTAATTCATCCATGTCTTTACTTGTTATGTTGGAGCAACCTAGGTTGACTCAATCGAGCTCAACTTTTGGATAGTTGTTGTTTTGGGCAGATCGTGAACTCTTTTGCGATTTTGCCGGAGTTATTGCTAGTGATCCATGCATGCTATGCCATTGTTCTTGCCATGTCTAGCTAGCATTTTGTGCCTTCTTAATGGATATATGCTTGCCTTGCCATGACTTGCACCGTAGTGAGAGCATCGAGCTCGTTTACATGCCTCCGTGAGTTATATTTCAGCATGTCCCAGTTTTCACTAAGTCTGAAAACTGATTGTGTTTCATCGATGTTCGTGTGCTCGGTAGAGTATTTTGTGAACCCTTTTGGCCCCAGGTCATTTTGGGTGTTTTGTTAAGCTTATTGAGTAGCTCCATGCCATGCTCTTACTTGCCATGTTCAGGTTTTCTTCATGTTGTTTTGCTGCTCCGGAGAGAGCATCGTAGTCTGAAATTTCAGACTAGCGTTAATTTCGCTAAGTCTGAAATCTGTTTTGCTTATTCAGTTTTGCCATGCTTGTTTGAAGCCCTTAATGGATGAATTTGCCTATGCCTCAGTCATTATGATTTGTTAAGCTTCTTGAGTACATCACTTCGATGCAATTTGTTTTCATGTTTGGTGGCTGTAGCATGTTCATTTTGTTGCATTTAGGAGCCTACTTGCTGTAAATCGCAGATCGGTTCGTTTAGTAAATCGCTTGCCATTTCTAAACCGTAGCTCCGATTGCCATGATCTTTATATCGTTTTCAGGGGATTTGTTCCCCTCTATCCAGTGGCACACTTGGTTTTCCAAGTTGAGCCCAGGTTCATGCATTTCCTGGCACGTCTTGCATTTTGCATCCCGCATCGCACCCCGCATAGCATATCATCTTTGCATCTTATTGGTTGCCCTTGCACGTGGTTGATTGTATCCTTGTTGCTTGTTTGTGTTGTTGGGTAGAGCCGGGAGACGAGTTCGCTAACGAGGAGCCCGTTGAGTTTGCTTTTGAGGATCCAGTCAATTCTGACAACTGTGCAGGCAAGATGATCACACCCTTGAAATCACTACTATCTTTGCTATGCTAGTTTGCTCGCTCTTTTGCTTTGCCAATGCTACGATGCCTACCACTTGCTTGTCAGCCTCCCAATTGCCATGTTTGAGCCTCTAACCCACCTTTGTCCTAGCAAACCATTGATTGGCTATGTTACCGCTTTGCTCAAGCCCCTTCTTATAGCGTTGCTAGTTGCAGGTGAAGATTGGAGCCGTTCCTTGTTGGAACATTTATTTACTTGTTGGGACATCATTATATTGCTATGTTATCTTTACTCATCTATATACTTGCTAAAGGGTGTAAGGCTCGGCCTCTCGCCTAGTGTTTTGTTCCACTCTTGCCGCCCTAGTTTCCGTCATATCGGTGTTATGTTCCCGGATTGTTGCGTCCCTTACGCGGTTGGGCTATAATGGGAACCCCTTGATAATTCGCCTTGATTAAAGCTTTTCCAGCAATGCCCAACATTGGTTTTACCATTTGCCACCTACCCCTTTTTCCCTTGGGTTTCCGGAGCCCGAGGGTCATCTTATTTTAGCCCCCCCGGGCCAGTGCTCCTCTGAGTGTTGGTCCACCCTAGAGCACCGTGCGGGGCCGTCCCTTGGCAACTTGGGTTACGTTGGCTCCCGTACGGTTAGCTTATCCGGTGTGCCCTGAGAACGAGATATGTGCAGCTCCAATCGGGATTTGTCGGCACAGCGGGTGGTGTTGCTGGACTAGTTTTGACCTGTCGAATCATCTTGTTGTACCGGGATACCGAGTCTGATCGGTGGGTCCTGGGTGGAGGTCTATTCCTTCGTTGACCGTGAGAGCTTGTTATGGGCTAAGTTGGGACCCTCCCCTGCAGGGATTGATCTTTCGAAAGCCGTGCCCGCAGTTATGGGCAGATGGGAATTTGTTAACGTCCGGTTGTAGATAACTTGAACCTTAAAAAATTAAAATGAATCAACTGAGTGTGTTGCCGTGATGGCCTCTTCTCGGCGGAGTCCGGGAAGTGGACACGGCATTGGAGTTATGTTTGCGTAGGCTGTTCTATATAGTTTTCCGCTCGTGCTTTGCCTCCTCTTCTCGCTCTACTTTGCAAATAAGTTAGCCACCATATATGCTAGTCGCTTGCTGCAGCTCCACTTACATTACCCCCCTTTCCTACCTATTAAGCTTAAATAGTCTTGATCGCGAGGGTGCGAGATTGCTGAGTCCTTTGTGGCTCACAGATTACTATTACACCAGATGCAGGGACCGATGATACTTCTCCGGATGGCGCGCTCGAGCTGAAGTGGGAGTACGACGAGGACTCTCAGCGATACTATGTGTCTTTTCCTGATGATCAGTAGTGGTGCCTATTCGGGGTTAGATTCAGGGCCTAGTCGCTTGTTGGGGGTCTTTTCTATTTTGGCGCCGTAGTCGGGCCATGAGTGATCGTATGATGGATGTTATTTATGTACTTTGATGTGACGTGGCGAGTGTAAGCCAACTATATTATTATTCCCCATTATATTACATTTGTACATGGGTTGTGTAATGATTCCCGACTTGCGACATTGCTTTCCATGCGCCTATGTCTCTAAGTCGTGCCTCGACACGTAGGAGACATAGCCGCATCGAGGGCGTTACAAGTTGGTAATCAGAGCCTTCCCCGACCTTAGGAGCCCCATTGCTTGATCGTTTTTAGCAGCCGAGTTGTGTCTAGAAAAATATTTTGAGTCCTTAGAAATTATATATCGGAGAGCTTAGGAATTCTTTTTACTTCCCAGTCTCCTCATCGCTCTGGTAAGGCATCCTGACGTAGAGTTTTGACTCTTCTCTTCTCAAATTTCACTAAATTTTTTTTAGGATCACGCGAGTATCTTAGTTTTGTTCCGATGGCTTATGATGAGAATACTGTCTTGGTGCCTCCTGTCAGGGGTTTAGTGGAAGTGTCCCGGGGAGTTGAGCTCTGAGGTGTTGTCATCATAATTCTATCGTTGCAATTCTGGCATACTTGAGATATGTGCGCGACATCGAAAATCTCCTTTATGCAGTTCGTTGGTGAGATAACCTCGACGCCACCCAGTACTGGGGCGGGAGTTCGGGAGTATTGCCATAACTTGTATAACGGATGCTTTTCGAAGGTTGAGATAGATGGTTTCCGAAGGTTTCTTGGTTATGTGTTGAAGGATGGATGCAGCTGGATGTAGGATTTGCTAGCTTGGGTGAGATATTATGCTTCCCCTGTATCCCCAACACCTGATTGCATAACCGGAAAGTTTCGGGAATTTCATAGGTGGGAATTCAAGTAGCCTTAGGATATCTTTCCAACAGATGTGTGATATGAAATTGGGGTTCGACGTCTAGTGGTTCGCCTATTCACGGTCGATTTTACAGTGGCCTCGTTGTGTCTTAAAGAGTCCTCGGCTATGCTGACTCGGGGACGCTTCGTATGTCATGTGCACTGCCTTGTACATGATGGTGCTGTACGGTCGAGCCCGTGTAGGTCCTACCACGAACACTTCGGACGAATTTCTATCATGTATTTGTTCCGGCTTATTCCGCAAGCCAACCCTTGGTTTTATTTCGAGTTGTGGTATTCGTTCTGCTTCGACGTCATATGTTGATTCCATCCCTCGTTGATGTACCTTTTCTACCTGATTCTTCGTGGCTTCGCAATTTAGGAATATGTGACCACTTCAAGAGAAGTGCATTCGTTCATTTTGTTCGGATGTGAAGACTTTATGTTGCAATTTTTCATTCCATTGGATTCACCTTCAATATTTCTCTATTTGTGTGCTAACGGTGGTCAACCTCTTCAGGATGGCTCCCGCTAAGAGCACCAGTCAGAACCAGAATCAAGATCCTCCGCCACCTCCGCCTCCTCCGGAAGCATGGCAGGCTGTGATGGCTGCTACTAATGCAAATACTCAGCTGATCATGCAAATCATCCAAGAGCGGAATCAAAGCAGTCAAGGAAATCAAGGCAACAACCAGAAGCAATTTGCAACTCTGAATCAGTTCCTCGCAAATGGTCCAAAGACGTTTAGCAACTGCGTTGAGGCTACTGATGCTGATGATTGGTTAGTCGATCTGGGCAAGCATTTTGAATGTAGCAACGTCAGACCTGAAGATTTCGTCAAGTTCGCGTCTTTCCAGCTCAAGGATCAGGCCCCAGAGTGGTTTCAGCAGTACCGGGATTCCAGAGGTGGACGTTTGATCACTTGGGATTATTTCCGTCGTGATTTTCGAGCTCATCACATTCCTCAAAGTGTGACTGAAAGCAAACGTGAAGAATTCTGCAATCTGAAGCAAGGCTCTTTGTCTGTCTATGACTACAACAAGTTGTTCCAGAAGCTCGCCCGTTTTGCCAAGAAGGATGTTCCTGATGAGAAGAGCATGATCTATCAGTTCAGGGGTGGTCTTCGTGAAGAAATTCAGCTGGCTCTTGTCCTCTTCGAGCCGCTGAGATACGATGAGTTCTACAACATGGCACTGAAGCAAGAGGCTGCTCAGCTAAGGTGTGATGGTTCCAGGAAGCGAGTCAGGGACACTACGTCTTCTTCCTCTACTCAAGTGGCCAAGCAGCAGAAGTACGGTGGCCCGTCCGGTGGGTCCCTGCTGTCAGGTGGAGGAATCATTATTTCCCGCGTAATAAGGAGGCACTTCCTTGCTACGGCCGTGGACCCAGCTGTCAGCCTCTCCACATACAGTACTTTTCTGATGGAAGTCATTCATTGACCACATTGACCACGCCACGCCGAGAGTACCAAGGTGGTGGATGATGGTGAGGCCTAGGAAGGGGAAGACGCGGAGCCGGGAAACATGCGGCAGTGGATGCCCACACGGAGAGGTGTACGAGGGTTCACTGGTTCGACTGCCGTCGTCGCAGGGCCTGGCCAACAGTGGGAGTAGTAGGGAGCGGTGAGGCCTCCGCGGCAGCACAGCCGACCATGGGAGGCAGGAGCAGGAGGCATGACCGGCGCTGGTTTGGGCGGCTGGAGCAAGAAGACCAGAGGTTGAAGAAGCACTACGGCCGTTGGATGGACATCGTAGGGTCACTATAGCTAGAATCGTTCATATTGACCAAGTTGACAAAGCCCTCCATCCCCGTCAACTTAGTAGGCCCACAAGTCAGCCTCCCACTATGGTGGTTCCCAGCTAGCAGGGGGAGTATTCATTTTTTTGTGTTTGACCATGCCACACCGAGCGCATCCAAGGTGGTGGACGACGGCGAGGCCACGGACAGCAACGAGCCGGAGATGGGAAGACGCGGGAGTGGAGTCATAGACGGAGAGGTGTACAAGGGTTAACTGGTTCTGGTGCGGTGTGGTTCGACAGTCGGTGGAGGAGAACAGAAGGTGTGGAGGGGTGGAGGGATGGCCTGGCCAGGGTGGGGTAGCGCTTCACAATGAAGCGTGCTAAGCAGAGCTACTAGCAGCAAGAGATGGGAGCAGGTGGTCCCAGAGGCACTAGAGGAAGAAGACGAGAGATTAAAGATGGATGCCGGTCATTGAATGTAAATCCAATGGCTAACGATGTCAAAATCACTTGTTGACTAAGTTGACAATGACTTGCGTTGGCTTCGACCTATTGGCCCACATTTTAGCCTCCAAAAACGTGGCACATATTCAACCCATTTTTTTAGAATTTATAGTCAATTTGATTTTTTTTCTTCTGAGAACTACAGTCCATTTGCTGGGTTGGGTGGACAAATAATGTACCGTCCATGCGGCCCATTTATTTTTTTCCTAAAATATTACAGGCCATTTGCACTTTCTCAAAATACACGATTTTGCTGGGCTGATTCTAATTATAATGTTGGGTTGGGCGCATCAATGTTATCAAAAAATAAGCAGGGGTTGAGCATTTTGTTATAAATATATTTAAATAATAAGTGATTATTATTACATTGGTCCTTAAATCTTACCAAGCTTTTGTACACAATCACCAGGATTTTCGTTGCCTTAATGTAAAAAAATCCAGGATTTTATTGTTAAGAAATTATTTTTATAAGTTAATAAGACGTGGGCTATTGTTTTCTTATATATGTAAGTATCTGTTAAATATATGATGACAATAACAATAATATATAATAACATATAAATAATTTAAATATGTATAATATAGTTAGAAGGGAAACATAAGTTGGACCAGGCGTACCTATTCTTATATAGAAAAATAGAACAAACCTCTGCGTTTTCTTCAAAAAAATACATGAGTTGGGCTGCCAATGTTTCAGGAAAAATAAAACCTTGGATGGGAGGTCCATAGGCTGGTCGATACATGACGGCCCTCAAGAAAATACAAACCGGCATGTCGTGGGCTGCGCATGTTAAAAAAGAAAGCCTAGATGGGGTAGTCCACAACCCAGCTGATACTTGTTGCCCCAGTGATAATAAATGATACCTGCCAGCTCCACAGCTTCGTTGTAAATTTATCTCCTTTAGTAACTACGTTGAAGCACCTAAAAACATGTAACTGTGTTGACAAACCTGTGGGACCCAACGTCAGTATAGCATTAGGACGAAGTATTTTTCAATGAGGCACTTGCTTGCATACGGCCATAGACCTGGTGGGTCCTGACTGTCCGCCTCTCCACGTAGTCTTCTCCATATTCCTCTCATTTGTGCAGCATGTTCACAACGGCAGACAACGGCACCGTGGCGAGCGCATAAAGGCATAGGACGAGATCGGACCACCTGAGGTAGTGCCTTATTTGTACCGAAACTACTAAACTAGCCCAGTGGCCAAGTGACACTACCCGATCACTGTTCCGCCCGGGTTCGACTCCACCTAATGCAGGGAAAATATCTCCAATTTTTTTGCCTCTGCCATTATTGACATGTGGGTCCCCATTGTCATCTACGCACACCACATCCAACACTTGCCAAAACTTCATCCCTCGTTTTCTCTATTTTTCGCACACTTGACATTGTGTGGGAATTTTGAAAATAGCATATCTTTTTGACTGTGCATCATACGAAGATGTGCTATGCATGAATGTTGATCAGCATGATGTTAAATGGCTGGTAGTTCCATTTTCGACCATGAATAAAACTTCCAACATGATGTTATCCCTGTTTGAAAAGGCTGTGTTAATATAAATGCTCTGCCTCTGAAAGTTACAGTTTCTTATCTGAAACTGAAACTTGTAGTTTCTTCTCTGAAACTGAAACTTGCAGTTTCTTCTCTGACAATCACATTGTCTGCAGTTTTATAATCCTATGAAACTACATTTTTAAGTGCTAAAAATAGATCTCTAGAATTCGTAAAATACTTCATATGCTCAATACTGCAAATCTGAAATTCAAAATACATTCATATCTGAAAGTACTCTCAAAATACACAACACAAAACACAATTCACAATCTACAAATACTGACAACCCTAAGCTCCTCCTGACAATTCACAACATGCCCGACTATTGGGCTGGGGGGCAGTCCCCTCCTATTCCTCGGCGGCAGACAACCGCCCTGTGAGATGATGTGAACGGTGAGGGAGATGATGGCGGGGAAGCATCATTGAGCCAACTCCTTTTCTCCTCTTGCAGTTGGGTTCGGTCGATGAAGACTCCACCGGCTCGCTCTGGCATGGCACCCTCACAAACGACACCCTGTAGATGCTTGATCCTTCAATCTCTGGTGGATGCTCCATCTAGGATCAATACTCCCACCGCGACTGCCTCATGATCGGGCTTAGTGAATCTGTTTGCTCCATGGCCCAGAGGAGCAGCTCTATGTACTCTGGCATGACTCCCTTCGGGAGTATCGCCGCCTTTTCGCTCTATTGCAGATATTTGGCCATGGATGTCGCCATCGCTGCTAGTTGGTCCTTGTTGTCAAACCAAGACTATATCTCCAACATCCTAGCTAGCTTCACAGGGTTGCCGCCTGTGATCCTCACATATCGATTGTACTCCTCCATCGATCTACTTCTCCACAACACCTTCACTCGCCGGCGGTGGTTTTTGAATGGAAGAGGAGAGGAGCGACGCTGGTTTTGGATTAGAATAGGAGAGGAGCGGCGCTGGTTTTGGATTAGAACATGAGAGGAGCGACACTAGATTTAGATTGGAACAGGAGAGGAGCGGCGTTGGTTTAAGAGGAGAGGAGCGGCGTTGGTTTAAGAGGAGAGGAGCGGCACTGGTCTTGGAAGTATTTTTTTTTGTTTTGCGTATTTTTGGTCAAAGTTTGACCACATGCTATATTTGATAAGAGAAATGTGAATGCATGTCACCAAAAATTGTATCGTTTGGTTCGTATCTAAATGTACTTGCAAATTATATTATTTTTGCAACGTATAACATATATTTTATTTGTGAAAATCATGGTCAATTATGACCCAGAATAAAAGGGAGACTAGTTAATGTGGGGTCGCTTTCTTAATTGAAGGGTACATTAATTTTGATTTGGATCCAGTCACAGCGTGCCGACCCTCTCCTCCAATCCTATATCGCTATCGCATGCTCCTCTCCCTCTTCTCCATTGCAAGACCACCGTCTCTCCTCCCATCTTCCAAAGCTAGCACCGGACCTCTCAAAAGGACATCTATGGAGAGGACATAGCAGCGATTCGGGCAGATCACCGGCGGTGACCAGGCAAAGTTAGCCAGGTTGAAGGAGATCCTTACTCGGTTTGACAATGAGTGGGATATTTCAAGGACGGTGAGGTCCATGTGGCAATGTATGCGAAAGAGCGAGACGACGGCGATGAGGGCGGCGACGTACTCCTCGGCGGTAGTCATGCCGCAGTCCTTCGAGTTCATCGAGTATCTCCTATGGGCGATGGAGCAGACACATTCACCCGAGGCAAAAGTCAGGTGGAGGTGGTGGGCCTATAGGCCAAAGGTCAAGCATCCCGAGGATAACGAATCGATCGAGTATGGTGTGCCATTCGTGAGGGTGCAGAGCCAGCCAGAGCCACAGGAGTATTAGTTCTCCCACCATAAGAGGAGGCCCGATGGCGCGACGTCGCTTCCCTGCCGTTCTCAACGGTTCCCTAGACACTCGCCGCAGTTCAACAACGGCGGTAGGGTTTAAGGTAAGCTTCGCACTAACCTAATCTGCCATTTGCTCATGCTTACAATCAGTGTGACAGCTAATGAAAATCATGCTTACAATCAGTCTCCGAGTACTAAGCCAATCACCCTAAAATAGCTCTGGACCTTTGGGTCAAAGTTGTGACACTGTGTAAAAATAAAGAAAAATAGATTGGTGCTTCTTTCAGAAAAGAGTACTCCCTAGGAAACTGCCAATATAAGCTACTAGTATTTGGTTAGAGGATTTGCTGCCAAGAAAGATTCGTCCACAAAGAGCGCCACACATCCCACTGGTGGTGGTGGATGCCAATGCATGCATGGAGCAAGGTTGGTGTCGGTAATTTTTACTTGGCACACCTCGCACTCTGCATATATGCCGGTTCCATCCGTACATTTGTGCAGTTCCACTAAAATGCAGCTAAATAACCCTATTTGCACAGATAGTGAAAAAGCGTGATTACATTATAGTGGCACTAGTTGATGAAACATACACTAATAAAAAGAATAAAATATTGTGATAGTATCATAGTATGCCATGCTGCGAGGGCGAGATGGGCCCTACGATGCCTCTTACGGTAGACCTCATACTGGAAATCGACCCAAGTCTCCCCGATACACCTTCTTCCAGTGATGAACATCAGTGTACATCGGTAGTACAAGGAGGGGACTTGAGAATTTCCAATCTCTATTTTTGTGTAGATCAACTAAAATTAAGCACCCCAGTTTGCAGAAACGCTTAAACATTAACAATGGGACCAGTTGATGAAACATATACTAACAAAGAGAAGCATTTACTTTATCTACTTTGGAAATGAAATGATAGAGAGGACACTCGCTCTATTTTAACTGTATTATTACTTCATTTTATCAGTGGCACTAGGGTCGAGCCGGTGGCAAACGAGGTGTACCATGCGTCGCAAGGATGGAGGCCGGGGGTTCTTAGATTGGGATGCTGAAGCTGGCTCTTTTAGTCCCTATCTTCCCCCCTGATGTTTCTGTGGTAGCATTTGGGTTGTAATGCAAACTTGGTCGAGCTGGTGCTGCATCCCCCTACCTGCCTAGCTTATGTGACGAACTTGTCTCCTGCTAGTACTCAGCCCGTTCTAGTAGTAGTTGCATAACTGCCCATTTACACTGAGATGTTGTCGGATAATGGTTCTCTATGGTTGGGTTTCTTTAATGAAATCAGAGGAAACTCCCTCTTTTGATATATATATATATATATATATATATAATATGGTGCACTAGCAGTGCCAAAACATTGCCTCAAATTAATAGTGCCACTGGATTAAGGTGCAAAATAATGACATTACAGCTTTATCATGGCAGAGGCAAAACAGTAGCACAAGAACAGACTCAACATGCATGATCTTTGGCAAATGGTCAGACCAAAAAGGAACATACCTCGTGATGGGAACCATATCTGCAGTCAACGCCATCGTAGAAGGGATGACACCAGTCACCAACATGGATGATTCAATTCATGGGACCTTTTGGTGCAATTCACCTAAAATGAAGCAATGTCCCATGAGCTAGCAACTTCTTCTTCATTTTTTTAAGAAAAGGGCTCCAACCCCGGTTCCATTTCCATCAGAAAACGAAACCCACAGAGCTTTTTCTTCATTAGTTGCAATGAAATTGAGCAACGTCAAGGTTGGTTGTGAAGCTCTTCGAATGTTCAACTACAATTTGGATATCATTTGTGCAGTTCAACTAAGATCAAGCGTGAAATATATATCTCTGTTTGCTCAAAAAAGGTGGAAAGGAGGGTGACTAACAAGTGATGAAACATACATCAAATGAAAAGAAGCATGTTCCTTATCTGAATGGCAATCCTACAAGGAAATTAGCAATTTCTAAAGTAGCAGCATTGCTAGATATTAGTGTGGGCATTAGGATTAACTATGACAACCGTTAAATACGACATTACTTTAATGGTGCCATTGCTTCATTTTACCAGCAACATTACATTAACAGCTGCTACAAAATTGGTATTTGGGCATGGGAGAGTAGGCAGACTAGGACAATTGCATTTGTAACGAAAAGAAGCAACTTATCTCAATGGGAAATTTAGCAGGACATGAAAAAAGTGCCATTGATTCATTTTAATGGAGGCATGTGCGCATCATGATGGATGATGTGTACATATACCATGCACACACAATTTTCCCTTTGTCTTTGTTTTGTGTAGGTACTCACGTATACTCGTCAACCTCTCAATCCCAAGAGTTGATGAAAATAGCTCTTGAGAGGAACGACGATTTGGGATCCCATGGACTATCCTTACCACCGTTCTCTTCGCGCAACGACTACGCGCATCTATTCCACTTGTCTCTCACATGGCTATGGGCTATATACCGCTTATCACTTCATGCTCATTTTACCGTGTTCACTTTGCATGCTATGCTTGCTTCTATGCCTTTGCCATGCAATTGTGACCCTTGCTTGCATCTACCCATGATTCATCATTAAGCTACTCCTATGTGTATTTGCATGCTTGGTGGAGATCCTTGTTGCTATTGCCATGTTTATCATGTGCCTCATGCTATTGATGCTATTTTGCTCATATCTTGCCTTCATGCTTGTGCTGTGTCTTGTGCATTATCCATGACTCCGACAAGGGACGAGAAGATTGCACGGCACCGTGGTCCCCGGCAAGCCAAACTAATAAGTCTACCTCTTGCCCATTAGTGTTCTGTAAGCTATAACTTGTGCATAGAGAAACCTCACCGCTCTCTTGAAACTAGGGTGCTCCCATGTTTGGATCGAACGTTGCTTCAGCCTGGATGGTCGCAGTGGCCCTTGGTAAAAAGGGAGTGGGTGGGGGGCTGGCGCCTTGGTCTATTCCCTGACAGACATGGTTCTCCGGCAGTTGAAAAGGGTGCCGACAGGATATCCTGCCGGGAAAACTCGTTTAACTATAAAGAGGCACTCCATGTCTGCATGGACGTATACATGCACGAGTTCTCGGCAAGGTTTATTTGTTTCATTGACATGCGAATACAAGTACAAGCATTACAGAAAGCCAAGATGGACTTGAGAGATTACATTATTTGAATTAAAATTTGGCAATTGCCTACAAGTTTAAGATTGAAAAAAGATAAGTGCCCCGTGATCCCCTCTTTTCGTTTTCCCTCCTTCAGGCACTGCGGCGGAAGGAGGAAAATACGAGTAAAGGAGCACCCAAGCAGGAGCCCGCCCCGGTCTTGTTAGGGCCCGTCGGGCACGGCCTGACAAGACCGGGAGTGGCAAGGCTGCGAAGAAGATGCTCTAGGGACGGGATGGTGCCTTCTGGTCGCCACCTCTAGAGCCAGCAAGAAGCCCCAACTTGAGCACTAGTGGAGTCATCCACCAAAGCTTAGCCGGATGACTGCTGGAGGTGAGGAGAAGGCACCAAAAGAACATCCTTCCCCGGCTATCACCCGAAGAGGCTAGTCTTGATGATGCTGAGGAGGGAGGGGAAGAGCGGAAAGACGAGGCGGCAGGTCGACAGTAGGAGGCGAAGGCATCCACGCAATCATACTCCGACCTCACCCCCTACCACCCGTGCTTTCTGTCTTCCCTCGCTTTCTCCTCACCACCACTGCTCCCGGGAGACGCCAAGACTCCGGTCCAATGCCTCCAGCGGAGAAACAGCAAGCGGCCAGGACGGCCAGGGGCTCGAGGCGTGACACACACCACCTTGGCAGGCAGGAAGGCACGCCTCCCTTCCACATCAACTCCAAGACCTCCGGGAGGTGCGATGCTGGGATTACCAATGATCTCCAGCCCCTCCTCCCGGACGAGCATCGAAGAGACCAAAAGATTCACCATGCCAAGGACCAGGCTCACTCCCCAAGCGTTAGTACCAGCGTGAGGCAACGTATGCCCCAAGCTAGAGCCCGGGGGCTGGCCCCAGGCTTCCTTCTCAAGCATGACCAGCAGAAACGGATGATGAGGAGAGGAGGACCATAGAAATGGATGACTCCGCCCTCCTCCGCTCCTCCCTTTTATAGGCCGAGCAGGGAGGGGCAGCAGCTCCATCCATGGATGAACACCGCCCTCCTCCGCCAATTCAAGACGAGCAGGACCTTCCCAAGATACTCTCCCATGACACGCGCCTCCGTTACCTACCCCACACGATGCATGCGGCATAAGTGGCTCAGGATAAGGGCACGCTATGGGAAGAGTAAATTGGTGGTTTCTACCCCAAGCGTCAAAGTCATTCACGGGCCATTACTAGAGCAACCCCACCATTGTTGGCTTTATGCCGCATGTGGAAAAACCGGAAACTGGCCCGGAATCAAGGCTCATGAAACAACAATTGAAAACTTAAGGGGCCAACCCCTTCAGCAACTTTTCCTATGCACTTATTAGGTCCTACCCTAACGACGCTCAGCAGCGCGTTCGGGGCAGGCCCGGGGGCTTCTGTTGGTGGAAAAAACCCTGGGTCTGTTGACCAACTGTGCACAGTCACAAGATCAAGGTTGAAGCACCAGCTTAAGCCAGAGATTGAAGAACCAAGAGATTTGAAGAACCAACATGCAGCTCAAAAGGACTAAGATTGAGCCTGGGGAGCTAGATAGCGGTAAGAGAAAGGCCTCCCATACCGGGCAGGTGAGCCCGACAAGGGGCAAGGCCACCACTAGAAGCAAGCAACCAAGGCTCCCCGGCAGAGTCTGCCAGGGCTCGCGGGGGCAGAACCGCCCCACCAACCACTCAAGCACGACTCACGTTGTTAATCAATGCGGTGTCAAGCCACAAGATGGTTAAGTGGCAGCCATTCGCCACATGGCAGCCATTTCCTAGAGAGGAGCCAACAGATGACACCTGTCTTGTGACATGTCAAGAGCGTAGATGCAGAGCTAGCAAGATAGCCCGGCAGGCCTTGCCAGGCGACCAGTGATGTGACACTAAGTAGCACATTTAATGCGTGCTGTCAGCCCGCAGAGTTAGGTATGATAGCACTATTTGCTATCATATCAATGGATAATGACCACTTTGACACTGTGGTTACCCCTTAATCTATAAAAGGAGGCCCATGGCACTCGTAGGAGGGGTTAGAAGGTTGGAAAGTTGACAACCCCAAGCCACCACACACACGTAGTCGCCACGGGCAAACATTGCCGGGCATGTGTACTACGCACCACCATAGTCATTCTTCCATCAATCCACTAAAGCAGGAGTAGGGTCTTATGCCTCGCGGCGGCCCGAACCTGGGTAAATCGATTGTGTGCTCCCTGCCGCGCTACCGTACACTGGTCTGCCCTTTGTGCATCGCGCCATCCCCCTGTCGAACCAACAAGGGGCCACCCGGTCCCATAGGTGGCCGCAGAAATCCCGCGACGGTATGATGAGGACATCAATACCATTGTTACACCCACAGCCCCTGCTGCTATACATATTGGACCAATTACTAGAGCTCGCGCACGCCAATTGAATTATCAGGTACTTTTGTTTCTTGGTAACGATTCTAATGTTCATGCGAATATGATGCTGCCTAAATTGGATACATTTGTTTTTGCTTACAAATGAAGGGCCTCCCTTGGACAAGAAAGATGAACCTTGGAGCAAGATCAAGCATGGAGATGATGGCATGCCCAAGGGAATCAAGAACGAAGTTACAAGTGATGATTACAGGACTTTGAAGCCACCATAAGGAGTGCATGAAGCCTTGGACGAAATATACAAGATGCCACTTCATAAATTTTGTCCAGAGGCTATTTTAGGTGCCGCGTCGCCTTATTATTGGGCCAGGCCCATGTATTTTCGAAATACTTAAGTATAGACTGTTTTTAGAGTCCGTATGTGTGGGGAAACAAGATTTAGGGTTGGTTTCGGACCCCTCCTCCAAGGGCCACGAAATTCCCCCCTCTTCCTCCATATATACAGACCTTAGGGTGTCGTTTAGACTTTTGGTTTTGTTTAGATTAGAGGTTCACCATAGTTGCAACTTCACGTACTTCGTTTGTGTCCAACGACCAGACCAAGACGTCATAGAACCCCACCTTGATCAATAAAGCTTTCATCTTATATTGACAATATCGACATTGCAATCTCAGTTTCTTGCTTGTTCTTCGTTTGCTCGCAGGAAACAGACCCTTGTGGTCAGGTTGATCGTGCTCCGGCGTGGTCAATAACCCCTCGGAAGTTGGTTTAGCGATTGCTAAGGCGCGACGTCTTGCACGTTCGTAGTCAGATCGTCAAGGTCGACTCCCACAGAAACGATAGCCACCATCTCATCGAAACATCGGGACACCTTCGCCTCTATCAAGTGGTATCAGATTTCCAGGTTGCTCAGTGAGATTTTACAGTTTTTCGTAGTTTAGATCGAGTCTGTTCTACGTACCTATAGTCCACGAAAAAGCCAAAAAAATTAGAGTTACCTCATCCTATCCGAACTAATCTGAGCCTTTGCATAATCTTTTCTGTATTTGCTTTGTTGAATTTGTGGTTGCATCGTCGTGTCAAGTTGCTGGTCTTAGCGTCTAGTCCTTTAGAGTTTCGAGTTCTGTTCATAGGTTGTCACGTCGCCGCTGCCATATATCACCACCGCATCATCATCATCGCTGCTGCCATATACCACCACCACACCAACTTCATCGTCGTTGCCATATTCACCACCACATATTCACCACCAATTCGAGTCCATATACGCTACCACATATCCGCCGCCATCACGCCAATCCGAGTCCACCTACAACATATATCCGCCACCAGTCCGATTTCCACCAGATTCATCGCCGCCACCAGTCCGAGATTCCACCAGATTCATCACCGCCACCAGTCCTAGTCCAAGTCCAGTAATTGTTGCTTTGTTTTCAATTTCCGGATCACGCGATACTTCGAGTCATGGCAGAATAGGACTCCTGAGATTCCGTGCTACCCGCAGAAGAAAAATAGTTCCAAACTCAAAAAAAACTAAGTCTGGAAAATTCTGGCTAGGCAGTTTTTAGACCACTTGTAGACTTTTTCGAAAAAAATTGTTGCGGAGCAAAAAAAAGAGGAAATTTTTTTGCAAAAAAGTGCAAAAAAAAGTGAAAAAAAGAAAAAATTTAGAGCGTGCTCCTCCCTTGTTTACGTGCAGCGTCGTGATTTTGTTAGTGTTCTAGGATCGCATCTCTAGCACGGTCTAGCCTAGGACCAGCACAGTACCGTCGTTGAGCGTTTATTCTACTTCGCATCTCTGAATTGATTATTGCTGACAGTTTTTGCTACCATATTATAAGCCTTCCTAGCTCCACATACATCTACGTCGTGCGTTTGTCTCTCCCTGGTAATCGCTGTATCCAAGCTTTGAGAGTTTTGACTACGACGGTTGCCGATCACCGCCTACTGCTGGGTAAGAACTGGTAAGAATTTGAGATTTGCTTGATGGATTTGTGATTGTCCACCACTTACTAGTAGTCTATAGGATCATATTCTTGTGTGTTTCTATTGCTGCTAACCATGGCAGGATCACAAGCCGATGAGAACATGACAAACAAAGAGTTACATGATAAGTTTCAGCAAATGATGAGTGGACAGGTGGAAGATGTGCTAAATAGATTTGAAGAGGCCATGGAGAAGATAGATGGCATTGAGAAGGCGTTCGAAACAAAGCTCGATCACAAGTTTAATGAATTGCTCGCGCGTCTTCCACCACCCGCTGCACCCGTCGCACCTCTACAACAACAACATCGTCTTCCAAATCAAGTGGGACGAGCACAACGTGTTCCCATTGAGCCTGGTCAAACTTCTGGTGCTACTGTACCTACTGTTGGTGCTTCTGTCGCTCCTGCTGCTACTACAGAGGTGGAGGACCATTACGAGGATGAGGTTGACCAAAATTTGAACTACGTGCAATCACCAGCACCACTACCACCAAGTCGTCCTCATGCATATCATCGCAACGGTAGGGTTGCACCACCACCTGAGGTACATGATCATCCTCCTAAACTAAAATTGAATATTTCACCATTTGAGGGTAGATATGTTCCTGATATATATCTTACTTGGGAGTTAGATATTGAACAACGATTTACATGTTTACAATATCCCGAGGAGAGACGTGTTCCTGCTGCTGTTTGTGCTTTCACTAGCTTTGCATGTGTTTGGTGGTCTGAACATTGTAGATTATATCCTATTCCAACTACTTGGGCTGCTTTGAAAACTTCTATGCGTACTCGTTGGGTTCCACCATATTATCAACATGAATTACTTCAAAAATTGCAGCGTTTAAGACAAGCAAAAATTTCATACAGTAATATTATCGGGAATTACAAACTGGCATGATTAGATGTGGTATTTTTGAGGAGAATGAAGCTATGCTTGCACATTTTATGGGTGGATTAAATAGAGAGATTCAGACCATTCTAGAGTATAAGGAGTATACTAATATCACTCTTTTGTTCCATCTTGCTTGTAAAGCTGAACGTGAAGTGTAGGATCGGCAGGCATTGTCGCGAACTAACTTTTCTGCAGGTCGATCTTGATCATGGACACCACGTGCATCCTCTACTTCCACTCCACCAGCACCTCCATTAGGTGCCACCTCCAGCCGTGATACAAGAAAGCAGGCACAACCACCACTATCTGCCAACAGCACACCTGCCAGACCTGCACAGAGCTCTTCTTCTTCCCTGGCATCAACAGGGCACACAAGTGATATTATTTGTCGTCGTTGTAAGGGAAGAGGAAATTTTGCGAGAGAATGTCAATCTCAGCGTGTGATGATTGTTACTGAGGATGGTGGGTATGAGTCCGCTAGTGACTATGATGAGGAGACTTTGGCTCTTATTACACAAGAAGAACACGGAGGAGAGGATTTTGATCGTGAGACGCAATACATGGCTGCTGAAGATGCTGACAGATATGAATGTTTAGTTGCTCAACGTGTTTTGAGTGTGCAGGTTACACAAGCTGAGCAAAATCAGAGGGATACTTTGTTCCATACAAAGGGAGTTGTGAAGGAACGTTCTATTCGCGTCATCATAGATGGAGGGAGCTACAATAACTTGGCTAGCATGGAGATAGTGGAGAAGCTATCTCTCACCACAAGATCACATCCACATCCTTACTACATCCAGTGGTTCAACAACAGTGGCAAGGTTAAGGTAACACGTACTGTTCGTGTGCATTTTAGTATCTCTACATATGCTGATTATGTTGATTGTGATGTGGTACCTATGCAAGCATGTTCCTTATTACTTGGTAGACCATGGCAATTTGATAAAAATTCTGTACACCATGGTAGAAACAATCAGTATACTCTTGTTCATAAGGATAGAAATATTACTTTGCTTCCTATGACTCCCGATTCCATTTTGAAAGATGATATTAATAGAGCTAATAACGCAAAACAGGAGAAAAATAAAAGTGAAAATCAGATTGTGGCAAAAGAATTTCAGCAACAAATGCAGCCTAATAATAAACCATCTACTGTTCCTTCTAAAATTAAATTGAAAAGTGCATGTTTAATTGCCACCAAATATGACATTGATGATTTAGATTCTAGCAAATTTGTTTGCTATGCTTTTGTGTGCAAAGAGGCACTATTTTCTTTCGAGGACGTGCCTTCCTCTTTGCCTCCTGCTGTCACTAACATTTTGCAGGAGTTCGCTGACGTCTTTCCACAAGACGTGCCACTGGGATTACCACCTATTTGAGGGATTGAGCATCAAATTGACTTAATTCCCGGTGCATCATTACCCAACCGTGCACCATACCGTACCAATCCAGAGGAGACGAAGGAGATTATGCGTCAAGTACAAGAACTACTTGACAAAGGTTATATACGCGAATCATTTAGTCCTTGTGTTGTTCCTATCATTTTAGTGCCGAAAAAGGATGGTACGTCACGTATGTGCGTTGATTGTAGAGGCATTAATAATATTACTATTCGTTATCATCATCCTATTCGTAGGCTAGATGATATGCTTGATGAATTGAGTGGCTCTACAGTATTCTCCAAAGTTGATTTGCGTAGTGGATACCATCAAATTCTTATGAAATTGGGAGATGAATGGAAAATAGCATTTAAAACTAAGTTTGGATTATATGAGTGGTTAGTCATGCCTTTTGGGTTAACTAATGCACCTAGTACTTTCATGAGGTTAACGAACGAAGTTTTACGTGCTTTCATCGGACGATTTGTGGTAGTTTACTTTGATGACATATTGATTTATAGAAAATCTTTGGAGGAACATTTGGAACATTTACGTGCTGTTTTTATTGCTCTACGTGATGCACGTTTGTCTGGTAACCTTGGAAAGTGCACCTTCTGCACCGACCGAGTATCTTTTCTTGGCTATGTTGTTACTCCACAGGGAATTGAAGTTCATAAAAGCCAAGATTGAAGCTATTGAGAGTTGGCCGCAGCCCAAAACGGTCACACAAGTGAGGAGTTTCCTTGGCCTCGCTGGTTTCTATAGGCGTTTTGTGAGAGATTTCAGCACCGTTGCCGCACCTCTCAACGAGCTTAAAAAGAAGGATGTGCCTTTTGTTTGGGGTACCGCACAGGAAGAAGCCTTCACGGTATTGAAAGATAAGTTGACGCATGCTCCTTTACTCCAACTTCCTGATTTTAATAAGACTTTTGAGCTTGAATGTGATGCTAGTGGAATTGGATTAGGAGGTGTGTTATTACATGATGGCAAACCTGTTGCATACTTTTCTGAAAAATTGAGTGGGCCTAGTTTGAACTATTCTACTTATGATAAAGAATTATATGCTCTTGTTCGGACCTTAGAAACATGGCAACATTATTTATGGCCCAAGGAATTTGTTATACATTCTGATCATGAATCTTTGAAACACATTAAAAGTCAAGCAAAACTGAACCGTAGACATGCTAAATGGGTTGAATTCATTGAGACTTTCCCTTATGTCATTAAACACAAGAAGGGTAAAGAAAATGTTATTGCTGATGCATTGTCTTGTCATTATACTATGCTTTCACAACTTGACTTTAAAATATTTGGTTTGGAGACCATCAAAGATCAATATGTGCATGATGTTGAATTTAAATATGTATTGCAGAATTGTAAGGAAGGGAGAACTTGGAACAAGTTCGTTCTTAACGATGGATTTGTGTTTCGTGCTAACAAGCTATGCATTCCAGCTAGCTTCGTTCGTCTTTTGTTGTTGCAGGAGGCGCATGGAGGATGTAACGCCCTCGATGCGGCTATATCTCCCACGTGTCGAGGCATGACTTAGAGGCATAACCGCATTGAAAGCAATGTCGCAAGTTAGGCAATCTTCACAACATCACATGTAATATAGATAATAAAAGGGGAGGTAACATAGTTGGCTTACACTCGCCACGTCAATCAAAGTACATAAATAGCATTACAACATTCAAACACTCATGGCCCGACTACGGCGCCAAAATAAAAGATAACCCAACATGCGACACGGTCCCGATCACCCCAACTGGGCACCACTACTGATCATCAGGAAAAGAAACATAGTATCGATGTGAGTCCTCGTCGAACTCCCACTTGAGCTCAATCGCGTCATTTGGAACAGAATCATCAGGCCCTGCATCTGGTTTGGAAGTAATCTATGAGCCACAGGGACTCAGCAATCTCGCACCCTCGCGATCAAGACTATTTAAGCTTAATAGGTAAGGCAAGGTAAATATATGTGGAGCTGCAGCAAGCGACTAGCATATATGGTGGCTATCCTGTTCGCAAAAGAGAGCGAGAAGAGGAGGCAAAGAGCGATCGAATAACTAGAGAGCAATCTTGCGGCAAGCATTACTCCAACACCGTGTCCACTTCCCGGACTCCGCCGAGAAGAGGCCATCACGGTAACTCACACCATTGATTAATTTTAATTAAGTTAAGGTTCAAGTTATCTACAACCGGACATTAACAAATTCCCATCTGCCCATAACCGCGGGCACGGCTTTCGAAAGTTCATATCCCTGCAAGGGAGTCCCAACTTAGCCCATGACAAGCTCTCACAGGCAACGAAGGAATAGACCTCCTCCCGAGACGTTCCGATCAGACTCGGTATCTCGGTTCTACAAGACACTTCGACAAGTTAAAACAAATCCAGCAACACCGCCCGAATGTGCCGACAAAACCCGATAGGAGCTGCACATATCTTGTTCTCAGGGCACACTCTGATGAGACATCCTACGAGTAAAACCAACCCTCAAGTTGCCCCGAGGTGGCCCTACAGTCTACTCGGTCGGACCAACACTCAGAGGAGCACTGGCCCGGGGGGGGGGGGGGGTTAAATAAGATGACCCTTGGGCTCCGGAAACCCAAGGGAAAAAGAGGCTAGGTGGCAAATGGTAAAACCAAGGTTGGGCATTGCTGGAAAAGCTTTAATCAAGGCGAACTATCAAGGGGTTCCCATTATAACCCAACCGCGTAAGGAACGCAAAATCCAGGAACATAACACCGATATGACGGAAACTAGGGCGGCAAGAGTGGAAAAAACACTAGGCGAGAGGCCGAGCCTTCCACCCTTTACCAAGTATATAGATGCATTAAGACAACATGGCAATATAATGATATCCCAACAAGTAAATAATGTTTCAACAAGGAACGGTCTCCAATCTTCACCTGCAACTAGCAACGCTATAAGAGGGGCTAAGCAAAGCGGTAACATAGCCAACCAATGGTTTACTAGGACATGGTGGGTTAGAGGTTTGACATGGCAATTTGGGAGGCTTGAGAGCAAGTGGTAGGCATTGTAGCATGGCATAGCAAAAGAGCGAGCATCTAGCTAAGCAAAGAAAGTAGTGATTTCGAGGGTATGATCATCTTGCCTGCAAAGTTGTCAGAGTTGACTGGATCCTTGAAAGCAAACTCAACGGGCTCCTCGTTAGCAAACTCGTCTCCCGGCTCTACCCAAACAAGACAAACAAGCAATAAGGACACAATCAACCATGTGCAAGGATCAAACAATATGATGCAAGGATGGTATGCTATGCGGGATGTAAAACGTGATGCATATGCAAGATTTGACAAAGAATGAATGAACCTAGCCTCAAATTGGAAATCCAAGTGTGCCACTGGAAAGGTGAGATGAAATCGCTTGAAAACAATATAAAGATCACCGGAATCGGAGTTACGGTTCGGACATGGCAAGCAATTCAAATATGGCATCGGTCTGCGATTTACAACAAGTAGTCATCTGAATGCAACAGAATGAACATGCTACAGCACCCAAACATGACAACAAAATACATGGCAGGGATCCACTCAAGATTCTTAACAAAAGTCTAGCACTGAGCTACGGCCAATTCATCCATTAACAGGTTCAAACAAGCATGGCAAAAATGCATTTGGTAAACAGATCTCAGACTTAGTGAAATTAACACTTGTCTGGAATTTCAGATCAGATAGCACTCTTTGGAGCAATAAAACTATATGCTACAGGACCTGAACATGGCAAAGTAAAGCATGGCATGGAGCTACTCGAAGAGCTTAACAAAAGTACCTTAGTGACCTTGAGCCAAAAGGGATCAGAAAATACAATTGCAAGCATGTGAATATGGCAAAAACATAATCAGTTCTCAGACTTGGTGAAAACTGGAACATGCTGAAACAGATATCAAGTAGGCATGTTTACGAGCTCGATGCACTCACTACATATCAAGTCATGACAAGCTAAGCATACACCCATCAAGAATACACAAAATACAAGCTAGACATGGCAATAACAATAAGATAGCATGCACGGATCAACAACAACATCCTCGGCAAAATCGCTAACAAGTAGACAATCTGCCCAGATTCATGAAATCACAAAAGTAGAGCTCGATTGACTCAAGCTAGGGTACTCCATAATTGCAAACAAAGACATGGATGGATAGAGCACCACAAGATTAACAAAACATCCTTATTGATCATCCTCAAAAGAGGCACGGATCACTAGGAAACAACATGAACATATGGCCATATGAGATAAACAGTCCAAGGACTTAGTGGAAATGCTAAGTCCCTGAAATCAGCATTAACGAATGCCCCACTTTGCAAGCTTGTGCTAGTCAGCACACACATCACAAAAATACATGGGTTGCACCTCTGGATAGATGGCAAAACATATAACAAAACACATGTAGAGCTCAGGGGCATATCATGCACACATTAATCATGGCAAAAATGACAAATATCTATTTGGAGCAGCAGATCTGACAATTATCTCGAATAGCATTCTGCTAACAGCATTTCGGGCATCAAGATGAACTCTAATGAAAATGATGCAATGGAATGAAATGATGTGCTCTATGAGGCGAACATTTTGATATGCTATATGCCCAAAACGGAGTTATGGGTGCAAAGTTATAGCATGATGAATAGGAGCAAATTATTAGGGTTTCGGGCAAAGAAAGTCAACCGAGGCAATCATCCAGATCCAGATCCGGCCGGGCGCATTTCCCGAGGTTCGCCGGAGAAGAAAAACAAGGCCGGCGGGGGGGGGGAGCGGTCGCCGGGCCGGCCTGGATCTAGCGGAGGGCGACGGCTGCGTGGAAGGAGAGGGCGGCGCGCCGGCGACGAGTAGGGCGGCGGAGCTTGCTCCGGCCGACGATGAGGGCTGCGGCCGGCGCGGCTCTCACGGCGGCGCGGCGAGCCGGAGTGTGGGAGGACGAAGGCGGGCTGTGGCGATCGGGATGGGCCTCGGGGGCCAGATGCGGGCTCCCCGGGCCGGCGGCGGGATGAGCGGCGATGTGCGGCGCCCGCGCCACGTGGCGCGCCCCGGTTGGCTGCGGGCGGCGGCGGACGCGTCCGGCTCGGTCCGGACGTGTCCGGGTGGCGGCGGAGACGATTTTTTAGGGTTAGGACGGGGGAGATCTGGATTTTCGGAGGAGGACCTATTTATAGGATAGAGGGAGCTAGGAGTGTCCAAATGTGGTGCGGTTTTCGGCCACGCGATCGTGATCGAACGCTCTAGATGATGGAGAGGGTTTCGGTGGGTTTTGGGCCAAAATGGAGGGGTGTTGGGCTGCAACACACACGAGGCCTTTTAGGTCCCTCGGTTAACCATTGGAGCATCAAACGAAGTCCAAATGGTACGAAACTTGACAGGCGGTCTACCGGTAGTAAACCTTGGGCGCTTGGCAAGTCTTGGTCCAATCCGGAAATGTTTAATCCCAACACACAAAATAAAGGTAGAAATGACCACCGGAGGAGAACGAAGCGCCGGAATGCAAAACGGACAACGGGGAAAATGCTCGAATGCATGAGATGAACACGTATGCAAATGCAATGCACATGATGACATGATATGAGATGCATGACAACGATAACAACACACGGAGACAAAGACCCGAACCCGAGAAAATAAATAACTTAACGCCGGAAACGGCAAGATTTGGATTACATATTGGGTAAATCATATCCGGGGTGTTACAACACTCCACCACTACGAAAGGATCTCGTCCTGAGATCTAGGACTGAAAGAACGCCGGGTTTTCAGAACGGAGGTGATCCTCGCATTCCCAGGTAGTTTCACAGTCGGAATGGTGTGGCCACTTGACTTTGAGGAATTTGATTGACTTGTTGCGAGTCTTGTGTTTAGTCGCTTCAAGAATAGCAACGGGGTGCTCACGATAGGTGAGATCTTCTTGGAGCTCAATGTCCTCGAAGTTGATGGTGCGGTCAGGAGTCTTGAAGCACTTTTGGAGCTGAGAGACATGGAACACATCATGAACATTTGCAAAGCTTGAAGGAAGCTCGAGTTGATAGGCGAGATCGCCTCTCTTGCTGACAATCTTGAAAGGTCCCATGTATCTGGGGGCAAGATCCCCTTTGATACCGAAGCGACGAGTACCTTTCATTGGAGAGACGCGGAGGTAAACATGATCTTCGATCTCGAAAGCCAAATCACGGTGCTTAATAGCATAGTAGCTCTTCTGGCGGGATTGGGCTGCTTTGAGGTTATCTCAAATGACTTTGCACATTTCCTCTGCCTCTGTGATTAAGTCATTTCCCAAAAGCTGACGTTCGCCAGTTTCAGACCAGTTGAGAGGGGTACAGCACTTCCTGCCATACAGAATTTCAAACGGGGCCTTGCCCGAACTTGCTTGAAAACTGTTGTTGTAGGAGAATTCAGCATAAGGAAGACAATCCACCCACTTCATGCCGAAGGAGATCACACAAGCCCTGAGCATATCTTCAAGAATCTGGTTGACACGCTCGACTTGACCGCTAGTTTGAGGATGGAAACTTGTGCTGAAGCGGATGTTGGTGCCCATGGCCTTCTGAAAAGAATCCCAAAACTTTGAGGTAAAGATGCTGCCACGGTCTGAAGAGATCACTTGTGGAATACTGTGCAGAGAGACAATCCGAGAGGTATAGAGTTCCGCCAATTGAGCTGCAGTGATTAACTCTTTGATAGGCAGAAAGTGAGCCACTTTAGTGAGTTTGTCGATGACAACGAATATAGCATCATTGCCACGTTTGGACTTTGGAAACCCAGTCACGACGTCCATCTCAATGTGGTCAAACTTCCATTCTGGAATGGCAAGAGGCTGGAGAAGATGAGCTGGCCTTTGATGTTCTGCCTTCACTCTTCTGCAGACATCACATTTATTCACGAATTGAGCGATCTCGCGCTTCATTGGAGTCCACCAATAAGCCTGCTTGAGGTCTTGATACATCTTCGTGCTCCCAGGGTGGATGGAGAGGAGAGAATTGTAAGCCTCGTTCATGATCACTTTACGAAGTTCACCTTTGGGCACAACAATACGATCCTCAAAGAAGAGAGTATCCTTGTCATCAAGGCGGTAGCACTTGTACTTGGGTTGACTCTTGGCAATCCCAATCTTCACCTTCTTCACCATAGCATCAAGAAGCTGGGCTTGGCGAATCTGATCTTCCAAGGTAGGAGGGACTTGAAGGTTGGCGAGGAAACCTTGAGGAACAACTTGCAGATTAAGTTTGTGGAAAGCTTCACAAAGCTCGGGTTGATAAGGCTTGAGAATAAGGCTGTTGCAATAAGCCTTCCTGCTCAATGCGTCAGCAATCACATTGGCCTTGCCTGGAGTATACTCGATACTCGGATTATACTCTTGAATCATTTCGACCCATCGAGTCTGCCTGAGGTTGAGATTAGGCTGAGTGAAAATGTACTTGAGACTCTTGTGATCAGTGAAAATGTCCAATTTTCTTCCCAATAAGAGATGTCTCCAAGTCAAAAGAGCATGCACAACTGCCGCCAACTCGAGATCATGAGTGGGGTAGTTCTTCTCATTGGGCTTCAACTCGCGAGAGGTATAAGCCACAACTTTCTTCTCTTGCATCAACACTGTGCCAAGACCTTTGAGAGAGGCATCGCAAAAGACCTCGTACGGCTTGGATTCATCAGGCAGAGTCAGAACTGGAGCAGTGACCAATTTCTCTTTCAAAGTGTTGAAAGCAATGTCACACTCCAGAGACCAAACGTACTTGGCATGCTTCTGGAGAAGATTTGAGAGAGGCTTCACGATCTTAGAAAAGTTTTCCATGAATCTTCGCCAGTAGCTTGCGAGACCGAGGAAGCTACGGAGTTGCTTCACGTTCTGAGGAGGTTCCCAATTCACAATTGCAGACACCTTCTCAGGATTCACGGCGATGCCCTTGGCAGAAATGATATGAACAAGATAAAGAACCTCATCGAGCCAAAATTCGCACTTGGAGAACTTGGCATAGAACTGGTGTTCCCTCAGCTTATCGAGTACCAAACGCAAGTGCTTGGCATGATCTTCCTTGTTCTTCGAGAAAACCAGAATGTCGTCGAGACAGACCAAAACGAAGTCATTGGTGTAGGCATTGAAGATGAAGTTCATCATGCGAGAGAAAGTAGGAGGAGCGTTGACGAGGCCAAAAGACATGACAGTGTATTCATATGAACCATAGCTTGTCCTGAAAGCCGTCTTGGGAATATCTTGCTCACGGATTCGAATCTGATGATAACCCATACGGAGATCAAGCTTGGAGAATACTTGGGCACCCTTGAGTTGTTCGAACAGCTCATTGATGTTGGGAAGTGGGTATTTGTTCTTGATAGTCTTCTTGTTCAATGGACGGTAATCAACACAAAGCTGGTCCGTTCCATCCTTCTTCTTCACAAAAAGAACACCACAACCCCACGGAGAAGAACTAGGTCGGATGAGACCCATTCTCTCTTGAGTATCGAGTTGCTTCTTAAACTCCTTCAACTCTTCAGGTCCGAGCTTGTAAGGACGTTTGCACACTGGTTCCGTGCCAGGCTCAAGATCGATGACGAATTCAACTGGCCGGTGCGGAGGCATTCCTGGAAGCTCTTCTGGAAAGACGTCTTGATATTCGCAAACGATTGGAATTTGCGAGATAGCATCCAGTTCACCCTTCTCATTGAGAGAAAACAGACGGATGGTATCATCACGAGCGGCAAAGACAATTACATCCTCAGACGAATGAGTCAATTGAATCTGCCTGGCTGCACAGTCAAGATGTGCCTTGTGCTTAGAAAGCAAATCCATTCCGAGAATAAGATCAATATCCGAATTACAAAGAACCACCGGAGAAGAGAGAAACTTGTAGTCACCCAACGTGATAGAGATATCGGGAGCAACCAAACTAGAAGTCAAAAGCTTGCCGGGAGAAACAACTTGCATGACTTTGGGCATGGTCTTAGTATCAACATTGTGCTTCGATGCAAACGGGCATGACAAGAAAGAATGCGATGCACCAGTATCAAAAATTACTTTTGCGGGAACATCGTTAACATGAAGGTTACCCATGATGACATCTGACGAATCCTCTGCCTGAGTTGCGTTCATCAAGTTGACCTTGGCGTGCTTGGGGTTATGCTTGACCACAGCTGTACTTGCTGATCTGACAGGAGGAGGAGGAGGAAGACACCTCTGGTTGAAACACTTGTTGGCATAATGACCCTTCTGTTGGCACTTGTTGCACGTGACCTCTGAAAGCGGACGGTGATACGGAGCACTCGATCTTGGAGCTTGAGACGAAGTCTTGTTCTGAAAGCCAGGGTTGGGTGGGTGGGAAGATCCACTGCCACCTTTGCTCTTCTGATACGACTGACGGAACGGACGAGGAGGAAGCCAATACTTCTGCTGCTTGGCCACTTGAGTAGAGGAAGAACGAGTAGCATCTCTGACTCACTTCTTGGAAGCATCACACCTCAATTGAGCAGCCTCTTGCTTCAATGCCATGTTGTAGAACTCATCGTACCTCAAGGGCTCAAAGAGAACAAGAGCTAGCTGGATTTCTTCTCTCAGACCACCCCTGAACTGGTATATCATGCTCTTCTCATCAGGGACGTCCTACTTGGCAAAGCGGGCGAGCTTCTGGAACAACTTGTCGTAGTCCTAGACAGACAAAGAGCCTTGCTTCAGGTTGCGGAATTCCTCACGCCTGCTTTCAACCACGCTCTGAGGGATATGATGAGCTCTGAAATCTTGACGGAATTCATCCCAGGTAATCACACGTCCACCTCTGGAATCCTTGTACTGCTGGGACCACTCTGCGGCTTGGTCTTTGAGTTGGAAGGAAGCAAACTTGACAAAGTCCTCAGGCCTGACGTTACTGCACTTGAAATGCTTGCACAAGTCCACTAGCCAATCGTCAGCATCAGTTGCCTCAACACAATTGCTGAAAGTCTTTGGCCCATTAGCAAGGAACTAGTTGAGTGTAGCAAAGTGATTCTGATTGTTGCCTTGGTTCCCTTGGTGGCCTTGATTCGCTTGATTGCGCTCTTAAAGAATTTGCATGATCAACTGCGTGTTTGCATTGGTTGCGGCCATCACAGCTTGCCATGCCTCCGGAGGAGGTGGAGGTGGTGGCGGATCAGGATTCGGAGTCGTGCGCGTTGGAGGAGCCATCCTGAAGAGGTTGACATCCATTAGTACATTGATAGACAAATATTGAAGCTGAATTTAACGGAATGAAAATTGCAACATATAGTCTTGACATCCGAACATAAGAATGAATGCATTCCTCTTGAAATGGTCACATATCCATAAATTGAGAAGCCACTTAGAATTTAGGTCGAGAAATAAATCAACAAGGTACGGATCAAGAACGAATACTCGGTAAGAAATCCCAATCTCAAACCAAATACCCATGGAAGAAGAGCTAGAGCTACAAGAATTCCCACCAATGAAACTCCTGAACCTTTCCGGTTATGCAATCAGGTGTTGGGGATACAGGGGAAGCACAATATCTCACCCAAATCTAGCAAATCCTACATCCAGCTGTATCCATCCTTCAACACATAACTGAGAAAAACTTCGAAAACCATCTACCTCAACCTTCGAAAAGCATCCGTTATACAAGTTATGGCGGTACTCCCAAACTCCCACCCCAGTACTGGGTGGTGTCGAGGTTATCTCACCAATGAACTGCATAAAAGAGATTTTCGATGTCGGCGTACTAAACTCAAGTATTCCAGAACTGCAACGATAAAATTGTGATGACAACACCTCTGAGCTCAACTCCACGGGACACTGCCACAACCCCTAAAGACAGGAGGCATCAAGAACAATGTTCTTGTCACAAAACCATCGAAATGATTCCAAGATACCCGCGTGATCCTAAATTTTTTTTAGTGAAATTTGAGAAGAGAAGAGTCAAAACTCTACAACAGGATGCCTTACCAGAGCGATGAGGAGACTGCGAAGTAAAAAGAAATCCTAAACTCTCTGATATATAATTCCTAAATGACTCAAAACATTTTTTCTAGACACAACTCGGCTGCTAAAAATGATCAATCAGTGGGGGCTCCTAAGGTCGGGGAAGGCTCTGATTACCAACTTGTAACGCCCTCGATGCGGCTATATCTCCCACGTGTCGAGGCACGACTTAGAGTCATAACCGCATTGAAAGCAATGTCGCAAGTTAGGCAATCTTCACAACATCCCATGTAATATAGATAATAAAAGGGGAGATAACATTGTTGGCTTACACTAGCCACGTCAATCAAAGTACATCAATAGCATTACAACATTCAAACACGCATGGCCCGACTACGGGGCCAAAATAAAAGATAACCGAACATGCGACACGGTCCCGATCACCCCAACTGGGCACCACTACTGATCATCAGGAAAAGAAACATAGTATGGATGTGAGTCCTCATCGAACTCCCACTTGAGCTCAAGCGCGTCATCTGGAACGGAATCATCAGGCCCTGCATCTGGTTTGGAAGTAATCTGTGAGCCACAGGGACTCAGCAATCTCGCACCCTCGCGATCAAGACTATTTAAGCTTAATAGGTAAGGCAAGGTAAATATATGTGGAGCTGCAGCAAGCGACTAGCATATATGGTGGCTATCCTGTTCGCAAAAGAGAGCGAGAAGAGGAGGCAAAGCGCGATCGAATAACTAGAGAGCAATCCTGCGGCAAGCATTACTCCAACACCGTGTCCACTTCCCGGACTCCGCCGAGAAGAGGCCATCACGGTAACTCACACCGTTGATTCATTTTAATTAAGTTAAGGTTCAAGTTATCTACAACCGGACATTAACAAATTCCCATCTGCCCATAACCGCGGGCACGGCTTTCGAAAGTTCATATCCCTGCAGGGGAGTCCCAACTTAGCCCATGACAAGCTCTCACGGTCAATGAAGGAATAGACCTCCTCCCGAGACGTTCCGATCAGACTCGGTATCTCGGTTCTACAAGACACTTCGATAAGTTAAAACAAATCCAGCAACACCGCCCGAATGTGCCGACAAATCCCGATAGGAGCTGCACATATCTCGTTCTCAGGGCACACTCTGATGAGACATCCTACGAGTAAAAGCAACCCTCAAGTTGCCCCGATGTGGCCCCGCAGTCTACTCGGTCGGACCAACACTCAGAGGAGCACTGGCCCGGGGGGGTTTAAATAAGATGACCCTCGGGCTCCGGAAACCCAAGGGAAAAAGAGGCTGGGTGGAAAATGGTAAAACCAAGGTTGGGAATTGCTGGAAAAGCTTTAATCAAGGCGAACTATCAAGGGGTTCCCATTATAACCCAACCACGTAAGGAATGCAAAATCCAGGAACATAACACCGATATGACGGAAACTAGGGCGGCAAGAGTGGAACAAAACACTAGGAAAGAGGCCGAGCCTTCCACCCTTTACCAAGTATATAGATGCATTAAGATAACATGGCAATATAATGATATCCCAACAAGTAAATAATGTTTCAACAAGGAACGGTCTCCAATCTTCACCTGCAACTAGCAACGCTATAAGAGGGGCTAAGCAAAGCGGTAACATAGCCAATCAATGGTTTGCTAGGACATGGTGGGTTAGAGGTTTGACATGGAAATTTGGGAGGCTTGAAAGCAAGTGGTAGGCATCGTAGCATGGCATAGCAAAAGAGCGAGCATCTAGCAAAGCGAAGATAGTAGTGATTTCGAGGGTATGATCATCTTGCCTGCAAAGTTGTCAGAGTTGACTGGATCCTCGAAAGCAAACTCAACGGGCTCCTCGTTAGCGAACTCGTCTCTCGGCTCTACCCAAACAAGACAAACAAGCAACAAGGACACAATCAACCACGTGCAAGGATCAAACTATATGATGCAGAGATGGTATGCTATGCGGGATGCAAAACGTGATGCATATGCAAGATTTGACAAAGAATGAATGAACCTGGCATCAACTTGGAAATCCAAGTGTGCCACTGGAAAGGTGAGATGAAATCGCTTGAAAATGATATAAAGATCACCGGAATCGGAGTTACGGTTTGGAAATGGCAAGCAATTCAAATATGGCATCGGTCTGCGATTTACAGCAAGTAGTCATCTAAATGCAACAGAATGAACATGCTACAGCACCCGAACATGACAACAAAATACATGGCAGGGATCCACTCAAGATTCTTAACAAAAGTCTAGCACTGAGCTACGGCCAATTCATCCATTAACAGGTTCAAACAAGCATGGCAAAAATGCATTTGGTAAACAGATCTCAGACTTAGTGAAATTAACACTTGTCTGGAATTTCAGATCAGATAGCACTCTTTGGAGCAATAAAACTATATGCTACAAGACCTGAACATGGCAAAGTAAAGCATGGCATGGAGCTACTCAAAGAGCTTAACAAAACTCCCTTAGTGACCTTGAGCCAAAAGGGATCAGAAAATACATTTGCAAGCATCACATATGGCAAAAACATAATCAGTTCTCTGACTTGGTGAAAACTGGAACATGCTGAAACAGATATCAAGTAGGCATGTTTACGAGCTCGATGCACTCACTACAGAGAAAGTCATGACAAGCTAAGCATACACCCATCAAGAATACACAAAATACAAGCTAGACATGGCAAGAACAATAACATAGCATGCACGGATCAACTACAACATCCTTGGCAAAATCGCTAACAAGTAGACAATCTGCCCAGATTCACGAAATGACAAAAGTAGAGCTCGATTGACTCAAGCTAGGGTGCTCCATAATTGCAAACAAAGACATGGGTGGATAGAGCACTACAAGATTAACAAAACATCCTTACTGATCATCCTCAAAAGAGGCACGGATCACTAGGAAACAACATGAAAATATGGCCATATGAGATAAACAGTCCAAGGACTTAGTGGAAATGCTAAGTCCCTGAAATCAGCATTAACGAATGCCCCACTTTGCAAGCTTGTGCTAGTCACCACACACATCACAAAAATACATGGGTTGCACCTCTGGATAGATGGCAAAACATATAACAAAACACATGTAGAGCTCAGGGGCATATCATGCACACATTAATCATGGCAAAAATGACAAATATCTATTTGGAGCATCAGATCTAACAATTATTTCAAGTAGCATTCTTCTAACAGCATTTCGGGCATCAAGATGAACTCTAATGAAAATGATGCAATGGAATGAAATGATGTGGTCTCTAAGACGAACATTTTGATATGCTATATGCCCAAAAGGGAGTTACGGGTGCAAAGTTATAATCCGAGTTTCGAGCAAAGAAAGTCAACCGAGGCAATCATCCAGATCCAGATCCGGCCGGGCACGTTTCCCGAGGTTCACCGGAGAGGAGCTGTTCGCCGGAGAAGAAAAACAAGGCCGGCGGGGGGGGGAGCGGTCGCCGGGCCGGCCTGGATCTAGCGGAGGGCGACGGCTGCGTGGAAGGAGAGGGCGGTGCGCCGGCGACGAGCAGGGCGCCGGAGCTTGCTCCGGCCAGCGACGAGGGCTACGGTCGGCGCGGCTTTCACGGCGGCGCGGCGAGCCGGAGTGGGGGAGGACGAAGGCAGGCGACGGCGATCCGGATGGGCCTCGGGGGCCAGATGCGGGCTCCCTGGGCCGGCGGCGGGACGAGCGGCGATGTGGGGCTCCCGCGCCACGTGGCGCGCCCCGGTTGGCTGCGGGCGGCGGCGGACGCGTCCGGCTCCGTCCGGACGTGTCCGGGTGGCGGCGGAGATGATTTTTTAGGGTTAGGATGGGGGGAGATCCGGATTTTCGGAGGAGGACCTATTTATAGGCATAGAGGGAGCTAGGAGTGTCCAAATGAGGTGCGGTTTTCGGCCACGCGATCGTGATCGAACGCTCTAGATGATGGAGAGGGTTTCGATGGGTTTTGGGCCAAAATGGAGGGGTGTTGGGCTGCAACACACACGAGGCCTTTTCGGTCCCTCGGTTAACCGTTGGAGCATCAATCGAAGTCCAATTGGTATGAAACTTGACAGGCGGTCTACCGGTAGTAAACCTTGGCCGCTTGGCAAGTCTCGGTCCAATCCGGAAATGTTTAATCCCCACACACGAAAGAAAGGTAGAAATGACCACCGGAGGAGAATTAAGCGCCGGAATGCAAAACGGACAACGGGGAAAATGCTCGAATGCATGAGATGAACATGTATGCAAATGCAATGCACATGATGACATGATATGAGATGCATGAAAACGATAACAACACATGGAGACAAAGACCCGAACCCGAGAAAATAAATAACTTAACGCTGGAAACGGCAAGATTTGGATTACATATTGGGTAAATCATATCCTGGGTGTTACAACACTCCACCACTACGAAAGGATCTCGTCCCGAGATCTAGGACTGAAAGAACGCCGGGTATTCAGAACGGAGGTGATCCTCGCGTTCCCAGGTAGCTTCACGGTCGGAATGGTGTGACCACCTGACTTTGAGGAATTTGATTGACTTGTTGCGAGTCTTGCGTTCAGTCTCTTCAAGACTAGCAACGGGGTGCTCACGATAGGAGAGATCTTCTTGGAGCTCAATGTCCTCGAAGTTGACGGTGCGGTCAGGAGTCTTGAAGCACTTTCGGAGCTGAGAGACATGGAACACATCATGAACATTTGCAAAGCTTGAAGGAAGCTCAAGTTGATAGGCGAGATTGCCTCTCTTGCTAACAATCTTGAAAGGTCCCACGTATCTAGGGGCAATATTCCCCTTGATACCGAAGCGACGAGTACCTTTCATTGGAGAGACGCGATCTCAAAAGGTAAATCACGGTGCTTACTATCATAGTAGCTCTTTTGGCGGGATTGGGCTGCTTTGAGGTTATCTCGAATGACTTTGCACATTTCCTCTGCCTCTGTGATTAAGTAATTTCCCAAAAGCTGACGTTCACCGGTTTCAGACCAGTTGAGAGGGGTACGGCACTTCCTGCCATACAGAATTTCAAATGGGGCCTTGCCCGAACTTGCTTGAAAACTGTTGTTGTAGGAGAATTCAGCATAAGGAAGACAATCCTCCCACTTCATGCTGAAGGAGATCACACAAGCCCTGAGCATATCTTCAAGAATATGGTTGACACGCTCGACTTGACCGCTAGTTTGAGGATGGAAAGCTGTGCTGAAGCGGATGTTGGTGCCCATGGCCTTCTGAAAAGAATCCCAAAACTTTGAGGTAAAGATGCTGCCACGGTCTGAAGAGATCACTTGTGGAATACCATGCAGAGAGACAATCCGAGAGGTATAGAGTTCCGCCAATTGAGCTGCAGTGATTGACTCTTTGATAGGTAGAAAGTGAGCCACTTCAGTGAGTTTGTCGATCGCAACGAATATAGCATCATTGCCACGTTTGGACTTCGGAAACCCAGTCACGAAGTCCATCTCAATGTGGTCAAACTTCCATTCTGGAATGGGAAGAGGTTGGAGAAGACCAGCTGGCCTTTGATGTTCTGCCTTCACTCTTCTGCAGACATCACATTCATTCACGAATTGAGCAATCTCGCGCTTCATTCGAGTCCACCAATAAGCCTGCTTGAGGTCCTGATACATCTTCGTGCTCCCAGGGTGGATGGAGAGGAGAGAATTGTAAGCCTCGTTCATGATCACTTTACGAAGTTCACCTTTGGGCACAACAATACGATCCTCGAAGAAGAGAGTATCCTTGTCATCAAGGCAGTAGCACTTGTACTTGGGTTGACTCTTGGCAATCCCAATCTTCACCTTCTTCACCATAGCATCAAGAAGCTGGGCTTGGCGAATCTGATCTTCCAAGGTAGGAGAGACTTGAAGGTTGGCGAGGAAACCTTGAGGAACAACTTGCAGATTAAGTTTGCGGAAAGCTTCACAAAGCTCGGGTTGATAAGGCTTGAGAATAAGGCTATTGCAATAAGCCTTCCTGCTCAATGCGTCAGCAATCACATTGGCCTTGCCTAGAGTATACTCGATACTCGGATTATACTCTTGAATCATTTCGACCCATCGAGTCTGCCTGAGGTTGAGATTAGGCTGAGTGAAAATGTACTTGAGACTCTTGTGATCAGTGAAAATGTCCAATTTTCTTCCCAATAAGAGATGTCTCCAAGTCAAACGAGCACCACAACTGCCGCCAACTCGAGATCATGAGTGGGGTAGTTCTTCTCATTGGGCTTCAACTGGCGAGAGGTATAAGCCACAACTTTCTTCTCTTGCATCAACTTGCGAGAGGTATAAGCCACAACTTTCTTCTCTTGCATCAACACTGCGCACGCCAATTGAATTATCAGGTACTTTCGTTTCTTGGTAACGATTCTAATGTTCATGAGAATATGATGCTGCCTAAATTGGATACATTTGTTTTGCTTACAAATGAAGGGCCTAGCTTGGACAAGAAAGATGAACCTTGGAGCAAGATCAAGCATGGAGATGATGGCATGTGCAAGGGAATCAAGAACGGAGTTACAAGTGATGATTTCAGGACTTTGAAGCCACCATAAGGAGTGCATGAAGCCTTGGACGAAATATACAAGATGCCACTTCATAAATTTCGTCCAGAGGCTATTTTAGGTGTTGCGTCACCTTATTATTGGGCCAAGCCCATGTATTTTCGAAATTCTTAAGTATTGGCTATTTTTAGAGTCCGTATGTGTGGGGAAACAAGAGTTAGGGTTGGTTTCGGACCCCTCCTCCAAGGGCCACGAAATTCCCCCCTCTTCCTCCATATATACAACCCTTAGGGCATCGTTTAGACTTCGGGTTTTGTTTAGATTAAAAGTTCGCCATAGTTGCAACTTCGCGTACTTCGTTTGTGTCCAACGACCAGACCAAGACATCACAGAACCCCACCTTGATCAATAAAGCTTTCATCTTATATTCGCAATATCCAGATTGCAATCTCAGCTTCTTGCTTGTTCTTCGTTTGCTCGCAGGAAACAGACCCTCGTGGTCAGGTTGATCATGCTCCGGCGTGGTCAATAACCCCTCGGAAGTTGGTTTAGCGATTGCTAAGGCGCGACGTCTCGCACGTTCGTAGTCGGATCGTCAAGGTCGACTCCCACAGAAACGATAGTCACCATATCATCGAAGCATCGGGACACCTTCGCCTCTATCACAGTATTTGATGTGGAGCATCCCGAGGTCATCCCCATGGACCTACCATCGTCTCATCAAGTGCCTAGTGGACCCATGACACAAGCACGTGCAAGAGCTCTCAAAACCGAGGTGACATATCTCCTCTCACCAGTTCACTTCGATGCACATGAGACATGGCTACTACCTCAAACAAAGACATTGTGCATTCTCAGGTATCAGGGAGTTTGCTATCAAGAAGCTAAGGAGCAAGGAGGATCAGAAGAGGAAGATGGGCGTGAAGACGGAGAAGAAGAAGAAGAAGAAGAAGAAGAAGAAGAAGAAGAAGAAGAAGAAGAAGAAGAAGAAGAAGAAGATGATGATGATGATGAAGAAGAAGAAGAAGAAGAAGAGCTGCGAACGAAGCCTGAGCCACTGGACGACCGGCCGGGACCAGACGTCCGAAGCCTGAAGCCTAGCCATCGGACGACCGGTTGGGACCGGACGTCCGAAGCCTGAAGCCCCAGCCGAGCTACAGCGAGCGGACGTCCGGCCCGGACCGGACGACCGGCAACCCCGCACCCGAGCCAAACGAGCGGAAGTCCGACGCCACCGGACGTCCGGCGACCGGACGACCGGCACCTTCCAGAAATCCGATACTTCAACATCGGAGCCAGAACCAGCGAACGACCGGCGACTACCGGACGTCCGGCCTCTCGTGGGCCAGCGGACGACCGGCCCCCAATGGATGTCCGCTACCTGTCTATGCACGGGATTCGGGCCCAAGGCCCATGTACCCCCTCCTTTCGCCCCCATTTGCACTAAGACTATAAATAGACCTCCTATTCCTCCTAGCTTTGGTTAGTAAAGGATTAGCTCATATTTTGTGTGAGAGCTTTGCTCATCCACTTGGTTACCTTCTACTCGGAGAAGATCCCCCAAGCGGATTCAAGACCCTCTTTACGGGAAGAACCTCAAGACCTCCTCACGGAGAAGACCGGCTACCTTTGTATCGTCCTTAGTTGTCCGTGGATCGTTTGACCTCTTATGTACTCGAGGATCTAGCATATGTGTGACTATTTCTTGTTGCTTTAGTGATTCTCTCATGTTTCCTCTCGTGTTTCCCCTCATGTTTCCCCTTGTATTTCCCCTCGTGTTCTTCGTGTTCATCGCGGGATCCGCTCCTTTCGTGAAAGATCGGCCCCTAGGGTTCCTGCCCTACATCATCTTGGTATCAGAGCCATGTTGATCACGATTTCAGAGCCTCCCTGTTGTGTTTCTAGCCGTGTTTTTGTTGTTTTTGTCCCTAATTCGAAAATTCCCCATAAAAACAGCCCCAATTTTTTTGTGATTTGTTGGTGTTGAAATTTTGTTGGATTTGATCCGTGGATTTGCTTTGTCTTGAGTGGATCTAGCTTTTTCCCCCTTGTCTCCACCCTTTCCATCCACAAAATCCCCCGGATTTGACATTTTTCATCTCTTCCACCACGACCATGTGTTGTTCATCCCATGCCCGAAATTTCGCCCAGGCACCGGACGTCTGACCGCCTCCGGACGTCTGACGGCCAGACGACCGGCCCATCCCGGACGTCCGACGATACCTGACGAAACTGAATTTTCTTCAGTTTTGTCACCACCACCACCCACTTCCGCATACGCGCTCCTACCACCTATACACCATCACCACTTCCGCATACCACCACCATTGCTTACCCGTTTCGCACTCCGACTCGTGTTGCCACTTCGAGATTTGAGAATTTGAGTTGCGGTTCCGTGTCTTATTGTGTTTCGGCTATTTAGGTACGGTTCAACATCAACATCACCGCCGCTCATATTCGCCACAGATGCTTCATCAACAATGACCACCTGACTACATCTTGGTATTCGTGCCACCATTTTTACACCATATCTTAAGCAAGAAGCGGTAACCTCATTTTGGTATTGGTTGCATCATTCTTGCCATTACATTGATAGCGATCATAGCCTTACTCCTTTGCGTCGCTTACCCATCGAGACTAGCCTTTGAGTATTGCCGGCAACGAGACTTGTGCACATTAGTGATCATACTTCCCATAGCATACATACATCTTTGGTGCATATATTGGCATCTTCTCTTATGTCACAAGGTTGTCATCGCATACACAATTGTTATCTTGGTTCGTGAAGCATTGCATGATAAAAGGGCTCAAACAACGAAGAGCCAAACAAACTTTTAAGCAAAAGGGAAAGATAAGCAAAGAGCTTTTAAGCAAGAACCATAGCATCAACATTAAGACTGTCATACTAGATCATCTTGGACCATATCATAGAAACACCTTGCATGGAACATACTTGGGATAGAAGTCGTTGCATTTTTGCTAAGTAGGTTGTGCACAAGTCTTTGTATCCGCCTATTGTTCAATCGTGCTAGCGTCTCTCTAGTGTTGTGCAACAAGAGCATTTTTGTGGATTCCACATTTTCGCTCATCCTTGGTTGCATGACCCCACTTATGTTTTTGCGTGTGTGTCTCCATGTACTATATATTGCTTGGTATACTTGTTGCATTGCAAACTTGCAAATCTTTTCCAACATTATCGAAGATCACTTACAATTACATCAAATTTTGTGCCACCATCCTAACCAAGCTCCACCATAAGCTTTTACTTGTGTAGGTGTGAGAAACCGACAAGAATTGGTACCAATTGTGCTATTTCCTTGTTCCACATTGGAGTGATCATTGATCCACCACCTTCAACTTCGGTCAAGGTACATTTGGTATACGTTCTTCTCGTTATACCGCTCACAATTTTCTCTTGGAATGATGGATAGGCCAAGTACTTCTACCAACCCACTCTTCATTGAGCACGATGACGACATGAACTCCTACGTCACCAAGAGCCACCTCTTTGGTGCACAACGTGCTTTGCATCAAGAGCAACAAGCAATGATTGAATGCATCGACAACCTCGCCGCTGACTTGCGACTCTCCATGCAACGTACAAGGGATTAATTCGACCAAAAGATCGACGATCACAAGCAAGTTAACGATGCAAGAATGGACGAGATTCTTGCTTTGTTGCTCAACCGCTCTTCTTCCACTTCATCCTCATCTAGACGGAGCTACTCAAGTCAACACTCCGACTTCACCCTATCTGAATCAAGTCAAGTACACCGAAATCGAACACTCTTCGACGTGCTGCGCGCAACGATCGTCAAGCAAGCCTCAATCCTCTACGCGACACCGACTCTCAAGAGCACCGACAACGCCAAACCCAAGCGGCTTTTGCGCTAGCACGAGAACAGCAACAACACGGCCAACATGAAGAGGAAGAGCGAGCGCGTTTACGCCAAGATGAACAAGATGTCGAGGCACAACGCCAAGAACAACAACTCCGTGAAGCTCAAGAACTTGAGGCGCAACGTGCCCTCCGAGATTCAAGTTGAGCCGTAGACAACCAAGGCCGACAAGATTGTGAACATGAAGAATTACTTCGCGAAGAAGCTCACGAACGAGGATTCCAAGCTCGCGTGCAACGTCAAGCTCGACAAGTTCCTCTACAAGCTCACCAAGGACATAAAGTTCACCAAGAGAATGAAGGCAATGGAAATCCTCAACGACAAGAGCAAGACGAGGTTGACAACCCTCCTTGCCAAGAGAAAAATGAGTTTCACAATCATCAACAACATGGGCCTCATCATCCCCGACCCCAACACAATGAAGAGCAACGCTACGACAAGCTAAAGTTCGCCATGCCCAAATTCAATGGAAGCAATGATCCCAAAGAGTACCTTTCATGGGCATTGAAGGTCGACAAAATCTTCCGTTTGCACAACTATGATGAAGAGAAGAAGATCGCGACGGTATCCCTTGAGTTCCAAGACTATGTCCTCATTTTGTGGGAACAAGTTATTGAGTGTCGTGAGGCAAGAGGTGAACCACCCATCACTACTTGGGCGCAAATGAAGGATGTCATGAGAGCACACTTCGTGCCTACCTACTACAACCATGACCTTTTCAAGAAACTCCAACTACTCAAGCAAGGAACCAAGAGCCTTGAAGAGTACTACAAGGAGATGGAGATTGCCATGATAAGAGCCAATGTCACGGAAGATGATGAGCAAACAATGGCACGTTTCTTGAATGGACTCAACCATCCTATCAAGAAGATCGCCGACTTCCAACCATACTCGAACGCCATCGAGCTAGTGCATCAAGCTACCAAAGCGGAATGTCAAGTGCAAGACGATTACAAGTATGCCAAGTTCTCCGGCTTCTACAACACCCAAGCTTCAACGACTCCAACACCGTCTACCAAGCCTTCTACAAGAAACATCGACAAGTCGAGTTCCAAGAAAGCTTCATCAACTCCAAGTCATCCTCCTAAAAGGAGCAACTTCAAGCCGAGAGCTTCATCATCATCTACTCCAACCAATGAGACCGTCAAGACGAGTTCCTTCAAATGCTTCACGTGCGGAGGACGAGGCCACAAGTCCTGCGAGTGCACCAACAAGCGGACCATGATCCTCAACAACGACAGCACTTATGACTCAATGAGTGAAGGAGAAATGGACGCCCTTGAGCAAGTGGCCATACACCGGCAAGTGAACGAAGAAGACACGAAACAAGTCTTTTGCGATGAAGATTCAAGTCCCGCTCTAGTTGTCTCCAAGGTCTTGACTCTTCAACATCAACAAGAAGAAGACCAAAGATGCCACATATTCCACACCAAGGCTGACATCAATGGAAGATCCGTCAAGGTCATCATCGATGGAGGGAGTTGTCATAACCTCGCATGTGAAGAACTTTTCTCCAAGCTCCAATTGCCCAAGACGAAGCACCCACATCCCTACAAAGTTCAATGGCTTAGTGACTCCAGCATTATCCAAGTCGAGCATCGAGTACAAGTCTCCTTCAAAATTGGTGCCTACGAAGACACTTTGGAGTGCGATGTCGTTCCAATGACCATTTGCCACCTTCTCCTTGGACGCCCATGGCAATTTGATAGAGGCCACAACAACCGAACGAACCACTACATCTTCAAGATGAAAGGCAAGGCGTACGTACTTCGCCCCATGTCTCCAAGCCAAGTGATCACCGACAAGCAAGCCACCCATCGTGGAGAGAATAGTGACAGAGCGAGCCACCCAAAAGAGAGTGAGCGCCACAAGCCCAAATCGAGTGCCTCCATGATGAGCGAAAAGAAGAACTTAGTCCTATTTTTATAGAGGTGAAGGTGTCCCGATGTTTCGATGAGATGGTGGCTATCGTTTTCTGTGGGAGTCGACCTTGACGATCCGACTATGAACATGCGAGACGTTGCGCCTTAGCAATCGCTAAACCAACTTCCGAGGGGTTATTGACCACGCCGGAACGTGTGAGCAAACAAAGAACAAGCAATACACTAAGATTGCAATCTGGATATTGCGAATATAGGATGAAAGCTTTATTGGTCAAGCTGGGGTCCTGTGACGTCTTCGTCTAGTCGTTGAACATGAACGAAGTACGCGAAGTTGCAGCTATGGCAAACTTTTAATCTAAGCAAAACCCAAAGTCTAAACGATGCCCTAAGGGCTATATATATGGAGGAGAGAGGGGGGAATTTCGTGGCCCTTGAAGGAGGGGTCCGAAACCAACCCTAGCTCTTGTTTCCCCACACATACAGACTCTAAAAACAGCCTATAATCAAGTATTTCCAAATTACATGGGCCTGGCCCAGAAATAAGGTGACCCGGGACCTAGGATAGCCTCTAGGCAAAATTTGTGAAGTGGCATCTTGTATATTTCGTCCAAGGCTTCATGTACTCATTATGGTGGCTTCAAAGTCCCGGAATCATCACTTGTAACTCCGTTCTTGTTCCCCTTGCGCACGCCATCATCTCATGCTTGAACTTGCTCCAAGGTTCATCTTTCTTGTCCAAGCTAGGCCCTTCATTTGTAAGCAAAACAAATGTATCCAATTTAAGCAGCATCATGTTCTCATGAACATTAGAATCGTTACCAAGAAACGAAAGTACCTGGTAATTTAATTGGCGTGTGCGAGTTCTAGTAATTGGTCCAGTATGTATAGCAGCAGGGGCTATGGGTGTAACAATGGTATTGATGTCCTCGTCATATTTGCCACCAAAAGTGAGATAAGAGGAGTGTGTGAGAACCCATCTAGTGTCATACACTATGTCCTTTTGTGCAAGGATAATGCACCACAAGCTAACACCTCTCATGCTCTACCTTTAGTGTTGTCTTCTCTTTTGCAGGAACTTCAAAATGTTTTCTCGGACGAGCTACCTCCGGCACTACCTCCACTACGAGGCATCGAGCACCGCATCGACCTCATCCCCGGAGCACCTCTTCCAAACAAAGCTCCCTACCGCGTCAATCCCGAAGAAACAAAAGAAATATAAAGGCAAGTAAAGCATCTCATAGACCATGGACATGTGCGTGAACGTCTGAGTCCTTGTGCCATTCATGTCATTCTTGTGCCAAAACAAGACGGTAGCTTTCACATGTGCTCTGATTGTAGACCTATCAATGCTATCACCATTCGCTATATGTATCCCATTCCACGCCTTGATGATATGCTTGATGAACTTAGTGGTGCCACTATATTCTCCAAGATTGATCTTAAAAGTGGTTACTATGAAATCCGCATACAAGAGGGTGATGAATGGAAAACCGCTTTCAAAACCAAGTTTGGGTTATATGAGTGGTTAGTCATGCCTATGGGTCTATCAGAAGCACCGGGTACTTTTATGCATCTTATGAATCATGTCTTTCGCCCTTACATTAGTGTGTTTGTTGTGGTCTAGTTCGATGATATCCTTGTTTATAGCAAATCTCTTAAAGATCATGTCACCCATGTTCGAACCATTTTGCAAACTCTTCGAATGAGCATATTTATGCTAACATGGAAAAGTGCCTTTTCGGCGTTGATAAGCTCGTTTTCTTGGGTTTTGTTGTTTCCTCTAAGGGTGTTCATGCTGATGACTCCAAGATCAATGCTATCAAAACTGGGCCACAACCAACCAACTTGCATCAAGTGTGTAGCTTCCTTGGTCTAGCCGGTTTCTACCGTAGATTTGTGAAGGACTTTAGCACCATTGCTTAACCTTTCCATGCTTTGAGCAAGAAAAATGCGCCTTTTGTTTGGGGACCATCCCAAGATACCGCATTCAATGAGCTTAAGAATTTGCTTACTCATGCTCCCATGCTTGCATTACCCAACTTTGACAAACCCTTTGAGATCCATTGTGATGCTAGTGGTAATGGCATAGGAGGTGTGTTAACGCAAGAGAAGCGCCACATAGCTTACTTTTAGTGAGAAACTTTATGGAGCGCAACTCAATTACCCCATCTATGACAAAGAGCTATATGCTTTAGTGCGAGTTTTGCACGAATGGGAGCACTGTCTTCGCCCTCATGAATTCATAATTCATACCGATCATGAAACGCTCAAGTACCTTAAGGGCCAAACCAAGTTGAACAAGCGTCAGGCTAAATGGAGTGAATTCATAGAGTCTTTTCCTTATGTCATCAAGTACATTAAAGGTAAGGAAAATATTGTGGCGGATGCCCTTTCCCGCATATGCATGTTTGTTACTCAACTTGAATTGGATGTCATTGGCTTTGAGCACATAAAAGACTTGTATGAGCATGATCCTACTTTTGCTACTCCTTATGCCAAATGCTTGACGCACACCTCTTGGGAACACTATTACATCAAAAATGGATATCTTATGAGAGCTAACAAGCTTTGAATCCCCGAGTGTTCTCTTCATTTGTTGCTTTTGTAGGAATCTCATGGAGGAGGATTAATGGGAAATTTTGGACGCAACAAGACTTTCGCTACGCTCTCCAAGAACTACTATTGGCCTAAGATGTTTCGCGATGTCAACCGCTTCACCAACCGAGGCTCTACATGTCGCAAAGCTAAGTCAAAAGCTCAATCCCATGGCCTTTACATGCCCCTCCCAATTCCATATCAACCATGGGAAGACATTAGCATGGATTTTGTACTTGGATTGCCTAGGAATAGAAACGGAAAGGATCCAGTATTTGTCGTTGTGGAACGATTCTCTAAGATGGCACATTTCATTCCTTGCAACAACATAGATGATGCTTCACATGTTGCCAATCTCTTTTGTAGGGAAATATTGCGTGTACATGGAGTGCCAAAGACGATCGTCTTGGACCGCGACGTCAAGTTCCTAAGCTACTTTTGGAAGACCCTATGCGCAAAGCTCGGAATCAAGCTACTCTTCTCCATGGCGTATCATCCACAAACCGACGGCCAAAGGGAAGTGACCAACCGCACACTCGCCACTCTACTTCGCGTGCTCATCAAGAAGAACATCAAGGAGTGGGATGAGTGTCTACCTATCACTGAGTTTGCCTACAACCGAGCAAGACACTCAACAACCGGCAAGTCCCCCTTCGAGGTCGTCTACGGATTCAACCCATTGTTACCATTGGACATTCTTCCTCTACCACTACAAGAGCGCATCAATATGGATGCAAGCGCACGTGTGAACCATCTTAAGAAGGTTCATGAAGATACAAGGCACACCATCGCGCGCCAAGTACAAGGACTTGCGACCAAGCTCAACATAAACAAGCAACCCATGGTATTCGACATTGGTGATGGTGATCTTGTGTGGCTACACCTTCGCAAAGACCGCTTCCCCACCAAACGCAAGTCCAAGCTTCTACCTCGAGTGGATGGACCCTTCAAGGTGCTTGCACGCTACAACAACAACGCTTACAAGATCGACCTTCCGCGTGACAAGTACAATACGAGCGACATCTTCAATGTCAAGGACCTCTCGCCCTACCATGGTGATGAAGAATTTGATCCGAGGACGGATCTTCCCCAAGAGAGGGGAGATGATGCGGAGCATCCCAAGGTCATCCCCATGGACCTACCATCGTCTCACCAAGTGCCTAGCGGACCCATGACATGAGCACGTGCAAGAGCTCTCGAAACTGAGGTGACATCTCTCCTCTCACAAGTTCACTTTGATTCACATGAGACATGGCTACTACCTCAAACAGAGACATTGTGCATACTCAGGTATCAAGGAGTTGACCATGAAGAAGCTAAGGAGCAAGGAGGATCAGAAGAGGAAGATGGGCGTGAAGACGGAGAAGAAGAAGAAGAGCTGCCAACAAAGCCCCAGCCACCGGACGACCAGCCGGGACTAAACGTCCGGAGCCTGAAGCCCCAGCCACCGGACGACCGGTCGGGACCAGACGTTCGGAGCCTGAAGCCCCAGCCGAGCTACAACGAGTGGACGTCCGGCCCGGACCGGATGACTAGCGACCCTACACCCGAGCCAAATGAGCGGAAGTCTGACACCACCGGACGTCCGGCGACCGGACGACCGGCCCCTTCCAGAAATCCGTTACTTCAACATCCGAGCTAGAACCAGCGGACGGCTAGTGACTACCGGACGTCCGGCTACCCATGAGCCACCGGACGACCGGCCCCCAGCGGACGTCCGGTACCTGTCTGGGCACAGGATTGGGACCCGAGACCTCCTATTCCTCCTAGCAAGGGTTAGCAAAGGATTAGCTTAGATTTTGCGTGAGAGCTTTGCTCATCCACTTGGTTACCTTCTCCTCGGAGATAACACCTCCTCGGAGAAGATCCCCCAAGCGGATTCAAGACCCCCTTTACGGGAAGAACCTCAGGACCTCCTCACGGAGATGACCGGCTACCTTTGTATCATCCTTAGTTGTTCATAGATCGTGTGACCTCTTATGTACTCGAGGATCTAGCATATGTGTGACTATTTCTTGTTGCTTTAGTGATTCTCTCGTGTTTCCCCTCATGTTTCCCCTCGTGTTCTTCGTGTTAATCGTGGGATCCGCTACTTTCGTGAAAGATCGGCCCCTAGGGTTCGTACCCTACATCAGTATTCCTTGTAAAAGATCATAGTCTATGTAAACGCTGGAAATGACACTTTCTTTCTGTACAATGCAGTGTTCGTTGCCCACACATGATGGAAGAGATCACATAGAGAAATACTATTCACTCATGTCTGCGGTTCCAATATTTTGAAACAGTGTGGTCCACCCTAAAAGAATATTGAAAACAAGTATGACAAGGCATGCATAGATGGAGTGAATCCATCATTTACTTGTGAGCTTACTAGGACAAGCATGCAGAATTCTAACTACAGTAAGAGAACGTCCAAAATCTGAATCAAGAAGTTTGTCTAGAACTTATTGTTTGCAACTAATCAATGTGAATAATTGGATATCATATCGAATGAGTAAGAAAGACAAGTAAAATTGTCAACAAACCTGGCATGGAGTAGTAATTTGGGTCAATGTCACTATGACCAACAACCGAAAATGACTAGTGTTTGTTCCTAGGGCCAGAATTTTGAAACCCTGTGAACTTTATAGGTACTAAAGATTACTGAAATACATCTGAAGCATTAAGCATAGGTAGCACTCAACACACAACAAACTCTAATGATAGTCCTGCCTAATGAGTAATGAATCAATTAGAAAATGGGTGATGAGGAGTGGCTGCTGAGTATTGAGGATGTATCTCAGGATAAATCGGGTTGGCTTAGTGGGTGTTGCATGCCTGAGCCCTGAAAGGACTGGGAAGGTAGGCACGGCGGCACACCCGGGCAGCGGTGACACTATTGGGCGAGCGGCTCCTGACCTCCTGTTAGTCCGGCGTCTCATCCCTAGAGTCATGCCATCCGGGGAAGACAAGTCGCCGATGAGGCAGGCGGCTGGGGGCGAGTAGAGATTGGAAGCACGCACCAGAACATAGGGGAATCGGGGCCTAGGCAGACCCAAAATCCCGGGATGGGCCGCGGTCCACCGTGGGCACCCTGTAGAGATACACACCTGAGCAGCGAACATGCATTTTCGAAACTAAATTAGGAACATTTAATTAACCAATTAAACGACTCTGTTTTAATAATATCAGATTTGTATTTGAACAACTAAGCTTGTTTAGCTTGATGGGTGGAGCAGTGCTATTATGACACGAAGCATGTATGTTGATTGTATAGTGATCATAAAAGGGGGAAACCCTAAGCATTTTTTTAGCAAAAGAGGGATTCCCCTCCGATTTCTATTAAAGAAACCACCACGGAACCAAGATGATCAATTAAACCCTAAGCATGATCAATTAAACCCTATTATGACTGTGCCATTGCAGATTTAAAGCTACAAACCGGAGAAATGCTATTTAGCATCCATTGTTTGCTTCGAACTAAGAACTAAATTCTAAGAGCTGAAAAGAAAGTACAGTAACCAAGTTACGATCTATTTTGTAGTTGAGATCAAAAAGTAGAGGAGATATGAAGTACCACCTCTTTTGTCGCGCCATGTAGGCATCAGGGGTGCGATGGCTATCGGTGGAGTTGAAGCAGATCTGCGACGGTAGATGGGTGCATCGGAGGATAAGTCCTATTGCGGTGGAAGAGAAGGTCGTGTGAGCGGCCCCAGCAAAGAGGATGATGACGCCGATGAAGCGAGAGGACACGATGCAAGGCTCTTGGTCCATCGCCGTGGATGAGAAACGTCCACCTCTAGCAGTGGACGACGCGGTCTTGGTAGGCGCTCTGGCATGGTGGAGGATGGTGATGATGGATGGGGTGGAGGACGGTGGCGATGGATGGGGTGGCGGACAGGGGAGGCTCGTGTGGGGATGGTGTTCTAGCGTGGACGGTGTATGAATGGGAAAATGGAGGGATAGGTACGGGGAACCATGTTTTTGGGACACGCCTGTATGAAATATGGGAAAGTTATGAACTTAGCCCCCGTTTAAAATTTGGACGGCTCGTCGGTTGGGGATAGGACGGTAATCTCGCATCTCGCCAATATTTGCCCAAAGCAATTTCGGGCGCGGAGAGGGTGTTTTGGCGCCTGTCGGTGTCAAAACCGGCGGATCTCGGGTAGGGGGTCCCGAACTGTGCGTCTAGGCCAGATGGTAACAGGAGGCAAGGAACACGATATTTTACCCAGGTTCGGGACCTCTTGATGGAGGTAAAACCCTACGTCCTGCTTGATTAATATTGATGATATGGGTAGTACAAGAGTAGATCTACCACGAGATCAAGTAGGCTAAACCCTAGAAGCTAGCCTATGGTATGATTGTTGTATATGCATGTTGTATCTTGTATAGACTGGCCTGGCCCTGGTTTATATAATGCACCAGAGGCCCAGGTTAACAAGAGTCCTAGCCGAATACGCCGGTGGGGAGAAGTCATTGTCTTGATCGCCAAGTCTTTGTGGAATCTTCCTTGTATGCGGCAGCTGTCCGAACTGGCCCATGAGTATACGGCCATGGGGGCCTCGGCCTAATCTAATAGATGGGGAGACGACATGGTGAGTACCCCCTAGTCCAGGACACCGTCAGTAGCCCCCTGAACTGGTCTTCAAGTCAGGGACGCTCCTCGATTCTTCCGAACCGTTCTTCATCTTCGGTCGTCGGTCTTGAAAACTGGTTCAACAAATCTTCTCATCTTCGATCTAGAGGATCGCCGAAATTGCATTCGACGAGTTTATATGCCGGGTATCTGAGGAGCCCCTTTAAGTTTCCGGCCTTTATCGATGCCTTATTATTTTTATGCCACACCCCGGGTTTGAAGTTGTTCCCGCGAGGCAATGTCCTCTTGCGTCCGAGCTCTAACGCCGGACTATATTCGAGGTATCTTTTGCAGCCGAGCACCAATGCCGGACCGCTTCCCAGCTCTAATGCCGGAATGTATCCGAGCTCCAACGCCAGACTATGTATCCTAGCTCCAACGCCGGACTATATCCGAGGTGTCATATCACGTTGGTTCAAAAAAGTTTGAAGGAGTTTAGCCGAGCTTAACGCCGGAAATGCCTTCTACGGAGCTAGCCACTAGCGCCTGAGCTTTATGCCGGACTGCTTCCGAGGTGGTGCACCACCCCGAATGTGGGCCGATTTTTGTGAATATTTTTTGTTGGTGCAATTTATTCTCTGCCGAGATATATAGCCAGTAGCCCTCAAGGTGTGTATCGGTCTAAAACCCGAGATGCACCTGAAGGATGACGTAAGACCGCTGATCCTAGTAGCCACTGAGACTCAGGTTGATTTGCAAAATCGGCCTAAGGATCAAGTCCAAGCTCGGAAGAATACTTCGGGACACTAAAAGCAGCGTGCTCCGTCCTCGAGACTCAGGTTGGGTGCGGCCAACCAACCTGAGGATCAAAATCTCCTCGGAAACTATATTGCACATAAAATTTTCTGCATTGGACAAGCAATGCAGTAGCCCCCGAGACACTGGTCGGGTGGCAACACCAGATCAGGGGACCGATGTGCCCCTGTAATATTTGTAAATAATAAGCCCGAAGCCCAGTAGCCCCCGAGCCTTAATGCGGGCACGGGTGGCCGAATTAAGGATCAATATCCATAGTAAAACCACAAATTATGTGTAATGACTCTATGTATCCAAGTACTTTATGTCATTAATGCTCAGATCCGCATTGTACAAAACTTTGTTAACCGACCATCGGCTTCCACCTCCTCGGCCAGTAGCCGAGGAGTGTTTGTCCTACTTTATAAAACCTTTATGAAGGCAAAGATTTACAACAAACAAGGCAATCTGGCCATACGGTTTTATAAACAAAGGTACGCAGAGAGTTATATTACTGTTTAACAGAAGAAATGTCTTCAAAGAAAATAGTCCCGCTATCGGTTCCTTTCTTTGGGTTGTCATACTAAGCATGATCATTAAACCTCAACTCTAATGTAAGAGCAAAATATCGAGGATTTAGTTTGGGAGGCCAGTTAATAGCCCCCGGTAGTGTTTGGCGACAGTCGGGGTCAAGCCGTAAACACTTCGGCCAATGTTATGAACGGCCCGTCATTTAACATAGTCATCGGATCGCTGACCAGTTTACACTTATTGTGACAGTCAGTTTTCGGCTTTCTCCACTGAGGTACTTAACCATGTGAGCTGGAAGCAAAATCGTAGTGGTTCTCCCTTTGCACGACTAGCCGAACAAAACGGAACGTAGGAAGCAAGTGCAGGAGCTGAGAAACCCAACTATTGACCGAAGACACAATTCGAAACCGATGCATATGTAGCAATATCTGAGAATGTTTTTGCCGAATCCCTAAAGTTGTCCGGCGTTGCACTGCGAGACTAATGCTGGAAAAGCACAAATAGTTTAAAAGTGCCAAAAAGCTTGGAAAACCAAGAAACGTCAGTAAAAACATGATGTCTGAACAAGATCAAGTGTTCGGTGCCAATCCGAAAATTGGTCTTAGAAAAAAGAAGTGCTTCTGTCGTGCTTTAACATGATACATCCTATCTCAAGACTTCGAGCGGGTCAGCCTACGGCTTCAACCTCCTATCCCGAGGGCGGAGTACTTCTCATTAGGCTAGTTTAGCAAACTAAACTCTAGCGGCTTTGAGAGAGAAATTAGGCTCCCCGGCTAGTGACCGCACACTCGCGTCGAAAAAAGGAGTGATAAATAATAATAATAAAACTTTGCAACGACTAAGAAGAAGAACACTTCTTATAAGACGGCTCAAATAAACTTAAGAGCCCCCAAGTGACTTGAGTAAAAGAATGATTCCATGTACCAAAGTACTTATATCATATCTATGTTCAACCGAACTTTAAACGCATCTTAACCGACCGTCGGCTTCTCCCTCTTCGGTCAAGGACCGAAAAGTGTTATGTACTCCATCTGTCGAGAATATCGACGGTGTTTCCAATAACCAGGCAATCAGGCCATAAGGCTGTAACAGACAAAGCGCGCTCAGGGAACTTATGCTATATTACTGCAAAGTGTAAGAAGCATCTTCGAAGAAAATAGTACCCCCACCGATACCTTTCTTCGGTGCTCATTGTTATTATGAGACTTGTGCAATAGATTTTTGTACTCATGAGTTCCGTTGTGTGCCGACCATCATTTCAAACAATAAGAGCGCTAGCTTTCGGCTTCACCCAGTCTGAGGTCCGGCTAGGGTGACCCGATCGTGACAATCGCAGAGGTGCTCCCTTTACTCCCTAGCTGAACAATCGGGAACGTAGGGGTAAACACAGGAGCGAGGCAACCCAGCTTGCAAATCGCTTAAGTCAATATGGTGCATATTGTGGCGTAATACATGAACAAGGAACGAAGCCGTACAAGTATAATCATATGCAAGAGGAAAAGCTTCATAAAGGAAGCCCCCAAGTAAACAGGCTATTTGAATTTATGCGTCACAAACAAAGTTTGGACAAGGAAATTTTTACAAGCAACTTTTTCCCAAAAAAGTATAATTCTTGGTCGAACCGAACACACGTTAGAAATAAAAGCTTTGAGCAAGAAAGCGACTTAGCTGGTTAATGTGTTCGGTATTGATGAAGCGGTCCGATCTTGATGCGGGACAAGGTTCCATCCCCCAAGCCGGTCCCGAGGTGGCGGAGCGGAGAGCTCGACACGCCGAAGTGGTGACATAGCACGGTCAATGCAGACCGGCAAAGTGATGCCGAAGTCCCCGGATCATTTTCCTGTGCACAAAAAATAGTGCAAACCGGAGATAATAGTAATAATGATAATTAAAAAATGTTGCATAATAAATAATTTACGCAAAGTGAGGAATAGAAGAAATATGGCCTGGCGCCGAAGTCAATGTCGATGCAGGGCGTCGGCGTGATGTAGTAAAGGCGTGGCAAAGCCTGAATTCACAGGTCGGTCCGAGCTCCGGATGCGGCGTTCGCCGGACTATATACGGAAACTGATCGAACCACCACGCGACCGTCGTTAATGCAGTCACCATTTGATAGACCTGTGTACATATCGTGGACAAACCAAAGAAATAATTCCTTGGGAAAAATGAACCCAAACAAGCAAAAAATACTGGGATTAATAGCACCTGGTTTATTCGTTGTAGCAATCCGAAGGAAGGTGATTCCCAAAATTGGGACTCGCTCCGCACACCCATTGCCTGATGGGCGATAAAACGATGGCATGGCAATGCTGGTAAAGGTTGACTCGCCGAGGCAAAGCCCTCGGCCCAGCTAACGTGATGGAGCTGGTCGGCTAGTGACGCCGAAGCGTCCGGAGTAGGTTGATGAAGAGATGGCGAAGCTCCCAGTCCAGCCGAGATGTCGAAGCCTCGACGTCAGCCGATGAGTCGAAGTAGGTCGGCGTGATGGACACCAGCTTGAAGAAGCAATAGTGCGGCCCTGTCGATGCAGGTCGCGACGTGGTCGATGCCGGCTTGATGAAGCGACCGTGCGGCGATGCCGGTATGCCCGCTCCGTGTAATCCGTGGGGTGGCGATGTTGGTGATGATTTATCCTTCACGATGCCGGACTCATGTTCGGCTTACCGAGATGATGATCCGAAGAAGTTGAGCTCGGCTCAACAAAGTGACGCCGTGTCTAGCGTAGATCGGCAGCCGTGGAGTAATATTGCCGGACTGGTTTGACACCAGCATGATGTTGAAGATCATGTTCAAAAAAACTTAAAGTTAGTGGGATGTGTTCAGGAACAAAACACAATACCCCATACAAAACTTCCTTCAAAAGGGATGTCCGAAATCCCGTTCATAAAAAAGATGAACTCGGGTCGGATTCGTTTTCACGCAGAAAATAGATCCGAAAAGTGATGCACTAATCGGAAGGTTCCCGGAGTTTGGACGGTCGGATCGAGCTGAAATTGTGAGAGGCGGTAGATGTAGGAATTCCGCAGCCGATCAACTGTTGGATCTTCCAAAGGACCTCCGAGCTAGAAGCTGGACACCACGCCCTAAACTCATCCAAATTCCCATCTAGATTTGACAGGGCTCTGGTATATCATGGATTGCCAGAGATTCTTCCATCGGAACTTGATGAAATTTTCCAGGGTTGTTATAGACTCAATTCCACACAATTCCACCAAAGCGATTGTTAAAGCGATACTCGAGGAGGTGGTGGCGGCAGATACGAGTTCGCTGTCCAAAAAAAACAGCACGGTCGCTTGAGGGCAATGTTGACGTTGAGCCCCCGAGCTCCATAGATGATTCCTCCGTGATCTTGATAGAGATCGGAGTTGATGTTTGATGAAGGCCCTTGTCCGAACATGGTGATCCGAACACGGGGTGCAATTCTTGGTCGAACCAAGGTGACCAATCGAACTGGTGACGAAGACGCCGAAGTCGCAGTTGATCTGCAGGCGAGCCATCGATCCTTTTGTCGATCACACAGCGGAACTCTCAATGAAAGCACCAATGTCGGTGTCAAAACCGGCGGATCTCGGGTAGGGGGTCCCGAACTATGCGTATAGGCTGGATGGTAACAGGAGGCAAGGAACACTATGTTTTACCCAGGTTCGGGACCTCTTGATGGAGGTAAAACCCTACGTTCTGCTTGATTAATATTGATGATATGGGTAGTACAAGAGTAGATCTACCACGAGATCAAGGAGGCTAAACCCTAGAAGCTAGCCTATGGTATGATTGTTGTATATGTATGTTGTATCTTCTATCGACTGGCCTGGCCCTGGTTTATATAATGCACCAGAGGCCCGGGTTAACAAGAGTCCTAGCCGAATACGCCGGTGGGGAGAAGTCCTTGTCTTGATCGCCAAGTCTTTGTGGAATCTTCCTTGTATGCGGCAGCTGTCCGAACTGGCCCATGAGTATACGGCCATGGGGGGCCTCGGCCCAATCTAATAGATGGGGAGACGACATGGTGAGTACCCCCTAGTCCAGGACACCGTCAGCGCCCATGGTTGGCGCCCACGGTATATAAATGGGGCTGACAGGTAGGGTAGTTGTGTCACGTCTGAGTGAAGTTACAAACCTGCCCCTATTGAAAATATTTGCCTACATCGATTTCGGCCGAGTCGAGTTTGTTTTGCCGCCCACCGTGTATGAATGGGGAAATGGAGGAAGAGATAGAGGTCTTTCGGACGAGCTTGAATCAAATGTGTTTTGCCGCCCATGTTTGTCGCCCACCATATCGGAATGGGCTCAGAGGTGGTCGTGTCACGTCTAATTGAAGTTACTAACCTACCCATATTGAGAGCAGTGAAAATCGGGCCAATGGACTGTCCGTGTAAGGGGTAGACAGTAATTTCCATCTCCCAAACACTTGGCTTCAGGCATCCGATGTTGGAGTGGACATTTTGCCGCTTCTTTTGAATTTTGGGACAATAAGCATCCACGTTTACCCTGGCAACTAAATTCAAATCCATTTGTATCCCTATGCGAATCTTTATAAATCATTCTATGTGTTTTTATATATCTTCAAAAGCACGACAAAGATGTATTCCACTGTCATATATGAATATGATTTACAAATGTTGATGCTCAAATTTAGAAGCTAAAATCCAGTTTAAGGTAAATTCGAATATTTGAAACCACTTTATGTCCAACTCAAGTGTCACACGCAGCATAATGTGTACTCCCATTTAGATATGTACACAAGCACTATATCAAGATTCAAATATTGAGTCAATCAACCAATAATGTACAAAACTAACAGACATATAAACACTTAGAGAGTATATGGATCAATAATATCAACTAGCATACATAAGCCAGGCCGATGTACTTTTTTTGCTAGAAGAGCATCCTTTTTTAGCGAAGCTAGTACAACATCTTGGCCCTTTCCGATGCGTGCCACTTAAGGTCCATCTATACTACTATTATTGCTAAATGCTCATTCAGCACGGTTGGCATATTTCTAGGTCTAGCACAGCAATCAAAATGAAATGTCTCCAAGTCTTATCAATTAATATAGATTTGTGCTAAAAATTACAAACCAAAAACAAAAAAACAATTATTACATCATCTCTAAAACAAATGGTTTGATCAATTACATGAACAAACAACACAAAGGTTATTCAATGATGGAAAGAACATTTCACCTATGATTTACCAAGTGGGAATTTAATTTCCTTTTTTCCTTCAGGACCTTAACAATGTGGCCAGTCTCAGCTTGCGTCGTTTCAAAATCCACCAAATATTTAATGGTTGTCTTTAGTACTGCTTGTGATTGTGATGTTTGCTTCCTCAACATGTCAACTTCATCTCTAAGTGCAGAAGAAAAATCTCTTTCTACCAATAGTTTAGCCTCTAGAGCATCAGCAGTTGGCAATTCATGATGCATGATTGGGCCGGTGCCACTGCTGTGGGATGATACAACGTCCATGGGACCTCGCTCTTTGATCTTGGGCTAACCTGTTTTGCCATTAAAGTTCTGATTGGATTCCGAAAAGTTGAAGTTAGAAAAACATCTCAACTGGGAGTTATAACAACAAACCAGTTAAATAAACAAGGAATTAAAGAGTTTCAATTGGATGATGAAAAGTACTTATTAACATCATTGTAACTGGTTGTTGCAGCAGCAAAGCAGTTAAACAAACAAGTTTTGCAAAAGGTACCTATTGTGGCATTGGAGTTTCTCTTGGATCCTGAAAAGTTGAGTAGCCAGTAATGTGATTAGAGCAAGCGGTTGCAGCAGGAAAGAAGTTAAACAAACAAGTTTTGCAAAAGGAACCAGTTGTGGCATTGGAGTTTCTCTTGGATCCTGAAAAGTTGAGTAGTTAGTAACTTGATTAGAGCAACAAGTTATAGCAGCAAACCAGTTACACAAATATATTTTTGAAAATGTACCTGCTGTGCAATTAGACTTCCAATTGGATCCTAAAAACTTGAAGTTGGTGAGATGATTACAGTAACAAGTTACAGCAGCAAACCGAGTAAACAAGGAAGTTTCTGAAAACATACCTGTTGTGCCAACGGAGTTTTAGTTGGATCCTACAAACTTGAATGTTAGCAATCATAAATAAAGTGTTGCAAGAGCCATAAGAAACTGACATCAAACAAGTAAAACTAACCAGTTTTGGCAATGTATTTAATTACATATGAACTAGTAAAACTAATAAGTTCTTGGCAACGTATTAAAGTACCATGTCGGTACCATTTACCAGCAACATAGACATCTGTAAATTTCTTTATGTAAGCAAAATGATTCCAACACATATATAAGTTAAAAAGACAGTGTCCCTCATATAAATCTGACAATTGTCTATCTATGAACATGCAAACATTACTAGTGCTACAAGTGATAACAGCAACTCATGTAAACAAACATGGTATTAGAATGTAAATTACACGTGAATTCTGGTGCACCCTAGAAGTACATATGACCAGCTATCTACGTGCTTAAGTAGCTATTTAAGTTCAGGCAAACAGGTAATTCTTAAAAGTAAGTATCAAACACATAGATAAGCGCCGCCTATAATAGGATTAACAGGCTATGACATTATGTAATCAGTAGCAAACTAAATTAAGCCAAGCAACATAATTGAACAATTTTGCAATAAGTGGCTAACAAAAATTCCAAGAAGCAGGTAACTGAACATACGCTAGCTCTTTGTACAGGCACACTGCATCTTCTTTTTCTCTTACAAGGTTCTACGAAGGATTCCATGGCATCAATTGCTTGGATACGCAGTCCCAATACTTCTTTCTTCCCACACTGCATTGGTAAGTCGAATGGTTAATCTGCTAAGATGGTGCATCCTTGATATGTTATATGAGGACGGGTAGTCACACTAGTTGTAGCCACACACATCACACTGGCTTTTACTGTATATTTTATGCGATTACATTTGGCATATCGAGATCTAAGCAATCTACAATAGGGTGAAAAGACTGACATCCTTCACATTATTGGCGAACTCAGTTCATAGAAACAAGCAATTCAACCATTCTGTGGGTAAATCAAAAGCGCCACTGGAATATTTTTCACTACCCCAATCATACAAGCAAAAACAGGTGACACCACGTAGGGGTTGGCATGGGCAGCCGCCTCGGGTGGCTGGAAAGTGTGCACCTAGTTTGAGTCGTCCACGTTGGCCCAGGCTAGTTTTGTTCGTCCCAATGCTCGAGCAAGCAATGTAAAAAAATGAAGAAAAACGTTTCAATTTGGATGGGCCAATAACGTAAGTGCAAAGAAGGCCCTATAGGAGGCTCGCGGCCCAAACGAGCGCCTCCCAAATTGATCGACAGCAGGAAAAATCCCAATTCGTTCGCTCCAGCCTCCAGTCTGGTTCGCTCCTAAAATAGCCGCCGCTGGACAGACCGACACAACACTTCCTCGCGCCCTCGTTGGAGGGCAGTCGCCGGGCTTCAAGCGAATGGAAGGATAAGAAGATGAAGATCTAACCCTGGGTGTAGCCTGCATGGGAGGAAGCAGCGGCAGCACGGGCATGGCATCGAGCTTGCGCAAACGGACAGTCGCAGCTTGCAAGAGAAGCAAGCGCAACGAGCAGGTACATCACATCCCTGATTATATCCAATTCAACTGTTCGATTTCTGGCCAATAGTTAAACCTGACGGTGTTGTAAAACTGCTTGTATGTAGGGAATCTATGAGAAAATGAAACAAATTTCTGCTTAGTTTATAACTCCCCAATCAATACTGAACTGACTGAATCTGATGTATCTAATCTAGTTTCTGGTGCAAACATACAAGCTCATGTTGTTCTTGAGCCTGAAGTGTCTAATGAACAGACTTCTAATGAAGGATTTGATGCAAACATTTTACATGCTCCTGGTGATGAACATATAGTGTCTAATGAGGGATCTAATGCAAGCATTTTGCAATCTCGCATTGAAGGATTTAGTGTCTAATGATGATTTGCTATGTTGAGAGAGACATAGAGATTTGTAGGCATTGATGACAAGCAGATTATAGTACATTTTCATGGCTTGAGGAAACGTCGAGGCCATCTACCAGAAAGTCCCTGTATCATGACAACGTAGCATAAATAATTTTCTAATCTGTTGTTTGAAACTATTGGCATACTTGTGCAGGATAGATATATTGATATGCAGTTTGTGCACTGGTTATAGGTGCAATTACACTTCGATATTTTCAGCCAGAGAACGAATAATTCAAGCAGGTACAGACCATGTTAGTAGTCCTTGTAAACCATGTTGCATTTTATGTTTTTTGGTGCTTACATCATTTAGTGTTTTATAATCTGAACTACTTTGGATCATTAGCTGGTTTTCAAAGTGCATGTAGCTTCACATTTCTCAAGTTATGTTGATTTCCGGAGTGCAAGTGCCTTCGTATTTATTAAGTTAAATGTTCTCCCCTGGTAACTTGAATTCGTGGATCCGCCACTGCACACAAATCATACACGCAGGCCAGTATGAATTAAATTAAATTCAAGGACTTATGCTAGCTCGTTGTACAGGCTCACAGCTGCTCTGCTTGTGCTTGGGATGTTCCATGTACAAGTCCATGTTACCACTTGCTTGGATGTGTAGGCCTTGTGCTCCTTGCATCCCCCTCTACATATTTAACATGATGAATGGTTGATCAAATAAGAGGAATCGACCTTGCTGTTGTACCGGAGGACAGATACTTACAAGGTTATACGGGTGTGCAGGATGTGTACCAGATCCCGTAGCACCGTCATGCTTCGCTAAAAATGGTTTTGCTCATTTCAGATGATATCTCCAGAAGAAATAAGTGTTAAAGTCAGAGTTGCATAGGCGTGTAAGCTAAGAGAGCAGTAAAAGGATATCCAAACATCGTCAGAACAGTGCACAAGGGAGTGATGTGTGGATACCTAGTTCGGGCCTGCGTTTGGGCATGCTCCCCTAGCTAGAGTGCGGGTCACTTCAGAGCCGTTGAGGGTGATGCACTGGCGTTTGCTGGCCACACACAGATGCAGATCTTGAGTGGCAGCAGAGCTCTACGATGCCGTTGGTGAAGCCCCAATGGCCTCAGGGGGGCGAAGGTGCGACGATGTGCTCGGTGAAGTAGCCCCGATGAGGTGGGAGACAGCGTCGGTGAAGCGCACCTGATGCGGTGGAAGTCAGTGTCTGTTAGGCACGTCGGTTGTGGCGGCCGACGTTGTCAGTGGACAAGGGGGTAGATGAGGTAGCTCCGGTGCGGTGGTGAACCGCGACCGTCGTCTTTGTCGTCGTCGTCCAGCACAGAGGTGGGGAAAGAGATGAGATGAGGGGCAATTCAAACTTTGCTTGGGTTGACGGTGAATTAGGGATTTGAGCAATCTGGGCGTGGAAGGGGATGGTGGAGAAGGTAGATTTTGCAGGCTAGAATTGGGGCCGCCAGATATTTCAATCCGAAACGTGGAAGCGTGAACTTGTTTTGTCGTTCTTCTTGTTTGTTGGGGGGGGGGAGGGGTGTGGGTGCCTGGTTGCTAAGCATTCGTACGACACACGCGACCACCACGACACGACCCTGGTCTGCCTACAATTGAGAATGCAAATGAATCTTCTTTCATTTGCAAACGAATCTGTATGTATTACCATGCTCGTGTTTTCCTTGCAAATAATTAGTCATTCGAAATGAGATACTATAAATTAATTAATGATGAGTTATTTGAAAAAAATCAATACGGTATCCACGCTAACATGGATTAGAGTGTGTGTCAGATAATTAGTTATTTGAATTAGAGTGTGTGTCACATAGTGATCTCCAATTCTAACGTGGATTTTGCATTTCACGGTATCCACGCTACTTTTTTAATACAAATTCATATGTATATGATGAACACCATGGTAGTGAGGAAACTTTGGATGGATTCAAACATATGACCTACAAAATACCACAACAATCGAGTCAATGTCAACTTTTCCAAACCTAGTATGGCACGAATTCGAAATAATTACCCATATGCATGGTCCTCAGTTCAAATCTTACAATGTGCACCAAATTGAAACATCGAAATTAAGTCTCGTACTATCTACATTCAAATGTTGTTTTTAGCACCCCCCCCCCCCTGTCGGCACACACGCTACATACTTCCTGTATCGGTCAATTTTCCTCTCCTAACCACCTTAGGAAGCTATCGGTTTCCGACACACGTTCATTCTTTCTCTCCATGTTTTGCTCTCTAACTCTCTCAACTATACAACCCCCTTTTTCCACTCTGTTACCAAATGTATTTACCTCACACACCCGCCATTGCACCCCATGCCGAGATCTCTCTCTCCCTCCCACCCTCTCTAGCTAGATACATGCATTACCTATCTAGCCCCCCCCCCCAACCTCTCGTGCGCACGCACGCACGTTGTCTATCTAGGTCACTCCCTCGAGACTGTCTCACTCTTTCTTTCGCATGGCGGGCCACACTCGCTCAATATCGCTCCCTTTATCTGAGTCTTGATTAACCTCGTTTTCTTTCACACACAAAGGATATATCTCCCTGTTCAGGCCTCGATCGACACACTCTATACTCTCTCACGCATATTGTCTATCTAGGTCAGTCCTTCCAGGCCACCCCCACTCTTTCGACCTCATGGCAGGCCACGCTCGCTCAATCTCTCTCTCTCTCATATATATATATATATATATATATATATATATATATATATATATATATATATCTTGATTGACCTTGCTCTTTCTTGGACGCAAAGGATATATCTCCATGTTTGGGCCCAATTCGACATATTCATATTGTATACTCTCTCACACACACATTGTCTATCTAGGTGACTCTCTCCAACCCGTCTCACTCTTAATGTCAATCGCACGACGACCCACACTCGCTCAATCTGGTGTAGGGTGGAACCCTAAGTGGAGATCTTTCACGAATTGGCGGGGGAATCCCCAAGAACAAGATGAACACAAGAGGGAAAACAAGAGGAACACTCAAGAACAAGTCCAATCACACATCCACTAGACAATCAAACACACAAGATCCACAAGGTACATGAACAATCAAAGGGAAATAAGATACATGGTAGAGTTCATCCCAAATCCTATGAAGGAGATGAGGGCTTGATCATCTAGATAGATCCTTCCCTCAAGAGGGGTCTTCATCCACTAGGGATCTTCTCCAATGGAGGCCTTGAACTCCAATAGAGTGTCTCTCTCTCAAGAGGAATCCCACAAGGGGAGATACATGAGCTAAGCTCCAGTGTTTAGATCTATTCTTAGCTAAGTATAAATGGAGGAGACGAAGGAGTATATATAGTCCTAGGCAAAGAGAGGGATAAGTGGGGGGAGAACTGGTAAAACAAGGGCAAAGCCCGCAGCACCACACAGGGGGCCCAGTGTGCACGGGGTAAGTGGAGCCTGTGCGCATGGGGTATCCAGAGAACTGACGCAAGGGCCCATGCGCACGGGGTCCATGAGGCCCGTGGGCACGGTACACGCCCGTGCGCACGGGGTCTTCAAGACCACCAGCCTAGGAGGCCCGTGGGCACGGGATCGGAGGGGCCCGTGCGCACGGGGTCGCCTGGGAGTTGCTGCCTTCTTCTTGGCGCTTCCTTCTCCGCTTCCAGGCTTCCCTCTTGGATGGTGTAGATGTTCTCTCCTTCTTCGACTCCTCCTCGATGAATGTGTAGCTCCGCTCACACCTATGTATGCACACGAGAGAGGGGTCAAGTAGTATACCATCCTCGAAAGGTACAAGTGGACACGTGTAAAGGAGATGATTCACCTTTGTATGTATGAAGTAGATGTGGCACGTGTCGCTTGCCAAATGGACTCTTGACATGGTGATGTCCATAGGAGATCCGCATCATCCCCTCCCCCTTGGGAAAGATCCGACCTCTAATCGAAATCCAAATCACCATGGGAAAGAGATGATGTTGCCCTGTAGTAGTGGACGATCACCAAGCATTCATCATCTTGTAGTTCCAAATGGGCACTCTCCAATGTCGCACCGTCTTGTAATTCCTTCAAACGGAGCAAAGATAACAAGCACTTGGAAAAACAAATGTGGTTGGCGTAAGAGCAAAACCAAGCATTCAAGAGGTGATTCACCCAACAAGTGTTGTCATCAAGCATAGCATATGGTTTGACAAAGAAGTGTGGCATGGCATTTAAGCATATAAGGTGAGCACAATCAAGGACATCATGGAAACAAGTATGCAAATGGGAGGTCGAGATGCAAATATGTGTGACAAGTGAACAAGCATGTACCTCACGGTCATAGCAAGCATGCATAAAGCACTCAACAAACGGTCTATGGTATGCATAGGAATCATTCATGACACCAAATATAATCAGATGTCGAAACACATGGGGCAAGTGCAAGACAATCCAAGCATAATGTGCATGGGGTGTAGTGAATATAGGGTGGCACTCAACACAATGGAAAAAGAAAGTGTTCATCATGTGTGAGGAAATCAAGGCAAGTGATGCGGAACATCCCAAGATCATCCCCATGGATGCACCCACACCTCCAACGGCACCACTTGGACCAATGACACAAGCCTGAGCCAAAGCTATCGAAGATAAGGTGAACTCACTCCTCTCTGAACTTCCACTTTCTATGCATGAGACATGGCTACTACCTAAGTCTGAGATGTTGTGCATGATTAGGTACCAAGAGGGTCCTCCCGAAGATGCACATGAAGACGGACGAGTCCCCAAGTCCACGGATGAGGAGAACCAACGGAAGGAGCCAAGGGCATCTCCCAGGCCCCGGACATCCGGCCCCAGGAGGACCTTCCTCTACAGCTGCTCAACCACCAAGTGCCTACAGGCCCCGGACATCCGGCCCCGCAAGCCCGGACATCCGGCACTTCCCAAGGTCCCGGACATCCGGCCCCCCTGCCCGGAAATCCGGACCCCCCCCGAACCTTAGAGCAACATGGCCAGCTTCACCAGCCCTGACATCCGGCCTCCACAGCCCGGACATCCGGCCATCCGTGAACGCCCGGACATCCGGCCCGACGCCCGAACGTCCGGCCTCCCTATCTGCCCACAGTAAAGGGCCGAGGCCCATGTACCCCTTCTACCCCCTAGACTATGTATACTCTATCCCGTACAACTTTCTAGGGTTAGCAAAGGATTCGCTCATATTTTGTGTGAGAGCTTTGCTCATCCACTTGGTTACCTTCTCCTCGGAGATTCGAGCCTCCACCGGAGAAGATCCCCCAAGCAGATTCAAGACCCCTCTTTAGGGAAGAACATCAAGACCTCCTCACGGAGAAGAACTGGTTGCCCTTTTGTATCGTCCCTAGTTGTCCGTGGACCGTGTATCATTCTATGTATCCGAGGATCTAGCACATGTGTGACTTGTTCTTGTTAGTTTGAGTGTTCCTCTTGTGTTTCCCCTTGTGATTTCCACCGTTTCCCTCTTTGTGTTCCTCGTGTTCTTCACGGGATCTGCTCCTTTCGTGAAAGATCGGGCGATTAGGGTTCTACCCTACATCATCTTGGTGTCTAGAGCCACGTTGATCACGATTTCAGAGCCTCCCCATTGTGTTTCTAGCCTTGTTTTGTTGTTTCTCGTCCTAATTCGAAAATTCCCCACCAAAAATAGCCCCAAATTTTTTTTGTGATTTGTTGGTGTGTTGAGATTTTGTTGGTTTGGATCCGTGGATTTGCTTTCTTTTGAGTGGATCTAGCTTCCCATCCTCCCCCCCCCCCAATTTCCATCCACAAATTCCTCCGAATTTCTCCCGGATTTAACCTCCCCACGCGGTGTTCATCCCGTTCGTCCCCGGATCCAGAGCCCGGACATCCGGCTCCACCTGGACATCCGGCCTTCCACCCGGACATCCGGCCCCTGGCAGCCACATATCCATCCACCGCCCCAATTTCCACCAAATTTTGTTCCGGTGTTCACCATATACCATATATACTTCCGCATACCTCCACCGCTTCCGCATAACCCAACCATTTTTGGAACGTTTCGCTCTCTGACACAATTGCTACTTCGAGGTTTGAGAATTTGAGTTGCGGTACCGTATCCTTTTGTATTTCGTCTATTTAGGTACGGTTCGACATCGACATCACCACCGCTCATCTTCGCCACGAATGCGTCATCAACAACGACCACCTGGACTACATCTTGGTATTCGTGCCACCATTTTGACACCATACCGGAAGCAAGACCGGTAACCTCATCTTGGTATTGGCCATATCATTCTTGCCATTACATTGATAGCCATCATAGCCTTACTCCTTTGTGTTGCATACCCATCGAGACTAGCCATTGAGTATTGCCGGCAACGAGACTTGTGCACAATAGTGATCATACTTCCCATAGCATACATACATCATTGTTGCATATATTGGTATCATCTCATGTGTCACAAAGTTGTCATCGCATACTCATTTGCTATCTTGGTTCGTCAAGCATTGCATGAGAAAAGAGCTCAAACATCAAAGAGCCAAACAAGCTTTTAAGCAAAGAGAAAAGATAAGCAAAGAGCTTTTAAGAAAGAACCATAGCATCTTACAACATTAAGATTGTCATACTCGATCATCTTGGATCTTATCATAGCAACACCTTGCATAGAACATATTTGGGATAGAAGTCGTTACATTTTTACTAAGTAGGTTGTGCACAAGTTCTTGTATCCGCCTATTGTGCAATCGTGCTAGCGTCTCTCAAGTGTTGTGCAACAATAGCATTTTTGTGGATTCCACATTTTGGCTCAACCTTGGTTGCACAACCCCACTTATCTTCTTGCGCGTGTGTTTCCGTGTACCTTATATGCTTGGTCTACTTGTTACATTGCATCTTGCGAATCTTTTCCAACATTATTGAAGCTGACTTACAATTGCATCAAATTTTGTGCCACCATCCTAACCAAGCCCCACCAAAAGCTTTTACTTGTGTAGGTGTGAGAAACCGACAAGAACTCGTACCAATTGTGCTATTTCCTTGTCCTATATCGGAGTGATCCTCGATCCACTTTCAACTTTAGTCAAGGTACATTTAGTACTCGTTCTTCTCTTTCTACCACTCACATTTGTCTTGGAATGATGGATAGGCCAAGTACTTCTACCAATCCACTCTTCATGGAGCAAGACAACGACATGAACTCCTTGGTCACCAAGAGTCACCTCTTTGGTGCACAACGTGCTTTGCATCAAGAGCAACAAGCTATGAGTGAACGCATCGACAATCTTGCCGCCGACTTGCGAATTTCCGAGCAACGTACAAGGGACTACTTCAACTACAAGCTCGACGTTCACAAGCAATAGAATGACGCAAGGATGGACGAAATTCGTGCTTTGTTCCTCAACCGCTCGTCTTCCACTTCAAGAAGGAGCCGTTCAAGCCACCACTCCGACTTCACCCTCTATGGCTCAAGTACACTGACATCGAACACTCTTCGTCGAGTCGTGCGCACCGACCGTCAAGCAAGCCTCAATCCCCTATGAGACACCAACTCTCAAGAGCGCCGACAACGTCAAACTCAAGAGGCCTTTGCGCTAGCACGAGAACGGCAACGACAACGCCAACATGAAGAGGAAGAGCGAGCGCGTCTACACCAAAATGCTCAAGATGCCGAGTCACAATGTCAAGAACAACAACTTCGTGACGCTCAAGCACTTGCGGCGCAACAAGCTCTACGCGATTTAAGTCGAGCCGTTGTCGACCGAAGCCGACAAGCCCGTGAACAAGAGGAAGCATTTCGCGAAGAAATTCAAGAATGAAGATTTCAAGCTCGCATGCATCATCAAGTTCCTCCTCGAGCTCGAAAAGCTCCTCCATAAGCTCGCCAAGAACAACAAGTCAATCAAGAGCATGAAGACAATGGAGATCCTCCATGACAAGAACAACATAGCGACAACAACCCTCTGCGCCAAGAGCACCACAAGTTGATCAATCATCAACAACATGGGTGTCATCATCCTCGACCCCAACACAATGTAGAGCAATGTTATGGCAAACTCAAGTTCACCATGCCCAAGTTCAACGGAAGCAACGATCCCAAAGAGTACCTTCCATGGGCATTGAAGGTTGACAAGATCTTCCGTTTGGACTATTTTGAAGAAGAGAACAAGATCGCGATGGCATCCCTTGAGTTCCAAGATTATGTCCTCATTTGGTGGGAACAAATCATAGAGCGCCGAGAGGCAAGAGGTGAACCACCCATCACTACTTGGGCGCAAATGAAGGATGTCATGAGAGCACGCGACCTCTTCAAGAAACTCCAACAACTCAAGCAAGGAACAAAGAGCGTTGAAGAATACTACAAGGAGATGGAGATTGCAATGATAAGAGCCAATGTCACGGAAGATGATGAGCAAACAATGGCACGTTTCTTGAACGGACTCAATCACCCTATCAAGAAGATTGCCGACTTCCAACCATACTCAAATCTCATCGAGCTAGTGCACCAAGCTACCTAAGCGGAACACCAAGTGCAAGATGATTTCAAGTATGCCAAGTTCTCATCCAAGTCCTACGGCTTCTCCAACAACCAAGCTTCAATGACTCCAACACCGACCACAAGACCTTCTACTTCCAACATCGACAAGTCGACTTCCAAGAAAGCTTCATCACCTACAAGCCATCCTCCTACGAGCAACTTCAAGCCGAGAGCTTCATCATCATCAACTCCAAGCGACGAGACCGTCAAGACGAGTTCCTTCAAGTGTTTCACTTGCAGAGGCCACGGCCACAAGTCCTACGAGTGCACCAACAAGCGAACCATGGTCTTCAACGATGATGGGACTTATGACTCCATGAGCGAAGGCGAAATGGAAGCCCTCGAGCAAGTCACCATGCACCGCCAAGTTAACAATGAAGAAGAACAAGTCATTTGTGATGAAGACTCAAGTCCCGCACTGGTTGTCTCCAAAGTCTTGACTCTCCAACATCACCAAGAAGAAGACCAATGATGCCACATATTCCACACCAAGGCCGGCGTCAATGGACGATCCGTCAAGGTCATCATCGATGGAGGGAGTTGTCATAATCTCGCAAGTGAAGAACTTTGCTCCAAGCTCCAATTGCCCAAGACGAAGCGTCCACATCGATACAAAGTGCAATGGCTTAGTGACTCCGGCACTATCCAAGTCGAGCACCGAGTACAAGTCTCCTTCAAGATCGGCGACTATGAAGACACCTTGGAGTGAGACGTTGTTCCAATGACTATTTGTCATCTTCTCCTTGGACAGCCATGGCAATTCGATAGAGGAGTCGTACACAATGGCCGAACGAACCACTACATCTTCAAGATGAAGGGCAAGGAGTACGTCCTCCGTCCAATGTCGCCAAGTCAAGTGATCGCCGACAAGCAAGCCACCCATCGTGGAGATCATAGTGAGAGAGCGAGCCACCAAAAAGAGAGTGAGCGCCATAAGCCAAAATTGAGTGCCTCCACGATGAGAGAAAACAAAAACCTAGTTCTATTTGCCACCAAACATGATATGAGAGAAGTGTCTGAGAACCCATCTAGTGTCCTACACTACATCCTCGTCTGCAAGGACAATGCATCACAAACTAACACTTCTCACACTCTTCCTCTAGTGTTCTCTTCTCTTTTGCAGGAATTTCAAGATGTTTTCCCCAATGAGCTACCTCCGGGTCTACCTCCTCTACGAGGCATTAAGCACCGATTCAACCTCATCCCCGGAGCACCTCTTCCAAACAAAGCTCCATACCGTGTCAACCCCGACGAAACAAAACAAATACAAAGGCAAGTAAAACATCTCATAGACCATGGACATGTGCGTGAAAGTTTGAGCCCTTGTGCCGTTCCGGTCATTCTTGTGCCAAAACGTGATGGTAGTTTTCGCATGTCCTCCGATTGTAGACCTATCAATGCTATCACCGTTCTCTATAGGTATCCCATTCCACGCCTAGATGATATGCTTGATGATTTTAGCGGTGCCACTATATTTTCCAAAATTGATCTTAAGAGTGGTTACTATCAAATCCACATACAAGAGGGTGATGAATGGAAAACCGCCTTCGAAACCAAGTTTGGTTTGTATGAGTGGTTAGTCATGCCTATGGGTCTTTCGGAAGCACCAGGCACTTTTATGCGCCTCATGAATCATGTCTTTCGCCCTTACATTGGTATATTTGTTGTGGTCTACTTTGATGACATTCTTGTGTTTAGCAAATCTATCAAAGAGCATGTCACCCATGTCCGCACTGTTTTGCAAACTCTAAAAGAGAGCCTCTATGCTAATATGGAGAAATGCCTTTTTGGTGTTGATAAGCTCGTTTTCTCGGGTTTTGTTGTTTCTTCTAAGGGTGTTCATGTTGATGAGTCCAAGATAAATGCTATTAAGACTTGGCAGCAACCAACCAACTTGCATCAAGTGCATAGTTTTCTTGGCCTTGCGGTTTTCTATCGTTGCTTTGTGAAGGATTTTAGCACCATTGCTTTGCCTTTGCATGCTTTGAGCAAGAAGAATGCGCCTTTTGTTTGGGGACCATCACAAGATACCGCATTCAATGAGCTTAAGAATTTGCTTACTCATGCTCCCATGCTTGCGTTACCCAACTTCGACAAGCCTTTTGAAATTCATTGCGATGCTAGTGGTAATGGCATAGGAGGTGTGTTAACGCAAGAGAAGCGCCCCCTAGCTTACTTTAGTGAGAAACTTTCCGGAGCGCAACTCAATTACCCCATCTATGACAAAGAGCTATATGCTTTAGTCCGCATTTTGCATGAATGGGAACATTACATTCGTCCCCATGAGTTTATCATTCATACCGATCATGAGACTCTCAAGTATCTTAAGGGACAAACAAAGTTGAACAAGCGTCATGCTAAATGGAGTGAATTTATTGAGTCTTTTCCCTATGTCATCATGTACATCAAGGGTAAAGAAAACATCATAGCAGATGCTCTTTCCCGCAAATGCCTGCTTGTCACGCAACTTGAGTTAGATGTCATTGGCTTCGAGCATATCAAAGACTTGTATGAGCATGATGCAACTTTTGCTACTCCTTATGCCAAGTGTTTGTCGAATACATCTTGGGAAGCTATTGCATCAAAGACGGCTATCTTATGAGAGCTAACAAACTTTACATCCCTGAGTCATCTCTTCGTTTGTTGCTTTTGCAGGAATCGCATGGAGGGGGCTTAATGGGACACTTTGGACGCGACAATACGTTCGCCACGCTCTTGAAGAGCTACTTTTGGCCAAAGATGTTTCATGACGTAAGTCGTTTCACCAACCAGTGTTCTACATGTCGCAAAGCTAAGTCCAAAGCTCAATCGCATGGTCTCTACATGCCTTTACCAATCCCATACCAACCATGGGAAGACATTAGCATCTACTTTGTACTTGGTTTGCCTAGAACTCAAAATGGGAAAGATTCCATATTTGTCGTTGTGTACCGTTTCTCCAAAATGGCACATTTTATTCCTTGCCACAAGATAGATGATGCTTCACATGTTGCTAATCTCTTTTGTAGGGAAATTTTGCGTCTCCATGGTGTGCCAAAAACCATCGTCTCGGACCGCGACGTCAAGTTCCTTAGCTACTTTTGGAAGACCCTATGCGCCAAGCTCGGAATCAGGCTACTCTTCTCCACGGCGTACCATCCTCAAACCGATGGCCAAACGGAGGTGACAAAACGCACACTCTCGGCTCTACTTTGAGTACTCATCAAGAAGAACATCAAGGAGTGGGAGGAGTGTCTACCCATCGCCGAGTTCACCTACAACCAAGCAAGACACTCAACAACCGGCAAGTCCCCTTTCGAGGTCGTCTACGGATTCAACCCTTTGTCACCATTGGATATTCTACCTCTACCACTCCAAGAGCGAATCAATTTGGACGCAAGTGCAAGAGTGACCCATATCAAGAAGGTGCATGAAGGTACAAGAAACACCATCGAGCACCAAGTACAACGCCTTGCAACCAAGCTCAACGTCAACAAGCACCCTATGATATTCAACATTGGAGACCTCGTGTGGCTACACCTTCGCAAGGACCGCTTTCCCCAAGAACGCAAGTCCAAACTTCGACCACGCGCGGATGGACCATTCAAGGTGCCTGCACTCTACAACAACAATGCTTACAAGAGCAACATTCCTCGTGACAAGTACTCCGTGAGAGACATCTTCAACATCAAAGATCTCTTGCCCTACCATGGTGATGAGGATTTCGATCCAAGGACGGATCTTCCCCAAGGGAGGGGAGATGATGCGGAGCATCCCAAGATCATCCCCATGGACGCACCCACACCTCCAACGGCACCACTTGGACCAATGACACGAGCCCGAGCCAAAGCTATCGAAGATAAGGTGAACTCACTCCTCTCCGAACTTCCACTTTCTATGCATGAGACATGGCTACTACCTAAGTCCGAGATGTTGTGCATGATTAGGTACCAAGAGGGTCCTCCCGAAGATGCGCATGAAGACAGACGAGTCCCCAAGTCCACGGATGAGGAGAACCAACGGAAGGAGCCAAGGGCATCTCCCAGGCCCCGGACATCCGGCCCCTAGAGCGCCTTCCTCTACAGCTGCTCAACCACCAAGTGCCTATAGGCCCCGGACATCCGGCCCCACAAGCCTGGACATCCGACACTCCCCGAGGTCCCGGACATCCGGCCCCCCTGCCCAGAAATCCAGACCCCCCCCCCCGAACCAGAGAGCAACATGGCCAGCTTCACCAGCCCGGACATCCGGCCTCCATAGCCCGGACATCCGGCCCTCCGCGAACGCCCGGACGTCCGGCCTCCCTGTCTGCGCACAGTAAAGGGCTGAGGCCCGTGTACCCCTTCTACCCCTAGACTATATATACGCCATCTCGTACAACTCTCTTGGGTTAGCAAAGGATTAGCTCATATTTTGTGTGAGCTTTGCTCATCCACTTGGTTACCTTCTCCTCGGAGATTCGAGCCTCCACCGGAGAAGATCCCCCAAGCGGATTCAAGACCCCTCTTTAGGGAAGAACATCAAGACCTCCTCACGGAGAAGAACCGGTTACCCTTTTGTATCATCCCTAGTTGACTGTGGATCGTGTATCGTTCTATGTATCCGAGGATCGAGCACATGTGCGACTTGTTCTTGTTAGTTTGAGTGTTCCTCTTGTGTTTCCCCTTGTGATTTCCCCCGTTTCCCTCTTTGTGTTCCTCGTGTTCTTCGCGGGATCCGCTCCTTTCGTGAAAGATCAGGTGATTAGGGTTCTACCCTACATCAGCAAGCATGTAGCAATCGATGGGACATGGCATATGTGAAGTGATGACATTGTTGCAACCAAACATGTGATAGGAGCAAGTAATCCAAGAATTGGGTGCAACACACAAGGCATATATATCATGAAGCATGGAATTGTGAAAATGACAAGTGGAAGCAAGATCTCTAACATGTGCGCAAGCAAGGGGTCCAAGATGACAAATAAGTCACATGGCGCAAGCAACACAAGTAGTATGATCCACAATATGCATGCTCGTGGTTTGGGGGTTCTCAAAAGAGAAGGATATCACCTTGAAAGCATGTTCTTTTGCGTCCTTCACAATGCCGAAGTACAAGCAAGTGAAATGTAGAATCATCGTGGTAGAAGGTGGTTCGCTCTCAAGAGCTCGGATTGTCAACTCACGTGACGTGGAACTTCACACGAAGTCCAAGTATCCTACACATGCACACAACAAAGCAAAGAACATATGCCCATGGTAGATAAACACATCATCCATCATGATGGTTCTCTTCTCTTGCACATAACCATTAGAAGCACAAGTGCAAGAATAATATGATGCAACAATGGCAATATTCGTGGCACTAGGCATATGGTGCAAAGGGGTAAGACAATCATGCTTCACAAGAAATATGTTCGAATCTCCAAATATATGCGAGAATGCTATGGAGGCAATCTCATTAGCAAGACTAAAGGCATAGTTGCACTCAATACATGGGAAATCATCTAGCATGAGAGAGGCAACATGTGGAGATATATGACAAGAAGCCATAATAACATGTGATAAGCATGTAGGTGGTTGTCATCAACCGCATGAAGTGAGCAAGTATGAGTCATCAATGATGCAACAAGGCAAGCAATCATAAGATTCAAGTCGTGCAAGCTAGTAGTGCGAAGATGCAACATACTACAGGAAATCATGGCAATCATGTCATGTGAGCAAATAATAGGCATAGGCAATGCACATGACATATCGCAAGCATGAACACAAAGCAAGATCATAGTATAATCATAGGCATGGGGCACAAAGCAAATATGGCAATAACAAGTGATATCTCCACCAACCTTGCAAATACACATACAAGTATTAGAATCAATCATCATGTGTAATGCAAAGCATGGGTCACAAATGCATGGCAAAAGTATAGGAATGAGTATATCATGCAAAGTGAACATGGCAAGAGGGGCATAGAGTATGTAATGGACAATAACCCATAACCATGTGAGGGCCAAGTAGAAGAAATGCGCGAAGTATTTGCACGAAGAGAGCGATGGGAAAGACACTCCATGGGATCCCAAGTCATCGTTGCTCTCTAGAGCTCGTTTTGTCAACTCTTGGGATTGAGAGGTTGACGAGTATACATGAGTACCTACACACAACAAAAACAAAGGTAAAATTGTGTGTGCGTGGTATATGTACACATCATCCATCATGATGCGCATGTGCTTGTGTTGGTTAGCACAAAATATCCAATGCTCAAATAAATGAGTTGCATGATATAGAAACATGTCATCCATCATGAGAGGTTTGTTGTTATGTATGACACGATGGGCACACAAATTGAGAATGCAAGTATATGGCACATAATTCATGGAAAGCATATTGTGCACACAAGTATGAGGAACATGCAATGGATGGGATGGATCAAAATCTCCTAAAATGTATGAGGGAACTATGGGGGTCTCCTCATGAGCAATATCGGAAACATCATATGGAGAAAATGGGCAACACCGAAAATAATGCATATCCGAAGCAAGATGGTTATGGCATGGCATATGACATAAATGATGCAAAGGTAGCATGTCAATATCATCACAAGAAAAACAAATGCCAATAACCATGGGCTTGTCATCTATGCCATAAGTGCAAATTGGGTTAATCTTAATGGCATATGCATAGTCACTATGAAGAGATTGCAAATATGACATGTGGTCGATCTCATGCATAGCATATGACAAGTCAAGCGGATTGGCAAACATGATGTGACTGAGAGAATTAGCACAAGAAATCCTATTTAACATGGCATCACAACTAATAGACTCCACATGGCAATCATCATACTCATCATAAATGGGTAAATCATCGCATGGGGAAGTCACACTAGCATGAAGCATAGAAATAGTTTGATCAACTTCAAGAATGTCCACTAGTGGGACTAGAGCATCACCTTCACCTATGTTACCTTTGTCATTCCACTCATGTGGTGTAGGTGAGGTGGGAAAGACAAAATGGTGGTCATCTTCGTCTTGATGGAACCATGTGTGGGGGGGGGGTGCATCATATTCCACCATGGCCATCGTCTTGTCCAAATGGAGGACGAAGTCATCACGAATCGGCGCTTCATCATAGATGGGACCTAGCACCAAATGAGAAGACACAATAGAGGTAGAAGTCAAGTTGTTAGTGTTTAAAGTGGCCTCACATGACCTATCAACTATCTCACTATCTCTATGTGGTGGTTCACTCACTCCCTCAAAATAGGTGCACTCAAACTCACATATGGTGGAGTCACTCTTCTCACTCAAGAGGTGGGGGTTGTGGCTCTCCTCACATGGGAATTGAGGAAACACATCGTATATGGGGCTAGTGGTGAAGTCACTCTCACTCTCAATATGGTGGCAAAAGTCACTCAAGTCATCATGCATCGCCGTGGTCGAGGTGACATACTCAACCATCTCATCGCCATCGCCATGGATGAAGGCCGAAGATGGCACATCATCACTCTCGCCTCCTAAGATGGAAGCATCATCCTTGCTCGCCACCGTGTTGCTCGCCTCCAAAGCTTGGTCGTTGAAGGTCTCCGTACTTGAACTCGTCGCCACACCGTCTTGAAAAAGAGTCATAGGAGACTCGGCATCATCAATGACACAAAGAGGGATGGCGGTGAAGTCGAACTTGGGAGCATCGTCTTGGAGCTCATCGGGCTTGGACATCGTGGTGGTACTAGCCTCATGCTCGTCGTGTTGGAGCTTGGTCTTCGATAAGTGTGCTTGGGGTGGAGAAGCCTTGGCCGTCATGAGTTCTTGTTCCGCCTTGAGAGCACCAATGTAGTTGTCGTCGAGGGACTTGTAGTTCTCGAGGAAGATAGGATTGGAGATGTCGTTGTTCAATCCCATCATTAAGTGGAACTTCATTGACATGGGGTCGTCCATGCCGGCATGTCGCAAGGCATGCTTCATCTCCTTGAAGTACTCATTGATGGACTTGGATCCTTGGATGGTGTTCTCCAATTGGCGTAGAAGTTGTTCCGTGTAGGTTGGAGGCACGAACTCTCGCCGCAAAACTCTATTCGTCTTGGGCCAACTCATGTCGTAGCTCTCCGAAGGTGTGTGAAACCACCATGTGGACGTATAGTCGTGGAAGTTTCTTGAGGCGCACTTCACTTTATCTTCGGGAGGGACTTGATGTAGCTTGAGGTAGTCTTCCATCAAATGCTCCCACTCGAGATACTCCTCGGGTTCTAGAGTCCCATAGAAAGGAATCTTGTGGTTGGTGTCGAGGTCTAAGTAGCTCGAGGGAGTAGTGGACTTGAGCTCGTGGAGTAGGCGAAGATGCCGTACGTCCAAAGGCGAAGATGCCTTGAAGTCACTTGGCGAAGATGCCAAAGGTGTTGAAGAAGCCGTAGCCTTGTAGTCGATGTCGCTGTACTGTATGGCCCGTGTGCACGGGGGTGCTGTAGGCCGTGTGCACGGGGTCCCGTGTGCATGGGGGTGGCAGAGAAGCCAACTCTCGTCCAGTAGGTCACTCTTCATGGTCTTGTCGATGTCAATGCTTGTGTGTACTTGCCGGAGATGGTAGCACAGAAGTCTTTGCACTTGAGCATCTTCTCGAAGACGAGGAAGACCACTTGCCGTTCTTGATGAGGACCTTGAGCTCCTCCATGTGCTTGTCCATCTTGGCGTCGATGATGTTCTTCATAGCATAGAACTCGTCGTCGTGGTTGTAGACCGGAGGTGAAATGCCTTGCCTATCCATCACAAAACTCGAGCAAAGGTGAGTAGGAAATGAGATAAACAATACCGAGCTACCTTTTCCCAAAGTTGAGGATGTATCTCGTATCACTTAATGTGAGATGAAAGAATAGTGGAATTGGTACCGGACTTGTTCACTCATACCTATCAAGTAAAGCTTATGGTGGAGCACAGTGAGGATAGTGGCACAAATTTTTTATGAAAAATGTTAGCAAGAGTCAATAATGTTGGAAAAGATTCACAAATTCGCAAGTGTAACAAGTTGACCAATAGCAATATGTGGCACACGGAAACACACACATGGATAGATAAATGGGGTCGTGCAACCAAGGAATGGGCACAAAATATGGAATCCACAGAAAACGCTCGTGTTGCACAACTCAAGAGAGACTCTAGCATGATTTCTCAATAGGCGGATACGACACTTGTGCACAACCTATAAGATGCAAAATGTATGAGCTTCTATCCCAAGTATGCTATGTGTATGATGTTCCCGTTGTTCTTCTCAAGGTGATCCAAGATGATCGGATATGACAATCTTATGCGCAATGTGGTATGACGCTATGGCACTTGCTTACAAGATCTTTTCTCTCTTTTCTTTTGCTTAAAAGCTTATTCTCTTTTTTTTATATGGCCACTATGCGAAATGCACAAACCAAGATAGAAATTGTGTATATGCGGGAACAATCTTGTGACACAAGAGATGATATGATGATACCAATATGAAATGGTATGTATGCAATGGAAGGTGTAGATCACTAATGTGCACAAGTAACGTTGCCGGCAATACTCAAATGGCTAGTCTCGATAGGTAAGTGACGCAAAAAGGGGCTAGGGGTTATCAATGCAATTGCAAGGGGGAATGTACAATGGTGTCGTCGAGGTTACCATCCTTGAAGATGGTGAGTGGCGGTGTTCTTGATGTAGATACCAAGATGATGGAGACTCGTCCCTAAGTAGCCGAAACACCTTAGGAAACGGTAAAAAACCGCAAACTCAAAATCTCATGGACAAAAGTCAAATGGTGGTAGCGGAGATGGCAATGTGGAAGTGGTGGTGATGGATGATGAAGAAGCAACCATCCCTAAGTAGCCGAAACACCTTAGGAGACTCAAGTCACCACTCAAACAACCACAAATGCTAAATGGAGGGAAAATGGATTAGGTTGCGGAAGGCTATGGTGGGTTTTGCAGATGATATGGTGGAAGGCCTATGCAAAGATGCCTAAATGTCAAAATTTTGATGGAGTCAAATGGTGTTGGAACCTATGTAGGTGGATGGGGGATGTCAATAGCTACTCAACAAGGTAAAGAACGCGACAATCGGACTCCGGATGTGGAAGTTATGGCCGAAACGGTGAAGTGCACGCAGCTGCTGAAGGGGGGTCGTGCGCTCGGGGTCTAGGGCCCGTGGGCACGGGGTGCCGTGCACACGGTACACACACCGTGGGCACGGGGTCACCTGGGACACACGGGTTTGGTGGATTTCTTCCCGATCTGGGCTCCAAATGGATGGATCTCTTTGCTTTGGTGTAGCTGGGGGTATGGGGGTGGTATGGGAGGGTGGGAGGTCGAAGGGACAGCGGCCGAAGCGCACTGGAAGGGTCGTGCGCACGGGGTCTGTCTGGCCCGTGTGCACGGGGTCCCGATGGCCCGTGTGCACGGGGTGCTCTTTGAGCGGATGAACTGCTCCGAATCCATGGGTAAATTCGAAATTGGGGTCTAAATCGAAGGATGGAAGGTAGGGGAAGGTGGAGGAAAGCTAGATCCACTTGAAACCAACCAAATCCATTGATCAAATCCAACAAAACATCATCAAAACCAACAAATCACAAAAAAAAATTGGGCTATTTTTGGTGGGGAATTTTCGAAATTAGGATGAAGTCAACAAAACTAGGCTAGAAAACAAAGAGGGGGGCTCCAATTTCATGAGAAACCATGGCTCATGATACCAAAATGGTGTAGGGTGGAACCCTAAGTGGAGATCTTTCACGAATTGGAGGGGGAATCCCCAAGACCAAGATGAACACAAGAGGGAAAACAAGAGGAACACTCAAGAACAAGTCCAATCACACATCCACTAGACAATCAAACACACAAGATCCACAAGGTACATGAACAATCAAAGGGAAATAAGATACATGGTAGAGTTCATCCCAAATCCTATGAAGGAGATGAGGGCTTGATGATCTAGATAGATCCTTCCCTCAAGAGGGGTATTCATCCACTAGGGATCTTCTCCAATGGAGGGCTTGAACTCCAATGGAGTGTCTCTCTCTCTAGAGGAATCCCACAAGGGGAGATACATGAGCTAAGCTCTAGTGTTTAGATCTATTCTTAGCTAAGTCTAAATGGAGGAGATGAAGGAGTATATATAGTACTAGGCAAAGAGAGGGATAAGTGGGGGCGAAATGGTAAAACAAGGGCAAAGCCCGCATCATCACACAGGGGGCCCCGTGTGCACGGGGTAAGTGCAGCCTGTGCGCACGGGGTCCGTGAGGCCCGTGGGCATGGTACACGCCCATACGCACGGGGTATTCAGGACCGCCAGCCTGTGAGGCCCGTGGGCACGGGGTCGGAGGGGCCCGTGTGCATGGGGTCGCCTGGGAGCTGTTGTCTTCTTCTTGGCGCTTCCTTCTCCGCTTCCAGGCTTCCCTCTTGGATAATGTAGATGTTTTCTTCTTCTTCGACTCCTCCTCAATGAATGTGTAGCTACGCTCAAACCTATGTATGCACACGAGAGAGGGGTCAAGTAGTATACCATCCTCGAAAGGTACAAGTGGACACATGTAAAGGAGATGATTCACCTTTGTATGTATGAACTAGAGGTGGCACGTGTCACTTGCCAAATGGAATCTTGACATGGTGATGTCCATAGGATGCTCCGCATCGCAATCTCTCTCCCTTTATATATGTAATCGATTGACCTTGCTTCCTCCCACGCACAAAATATATCGACATGTCTGTGACCGGATCATCTCTCAAGCTCTATCTTAAAACCCTCACCCTTACCAAAAGCTCAATTGGACAATATCTCTCTAGAGCATATATATCTTATCAATGAATGTCGGACCACACTCACTTTGCCTCTCTATCTATATGTTTCTCGATTTACCTTGCTTTCTCACGCCATAAGTTCCACACATTGAAGCTACCTCTCCATCTCTCGCAAAGACGGAGCTATTTACATTGCGAGGGGGACTCCAACCTTTGATTAATTTGTGTAGGCATTTATTCCGGTGGGTTTAGATTATATTTTCATAGCATTCGGCCCACAACTACTCCAAACACCATTGCAACCCCCGCACCTCCCCCAATTGATTTCCCTGTGGCTCGGTCATCGCTCTCTCACACGTACTTTCTTGCCTTCAACATCGCACCATGGTATTATTGCAAAAAACTCTATTGTTCTCTTTAGTTATTACAAATAAGCTACAAAACTACACACCGATAGTCCACCTGTAATGGAACAAATTTTGACCCACAAATTAAAGTGCTACAAACTACACACCGAGGGGCCCACCTGTCATGAATTTTTTTGAACCCATATATAAATTAAAAATTAAAAAGGACGCAGATTGAACATGCGACCAGGGCCTTCAAGCCGCACGTCAATAGGCAACATACGTAGAACAACAATGTTTGTTGTACCCCCTTTGTTCATATAATGTTTTTATATTACCACAGCCTATTTAATGGATAACATGCAATATTATTTTTAGTACATTAGTGGGACCTACTCATTAGGACGTACTATTCGCCTTCACTTACTAGTGGGTTCCATGTGCGCTCTCTCTCTCTCTCCTCCCCTTCTATGTTTAGACGCACGGGCAAACATGAAGAACTCATGGGCGATGTTGCCGTTGACCATATCTGGACGCGTTCACAAGTTACGGCACTAGTTTCACATACTAGTAGTACTAGTCAATGTGTACGTGCAATGCACGTTAATTTGGAAGTATATTATGTACATGTGAATGTTAAGTAGGATATTATTTGTGTGTTATTATGTGATTAGCACTATTTTTGGCATGAAATTAACTGCACGCTAAATGTGTTGAGCACTCGACATTGAAGCAGTCTAGGTCGTTGGATGAGAAGGAATACATGTGGCTTGATGACGTTTTATATTCAATTTGATACGGCTCTAGCAGAACATTCAATCGATCAAACCATAGATTTCATTCAGTCTGACTCTGACTTTACATTCATAGGATGATCGATCTAAAATAGATGGAAATGATAAACGTTCGGATTTTAAGCATGGCAATCCGAACGTTTTTCATGGCAAATTTAGATTACGCGGCGGCGGCGGGGGGGGCATCTTGCGGTAGGAAGAGGCTCCTTTACCGTGCTTTGTGTGTTGTCTGGCCACTGACCGACGACGACAGTGGCGGCTTGCGCCATTGTTGGTGTACTCCTGGACGTTGGCCCTAGCTTCAAGGAAGGCCACAATGTTCTGGACTTTGGTCTCCAGGAGCGAGTCAACTGGCGGGAGGAGGCGACTTGGTTTGATGCAAGGAAGTGGTCCACTGCGGCTGTCCATGCCACCGAGGGGGGCACTGACAACGACGCGGCGGAGACATTTGTGTGCATAGGCACCAACACGGGCACGCACATCAGTGCACGCACAGGTGCATGCGCTGGCAGGTGCACAGGCATCGGCACAGGCGCGCAACTCAGTGCACGCGCAGGCGCATGCGCTGGCAGGTGCACGGGCGCGTGAAAGTCGGCGGGGACCTCGTGGAACCCCGTGGCATCAAGCTCGGCGAGAATGTGCGGCTCCTAGCCCATCAAAGCCAGGGCGCTGGCACAGTCGGGGCGACAGGAGCCGGAACGGGAGCGGGGATAGGCACGGCGTCTTCCTGCAAGGCCAGTTCAAGATCGTCCCAAAGCGCCTTATGTTCTTGAGACTCCGCCTGGGTGTCTTCCTCAGGAAACTAGAATACTAAGGGCGGACCACCGTGATGCGGCATGGCGTACGGTTATGTCAGGCTGGTTGGAGGTAGACAACAGGATAATCGGAGAGGAAGAGAGAAGATTGTAGCGATACTGGGTGGTGCGGGGTTGATTTTAAACTGCGGCGTTCACAAAATTAAAAGTGGGAGCAGTTGGGAAGAAGGTGGGCGGTGGAGCCTAGTCAAAGGGCTCACCTCCTGGTCAGCTGGCGCAACGGTCTGCTCGCACGCCTCCCGGTCAGCCGGCACAGTGGTCTGCTCGCACGCCTCCCATCGACTCACACGCTTGCTCGGACGGCACCCGCCGATGAGAAGCGGGACTCATGGCGGCACTTAAACGCCCACGGTTTCAATAGTGAAAACGTTCGCCTTAACGTGACAGGTCTTTGTTCCAAAATACCTCGGCTCTTCATTTGTGCAGCTTCTCATAAGAAGCTTATCTCAAATTGAAGAAAAAATTACGTAGGAATATTTGTGCCATATCACGTGACCATGCTCAGTTTTATGAATTTCCGGTCACTTTTGGATTTTCTGAAATTTAAAATCCAGGATTCGAAACACTATCATAACTTGCATCATGCAATAAATTTTCAAGTGATACATCTTTCATGTTGTATTTCTTAAGAAAGGATTTGGTCAAACATTTTGCTTAGTTAGACTTCAGACAAGTTATATATGCCGAGTAAAAGGATAATCCCTCCGTACCAGTGCATTGCCTAATATATTAAATCAAGTACTAGGCACGAACAAAGACGCTCAATTCTGTGCTCATCCTGGTGTAGTACTCCTATTAGTACTAGGCAATGGAGTTGACGGGTGACCTTGGGTAGCGGCGACCGAGGGAATTGAACCGTGCTCAACGTTGTCTAGTTACTAAAGTATCCCTCAATTGTTCGTCAGTAGTCATTATGGACCGGGACATGAGGGGAATTTCCTAGGGCTGGAATTCTGGCCACCAGATATTTCGACTCGAAACGTGGAGGCTCGACTAGTTGGGGTTGGCTAATGTGCGTACCATGCACGCCACCGGAAGGACACGAGCCTGTTTTTTTTGAGGATCAACACGAGCCAGGGTCTGGCTGGTACGGCGTTGGGTCCACCATTCGAGAATATGAAAGGAATCTTTTAAATTGCTGAACGAATCTATGTGTATTACAATGCCCATATTTTTCTTGCAAATAGTAATCTCAACGTGGTAATTGATTTATGATGTGTTCTTGAATTAGAGTGAGTTTGTGATATAGTGATCTCAACGTGGATTTCACATTTCATGGTATCCTGCTACCTCTTGAGCACTGCGTTTGTTTTCCCTTGAAGAGGAAAGGGTGATGCAGCAAAGTAGCGTAAGTATTTCCCTCAGTTTTTGAGAACCAAGGTATCAATCCAGTAGGAGATCACGCTCAAGTCCCACGCACCTACACAAACAAATAAGAACCTCACAACCAACGCGATAAAGGGGTTGTCAAGCCCTTTACGGTCACTTACGAGAGTGAGATCTGATAGATATGATAAGATAATATTTTTTGTATTTTTATGATAAAGAGAAATAAAGATGCAAAGTAAAATAAACAGCAAAGGAAATAACTCGGTATTGGAAGATTAATATGATGGAAGATAGACACGGGGGCCATAGGTTTCACTAGTGGCCTCTCTCAAGAGCATAAGTATTGCGGTGGGTAAACGAATTACTGTCGAGCAATTGATAGAAAAGCGAATACTTATGATAATATCTAGGTATGATCATGTATATGGGCATCACGTGTGAGACAAGCAGACCGAAACGATTCTGCATCTACTACTATTACACCACACATTGACCGCTATCCAGCATGCATCTAGAGTATTAAGTTCATAAGAACAGAATAATGCTTTAAGGAAGATGACATGAGGTAGAGGGATAAACTCATGCAATATGATATAAACCCCATCTTTTTATCCTCAATGGAAACAATACAATACGTGTCGGTTCCCTTTCTGTCACTAGGATCGAACACCGCAAGATTGAACCCAAAGCTAAGTACTTCTCCCATTGCATGAAAGATCAATCTAGTAGGCCAAACCAAACTGATAATTTGAAGAGACTTGCAAAGATAAACCAATCATACATAAAAGAATTCAGAGGAGAATCAAATATTCTTCATAGATAATCTGGATCATAAACCCATAATTCATCGGATCTCGACAAACACACCGCAAAAGTAGATTACATCGAATAGATCTCCAAGAAGATCGAGGAGAACTTTGTATTGAGATCCAAAGAGATAGAAGAAGCCATCTAGCTAATAACTATGGACCCATAGGTCTGAAGTAAACTACTCACACATCACCGGAGAGGCCATGGAGTTGATGTAGAGGCCCTCCGTGATCAATGCCCCCTCCGGCGGAGCTCCGGAAAAGGCCCCGAGATGGGATCTCTCGAGTACAGAAGGTTGCGGCGGTGGAATTAGGTTTTTGTGGTGCTCCTGGATGTTTACGGGGTATGTGGATATATATATATATAGGAGGAAGAAGTACGCCGGTGGAGCAACGAAGGGCCCACGAGGGTGGAGGGCGCGCCCAGGGGGTAGGCGCGCTCCCCTGCCTCGTGCCTTCCTCCCTTGTTTCTTGATGCACACTCCAAGTCTCCTGGATCACGTTTGTTGAGAATATCACATTCCCGAAGGTTTCATTCCATTTGGACTCCGTTTGATATTCCTTTTCTTCGAAACCCTAAAATAGGTAAAAAAACAGCAATTTGGGTTGGGCCTCCGGTTAGTAGGTTAGTCCCAAAAATGATATGTAAGTGTAAAATAAAGCCCATTAACATCCAAAATAGATAATATAATAGCATGGAGCAATCAAAAATTATAGATATGTTGGAGACGTATCAAGCATCCCCAAGCTTAATTCCTGCTCGTCCTCGAGTAGGTAAATGATAAAAGAAGAATTTTTGATGTGGAATGCTTTCTAACATATTTCTCAATGTAATTTTTCTTTATTGTGGCATGAGTGTTCAGATCCGAAAGATTCAAGATAAAAGTTTAATATTGACATAAAAATAATAATACTTCAAGCATACTAACTAAGAAATTATGTCTTCTCAATATAACATGGCCAAAGAACGTTATCCCTACAAAATCATATAGTCTGGCTATGCTCTATATTCACCACACAAAATATTTAAATCATGCACAACCCCAATGACAAGCCAAGCAATTGTTTCATACATTTGATGTTCTCAAACTTTTTCAATCTTCACGCAATATATGAGCGTGAGCCATGGATATAGCACTATGGTGGAATAGAATGGTGGTTGTGATGAAGAAAAAAAGGAGAAGATAGTCTCACATCAACTAGGCATATCAACGGGCTATGAAGATGCCCATTAATAGATATCAATGTGAGTGAGTAGGGATTGCCATGCAACTGATGCACTAGAGCTATAAGTATATGAAAGTTCAACAAAAGAAACTTAGTGGGTGTGCATCCAACTTGCTTGCTCACGAAGACCTAGGGCATTTTGAGGAAGCCCATCATTGGAATATACAAGCCAAGTTCTATAATGAAAAATTCCCACTAGTATATGAAAGTGATATCATAGGAGACTCTCTATATGAAGAACATGGTGCTACTTTGAAGCACAAGTGTGGAAAAAGGATAGTAGCATTGTCCCTTCTCTCTTTTTCTCTCATTTTTTATTTGGGCCTTCTTTCTTTTTTGGCCTCTTATCTTTTTTTTCGTCCGGAGTCTCATCCCTACTTGTGGGGGAATCATTGTCTCGATGATGCAGAGCATCCCAAGGTCATCCCCATGGACCTACCATCGTCTCATCAAGTGCCTAGTGGACCTATGACTTGATCACGTGCAAGAGCTCTCGAGACCGAGGTGACATCTCTCCTCTCACAATTCCACTTCGATGACCATGAGACATGGCTACTACCTCAAACAGAGACATTGTGCATACTCAGGTATCAAGGAGTTAGCCATGGAGATGCCAAGGAGCAAGGAGAATCCGAAGAGGAAGATGGACGTGAAGATGGAGAAGGAAAAGGGCTCAGTCAGCAGAAGCCCGGACGTTCCGGACCACCGTCCAGACGATCCCGCCTCCGCCCGGATGATCCGGACCCCGGCCTGGATGATCCGGATAATATGCCCAACGACACCCGAAGCGTCAACATGAAGCTGGGTCATCCGGACCCAGGCTCGGATCATCCGGCCACACCCGGACGTCTGGACCAGGTCCCGGACATCCGGCCCTCCCGCAGCTGCTCCAACACAACCGGATCATCCGGACGCCATCCCGGATCATCCGGACCCCCGAAGCCTGGATCGTCCGGACAAACTTCCGGATCATCCGGCCACCGCCTGCGTGCGTGACTTGGGCCGAGGCCTGTGTACCCGTTTCGTCCCCTCACTTACCCCTTCGCCCCTTGGGCTTTAAATAGACCTTCTCCTCCCCATTTTTAGGGTTAGCAAAGGTTTAGCTCATGTTTGTGTGAGAGCTTTGCTCATCCACTTGGTTGCCTTCTCCACGGAGATTCGAGCCTCCACCGGAGAAGATCCCCTAAGCGGATTCAAGACCCCCTTTAGGGAAGAACTCAAGACCTCCTCGCGGAGAAGGCTGGCTACCCTTGTATCGTCCCTAGTTGTATGTGGATCGTGTATCTTTCCTTATGTACTCGAGGGTCTAGACCATGTGTGACTTATTCGTGTCGGTTTAGTGTTTCCTCTCGTGTTTCTCATTGTGATTTCTCTCCATTCTTCCCCGTGTTCTTCGTGATTTTCACGGGATTTCGGAGCCTCCCCTCTTCGTTTTCTAGCTTGATTTTGTTGTTTTTCGTCCTAATCCGAAAATACCCACAAAAATAGCCCCAAAAGTTTTTCTTGTGATTTGTGAGTTTTGATGATGTTTTGTTGGTTTTGACCCGTGAGTTTGTTGTGTTGCAAGTGGATCTAGCCTTCCCCCACCATCTCCACCTCGAAATCCCTCCAAAATCCGCGAAATCCCCGAATTTGTGGTCGTTTTCGAGTTCATCCCGAGCCATCCCTGAGCGAGATTGACCCGCACGGATCATCCGGCTGTTCGCCCCGTTCATCCGGATCCGCCCGGATCATCCGACTGCTGGCCCGGATCATCCGGCTTCCACTGACCAAACTGCATTTCCTGCAGTTTTTGACAACCGCCGCCTATGCCTCCGCATACCCACTTCGACCACCACCACCTAACTTCCGCAAACCCCTCTGGAAACCTTTCCAATATCCCAACCCACACCACCACTTGACCGCTAGCTACTCCGACACTTTTTGTCGCACTTGGTTTTGAGAATTTGAGTTGTGGCTCATCGTTTCCTTTCGTGTTTCGGCTACCTAGGGACGGTTCGACATCAACATCATCACCGCTCATTTTTGCCAAGGACTACTACGAACTACTACACCCTTGTGGTATCATCTTCCCATTGGTATCATCTTGGTATTGTGATATCATCGTACTCTCTTCCATTTGCATTGATAACCCCATAGCATTACTTTTGCGTAGCTTACCCATCGATACTAGCCTTTGAGTATTGCCGGCAACGTGACTTGTTCACATTAGTGATCATACATCCCATAGCATACATACTATCATCGTGTTGCATATCTTGGAATCATCTCTTGTGTCACAAAGTTGTCATCGCATACACAATTGCTATCTTGGTTCGTGAAGCATCGCATGAGAAAAGAGCTCAAACATCAAAGAGCCAAACAAGCTTTTAAGCAAAGAGAAAAGATAAGCAAAGAGCTTATAAGCAAGAACCATAGCATCACACAACATTAAGATTGTCATACTCGATCATCTTGGATCATATCTCCGGAAGATCATACTTGGGATAGAAGTCATTGCATTTTTGCTTAGTAGGTTGTGCACAAGTTTGTATCCGCCTATTGTGCAATCGTGCTAGCGTCTCTCTAGTGTTGTGCAACAAGAGCATTTTTGTGGATCCCACATTTTGGCTCACCGTTGGTTGCTGATGCGGAGCATCCCACGACCATCCCCATGGATGCCACCTCAACTATCCAAGCTCCAAGTGGGCCCATGACAAGGGCTAGGGCACATGCTATTCAATTCGAGGTGACATCACTCCTACTTGAGTTTCCCTCCTCTTCAAGTGAGACATGGCTACTGCCTAAGTCCAAGATGCTATGTGTGATCAGGTACAACGCTCAAGACACGGAGCCGAGGGCTGTAGGAGAAGAGACAGGCGTCAACACTTTGGACAGCCCGGAACTTCCGGCCGACCCGGAGCTTCCGGCCACCGATGACTTCGACCAGCCCAGGCGTGCCAACTCTCGGGTTAGCCCGGACCCCGTCCCGGACCTTCCGGCGCCCGGAACCTCCGGCCAGCCTGGACCTTCTGGCCCCCGGATGCCAACACATCTCCACCCGCACCAACTCTCTGGTTAGGCCAGACCCTCCCCGGAACCTCCGGTGCCCGGAACTTCCGGCCCCGCCTACGCGCAGCGACTTGGGCCAAGGCCCGTGTACCCTTTCGTAACCTAGACTATAAATACTCTTCTCCTACCTATGTTTTAGGGTTAGCAAAGAGATAGCTCATGATTGTGTGAGAGATTTGCTCGTCCACTTGGTTACCTTCTCCTCGGAGATCGCACCTCCTCGGAGAAGATTCCCCAAGCGGATTCAAGACCCCTCTTTAGGGAAGAACATCAAGACCTCCTCATGGAGAACACCGGTTACCGTGTATCGTCCCTAGTTGATCGTGGATCGTGTATCTTACTCTATGTATTCGGGGATCTAGCACATGTGTGACTATCTTGTTGGTTTGAGTGTTCCTCTCCTATTTCCCTTGTGTTTCCCCTCGTTTTCCCCTTTGTGTTCTTCGTGTTCATCGCAGGATTTCGCTCCTTTCATGAAAGATCGGGCGATTAGGGTTCTACCCTACATCATCTTGGTATCATGAGCCACGTTGATCACGATTTCGGAGCCTCCCTGTTGTGTTTCTAGCCTAATTTTTTGTTTTTTGTCCTAATCCGAAAATCCCCACCAAAAATAGCCCCAACGGTTTTTTGTGATTTGTTGGTGTGTTGAAGTTTTGTTGGTTTTGATCCGTGAATTTTGTGTGTGGCTCGTAGATCTAGCCTCCCCACCCTTCTTTTACACCAATTTCCTTGCTTTTCCCCCTACGGATTTGGGTTTTTCCTCAAGTTTTTCCGCCCAAGTCCACGATCCCCACTTCTCTGTTCTTGCCAGTTTCGCGACCCCCGGACCTTCCGGCCGCACCGGAACCTCCGGACCCCGGACCTTCCGCCTTGCGCGGACCTTCCGGCTTAGACAGAAAGTTCGCGCATCTTCGACGATTTCCGCTACTTCGACAACTCCGCCCACGGTGCAGCGGCATCTTCGCCGACGTACTGAAGACCGTGCACTACGACAACGACTACAATCTCATCCTTTTGAAACCTTCAACCGTAAGCAAGAACAGTAACCTCATCTTGGTATTGGACATATCACACTTGCCATTACATTGATAGCCTTCATAGCCTCACTCCTTTGCATTGCTTACCCATCGAGACTAGCATTTGAGTATTGTCGGCAACGAGACTTGTGCACATTAGTGATCATACCTCCCATAGCGTACATACATCATTGTTGCATATATTGGTATCATCCCTTGTGTCACAAAGTTGTTTCCGCATACACAATCGCTATCTTGGTTCGTCAAGCATTGCATGAGAAAAGAGCTCAAACATCAAAGAGCCATCAAGCTTTTAAGCAAAAAGGAAAGATAAGCAAAGAGATTTTAAGCAAGAACCATAGCATCATACAACATTAAGATTGTCATACTAGATCATCTTGGATCATATCATCGGAACACTTTGCATAGAACATACTTGGGATAGAAGTCGTTGCATTTTTGCTAAGTAGGTTGTGCACAAGTTCTTGTATCCGCCTATTGTGCAATCGTGCTAGCGTCTCTCTAGTGTTGTGCAACTCGAGCATTTTTGTGGATTCCACATTTTGGCTCATCCTTGGTTGCCCAACCCCACTTATCTTTTTGCGTGTGTGTTTCCATGTACCGTATATGCTTGGTCTACTTGTTACATTGCATCTTTCGAATCTTTTCCAACATTATTGAAGCTCACTTAAAAATTGCATCAAATTTTCTGCCACCATCCTAACCAAGCTCCACCATAAGCTTTTACTTGTGTACGTGTGAGAAACCAACAAGAATTGGTACCAATCGTGATATTTCCTTGTCCTACATTGGAGTGATCATCAATCCACTTTCAACTTCGGTCAAGGTACATTGGTATTCGTTCTTCTCTTTCTACCACTCACATTTGTCTTGGAATGATGGATAGGCCAAGTACTTGTACCAACCCACTCGTCATGGAGCAAGACGATGACATGAAATCTTTCGTCACCAAGAGTCACCTCTTTGGTACACAACGTGCTTTGCATCAAGAACAACAAGCCATGAGTGACCGCATCGACAACCTCGCCACCGACTTGCGACTCTCCGAGAAACGTACAAGGGACTACTTCCACCACAAGCTCGACGATCACAAGCAAGAGAATGACGCAAGGATGGACGAGATTCGCGCTTTGTTGCTTAACCGCTCTTCTTCCACTTCAAGAAGGATCCGTTCAAGTCGCCACTCCGACTTCACCCTCTCCGGCTCAAGTACACCGACATCAAACACTCTTCGCCGTGTCGCGCGCAATGAGCATCAAGCAAACCTCAATCCTCTACGCGACACCGACTCACAAGAGCACCGATGACGGCAAACCCAAGAAGCCGTTGCACTAGCATGAGAACGACAACGACAACGCCGACATGAAGAGGAAGAACACGCGCGTCTACACCAAAATGAACAAGATGCCGAGGCACAACGTCAAGAACAACAACTCTGTGACACTCAAGCACTTGAGGCACAACGAGCTCTACGCGATTCAAGTCGAGCCGTAGCCGACCGAGGCTGACAAGCTCGTGAACATGCCGAAGCACTTCGCGAAGAAGTCCGTGAGAGGATTTATCAAGCTCGCGTGCACCGTCAAGTTCCCCCTCGTGCTCGAGAAGCTCCTCCACAAGCACGCCAAGAACAACCAATTCCTCAAGATCATGAAGACAATGGAGATCACCCATGACAAGAGCAACACGTGGTTGACAACCCTCCGCGCCAAGAGCACCACGAGTTGAACAATCATCAACAACATGGGCGTCATCATCCCCGACCCCAACACAATGAAGAGCAACGCTACGGCAAACTCAAGTTCACCATGCCCAAGTTCAACGGAAGCAACGATCCCGAAGAGTACCTTTCATGGGCATTGAAAGTTGACAAGATCTTCTGTTTGCACAATTATGAAGAAGAGAAGAAGATCGCAATGGCATCCCTTGAGTTCCAAGACTGTGCTCATTTGGTGGGAACAAATCATAGAGTGCTGAGAGGCAAGAGGTGAACCAGCCATCACTACTTGGGCGCAAATGAAGGATGTCATGAGAGCACGCTTCGTACCTACCTACTACAGCCGCGACCTCTTCAAGAAACTCCAGCAACTCAAACAAGGAACCAAGAGCGTTGAAGAATACTACAAGGAGATGGAGATTGCAATGATAAGAGCCAATGTCACGGAAGATGATGAGCAAACAAGGGCATGCTTCTTGAATGGACTCAATCATCCCATCAAGAAGATCGCAGACTTCCAACCATACTCCAATCTCATCGAGCTAGTGCACCAAGCTACCAAAGCGGAACGCCAAGTGCAAGATGACTTCAATTATGCCAAGTTCTCATCCAAGTCCTATGGCTTCTCCAACAACCAAACTTCAACGACTCCAACACCGAACAAAGCCTTCTCCTACCAACATCGACAAATCGACTTCCAAGAAAGCTTTGTCAACTAGAAGCCATCCTACTACGAGCAATGTCAAGCCGAGAGCTTCATCATCATCAACCCCAACCGATGAGACCATCAAGACGAGTTCCTTCAAGTGCTTCACTTGCGGAGGCCGAGGCCACAAGTCCTATGAATGCACCAACAGGAGAACCTTGGTCTTCAACGACGATGGCACCTATGACTCCATGAGTGAAGGCGAAATGGAAGCCCTTGAGAAAGTCGCCATGCACCGCCAAGTGAACAATGAAGAAGAACAAGTCTTTTGTGATGAAGACTCAAGTCCCGCACTCTTTGTCTCCAAAGTCTTGACCTTCCAACATCACCAAGAAGAAGACCAAAGATGCAACATATTCCACAGCAAGGCTGGCATCAATGGATGATCCGTCAAGGTCATTATCGATGGAGGAAGTTGTCATAATCTTGCAAGCGAAGAGCTTTGCTCCAAGCTCCAATTGCCCAAGACGAAGCATCCACATCCATACAAAGTGCAATGGCTAAGTGACTCTGGCACCATCCAAGTCGAGCACCGAGTACAAGTCTCCTTCAAAATCGGCGCCTACGAAGACACCTTGGAGTGCGACGTCGTTCCAATGTCTGTTTGTCATCTTCTCCTTGGACGGCCATGGCAATTCGATAGAGGAGTCGTCCACAACGGCTGAACAAACCACTACATCTTCAAGATGAAGGGCAAGGAGTATGTACTTCGTCCCATGTCCCCAAGTCAAGTGATCGCCGACAAGCAAGCCACCCATCATGGAGAGAATAGTGAGAGAGCGAGCCACCAAAAAGAGAGTGAGCACCACAAGCCCAAATCGAACACCTCCACGATGATGTTGGGTAGAACCCTATAGGCCGATCTTTCACGAAAGGAGCGGACCCTGCGAAGAACGCGAAGAACACGAGGAGGGAAACGAGGGGAAAATCACGAGGGGAACACAAGAGAACACTCAAACCAACAAGTATGATCACACATGCGCTAGAACCATGAACACAAAGGAAGGTACATGATACACAATCAACTAGGGACGATACATAGGTAGCCGGTCTTCTCCGTGAGGAGGTCTTGAGTTCTTCTTCAAAAGGAGGTCTTGAATACAAAGGGATCTTCTCCGTAGAGGCCGCGGTCTCTCTCATGGAGTAGATCCGATATGGACGAGCGTAGCTCTATCTCTCAAATGAGCTAAACCAACGCTAACCCTAACTAGGAGGAGGTGGAGGAGTATATATAGTCTAGGTCCACGATGGGGCGAAAGGGTACATGGGCTTCAGCCCGAGTGTCTGCGCGTAGGCAGGGCCGGAAGTTCCGAGGACGGCCGGAAGGTCCGGGCGCCGGAGGTTCCACGCGAAGGTCCGGGCTATCCAGAGAGTTGGCACACTATCGGACGGCTTCGGTGCAGCAGGGCCGGAAGCTCCGGGATGGCCGAAGATTCCGGTGGCCGGAAGTTCCGGGCAGCGGCCGGAAGTTCCGGGCTTTCCAGAAGCTTGTCTAGGCTTCTTCTTCCTTCTCTTCCACGCTTCCCTCGCGGATGGTGTAGGTGATCCTTGGCGCTTGCACTCCTCCTCATCATCCGTGAAGCTCCGACAATACCTATGCATGCACGATGGAGGGTCAAGTAGTATAGCATCCTCGAAGGGGTCAAGTGAGCACGTGTAAAGGAAAGGATTCACCTTTATGTATGTGAAGTAGATGTCGCACGTGTCACTTGCCGAATGAACTCTTGACATGCTGATGTCCATAGGATGCTCCGCATCATCCCCTCCCCCTTGGGAAAGATCCGACCTCGGATCGAAATCCAAATCACCATGGGAAAGAGATGGCGTCACCATGTAGTAGTGGTCGATCACCAAGTTGATGCGGAGCATCCTATGGACATCACCATGTCAAGAGCCACTTCGTCAAGTGACACGTGTTACATCTACTTCATTCTTACAAAGGTGAATCGTCTCCTTTACACAAGTCCACTCGTACCCTTCGAGGATGGTATACTACTTGACCCCTCTCTCGTGTGCATGCATAGGTGTGAGCGGAGCTACACGTTCTTCGAGGAGGAACCCAATCGAAAGAGTACAACTACACCATCCACGAGGAGAACGCACGAAAGAAGGAAGCTCGCCGAGTCCAAGGAGAAGGACGGGAAGACCGCAAGGAAGACAGAGGCGAGAATATGGAAGAAGAAGCACGGTTCAGAGGACCCCGTGCACACGGCCCTTTTGGACCCCGTGCGCACGACCTATCCAGAGAGTTTCTGGATACCCCATGCGCACGGGCCCCAAAAGACCCCATGCCCACGGGGCTGACTTAGCCCATGCACACGGGCCTACCTGCGAGTCGGCCGGGAGATGCTCCTTTTGCCCCTCCAATCGTCCCTCACCTCCAGCCACCTATATATTTCATCCCTAGGTCATTTGTTAGGGTTAGCAAAGGATATGACATGATCTATGTGAGCTTTTCTCCTTGTACCACTCCTCCTCTTGAGAGAGAGACCTCTCCATTGGAGATCAAGACCTCCTATGGAGAAGATCCCTAGTGGATAGATCAAGACCTCCTATGGAGAAGATCCCTAGTGGATAGATCCCCATCATAGGATCACCAAGAACTCATTCCTCATAGGATTGGGATGAACTAGTACCTTGTATCTTTCCTTTGTTGTCTTTGAATCATTGTATCTCTCTTTGTGTAATTGGATCTAGCATATGTGTGATTGGATCTAGTCAATTGAGTGTTTTCCCTCCTGTGTTCTTCTTGTTCTTGGGGATTCCCCCTCCAATTCGTGAAAGGTCTCCACTTAGGGTTCCACCCTACACCATTTTGGTATCTTGAGCCATGGTTTCTCACGAAATTGGAGCCCCCCTCTTTGTTTTCTAGCCTAGTTTTGTTGATTTCATCCTAAATTCGAAAATTCCCCACCAAAAATAGCCCCAAATTTTTTGGTGACTTGTTGGTTTTGATGATGTTTTGTTGGATTTGATCCATGGATTTGCTTGGTTTCAAGTGGATCTAGATTTCCCCCATATTTTCTCCACCGTCCGCACGGGACCCCGTGCCCACGGGCTCCTACCCCGTGCACACGACCCCCAGGACAACCGCGAGTGCTTCACCGTTTTGCCCATAACTTCAACATCGGGAGTCTGATTTTCGCGTTCTTTAGCTCGTTGAGTAGCTATTGACATCCCCCATCCACCTAGATAGGCTCCAACACCATTTTACTCCATCAAAGTTTTGACATTTTGGCTTCTTTAACTAGGCCTTCCACCATATCATCCGCAAAACCCAACATAGCCTTCCGCAACCTAACCCATTTTGCTCCATTTAGCATTTGTGGTTGTTTGAGTGGTAACTTGAGTATCCTAAGGTGTTTCGGCTACTTAGGTACGGTTGCTTCTTCATCATCCATCACCGCCACTTCCACATTGCCATCTCCACTACCACCATTTGAATTCTGTCCTTGAGATTTTGAGTTCGCGGTTTTCCCGTTTCCTAAGGTGTTTCAGCTACTTAGGGACGAGTCTCCATCATCTTGGTATCTACATCAAGAACACCGCCACTCACCATCTTCAAGGATGGTAACCTCGACGACACCATTGTACTTTCCCCTTGCAATTGCATTGATAACCCCTAGCCCCTTTTGCGTCACTTGCCTATCGAAACTAGCCATTTGAGTATTGCCGGCAACGTTACTTGTGCACATTAGTGATCTACACCTCCCATTGCATACATACCATATCATATTGGTATCATATCATCTCTTGTGTCACAAGATTGTTCCCGCATATACACAATTGCTATCTTGCTTTGTGCATTTCGCATAGTGGCCATATAAAAAAAGAGAATAAGCTTTTAAGCAAAAGAAAAGAGAGCAAAGAGCTTGTAAGCAAGTGCCATAGCATCATACCACATTGGACATAAGATTATCATATCTGATCATCTTGGATCATCTTGAGAAGAACAACGGGAACATCATACATATAGCATACTTGGGATAGAAAGCTCATACATTTTGCATCTTATAGGTTGTGCACAAGTGTCATATCCGCCTATTGAGCAATCGTGATAGCGTCTCTCTTGAGTTGTGCAACACAAGCGTTTTCCATGGATTCCACATTTTGTGCTCATTCCTTGGTTGCACGACCCCATTTATCTATCTGTTTGTGTGTTTTCGTGTGCCACATATTGCTATTGGTCTACTTGTTTCACTTGCGAATTTGTGAATCTTTTCCAACATTATTGACTCTTGCTAACATTTTGCATCAAATTTTTGTGCCACTATCCTCACCGAGCTCCACCATAAGCCTTTTTCGTGTAAGTGTGAGAATTGACAAGATCTGGTACCAATTGTTCTATTTCCTTGATACATTATTGAGTGATCATTGATCCATCCTCAACATTGGATAAGGTACATTGGTCTAGTTCTTTCCTTTCTTCCACTCATATTTGCGCGAGTCTTGTGATGGATAGGCAAGGCATTTCATCTCTGGTCTTCGACAACAACGACGGCGTGAACAACTACATCACCAAAGCGTCCATCTTTGATCTACAACGACAAATGCAAGGCACACAATCTACCTTGCGAGAGCGCCTCGACAACCTCGCCATCGACATACACCACTCCGAAGCAAGGAAAAGGGACTACATCAACACCAAGTTGGGCGAGCTAAAGGATCAACTACGAGACTTGGTGGCGGACTACAAGTCTTCTTCGCCTTCATCATCCTCAAGGCGGCGGCGAGCAAGTCGATCATCTTCGGAGCGCAAACTAGATACAAGTGCAAGTCGTCCACGTCCACATCTCCATGGCGACCATCACCAACATCGTCATGAAGGACAAGACACCTCCAAGCATCATGTGCACAACGACGAGGAACGACATCTACTACGAGCTCAAGCACGACAATGATATCTTCAACATGAAGATGCTCAACACGCGCAAACGTACAAGTCCGAACAAGCCCTACTTCACGCTAAGTCCAAGCTTCATGAGAATAAGAGAAGATCGCGAGACGAGCACCACCAAGACGGAGCTACGGCTACAACAACTACTTTGGCATCTTCGCCAAGTGCTATCAAGGCATCTTCGCCTTTTGACATACGGCATCTTCGCCTACTTCCCACGAGTACGCCTACATTGACTTCATCAAGTCCAAGGCGACCAGCTATGAGCGAGGGCGACACTTCTAGCTTCGGAAGCCCCTCAAGGAAGATGGCCGAGCATGGGAATTTCCCTTCGGTCATGGAGACGAGCTATGAGGTGCCACATCATATGGACCTCCTACAACAAGAAGGTCGAGCTAGGGCCATCCCCTTTGACCACGGCGATGAGCATGAACCTCTTCAACAACATGAAGACGGCGCCCATATTAGACTCATACTCCTTGTAAAGCTACGAGACCGCACATGAGACCTTATCTTGGGTCTTGGAGGAGAGTGATGATGTGCCATCTTCGGCCTTCATCCACGGCTACGACCACGACATGATTGAGCATGGAGACATTTGCACCTACATCTCTCTGACACCCACATATAAAGAGATGCCCCAATTCCCATGGGAGGAGAGCCACCCAACGATGAGTGATATGAGTGACTCCACCATTTTTAACATTGAGTGCATTTCCTATGTGAGGATGAGTGTGACCACCACTAGCCCCACACTTGAGAGCATCCAAGAGGGAGTGAGTGAGCCACCACACTTAGTGAGTGAGGTAGTTGACACGGCACATGAGGCCACTATGATTTCTAACAACTTAACCTCTACTCTGAGTGTGTTTTCTTTGGTGCTAGGTCTCCTACATGATGACACGCCTATCCTCGACGAGTCCATACCTCCAATAGAGATGACGATGGCCATGGTGGAAGAAGATGCACCCCCACATGGTTCCATCAAGATGAAGTTGACCATGACTTGGTCTTCGACACCTCACCTACAACACATGAGCGATGCTCCAAAGGTAACATAGGTGATGGTGCTTCTCTTGTCGCACTAGTGGACTATTTCACGAATGATTGTTTGCATGATGTTGACACACCTATTCCCATGCTTCATGCTAGTGTGACTTCTTCATGTCATGACTTACCTATTTATGATAAATATGATGATGAGCATGTTGAGTTACCTAGTTGTGATGCTATGCTCCATAGGATATCATGTGAAAATTCTTTTGGTCACATCATGTTTGACAATCCATTAACCTTCTCATATGCTATGAGTGAGATCTCCAATATTACTTCATTTCAATCTCAACATAGTAACTATGCAAGCCCCGTTAAAATAAATCCCATTTGCACTTATGGCATAGATGAAGAGATGATGGTCATTGGCTTTTGTTTTTCATGTGATGATATTGCCATGCTTCCTTTACATGATTTGCACAATTTATCTACTATGCCATGCCATGATCACATTGCTCCAAATATGCATTGTTTTGAATGTTGTCAATATTCTCCATGTGATGTTTCCATTAATGCTCATGAGGAGACCCCCATAGTTTCCTCATACATATTAGGAGATTTTGATGCATTCCATACATTGCATGATTGTCATAATTGCTTGCACCGTATGCATTCCATGAATAATAATGTTCTACATATTTCTTATGATGCATTACACAATTTGAGTCTCCATTATGCTATACATAACAACAAACCTATCATGATGGATGACATGTTTCTATATCACACATCTCATTTATTTAAGCATTGGATATTTTGTGCTAACCAACACAAGCACGTGCGCATCATGATGGATGATGTGTACATCTACCACGCACACACAATTTTCCCTTTGGCTTTGTTTTGTGTAGGTACTCACGTATACTCGTCAACCTCTCAATCCCAAGAGTTGACGAAACGAGCTCTTGAGAGCAAAGATGACTTGGGATCCCATGAACTATCCTTCCCACCGCTCTCTTCGCGCAACGACTACGCGCATCTCTCTCACCTGGCTCTCACACGGCTATGGGCTATATACCGCTTGTCGCTTCTTGCTCAATTTACCGTGTTCACTTTGCATGCTATGCTTGCTTCTATGCCTTTGCCATGCAATTGTCACCCTTGCTTGCATCTACCCATGATTCACCATTATGCTACTCATATGTGTATTTGCATGCTTGGTGGAGATCCTTGTTGCTATTGCCATGTTTATCATGTGCCTCATGCTATTGATGTTATTTTGCTCATATCCTCCATTCATGCTTGTGATATGTCTTGTGCATTATTTATGCCCACCATTTGCACACATGACATACTTTACATGATTCTTTCTAATATGTTGCATCTTCGCAATACTAGCTTGCTTACCTTGATTCCCATGATTGCTTGCTTTGTCGCATCACCCATGTTCCATTCTTCATTACTTTCTTGGGTTGATGATGTATATGTTCATGCCTCTCACATGGTATATTTTGTTCATTGTTGCTTGCCTCCAATTGTTGCATCTATGCTTATTGATCGTGAAGACTTGGACACTTTACTTGTGATGCATGCTTGCTTGATTGAGCCTATTGTATTTGGTTGTCCTCGCATCATCATATGCCTCCATACTATGAAATGCTCCCTTGTACTTTCTTATGATGAGCATGATGCATCCACTTGTTGGGTATTTTACCACACGAATGATAGGTTTTGCATCTCCGATAACCTCATTTGTTTTTCCGAGTGTTTGTCATGTTCTTTCATGTTGAAGGATTCACAAGGCGATACTGTCATGAGACAATTTGGTCATGTGAAGGCATACATGATGTGCAACACCAACATTTGCGAGAATCTCCTAAAGATTGACTCTATGGACCTTCACATTGAGGAGCGCTCAGACTTATTGGAGGCACCTTCGAACCTCCACTCATGCAATGACATCGAGCATTGGTACGCCAACACCTCCATACTTGTTGATTGTGCTCACCCATGTCATGCTCGATGGACATATCATACACATGACAAATTTGCATCTTATCCATGGATTGACTCACATTATGATTGCCTTGTTGCACCTATTTCCATGTCATCCATGATATATGAGCTTGTGCATTTCCTTAGAAAATTTGTTGTGATCTTTCTTGATGGCATATTCATACATCATGATCATATTGCCTACCATCACTTGCATGATAACTCATTCATATTGAGCATCCATTACCATATTCATGTTATTGATAAACCGTCTCACTATGACATCATTTTGCACCGTGATTGCATTGATCACATTCACAATACATTTGTGTGCACAATGAATGCTTTTCCTCCCATGAATGCTCTACATGTCATTTTACATCATCTTGATAAGCTTCATGCGCTTTGTCACGAACAATCTTGCCGCAAGGACTTATGCTTATTTGATGGACACTTTGTGTGCGCTAACCATTGTATTTCCGAGTGTTGCTTGTGTTTGCTCTTTTTGCATGTATACCACTCCGGAGACACCTTGGAGTACTTCGATTGTGCCATGTCTTCAATTCCGTCCAACTACAAGTTCGTCCACGACAACCGTTTCCATGGTGATGACAATCACAATCCAAGGTAGGATCTTTCCCCAGGGGGAGGAGATGATGCGGAGCATCCTATGGACATCACCATGTCAAGAGCCACTTCGTCAAGTGACACGTGTGACATCTACTTCATGCTTACAAAGGTGAATCGTCTCCTTTACACATGTCCACTTGTACCCTTCGAGGATGGTATACTACTCGACCCCTCTCTCGTGTGCATGCATAGGTGTGAGCGGAGCTACACGTTCTTTGAGGAGGAACCCAATCGGAAGAGTACAACTACACCATCCACGAGGAGAACGCACGAAAGAAGGAAGCTCGCCGAGTCCAAGGAGAAGGACGGGAAGACTGCTAGGAAGACGGAGGCAAGAAGATGGAAGAAGAAGCACGGTTCAGAGAACCCCGTGTGCACGGCCCTTTTGGACCCCGTGCGCACGGCCTATCCAGAGAGTTTCTGGATACCCCATGCGCACGGGCCCTAAAAGACCCCGTGCACATGGGACCCTCGTGCCCACGGGGCTGACTTAGCCCGTGCGCATGGGCCTACCTGCGAGTTGGCCGGGAGATGCCTCTTTTGCCCCTCCACTCGTCCCTCACCTCCAGCCACCTATATATTTCGTCCCTAGGTCATTTGCTAGGGTTAGCAAAGGATATGACATGATCTATGTGATCTTTGCTCCTTGTACCACTCCTCTTGAGAGAGAGAGACCTCTCCATTGCAGATCAAGACCTCCTATGGAGAAGATCCCTAGTGGATAGATCAAGACCTCCTATGGAGAAGATCCCTAGTGGATAGATCCCCATCATAGGATCACCAAGACCTCATTCCTCATAGGATTGGGATGAACTAGTACCTTGTATCTTTCCTTTGTTGTCGTTGAATCATTGTATCTCTCTTTGTGTGATTGGATATAGCATGCGTGTGATTGGATCTAGTCAATTGAGTGTTTTCCCTCTCGTGTTATTCTTATTCTTGGGGATTCCCCCTCCAATTCGTGAAAGATCTCCACTTAGGGTTCCACCCTACACCACAAGTTCTCGTCATCTTGAAGCTTGAAATGGGCACTCTCCAATGTCGCACCGTCTCATGATTCCTTCAAAAGGAGCAAGGAGAACAAACACTTGGAAAAACAAATGCGGTTAGCGTTAGTGCAAAACCAAGCATTCAAGAGGTGATTCACCCAACAAGTGTTGTCATCAAGCATAGCATATGGTGTGACAAAGGATTGTGGCATGGCATGTAAGCACATAAATTGAGCACAAAGAAGGACATCATGGAAACAAGCATGTAAATGTGAGGTAGTGATGCAAATATGTGTAGCAAGAGAAGAAGCATCTACCTCAAGTTCATAGCAAGCATTCACAAATTTCTCAACGAAAGGTCCATGGTAGGCATATGAATCATTCACAACACCGAGTAAAATAAAGTGTCGAAACACATGGGACAAGTGCAAGATAATCCAAGCATAATGTGCATAGGGTGTAGTGAAGATAGTATGGCACTCAACACAATAGAAAGAGCGAGTATTCATCATGTGTGAGGCAATCAAGGCAAGCATGTAGCAATCATTGGGACATGACATATGTGAAGAAACGGCATTGTTGCATCCAAACATGTGATAGGAGCAAGTAATCCAATAATTGGATGCAACACACAAGGCTTATATATCATGATGCATGGAATGGTGAAAATGACAAGTCGAAGCAAGATCTCAGCATCATCGCTTTTATGACATGGTATAAAGTGTGCCATTTTCGAGAACCTATCCACGACAAGAAATATGCTATCCCTCCCCTTCTTTGTTCGAGGTAAACCTAAAACAAAGTCCATAGATATATCCTCCCAAGGAACAGTTGGTACAGGCAAAGGCATATATAAACCATGAGGATTGGGCCGTGACTTAGCTTTTTGACATGTAGTGCAGCGAGCAACAAAACACTCAACATCCCGTCTCATCTTTGGCCAGAAGAAATGTGTAGCAAGTATATCCTACGTCTTCTTGACGCCAAAGTGTCCCATTAATCCTCCTCCATGCGCCTCCTGCAACAACAAAAGACGAACAGAGCTAGCTGGAATGCATAGCTTGTTAGCACGAAACACAAATCCATCGTTAAGAACGAACTTGTTCCAAGTTCTCCCTTCCTTACAATTCTGCAATACATCTTTAAATTAAGCATCATGCACATATTGATCTTCGATGGTCTCCAAACCAAATATTTTAAAGTCAAGTTGTGAAAGCATAGTATAACGACGAGACAATGCATCAGCAATAACATTTTCTTTACCCTTCTTGTGTTTAATGACATAAGGGAAAGTCTCAACGAATTCAACCCATTTAGCATGTCTACGGTTCAGTTTTGCTTGACTTTTAATGTGTTTCAACTAGGCCCACTCAATTTTTCAGAAAAGTATGCAACAGGTTTGCCATCTTGTAATAACACACCTCCTAATCCAATTCCACTAGCATCACATTCAAGCTCAAAAGTCTTATTAAAATCAGGAAGTTGGAGTAAAGGAGCATGTGTCAACTTATCTTTCAATACCGTGAAGGCTTCTTCCTGTGCGGTACCCCAAACAAAAGGCACATCCTTATTTGTAAGCTCGTTGAGAGGTGCAGCAATGGTGCTGAAATCTCTCACAAAACGCCTATAGAAACCAGCGAGGCCAAGGAAACTCCTCACTTGTGTGACCCCTTTCGGCTGCAGCCAACTCTCAATAGCTTCAATCTTGGCATTATGAACTTCAATTCCCTGCGGAGTAACAACATAGCCAAGAAAAGATACTCGGTCGGTGCAAAAGGTGCACTTTCCAAGGTTACCAAACAAACGTGCATCACGTAGAGCAATAAAAACAGCACGTAAATGTTCCAAATGTTCCTCCAAAGATTTTCTATAAATCAATATGTCATCAAAATAAACTACCACAAATCATCTAATGAAAGCACGTAAAACTTCATTCATTAACCTCATGAAAGTACTAGGAGCATTAGTTAACCCAAAAGGCATGACTAACCACTCATATAATCCAAACTTAGTTTTAAATGCTGTTTTCCATTCATCTCCCAATTTCATACGAATTTGATGGTATCCACTACGCAAATCAACTTTGGAGAATACTGTAGAGCCACTCAATTCATCAAGCATATCATCTAGCCTAGGAATAGGATGACGATAACGAATAGTAATATTATTAATGCCTCTAGAATCAACGCACATACGTGACGTACCATCCTTTTTCGGCACTAAAATGATAGGAATAGCACAAGGCCTAAAGGATTCGCGTATATAACCTTTGTCGAGTAGTTCTTGTACTTGACGCATAATCTCCTTCGTCTCCTCTGGATTGGTACAGTATGGTGCATGGTTGGGTAATGATGCACCGGGAATTAAGTCAATTTGAAGCTCAATCCCTCGAATAGGTGGTAATCCCGGTGGCACGTCTTGTGGAAAGACGTCAGCGAACTCCTGCAAAATGTTAGTGACAGCACGAGGCAAAGAGGAAGGCACGTCCTCGAATGAAAATAATGCCTCTTTGCACACAAAAGCATAGCAAACAGATTTGCTAAAATCTAAATCATCAATGTCAGATTTGGTGGCAATTAAACATGCATTTTTCAATTTAATTTCACAAGCAACACTAGATGGTTTATTATTAGGCTGCATTTGTTGCTCAAATTCTTTTGCCACAATCTGATTTTCACTTTTATTTTTCTCCTGTTTTGCTTTATTAGCTCTATTAATATCATCTTTCAAAATGGAATCGGGAGTCATAGGAAGCAAAGTAATATTTTTATCCTTATGAACAAGAGTATAATGATTTTTTCTACCATGGTGTACATAAGTTTTATCAAATTGCCATGGTCTACCAAGTAATAAGGAACATGCTTGCATGGGTACCACATCACAATCAACATAATCAGCATATGTAGAGATACTAAAATGCACACGAACAATACATGTTACCTTAACCTTGCCGCTGTTGTTGAACCATTGGATGTAGTAAGGATGTGGATGTGGTCTTGTGGTGAGAGATAGCTTCTCCACCATCTCCATGCTAGCCAAGTTATTGCAGCTCCCTCCATCTATGATGACGCGAACAGAACGTTCCTTCACAACTCCCTTTGTATGGAACAAATTATGCCTCTGATTTTGCTTAGCTTGTGTAACCTGCACACTCAAAACACGTTGAGCAACTAAACATTCATACCTATCAGCATCTTCAGCAGCCACGTATTGCGTCTCATGATCAAAATCCTCTCCACCGTGTTCTTCATGTGTAATAAGAGCCAAAGTCTCCTCATCATAGTCACTAGCGGACTCATACCCACCATCCTCAGTAGAAATCATCACACGCTGAGATTGGCATTCTCTCTCAAAATGTTCTCTTCCCTTACAACGACGACAAATAATATCACTTGTGTGCCCTATTGATGCCATGTAAGAAGAAGAGCACTACGCATGCCCGATAGGTGTGCTCTTGGCAGATAGTGGTGGTTGTGCCTGCTTTCTTGTATCACGACTGGAGGTGGCACCTAATGGAGGTGCTGGTGGAGTGGAAGTAGAGGATGCACGTGGTGTCCATGATGAAGATCAGCCTGCAGAAAAGTTAGTTCACGCCAATTCCTGTCGATCCTGCACTTCACGTTCAACTTTACAAGGAAGATGGAATAAACGAGTGATATTAGTATACTCCTTATACTCTAGAATGGTCTGAATCTCTCTATTTAATCCACCCATAAAACGTGCAAGCATAGCTTCATTCTCCTCAACAATACCACATCTAATCATGCCAATTTGTAATTCCTGATAATATTCTTCTACAGAATTTTTTCCTTGTCTTAAACACTGCAATTTTTGAAGTAATTCACGTTGATAATATGGTGGAACCCAACGAGTACACATAGCAGTTTTCAACGCAGCCCAAGTAGTTGGAATAGGATATACTCTACAATGTTCAGACCACCAAACACATGCAAAGCTAGTGAAAGCACAAATAGCAGCAGGAACACGTCTCTCCTCAGGGTATTGTAAACATGTAAATTGTTGTTCAGTTTCTAACTCCCAAGTAAGATATATATCAGGAACATATCTACCCTCAAATGGTGAAATATTCAATTTTAGTTTAGGAACATGGTCATGTACCTCAGGTGGTGGTGCAGCCCTACCGTTGCGTTGATATGCGTGAGGACGACCTGGTGGTGGTGGTGCTGGTGGTTGCACATAGTTCTGATTTTGGTCAACCTCATCCTCATAATGGTCCTCCACCTCTGAAGTAGCAGCAGGAGCGGCAGAAGCATCAACAGCAACACCAGAATTTTGCCCAGGGTCAATGGGAACGCGCTGTGCTCGTCCCACTTGATTTGGAAAGTGACGTTGTTGTTGTTGTTGTAGAGGTGCGTTAGGGGCAGTCGGTGGTGGTGGTGGAAGACGCGCGGGCAATTCATTAAACTTGTTATCGAGCTTTGTTTCGAACGTCTTCTCCATGCCATCTATCTTCTCCATGGCCTCTTCAAATCTGTTTAGCACATCTTGCACCTGTCCACTCATCATTTGCTGAAATTTATCATGCAACTCCTTATTCGTCATGTTCTCCCAGTCAGTCTCATCGGCTTGTGATCCTGCCATGGTTAGCAGCAATAGAAACACACAAGACTATGATCCTACAGACTACTAACAAGAGGTGGTGGTGGATGTCACAAATCCGTCAAGCAAATCTCAAATTCTTACCAGTTCTTAACCAGCGGCAGGCGGTGATCGGCCACCGTCGTAGTCAAAACTCTCAAAGCTTGGATAGAGCAATTACCAGGGAGAGTCAAACACACAGCGTAGATGTTTGTGGAGCTGGGAAGGCTTATAATATGGTAGCAAAAAGGGTCAGAAATAATCAATTAAGAGATGCAAAGTTGAATAAACGCTCAATGACGGTACTGTGCTGGTCCTAGGCTAGACCGTGCTAGAGACGCGAGCCTAGAACACTAACAAAATCACGGCGCTACACATAAACAAGGGAGGAGCACGCTCTGATTTTTTTTTCTTTTTTTCACTTTTTTGCACTTTTTTCCTCTTTTTTTTGCTCCGCAACAATTTTTTTCGAAAAAGTCTGCAAATGGTCTAAAAACTGCCTAGCCAAAATTTTCCAGACTTAGTTTTTTTTAGTTTGGAACTATTTTTCTTCTGTGGATGGCTCGAAAGTTGGGGAGTCCTACTCTGTCACGACTCGGAGTATCGTGTGATTTGGAACTCGAAAACAAAGCAACAAATACTGGACTCGGACTAGGATTGGTGGCGGAGATGAATCTGGTGGAAACTCGAACTGGTGGCGGATATATGTAGGACGGTGGAACTCAGACTGGTGGCGAATCGGTGATAGATGTGGACTCGGATTATCGTGATGGCGGTGGATATGTGGAATATGGTAGCGGTGATGACGATGGCGGTATATGGCAGCGGTGATGACGATGGTGGTATATGGCAGCGGTGATGATGATGATGCGGCGGCGGCGTGACTACTTGTGAACAGAACTCGAAACTCTAAAGGACTAGACACTAAGACCAGCAACCAGACACGACGATGCAACCACAAATTCAACACAGCAAATACAGAAAAGATTATGCAAAGGCTCAGATTGGTTCGGATAGGATGAACTAACCCTATTTTTTTGGCTTTTTCATGGATTATAGGTATGAAGAACAGACTCGATCTAAACTACGAAAAACTGTAAAATCTCACCGAGCAACCTAGAAATCTGATACCACTTGATAGAGGCAAAGGTGTCCCGTCTTTCGATGAGATGGTGGCTATCGTTTTGGAGGAAGTCGACTTTGACGATCCGACTACGAACGTGCGAGGACGTCGTGTGTTAGCAATCGCTAAACCAACTCCGAGAGGTTATTGACCACGCCGGAGCACGATCAACCTGACCACGAAGGTCTTTTTCCTATAGGCAAACGAAGAACAAGCAAGAAACTGAGATTGCAATCTAGATATTGCGAATATAAGATGAAAGCTTTATTGATCAAGGTGGGGTTCTGTGATGCCTTTGTCTGGTCGTTGAACACAAACGAAGTACGCGAAGTTGCAGCTATGGCGAACTTTAATCTAAACAAAACCCAAAGTCTAAACGATGCCCTAAGGGCTGTATATATGGAGGAGAGAGGGGGAATTTCGTGGCCCTTGGTGGAGGGGTCCGAAACCAACCGTAACTCTTGTTTCCACACACATACGGACTCTAAAAACAACCTATACTTAAGTACTTTGAAAATACATGGTCCTGGCCCAATAATAAGGTGACGCAGCACCTAGAATAGCCTCTGGACGAAATTTATGAAGTGGCATCTTGTATATTTTGTCCAAGGCTTCATGCACTCATTATGGTGGCTTCAAAGTCCTGGAATCATTACTTGTAACTCCGTTCTTGTTCCCCTTGTGCATGCCATCATCTCCATGCTTGAACTTGCTCCAAGGTTCATCTTTCTTGTCCAAGCTAGGCCCTTCATTTGTAAGCAAAACAAATGTATCCAATTTAGGCAGCATCATATTCTTATGAACATTTGAATCGTTACCAAGAAACGAAAGTACCTGATAATTCGATTGGCGTGCGCGAGCTCTAGTAATTGGTCCAATATGTATAATAGCAGGGGTTGTGGGTGTAACAATGGTATTGATGTCCTCATCACTCAGTCTGAGTCCTGGGCGGCTCGCGAGGAGATCAAGCAAGCCGAACAGATAGCGGCTAGTAACCCTTTTCTTTACAGAGTATATTCGGCGGTCGAAGATATGCTTTGCTAAATCGACTATTGAGTGCTCTAGACGCTTTTGCGGATCTCCTGAGGAGTGCTGCCGACACCGCCGAGTATTTTCGGGCCCAAGAAGGGAACGCGGCGGAGAAGCTCTTCTGGTCGCAGTACGTGGCACCGGAGCGACCAGCGCTGCTGAATAATCAGATGATGCAGCTGGCAGAGCTACATAGGATGCTCGGTTTGGCTGATAGAGGCGAGGGTCCCGATCTTTCAATGAGATGATAACTATTGATTTGGTGGAGACGACTTTGACGATCCGACTACAAACGTGCACGACGTTGCGACTTAGCAATCGCTAAACCAACTCCGAGAGGTTATTGACCACGCTGGAGCACGATCAACCTGACCACGAAGGTCTATTCCTCCAAGCAATCGAAGAACAAGCAAGAATATGATTAAGCATTCTGAATATTGCGAGTATGGATGAAGTATTGATAAAAATGGGGTTTCATAAGTGGTCTTGATCCGGTCGTTGGACACAAACGAAGTACACGAAGTTGCAACGATGGCTAACTTTTAACTAAATAAAACCCCAGTCTAAACGATGCCTTAAGGGCTATATTTATAGGGAAAAGAGAGAGGATTTTGTCCACCCTTGGCAAGGTGGGACTAAAACACCTCCTAAGTCGTTTCCCCTACAATATGGACTCTAAAAATAGATTACATGGCACTGGCCCAAAATAAGGTGGCGGAACACCAATAATAAGCTATGGACAAAATTTCTGAAAGGCCATCTTGTATATTTCATCCATCTTCTTGTACGTCATCATGGTGGCTTCAAAGTCCGGAAATCTCCACTTGAACCTCCGTTCTTGTTCTCTTCGCACACACCTTCATCTCCGTGCTTGACCATGCTCCAATGTTCAACCTTCTTGTCCATGCTAGGCCCTTCAATAGCAAGCAACACAAATGTATCTAAGTTAGGCAGCATCATATTCTCATGAACACTAGAAACATTATCAAGAAACGAAAGTACCTGATAATTTAATTGGCGTATCTGAGCTCTAGCAACTATTCCAAGATGTAAAACAGTAGGGGATATGGGTGTAACTGTGGTAGCCATGTCCTCATCATCCTCCCCTTCTTGAAAACAAAGCCGTCCTTGCCGTTGTTGAATCTGAAATCTGGCTAACAAAAGGGACAAGGTGTACACGCTGTATATGTATATGTCATCCATTTTCACTGATCTCAGTTGGGGCACATGTGACAAAGCCAATATATTATCACAAGAGGTCAAAGGCATGAAAATATTGCAACTCAGTTTGCACATATAAGTGAAGCTCTTATTCATATCAAAAGACTGACAATTCTTATCATTATACCATCCCAACATTGATGAACCATCACCAAGATTAGAGGTCATATAAAAATGATTAAACATTGGCACAATTAATTTGAAACGTATTTGATCCAAATCTGATTTATTCCCTGATTCACTTGATTCTTTTGCATCGATAGTTAATTCAATGGGTTCACTCAAAATTGTTTAATCACATGGTAAAGTCAAATCATGAACATAGTCTTCTAAAATAGCTGGTGTGATCATAGTAGTGGGTAGCTCATCCTATGGTTCATTGAAATTGACAAGGCATTCATCATACTCATGTGGAGGTAGAAGATTAGTACCTTTGTCATTACCTCTTACGATCAACTCAGATGATGTAGGCACTCTCAGTGATGATGTCTCACATGGTGGAGGTGATGTAGTCCTCGCAACAACGGATGTGGTTGTCATAGTATGCCTAGTAGTTGAAGGGACAACCGTATCAACTCGTGAAATGTAGCGACCAGACCTCAAACGGTCCAATCTCTGTGCTTAGGTGTCATCACTGGATCAGTAATGCTGACACCACACAGTACTTGAAGGATTTATAACAGAGTAGCAATCACACACTTATTACATCGAGTGTCTCAATAGAGATCTTATTACAATAAATATGGCCTAAGGCCATCTAATAATGATAACAGCGGAAGGCTTGGAAGATAAGTGAGTCCATCCACTCCAACGGCATCGCTGAGTATAGAACCACGACCTAAAACTCCTTAATCGTTGTCTGAAAAGTCTGCAACATCAACGTTGCAGCCCGAAAACGGGTCAGCGCATGGAATATGCTGGCAATGTAACACACAGAGAGTAATGGAATGAAACAGCTATACTATATGCATATTTGGCTGGTGGAAAGCTCTATGGTTACAGTTTTGCCTAAAGCCAATTTTTCCCTACTACAAAGGAATAAATTTATTTAACTATTATGGTGGTTGTTAAACATTGAGAATGGTTGAAAACGTCCTCAATCCCAATTAAGTAACATCATTAAACAAACCCGTCAAATTAAATTTTATAGTAACATGTTGAGATTCACATGATAATCCAGGGACTAGATACTCAAAACGTCCATAACCGGGGACACGGCTAATCATGATTAGTTTATACACTCTGCAGAGGTTTGCGCACTTTTCCCCACAAGACTCGATCGCCTCCGTTTGGTTTCTCGCACTTCACGGTGTTCGAGAAACGGATGACTGGGACATAGTCTTTCAGAAGCGCTAGCACCTTACGATGGGTAGACCATACCACCTACATCCCCTACATCTTCTAGTCTACCACTGTAAGAGTTCGCACGACTTAGTCAACTATGCTAGAGCCCATAATAGCTTGTGGTTGCACACGGAAGTTTCTAGCATGAAAAATCTCATGATCCCTTTGAGCCTGGGTGGCGGTCCAAAAGAAAACAGGCAATCCTGGAATACCCAGGTACCTCAATCCACCCAGATGTGTATTTAAGTAGCCACCATAGATAAACCATTGATTTAAAAATCTCACATCTGTCATGGATATCACTCACCCAATCCACGTCTACTAGCATAGCATAGCAATAATAAGCAAACGTAGAAGTAACTCCCAAAGGTTTGATAATAAATAGGTAATAGGTAGTACCTCAACTACTTCCCAAACCCACAATTTAATTAGATCCTAATCATGCAATGTGTAAGGATTGATCTAATGCAATAAAACTGGGTAGTAGAAGGTATGATCAAAGTGTTACTTGCCTTGCTGATGATCCGGGAAAGCTAGTGATTCGAAGTAACAAGCGGCGCACTACGGGTACTCTATCGCAAACAAACAAGCATACAATAAGTACTCAACTAATGCACAGGTAAAACTCAAATAAGAGATCTAACCAGAAAGTTCATCTTAAGAACTCCGGTTGGCAAAAAGAATCAAATCGAACGAAGCAACGAAAGACAAACGGCAAAAGAAATAGGCTTCGCTTACTATTCTGGATCTAAGGCAATTTTTACACAAGCAAAACTTGTTCAAGTTGGTTAAACGGAAAGAGGGTTTCGAGATGAAACTCCAGGCGCTTGAATCGCCTGATTCCGATAAACGAGCGAGAAGTTAGAAATCACGATCAGAAATAATCATGGAAAATCAGAGAAAAAGAAAAACGACGAACAGGTTAACGAACGAACGTTCGTTATATGGATCTAAACGACGAACACGTTCGTTATAACAAACGAACGAGCGAACGCTCGCTAAATAACTAAACCGAAAAAACCGTTCTAATAAAAAAACGGATCTAAAAAAAATAAACCGTGGCTTTAAAAAAACCGGGCAGTTTTTCTAAAGAAAACCGCCGGCGACGGCGGCTACCTCGGGTGGCGGGTCCGGCGAGCGGGCGGGGCGGTGGCGGCGCGGCGAGGCGGCGGCGTGGGCAGCGGCGGATCGGGCGCTAGGGTTTAGGCCCGGGTGGGCTGGCTCGGGCCCCGGGCGGCGGCTTATAATGGCTGCCCCGGGGGGAGTCCCGCTCGGGTACGGCCCGGAGTCGGTTCGCGTTTCTTTTTTAAATATTAACACGCAGAAAAACAAATAAAAGGAAAACTAAACGGACTCCAAAAATCCCGAAATAAATTTTCCCCGGCTTCTAAAATCAAGCCGCACAGGATGAACATTTATTTAGGGCCTACAATTTTGAAAAATGCGCATTTTTCCTAAATTCAAATAAAATAGCAAATAAAACCAAATAAAATCTTATTTGATTTTTTTATTAAATCCTCAATATTTCTTTATTTTGGGAAAGTCATTTTATTCCCTCTCTCATATTTTTGTAATAGAAATAATTGAAGATAAAATAAATAAAATCAAATGATCCTATTTTCAAAATTTGAGACAACTCAAATATGAAAATAACAAAATCCCCAACTCTCTCCGAGGGTCTTTGAGTTGCGAAAAATTTCTAGGACCAAGCAAAATGCAATAAATATGATATGCAATGATGATCTAGTGTATAACATTTCAAATTGAAAATTTGGGATGTTACAAACCTACCCCCCTTAAGATGAATCTCGCCCTCGAGATTCGGGTTGGCTAAAAAATAGGTGAGGGTCGTCCTTCAGCAAATCTTCCTCTCGTTCCCAGGTGGCTTCATCCTCCGTGTGGTGGCTCCACTGAACCTTGCAAAACTTGATAATCTTGCCGCGGGTGACTCGACTGGCATACTCTAGAATCTTAACTGGTTTCTCCTCATAGGTCAAATCACTGTCCAACTGAATTGCTTCTAGTGGTACCGTATCTCTCAGCGTTATGTCAGCCATCTCCGCGTGGCACTTCTTCAACTGGGGTACATGGAACACGTCGTGAACTACTGACAGTCCTTCGGGTAATTCCAACTTGTAGGCTACTTCTCCCATACGTTCCAACACTTTGTATGGTCCTACAAAACGTGGCGCTAGTTTTCCCTTAACTCCAAAGCGCTTAACTCCTCGGAGTGGTGATACTCGAAGATAGACTCGGTCTCCGACTTCGTGACCTGTCTCCTTGCGTTTAGAATCTGCATAACTCTTCTGCCTAGACTGAGCTACCTTTAGCCCGTCGCGAATTAATTTCACTTTCTGTTCAGATTCCTTTATCAGATCCGGTCCAAACAACTGGCGATCTCCAACTTCATCCCAGGACAATGGGGTCCTGCACCTCCTTCCGTACAGGGCTTCGAAAGGGGCCATCTTCAAACTGGATTGATAGCTGTTGTTGTAAGAGAACTCTGCATATGGCAAATTCTCATCCGAACTAGATCCATAATCTAGCGCACAAGCTCTTAGCATATCCTCCAAAATCTGATTTACTCTCTCGGTCTGTCCATCTGTCTGCGGGTGGAAAGCTGTGCTAAACTCCAGTCTGGTTCCTAAAGTCTCATGCAACTGATTCCAGAACTTTGAGGTAAACTGGGTTCCTCTATCCGATACGATACTCCTTGGAACTCCATGCAGACATACGATCCTGGTCATGTATATCTTTGCCAACTTTGCACTGGTATAGGTAGTCTTCACTAGAATGAAATGAGCTACCTTTGTCAAACGATCGACTACAACCCATATCGAGTCATAGCCTGAACATGTTCTGGGCAATCCTGTAATAAAATCCATACCTAGCTTATCCCACTTCCATTCGGGTATCGGCAATGGTTGTAGCAATCCTGCTGGCTTCTGATGCTCTGCCTTCACTCTCTGACATACATCACAAACTGCTACGTACTCCGCAATATCCTTCTTCATTCCGGTCCACCAGAAAATATCCTTCAAATCCAAATACATCTTGGTATTTCCTGGGTGAATCGAATATGGTGAATCATGGGCCTCTTGCAGAATTAGCTTCCTAATCTCCGGATCATTTGGCACATAAACATGGTCTTCAAACCATAAGGTATCGTGCTCATCCTCACGAAATCCCTTAGCTTTTCATTTGCTAATTTTCTCCTTAATAGAAGCAATCTCCTTGTCAGTCCTTTGGGCTTCTCTGATTTATCCATCAATGTAGACTGAATCTCCAATGCTGCTACATAGCCTCTCGGGACTATTTCTAAACATAACTCTCGAAGATTTTCAGCTAACTCCCTTGGTAATTCTCCCGTTATTAGGGTGTTGACATGGCTCTTACGGCTTAATGCGTCAGCTACTACGTTAGCCTTTCCGGGGTGATAATGCAATTTCATATCATAATCCTTGATGAGCTCCAACCATCTCCTTTGTCTGAGGTTCAACTCCTTCTGTGTGAAAATATACTTCAAACTCTTATGATCCATATACACTTCGCAATGGTTTCCAATCATAAAATGTCTCCAAGTCTTCAGTGCATGCACTACGGCTGCTAACTCCAAATCATGCATAGCATAATTCAACTCATGAGGCTTAAGCTGTCGTGACGCATATGAAACAACTCTCCCTTCCTACATAAGCACTGCTCCAAGTCCTCAACGTGAAGCCTCACAATACACCTCATAATCCTTAGTCTGGTCTGGCAAAATCAACACTGGTGAAGTAACCAAACATTTCTTCAACTCCTAAAAACTAGCCTCACATTCCTCCATCCATATGAACTTGGTATCCTTCTTCAACAACTCCGTCATAGGTTTCGCAATCTTTGAGAAATTCTCAATAAACCTCCGGTAGTATCCTGCAAGTCCAAGAAAACTCCGGATCTCTCCAACTGTGGTTGGTGCTTCCCACTTGGTCACGGTATCAACTTTAGTGGGATCTACTGCTATACCTTCTCCGGATATAACGTGTCCGAGAAATCCAACTTCCTTCAACCAAAACTCACATTTGCTAAACTTGGCATATAGTTGATGTTCCCTGAGCTTTCCAAGAACCAAACGCAAATGTTCCTTATGCTCCTCTTCATTCTTTGAGTAAACCAGGATATCATCAATGAACACTACAACGAACTTATCCAAGAACTCCATAAACACTTTTTCATCAAGTTCATAAAATATGCAGGTGCGTTAGTCAGACCAAATGACATAACGGTATACTCGTACAGCCCATACCTGGTGATAAAAGCTGTCTTGGGTATATCATGTTCCCGAATCTTCAACTGGTGGTATCCTAATTGCAGATCGATCTTGGAAAATACCTTAGCTCCTTGCAATCAATCAAACAGATCATTGATCATCGGGAGTGGGTACTTGTCTTGATGGTTACTTCATTCAATCCTCGATAATCTACAACCATCCTTAACGATCCATCCTTCTTCTCCACTAGAAGTACTGGCGATCCCCAAGGTGAAGAACTTGAGCGAATATATCCTTTATCCAGTAACTCCTTAATTTGCTTCTTAATTTTCACCAAATCCTTTGCAGGAATTCTATATGGTCTCTTTGATATTGGCCCTGTGCCTGGCAATAGCTCAATCAAAAACTCAATATCTCTATCCGGTGGCATGCCTGGCAACTCTTCTGGAAATACTTCGGGGACATCCTTCACTACTGGTACTTCCTCCTGCACAACTCCTGTTAAGCAATTTACTTGAGTCCTCTTTGGCACATGTCGGGATACATACTTGATCCTTCTCCCTTCTGGGGTGGTAAGAAAAATTGACTTACTAGCACATTCAATATTCCCTTCATACTTTGATAACCAATCCATGCCTAATATCACATCAAATCCTTGGGATTCCAATACTATTAGGTCTGAGGGAAAAACATAGTTACCAATCCTTAATGGTAACCGATCACACCATAGACTAGCCATATATTCTGCTCCAGGCGAGGTTACTAACATGGATGACCTAAGGGCTTGGGTTGGCAGTTTATACTTATCCACAAATCCCCTTAATAGTATGAATGCGATGCACCAGTATCGAAAAGAACGAGTGCAGTAAATGACTTAACCAAAAACTTACCGATTATTGCATCCGGCTGTCTTCAACCTCCTCCACATTAACGTGGTTCACCTGTCCCCTATTGAAAGGGTTCGGCTTCTTCCCAGAGCTTCCATTGCCATTTCCATTCTGGGATTCATGACATTCATTGGCATAATGTCCGGTCTTCTGGCACTTAAAGCAAGTGACTACAGGTGGTGGTGGTGGTGGGTTGTTGTTGTTGTTGTTCCCCTGATTCTGATTCTGGACTAGCAACTGCATCAATGTGTTCTGCTGCTGGATCAACTGGGTGAGTTCCGGTGGACAGGTAAATCCGGGGTCACGTCTCGAAGGCATCTGAGGGTTTAGAAAAGATGAGATTTAAGAATAGAGGGGGTCTAAAGAGAAAACACTACCCATATGCACATGAGGCAAAAGCAAACAATTCACTTCATTCAATCAAACAAGGGCATACAATCGATCTAACTATCGCAAAAGTGCTCGGACTACTATATTTACATGGTGGGCTAATACTACTGATGAGGTGGTCTACTAGAAATATTCTTCGGTTGCAGACTCCATGATATCTGCTCAAGCTTCATCAACATAGTCATCATCGGTATCATCTGGATCCGAGTCGGTGTCATCGATGATGATGTAGTCTTTCGGGCGAATCTCCTTGGGTTCTTCGTCTTCTTCTACTGGTGTAGGGCCTCCCATAAATATTCCAATCTTCATTGTTAGGTCGGTGTTCTTATCCACTAATACTTCAATTTTTTCTTCATAATCTTCATGTGTAGCCTTGAGTTCTTCCTCCAGTTCCTTGATTCTTGTCTTTGCCTTCTTCAGGTCTATCATGTCGGCGCACATCTGGTTCTCCTGACATCGAATGTGCTGGTTTAACTCCTGGCTAAAAGCTGCAATTGATCTATCCTTTCTGGTGCTGATAATCTCCCAGTGCTCATCTCGGCGCCCACAAATCTGGTAGATAGTATCCTTGAGATCATTGCGGTAGACTTCTCCAATGTGTCCCATGGGGATGTGAGCTGACATGCTCTTTCCTAGACTCCAAGTTGGTGCATCAAAAGAAAACTCTATGGGCTCAGTGACTGGCATAAACGTCCTTCCTGGAACTTGAACTTGAATCATCCAGTGCTCTTCTTCAGGTAAAGTGGCGTTGTAGGTTCTTGTGAAGCTTGGTACTCCTATGTTCAGGTATCTAGTGACTTCCTTTAAGTGACGTCCAAAGGGTGTATCGTCATCCGCTTGCGTGAACTTGTTCCTTGCATCCGCCATCCTAAAGGGTAGAAAAGATGAGAGGTCAGAAGAGAAGAGAGTGAGTAGTGATCTAGGTCTTTAGCTTAGTGGTCGTGTCCTACAGTCAGCGTGTGCTCTGATACCATCTTGTAGCGACCAGACCTCAAACAGTCCAATCTCTGTGCTCAGGTGTCATCCCTGGATCAGTAATGCTGACACCACACAGTACTTGAAGGATTTATAACAAAGTAGCAATCACACACTTGTTACATCGAGTGTCTCAATAGAGATCTTATTACAATAAATATGGCTTAAGGCCATCTAATAATGATAACAGCGGAAGGCTTGGAAGATAAGTGAGTCCACCAACTCCAACGGCATCGCTGAGTATAGAACCACGACCTAAAACTCCTTAATCGTCGTCTGAAAAGTCTGCAACATTAATGTTGCAGCCCGAAAACGGGTCAGCACATGGAATATGCTGGCAATGTAACACATAGAGAGTAATGGAATGAAACAGCTATACTATATGCACATTTGGCTGGTGGAAAGCTCTATGGTTACAGTTTTGCGTAAAGCCAATTTTTCCCTACTACAAAGGAATAAATTTATTTAACTATTATGGTGGTTGTTAAACGTTGAGAATGGTTGACAGTATCCTCAATCCCAATTAACTAACATCATTAAACAAACCCGTCAAATTAAATTTTATAGTAACATGTTGAGATTCACATGATAATCCAGGGACTAGATACTCAAAACGTCCATAACCGGGGACACGGCTAATCATGATTAGTTTATACACTCTGCAGAGGTTTGCGCACTTTTCCCCACAAGACACGATCGCCTCCGTTTGGTTTCTCGTACTTCACGGTGTTTGAGAAACGTATGACCGAGACATAGTCTTTCAAAAGCGCTAGCACCTTACGATGGGTAGACCGTACCACCTACATCCCCCTACATCTGCTAGTCTATCACTGTAAGAGTTCGCGTGACTTAGTCAACTATGCTAGAGCCCATAATAGCTTGTGGCTGCACAGGGAAGTTTCTAGCATGAAAAATCTCATGATCCCTTTGAGCCTGGGTGGCGGTCCAAAAGAAAACAGGCAATCCTGAATACCCAGGTACCTCAATCCACCCAGATGTGTATTTAAGTAGCCACCTTAGATAAACCATTGATTTAAAAATCACACATCTGTCATGGATATCACTCACCCAATCCACGTCTACTAGCATAGCATAGCAATAATAAGAAAATGTAGAAGTAACTCCCAAAAGTTTGATAATAAACAGGTAATAGGTACTACCTCAACTACTTCCCAAACCCACAATGTAATTAGATCCTAATCATGCAATGTGTAAGGATTGATCTAATGCAATAAAACTAGGTAGTAGAAGGTATGATCAAAGTGTTACTTGCCTTGCTGATGATCCGTAAAACCTAGTGATTCAAAGTAACAAGCGGCGCACTCCGAGTACTCTATCGCAAACAAACAAGTATACAATAAGTACTCAACTAATGCACAGGTAAAACTCAAATAAGAGATCGAACCAGAAAGTTCATCTTAAGAACTCCGGTTGGCAAAAAGAATCAAATCGAACGAAGCAACGAAAGACAAACGGCAAAAGAAACAGGCTTCGTTTACTATTCTGGATCTAAGGCAATTTTTTACAGAGCAAAAACTTGTTTAAGTTGTTTAAACGGAAAGAGGGTTTCAAGACGAAACTCCAGGCGCTTGAATCACCTGATTTCGATAAACGAGCGAGAAGTTATACTAAAATGAAAATCGGATCAGAAATCGCGATCAGAAATAATCGCGGAAAATCCGAGAAAAAGAAAAAACGATGAACAGGTTAACGAACGAACGTTCATTATCTGGATCTAAACAACGAACACGTTCATTAAAACGAATGAACGAGCGAACGCTCGCTAAATAACTAAACCGAAAAAAACGTTCTAATAAAAAAACAGATCTAAAAAAACCGCGGCTTTAAAAGAAAACCGGGCGGTTTTTCTAAAGAAAACCGGCGGCGACGGTGGCTACCTCGGGCGGCGGGTCCGGCGGGCGGGCGTGGCGGCGGCGGCGCGGCGAGGCGTAGGCGGCGGCGAGGCGGCGGCGCGGGCGGCGGCGGATCGGGCGCTAGGGTTTCGGCCCGGGTGGGCTGGCTCGGGCCTCGGGCGGCGGCTTATAAGGGCTGCCCCGGGCGGAGTCCCGCTCGGGTACGGCCCGGAGTCAGTTCGCAGTTTCTTTTCTTTTTTTAAATAATAACACGCAGAAAAACAAATAAAAGAAAAACTAAACGGACTCCAAAATCCCAAAATAATTTTTTCCCGGCTTCTAAAATCAAGCGGCATAGGATGAACATTTATTTGGGGCCTAAATGCAATTTTGAAAAACGCGCATTTTTCCTAAATTCAAATAAAATAGCAAATAAAACCAAATAAAATCTTATTTGATTTTTTATTAAACACTCAATATTTCTTTATTTTGGGAAAGTCATTTTATTCCCTCTCTCATATTTTTGTAATAGAAATAATTGAAGATAAAATAAATAAAATCAAATGATCCTATTTTCAAAATTTGAGACAACTCAAATATAAAAACAACGAAATCCCCATCTCTCTCCGAGGGTCCTTGAGTTGCGAAAAATTTCTAGGACCAACCAAAATGCAATAAATATGATATGCAATAATGATCTAGTGTATAACATTCCAAATTTAAAATTTGGGATGTTACATGGAATGTGCATCTCGCGCTTGTTTTCCTTGTGGGCAACACGTCGTTTTATTTCCTGTTCAGCTTTGCAAGCAAGATGAAATAAATGGTCTATAGGATAACACTCTTCATGAATTAGTATCTCCTGAATGTGACAATTTAACCCTCCCCAAAATCTATCCATAAAATCTTCTTTAGTTTCTACTAAAGAGGAATGCGGCAAGATAGTTTGTAAAGTATCATAATATGTCGTTACGGTGTTACTACCTTGTTTTAAATGTTGCAACTTTTTAATCATATCACGAGTATAATAAGTGGGAACGAATATATGTCGCATGACAAGTTTCAAATCATCCCAAGTAGTAGGTATATCATTAGGGTGTAACCGACAATATTCACTCCACCAAATAATAGCATAACTAGTGAAAGAACCAACCGTAACCTTAACTTTTTTATATTCATAAAAATTATTGGAAGCAAATATATTAGTTATGTCAAACTCCCATTCAACATATAAAGCAGGTCTAAAACGACCATTAAATAGTGGTACAGAAACATTAACCTGATCATGTGCATTTGGATGTTTGTGCAGCTCTCATGACGGTTGTGGTATTTGCATAGGTGATGACACATCGCCCACGATCGACAAACCCCATGAATTTACTCAGAAATGATGGTAAAACGCTCACAGTATAGCAAATCAAAGTCTTACAAGTTCTTACCATGCAGCAGGTGGTGACCGGCAACCAGCGGTGTCAAATAACTCCAAAAGTTGAGTAAAGCGATTGCCAGGTGAACGTATGTATGCACGATGTAGAAATATGTGGAGCTGGGTTGGCTTTATATATGTGAGAAAAATGCTACAACCATGTTAATTAATGCAAGCTGAAAATTCGTTCAAAGTGATCGAGTGCTAGTCTTAGGCTAGACTGTACTAAAGACGCGAGCCTAAGACACCGACGAAATTCACGCACTGACTCGAACTAGGGATTTCTTTCTTTTACTGATCACTGGATCAAAGGAATAAGCACATAAAATGAGCAGTACTTGTAGACCGTGTCACTTTTTTTAATCAGAAAAGTTGCCTTGTTCAATGTGGACCAAACACACTCAAACTCTGTTGATGGAACCAAGCACCACTTGTGTTCTTCTTTCAATAATATATAGATGCTGCCAACATCACACGTTTGTACAAGTCTCCTTCAACACACCTTTTTTTCACAGCCAAGTACTAGCACAACAAAGCACTATTTTTTTCTCCAAAGTCCAAACGTGGTCAACAGCCCCACTCTTTCTCTTTATACTTCCAAACGTGCATGCACAACCGAACAAGATTCTTTTTTTATTCTTTCACGTGTTGCACCTAGTAAGGAAAGTCTTCAATGCCCAAAATCTGGTTAGAAATGTCCCTGATGTTAAGGAGGTTCTTTTCTTCATAAGTTCTAAAAGGGTGTTTGTTTTCAGAGACTTATTGGTTTAGGGACTTAAATAAGTCCCTATAAATCCTATTTAAACCAAACAGAAGGGATTTATAGAGACTTAAAGTGGGCATTTGAGACTTATGAAATAAGACTTTCGAGAAGGGACTTATGGGGACTTATAGTTGTAATATGGTCTTATAAAGACTTATAAGTCCTAGGAACCAAACATGTAGTGACTTTTTAGGGACTTGGGACTTATAAGTTGGAACTAAAAAAAATCCTAAAACTTATGAGCCAAACAGAGCCTTAAACCTCCGAATAGATAAGGGTTTTTCCTTTTAATATCCTTGAGAATCCAATCTTGCCAAACAAACAAACGTAATCCTACAAGTACGTATCTTCTCTGTGATTCTATTCTTGTTTTTTTTGTCTCCTTCCTTCTTTATCTCCAGAAAATCAGGGATTAACCAAACAGATCAACGCTTGCCTCTTATGTCTGGCCGATCCCTTGTTTCCTTCTATTTCTTTCTTTCCTTGCTATGAATACATGGAATCTTCTTTCTTAAACACCACGTACTTCTCTCTCTCCTTGTTTACCACGAAAAAAGACAAATAAACGTTTTGACTATTTCCTTTTCTCTCCGCAAAAAAAGGATCAAGCGCTCAACACATTCCTTGTATACCTTTTTTTCTTTCCGTTTTTTTGCTCTCCCAAACGCATCTGACTTTCCAAAACAACAGAAGTACTTCTCCACAACAAACCTTCGAAACAAAGGACCCGCCGATCTTGTGTATAGATTTTTTTTTAATGCCAACGGTGGGTGGGCGATTCTGATTCCCTTCCAAAATCTGCCTTGTCTTTCCTTCTTTCTTCCTCTCACACTTTTTTTCACTCAATTTTCAGGAACGTGATGGGCTAGGACTCCAAACCGAACATGCTTTTCTTCTTCTTATTCTCGCTGCAAATCCTATCCAAACTCCCAGTACACCTTTTAGTTGATTCCCAAACCGAACCAGTGTTTTTCTCTCTTTCTCCAGAACAGCAAGCGTACCAATCAAATTTGCCAAGATCACAACTTGTAGAACAAGAACCACGGATTAGATTTCTTTTTTTTGTTTACTTTTCAAGGAACAAAAGTTATAATGGATGATGACGAAGGTGAGAAAAATATATGAGAGGATGACGATGCAAATAAGGACAAACGAATGGCAATGGTGGCGAACAACAACAAAAATGGCACTGGAATATGACAATGAGGTGGATAATTGTGTTTGTGGAGGCGGCGTGAACAAAACGTGCATAGAACTCGAAACTCTAAAAGACTAACAACGAACTAGCAACTCGACACACGATGCAACCGAAAATTCAACAATGCAAAAACAAAGTGGTAATGGCGAAAGGCTCAAACTGTGTGGGACACGGATGAACTAGTCTAACTTTTTTTGTGGCCTTTTCTTGGTCTCTAGGTATAAAGAACAGATGCAATCTAGACTATGAAAAACTGAAAATTTTCTCACTGAGCAACCTGAAAACTGGTACCATTTGATAGGGTCAAAGGTCCCGATCTTTCAATGAAATGATAACTATCGATTTGTTGGAGACGACTTTGACGATCCGACTACAAACGTGCACGACGTTGCGCCTTAGCAATCGCTAAACCAACTCCGAGAGGTTATTGACCACGCTAGAGCACGATCAACCTAACCACGAAGGTCTATTCCTGCAAGCAATCGAAGAACAAGCAAGAATATAATTAAGCAATCTGAATATTGCGAGTATGGATGAAGTATTGATAAAAGTTGGGTTTCATAAGCGGTCTTGGTCTGGTCGTTGGACACAAATGAAGTACACGAAGTTGCAACGATGGCTAACTTTTAACTAAATAAAACCCCAATCTAAACGATGCCTTAAGGGCTATATTTATAGGGAAAAGAGAGGGGATTTTGTCCACCCTTGGCAAGGTGGGACTAAAACACCTCCTAAGTCGTTTCGCCTACAATATGGACTATAAAAATAGATTAGATGGGCCTGGCCCAAAATTAGGTGGCACAACACCAATAATAAGCTATGGACGAAATTTTTGAAAGGCCATCTTGTATATTTCGTCCATCTTCTTGTATGTCATCATGGTGGCTTCAAAGTCCGGAAATCTCCACTTGAACCTCTGTTCTTGTTCTCTTCGCACGCACCTTCATCTCCGTGCTTGACCATGCTTCAATGTTCAACCTTCTTGTCCGTTCTAGGCCCTTCAATAGCAAGCAGCACAAATGTATCTAAGTTAGGCAGCACCATATTCTCATGAACACTAGAAACATTATCAAGAGACGAAAGTACCTGATAATTTAATTGGCGCATCTGAGCTCTAGCAATTATTCCAAGATGTAAAACAGTAGGGGATATGGGTGTAACTGTGGTAGCCAGGTCCTCATCATTGGCCATGAAGGACATCATAGTCCGGCTATGGCCAGCCAGACCTATTCCGAGAAGCTACTTCGCCTTGGTCAAGCGGCTTGATGACGCCTTACCCCGAGTAGAGGCCGTGAAGTGCTCGGCGTGTATAGAAGGTGCGCGGATGGCCTTTGCCCGTGTCAAGATGCACTAGGCCAAAATGAAGGCCGCCATCGTGGCCATCGACGGTCCGTCCGGGGGCAAGGACTACCGTATGTCGGAGCGTTACTTTGAGGGCGTCTTGGAAGGTGTCCGTTTGATAGAGGGCCAGTGCTCAAAGGACATCATGTTCGAGTGAATGTGTCTGAACTGCCCGGATATTATATAAACCAAAGCTTTGTAATATAAACCAAGGCCTTGTAATATACTATATGCATTTATCGTAAAGTGTTATTCCCCCTGTGCGGTCGTTTTTAATTCTTGAGAATTTACCAGTTGTCGGCTTCAGCCCCCATGTAGATACTACGGGGGTGTTCGAAATAGCGCGTGACCACACTTGACCCAACGTCTTGGTCCGTAAAGGAGGTGGCAGCGCGGCGAACCAGGCAATCGAACTATACAGTTTTATCATTCTCACTTAGCCATAGGAGTTTGACAATGGTACTATAGGGTAGCCCCTAGTGCGTATGCGGCTATCGAACTTGGATGCCTTTTAAACACTTGACTAGAAAAAGGCAGTCTTTCGTGTAATAAAGAAGAAATCGCTAGAGATTTAGTAAGTCACCGAATTGCTGACCAGCTCGCGCCGCATCACGACAGTCAGTTTTCAGCTTTCTCTACTAAGGTGTTTGACTTGGCCAGCCAGAAACACAATCGCAGTAGTTCTCCCTTTACTACCTTAGCCAAAAAAACAAAACGTAAGGTAGCAAGCACAGGATCCGGGCAACCCAACTATTGACCAAAGACATGATTCAGAGCCGATGCATATAATGCAGTATTCAGGACGCCGTAGTATACCCTGAGAATGTTTAGACTTTCTATTGTTGAGAATATATATATGGTTTGAAATAGAGCCCCTGGCGATTTAAGTCGTACCAAGGTGTATATGCCAATTCGAACATAAAGTGGGAAAATGGATTAAGAAATAAGCCAATATCGAACAAGGTTGGGCGAAACTGTTTCCATTATAGTCTGATTGGTACGTCAAAATGTATTTTTACAGAGGATGACATAAGCATCAAGGCCATTTTACATGCCGAGAACAAGGGAAAGTTGTATACATGTCCTAAATTTGAAAAGATGATCTTGAAGATCTTTTGGACACTCTACCGCACGTCTGTGCCGCTTTTCCCTGTAGTATATGATCCTTTCGGAGGATCAAGGGTCGAGTGTATATGAGGGGCCCGGGAAAGGACCCTAAGTACCATCGAAGAGTGGTGTGGGTTGTAAAGAACCTGAAAAGGAAAAACAAGGAAAAAGGGAAGAATAAAAGGAAATCCGGAACCTAATGTCCAGAAACGTGCAGATTTGGCGCTCCAGGAGCCGGATGTCCGGCCCGATGGCCCGGATGTCCGGCCCGACGATTCCAGATCTTGTTTGGGGCGAATTTTTTTGAATTGTGGGCGGAAATTGATGATTCCAAGGTCAAAATTGGAGAGATTTCGTGGATGAAAGATGGGGAAAACTTGGGGATATGCTAGATCCACCTGAAACCAAGCAAATCCATGGATCAAATTCAACAAAACTTCGTCGAACCAACAAATTACAAAAAAAAATTGGGGCTATTTTTGGTGGGGAATTTTTGCATTTAGGACGAAATCAAACAAAAGAAGGCTAGAAAACAAGGGGGAGGCTCCGAAATCGTGATCAACGTGGCTCATGATACCAAGATGACGTAGGGTGGAACCCTATACAGCCGATCTTTCACGAAAGGAGCGGATCCCGCGAAGAACACGAAGAACACGAGGGGGAAAACGAGGCAAATCACGCGGGGAAACATGAGAGAATCACTAAAACCAACAAGAAATAGTCACACATATGCTTGATCCTCGAAACACAAAGAGAGATACAAGATCCACGATCAACAAGGGACGATACAAAGGTAGCTGGTTCTTCTCCGTGAGGAGGTCTTGTATCCATGAGGGGATCTTCTCCGTGAGGAGGTCTTGAATCCAAGTGGATCTTCTCCGAAGAGGGGCCACGGTCTCTCTCGTGGAGTAGATCCAGATGGATGAGCGAAGCTCTATCTCACAAATGAGCTAACACAACGCTAACCCTAAAACGTAGGTGGAGGGGAAGTATATATATAGTCTAAGTGATGTAGGGTAGAACCCTAGTGGCCCGATTTTTCATGATAGGAGCGGATCCCGCGAAGAACACGATGAACGCGAAGAGGGGAACGAGGGAAAACGGGGGAAAACACAAAGGGAAACACAAGAGGAACACTCAAACTAACAAGAACAAGTCACACATGTGCTAGATCCATGAACACAAAGGGAGATACAAGATCCAAAGTCAACAACGTACGACACATAAAGGTAGCCGGGTTCTTCTCCGTGAGGAGGTCTTGAATCCACAAGGGGATCTTCCCGTAAAGGGGTCTTGAATCCAAGGTGGATCTTCTCCGTAGAGGGGCCGCGGTCTCTCTCGTGGAGTAGATCCGATATGGATGAGCAAAAGCTATCCTCACATATGAGCTACAACTTCGCTAACCCTAGAAAGTGTACGGGAAAGAGTATATATAGTCTAGGTAATGAAAGGGGTACACGGGCCTCGGCCCAAGTGGCTGCGCGCAGGCAGGGCCGGAAGTTCTGGGGAAGGTCCGGCCTAACCAGAGAGTTGGTGCGGTGTGGAGGTGCTGGCGTCCGGGGGCCGGAAGGTCCGGGCTGGCCAGAAGTTCCGGGCGCCAGAAGGTCCGGGCCGGGGTCCGGGCTAACCCGAGAGTTGGCACGCCTGGGCTGGACCAGCCGGAAGTTCTGGGGAAGGTCCGGCCTAACCAGAGAGTTGGCGCGGGTGGAGATGTGTTGGCATCCGGGGGCCGGATGGTCCAGGCTGGCTGGAGGTTCCGGTTGCCGAAAGGTCCGGTACGGGGTCTGGGCTAACCTGAGAGTTGGCACGCCTGGGCTGGTCGAAATCATCGGCACCCAGAAGCTCCGGGTCGGTCGGAAGGTCCAGGGGCCGGAAGTTCCGGGCTCTGGCTGCAGGTTCCGGGCTGTCCAGAGTGTGGACGCCTGTCTCTTCTTCTATAGCCCTCGGCTCCGTGTCTTGAGCGTTGTACCTAATCACACATAGTACCTCGGACTTAGGCAATAGCCCTGTCTCACTTGAAGAGGGGGAAAACTCAAGTAGGAGTGATGTCACCTCGGATTGAATAGCACGTGCCCTAGCCCTTGTCATTGGTCCACTTGGAGCTTGGATAGTTGAGGTGGCATCCATGTGGATGGTCATGGGATGCTCCGCATCATCTCCCCTCCCTTGGGGAAGATCCGTCCTCGGATCGAGTTCTTCATCACCATGGAAGGGCGAGAGATCTTTGATGTTGAAGATGTCGCTCACGTTGTATTTGTCCCGTGGGAGGTCGATCTTGTAAGCGTTGTCGTTGTAGCGTGCGAGCATCATGAAGGGTCCATCGTGTCGAGGTCGAAGCTTAGACTTGCGTTCTTGTGGAAAGCGCTCCTTGCGAAGGTATAGCCACACGAGATCACCAATGTTGAAGACCATAGGTTGCTTGTTGACATTGAGCTTGGTCGCAAGGCGTTGTACTTGGCGCTCGATGGTGTTTCTTGTATCTTCATGCACCTTCTTGATATGGGTCGGTCGTGCACTTGCGTCCAAATTGATTCGCTCTTGGAGTGGTAGAGGTAGAATATCCAATGGTGACAAAGGGTTGAATCCGTAGACGACCTCGAATGGGGACTTGCCGGTTGTTGAGTGTCTTGCTCAGTTGTAGGCGAACTCGGCGATGGGTAGACACTCCTCCCACTCCTTGATGTTCTTCTTGATGAGTACTCGAAGTAGAGCGGAGAGTGTGCGGTTTGTCACCTCCGTTTGGCCGTCGGTTTGAGGATGGTACGCCGTGGAGAAGAGTAGCTTGATTCCGAGCTTGGCGCATAGGGTCTTCCAAAAGTAGCTAAGGAACTTGACATCGCGGTCCGAGACGATAGTCTTTGGCACACCATGGAGACGCAATATTTCCCTACAAAAGAGATTAGCCACATGTGAAGCATCGTCTATCTTGTTACAAGGAATAAAGTGTGCCATTTTTGAGAAACGGCCCACAACGACAGATATGGAATCTTTCCCATTGCGAGTCCTAGGCAAACCAAGTACAAAGTCCATGCTAATGTCTTCCCAAGGTTGGTATGGCATCGGTAAAGGCATATAGAGACCATGAGATTGAGCTTTGGACTTAGCTTTGTGACATGTAGAACACCGGTTGGTGAAGCGATTGACGTCCCGAAACATCTTGGGCCAATAGCTCTTCGAGAGCGTGGCGAACGTCTTGTCGCGCCCGAAGTGTCCCATTAAGTCTCCTCCATGAGATTCCTGCAAAAGCAACAAACGAAGCGAGGACTCGGGAATGCAAAGTTTGTTAGCTCTCATAAGGTAGCCATCTTTGATGTAATAGCGTTCCCAAGATTTATTCGACAAACACTTGGCATATGGAATGGCAAAAGTTGTATCATGCTCATATAAGTCTTTGATATGCTCGAAGCCAATGACATCTAACTCAAGTTGCGTGACAAGCATGCAAATGCGGGAAAGAGAATCCGCTACTATGTTTTCTTTACCTTTGATGTACTTGATGACATAAGGAAAAGACTCAATAAATTCACTCCATTTAGCATGACGCTTGTTCAACTTAGTTTGTCCCTTAAGATACTTGAGAGTCTCATGATCGATATGAATGATAAACTCATGGGGACGAAGGTAGTGTTCCCATTCATGCAAAACGCGGACTAAAGCATATAGCTCTTTGTCATAGATGGGGTAGTTGAGTTGCGCTCCGGAAAGTTTCTCACTAAAGTAAGCTATGGAGCGCTTCTCTTGCGTTAACACACCTCCATGCCATTACCACTAGCATCGCAATGAATTTCAAAAGGTTTGTCGAAGTTGGGTAAAGCAAGCACGGGAGCATGAGTAAGCAAACTCTTAAGCTCATTGAATGCGGTATCTTGGGATGGTCCCCAAACAAAAGGCGCATTCTTCTTGCTCAAAGCATGCAAAGGTGAAGCAATGGTGCTAAAATCCTTTACAAAGCGACGATAGAAACCCGCAAGGCCAAGTAAACTACGCACTTGATGCAAGTTGGTTGGTTGCGGCCAAGTCTTAATAGCATTGATCTTGGACTCATCTACATGAACACCCTTAGAAGAGACAACAAATCCTAATAAAACGAGCTTATCAACACCAAAAAGGCATTTCTCCATATTAGCGTAGAGACGCTCTTTCCTAAGAGTTTGCAAAACGGTACGGACATGGGTGGCATGCTCTTGGATAGATTTTCTAAACACAAGAATATCATCGAAGTAGACCACAACAAATATACCAATGTAAGGGCGAAAGACATGATTCATGAGGCGCATAAAAGTGCTCGGTGCTTCCGAAAGACCCATAGGCATGACTAACCACTCATACAAACCAAACTTGGTTTTGAAGGCGGTTTTCCATTCATCACCCTCTTGTATGCAGATTTGATAGTAACCACTCTTAAGATCAATTTTGGAAAATATAGTGGCAGCGCTAAGCTCATCAAGCATATCATCTAGGTGTGGAATGGGATACCTATAACGAACGGTGATAGCATTGATAGGTCTACAATCGGAGCACATGCGAAAACTACCGTCACGTTTTGGCACAAGAATGACCGGAACGGCACAAGGGCTCAAGCTTTCACGCACATGTCCATGGTCTATGAGATGTTTTACTTGGCTTTGAATTTCTTTGGTTTCTTCGGGGTTAACGCGGTAGGGAGCTTTGTTTGGAAGTGGTGCTCCGGGGATGAGGTCAATTCGGTGCTCAATGCCTCATAGAGGAGGTAGTCCCAGAGGTAGCTCATCGGGAAAAACATCTTGAAATTCCTTGCAAAAGAGAAGAAAACACTAGAGGAAGAGTGTGAGAGGTGTTAGTTTGTGGTACATTGTCCTTGCACACGATGACGTAGTGTAGGACACTAGATGGGTTCTCACACACTTCTCTCATCTCACGTTTGGTGGCAAATAGAACGAAGTTCTTGTTTTCGCTCATCGTGGAGGCACTCAATTTGGGCTTGTGGCGCTCACTCTCTTTTTGGTGGCTCACTCTCTCACCATTCTCTCCACGATGGGTGGTATGCTTGTCGGCGATCACTTGGCTTGGCGACATTGGACGGAGGACGTACTCCTTGCCCTTCATCTTGAAGATGTAGTGGTTCGTTCAACCGTTGTGGATGACTCCTCTATCGAATTGCCATGGCCGTCCAAGGAGAAGGTGACAAACGGTCATTGGAACAACGTCGCACTCCAAGGTATCTTCGTAGGCGCCGAACTTGAAGGAGACTTGTACTCGGTGCTCGACATGGATGGTGCCGGAGTCACTAAGCCATTGCACTTTGTATGGATGTGGATGCTTCGTCTTGGGAAATTGGAGCTTGGAGCAAAGTTCTTCACTTGCGAGATTGTGACAACTCCCTCCATCGATGATGACCTTGACGGATCGTCCATTGATGCTGGCCTTGGTATGGACTATGTGGCATCGTTGGTCTTCTTCTTGGTGATGTTGGAGAGTCAAGACTCTTGAGATAACAAGTGCGGGACTTGAGTCTTCATCACAAAAGACTTGTTCTCCTTCATTGTTCACTTGGCGGTGCATGGCGACTTGCTCAAGTGCTTCCATTTCACCTTCACTCATGGAGTCATAAGTGCCATCGTCATTGAAGACCATGGTCTGCTTGTTGGTGCACTCGTAGGACTTGTGGCCTCGGCCTCCGCAAGTGAAACACTTGAAGGAACTCGTCTTGACGGTCTCATCGGTTGGGGTTGATGATGATGAAGCTCTCGGCTTGAAGTTGCCCGTAGTAGGGTTGCTTGTAGTTGGCGAAGCTTTCTTGGAAGTCGACTTGTCGATGTTGGAAGTAGTAGGTCTTGTAGTCGGTGTTGGAGTCGTTGACGCTTGGTTATTGGGGAAGCCGTAGGACTTGGATGAGAACTTGGCGTACTTGAAATCATCTTGCACTTGGCGTTCCGCTTTGGTAGCTTGGTGCACGAGCTCGATGAGATTTGAGTATGGTTGGAAATCGGCGATCTTCTTTATGGGATGATTGAGTCCATTCAAGAAACGTGCCATAGTTTGCTCATCATCTTCCGTCACATTGGCTCGTATCATGGCAATCTCCATCTCCTTGTAGTACTCTTCAACGCTCTTGGTTCCTTGCTTGAGTTGTTGGAGTTTCTTGAAGAGGTCGCGGTTGTAGTAGGTAGGCACGAAGCGTGCTCTCATGACATCCTTCATTTGTGCCCATGTAGTGATGGGTGGTTCACCTCTTGCCTCACGGTGCTCTATGATTTGTTCCCACCAAATGAGGACATAGTCTTGGAACTCAAGGGATGCCATCGCGATCTTCTTCTCTTCTTCATAATTGTGCAAACGGAAGATCTTGTCAACTTTCAATGCCCATGAAAGGTATTCTTCGGGATCGTTGCTTCCGTTGAACTTGGGCGTGGTGAACTTGAGCTTGCCGTAGCGTTGCTCTTCATTGTGTTGGGGTCGAGGACGATGACACCCATGTTTTAGATGATTGTTCAACTCGTGGTGCTCTTGTCATGGAGGGTTGTCAACCTCGTGTTGCTCTTGTCTTGGAGGGTTGTCAACCTCGTGTTACTCTTGTCGCGGAGGATTCCCATTGTTTTCATGCACTTGATGAACTTGATGGTCTAGGCGAGCTTGTGGAGGAGCGCGTTGAGCTCGAGGAGGAATTAGATGATGCATGCGAGCTTGAAGTCGTCGTTTGTGAATTTCTTCGCGAAGTGCTTCCTCTTCCTCACGGGCTTGACAACCTCGGTCGGCAACGGCTCGACTCGCATCGCGTAGAGCTTGTTGCGCCTCAAGTGCTTGAGCGGCACGGAGTTGTTGTTCTTTACGTTGAGCCTCGGCATCTTGTACATTTTGGTGTAGACGGGCGCGTTCTTCCTCTTCATGTTGGCGTTGTTGTTGTCGTTCTCGAGCTAGCGCAAAGGCTTCTTCGGCTTGACGTCGTCGGCGCTCTTGAGAGTCGGTGTCTCGAAGTGGATTGAGGTTTTCTTGACGGTCGGTGCGCGCGGCACGACGAAGAGTGTTCGATGTCGGTGTACTTGAGCCGGAGAGGGTAAAGTCGGAATGGTGACTTGAACGGCTCCTTCTTGAAGTGGAGGAAGAGCGGTTGAGCAACAAAGCGTGAATCTCGTCCATCCCTGCGTCATTCTCTTGCTTGTGATCGTCGAGCTTGTGGTCAAAGTAGTCCCTTGTACATTGCTCGGACAGTCGTAAGTCGGCGGCAAGGTTGTCGATGCGTTCACTCATAGCTTGTTGCTCTTGATGCAAAGCACGTTGTGCACCAAAGAGGTGACTCTTGGTGACGAAGGAGTTCATGTCGTCGTCTTGCTCCATGAAGAGTGGGTTGGTAGAAGTACTTGGCCTATCCATCATTCCAAGACAAATGTGAGTGGTAGAAAGAGAAGAACGAGTACCAAATGTACCTTGACCGAAGTTGAAAGTGGATCGAGGATCACTCCAATGTAGGGCAAGGAAATAGCACAATTGGTATGAGTTCTTGTCGGTTTCTCACACCTACACAAGTAAAAGCTTTTGGTGGAGCTTGGTTAGGATGGTGGCACAAAATTTGATGTAATTGTAAGTGAGCTTCAATAATGTTGGAAAAGGTTCGCAAGATGCAATGTAACAAGTAGACCAAGCATATAAGGTACACGGAAACACACACGCAAAAAGATAAGTGGGGTCGTGCAACCAAGGGTGAGCCAAAATGTGGAATCCACAAAAATGCTCTTGTTGCACAACACTAGAGAGACGCTAGCACGATTGCACGATAGGCGGATACAAGAACTTGTGCACAACCTACTTAGCAAAAATGTAACGATTTCTATCCCAAATACTTTGTATGCAAGGTGTTGTTATGATATGATCCAAGATCATCGAGTATGACAACCTTAATGTTGTATGATGCTATGGTTCTTTCTTAAAAGCTCTTTGCTTATATTTCCTCTTTGCTTAAAAGCTTGTTTGGCTCTTTGATGTTTGAGCTCTTTTCTCATGCAATGCTTGACGAACCAAGATAGCAAGTGAGTATGCCATGACAACTTTGTGACACAAGAGATGATACCGATATAGGCAACAATGATATATGTATGCTATGGGAAGTATGATCACTAATGTGCACAAGTCTTGTTGCCGGCAATACTCAATGGCTAGTCTCGATGGGTAAGCAACGCAAAGGAGTAAGGCTATGATGGCTACCAATGTAATGGCAAGAGTGATATGTCCAATACCAAGATGAGGTTACCGGTCTTGCTTCCGGTATGGTGTTAAAATGGTAGCAGGAATACCAAGTCGTAGTCGAGGTGGTCGTTGTTGATGACGCGTCCGTGGCGAAAATGAGAAGCGGTGATGTCGATGTCGAACCATACCTAGATAGCCGAAACACAAAAGGATACAGTATCGCAACTCAAATTCTCAAACCTCAAAGTAGCAATTGTGTCGGAGAGCATACAAAAATAGTTTGGTTATGCGGGAAAGGTGGAGGCATGCGGAAGTATATATGGTATATGGAGAGCACCGAAACAAAATTTGGTGGAAATTTGGGCTGATGTAGTGCAAACTTTCTGTTGAAGCCAGAAGTTCCGGGCAAGACGGAGGGTCCGGGGTCCGGAGGTTCCGGGGAGGCCGGAAGGTACGGGGGCCGGAATGTACGGGCTGGATCAGAAGTTCCGGGGGTCGGGATTCTGCCAAGAACAGAGACTTGGGGATCATGGATTTGGGCGGAAAAACTTGGGGAAAAGCCCAAATCCGAAGGGGAAAAGAAGAAATTGGCGGAATAGAAGGTGGGGAGGCTAGATCTACGAGCCACACACAAACTTCACGGATCAAAGCCAACAAAATCTCAACACACGAACAAATCACAAAAAAAAATTGGGGCTATTTTTGCTGGGGATTTTCGGATTAGGACGAAAAACAATAAAATTAGGCTAGAAACACAACGGGGAGGCTCCGAAATCATGATCAACCTTGCTCATGATACCAAGATGATGTAGGGTAGAACCCTAGTGGCCCGATTTTTCACGATAGGAGCGGATCCCGCGAAGAACACGATGAACGCGAAGAGGGGAACGATGGAAAACGGGGGAAAACACAAAGGGAAACACAAGAGGAACACTCAAACTAACAAGAACAAGTCACACATGTGCTAGATCCATGAACACAAAGGGAGATACAAGATCCAATGTCAACAACGGACGATACATAAAGGTAGCCGGGTTCTTCTCCGTGAGGAGGTCTTGAATCCACATGGGGATCTTCCCGTAAAGGGGTCTTGAATCCAAGGTGGACCTTCTCCGTAGAGGGGCCGCGGTCTCTCTCGTGGAGTAGATCCGATATGGATGAGCAAAAGCTATCCTCACATATGAGCTACAACTTCGCTAACCCTAGAAAGTGTATGGGAAAGAGTATATATAGTCTAGGTAACGAAAGGCGTACACGAGACTCAGCCCAAGTGGCTGCGCGCAGGCAGGGCCGGAAGTTCAGGGCGCCGGAGGTTCCGAGGAAGGTCCGGCCTAACCAGAGAGTTGGCACGGTGTAGAGGTGCTGGCGTCCGGGGGCCAGAAGGTCCGGGCTGGCCAGAAGTTCCGGGCGCCGGAAGGTCCGGGCCAGGGTCCGGGCTAACCCGAGAGTTGGCACGCGTGGGCTGGTCGAGGTCATCGGCGGCCGGAAGCTCCGAGTCGGCCGAAAGGTCCGGGGGCTGGAAGTTCTGGGCTCTGGCCGGAAGTTCCGGGCTGTCCAGAGTGTTGAAGCATGTCTCTTCTTCTCTAGTCCTCAGCTCCGAGTCTTGAGTGTTGTACCTGGTGACACATAGTACCTCAGACTTAGGCAATAGCCCTGTCTCACTTGAAGAGGGGGAAAACTCAAGTAGGAGTGATGTCACCTCGGATTGAATAGCACGTGCCCTAGCCCTTGTCATTGGTCCACTTGGAGCTTGGATAGTTAAGGTGGGTCCATGTGGATGGTCGTGGGATGCTCTGCATCACTAAGGGGCGAAGGGGTACATGGGCCTCGGCCCAGAAGCACTGCACGCAGGCAGGGAGGGCCGGATGTCCGGGGCTTCACAGGGAGCCGGATGTCCGGGCCGACCGAGCTGGTCACGGTGCTCTCTGGAATGGCTTGTCCGGATTCAGGGGGCGAGGCCGGATGTCCGGGTGTTGATGAGGTGCCGGATGTCCGGGGCTGACGCCGGATGTCCGGGGCCTATAGCACTTCGGCTGCAGGGCTGCTGCTGTTGTTGACATCTTCAGGGGCCGTGTCCGGGCCAGGGCCGGATGTCCGGGTCCTGGGAGTTGTCTCCGTCTTCTTCTGTCGTCGCTTCCAGGCTTCCCTCACGGATGGTGTAGTTGTTCCTTGGCGCTTGCACTCCTCCTCAACATTCGTGAAGCTCCGATAATACCTTTATGTATGTGAAGTAGATGTCGCACGTGTCACTTGCCAAATGGACTCTTGACATGGTGATGTCCATAGGATGCGCCGCATCATCTCCCCTCCCTTGGGAAAGATCTGACCTCGGATCGAAAACCTAATCACCATGGGAAGGAGATGGCTTCGCCGTGTAGAAGTGGACGTTCACCAAGTACTTGTCATCATGAAGCTCGAAATTGGCACTCTCCAATGTCAACAAACACTTGGAAAACAAATGTGGTTAGCATTAGTGCAAAACCAAGCATTCAAGAGGTTATTCACCAAACAAGTGTCGTCATCATGCAAAGCATATGGTGTGACAAAGGATTGTGACATGTCATGTAAGCATATCAATCGAGCACAAGCAAAGAAATCATGGGGACAAGCATGTGAATGTGAGGTAGTGATGCACATATGTGTGACAAGAGAAGAAGCATCTACCTCAAGTTCGTAGCAAGCATTCACAAATTGCTCAATGAAAGGTCTATGCTAGGCATAGGAAACATTCACAACACCAAATAAAATGAAGTGTCTAAACACATGGGTCAAGTGCAAGACAATCCAAACATAATGTGCATGGGGTGTAGTGAATATCGTGTGGCACTCAACACAATGGAAAGAGCAATTGTTCATCATGTGTGAGGCAATCAAGTCAAGCATGTAGCAATCAATGGGACATGGCATATGTGAAGTGATGACATTGTTGCAAACAAACATATGAGAGGAGCAAGTAATCCAAGAACTGGATGCAACACATAAGGCATATTTATCTTGATGCATGGAACGGTGAAAAGGACAAGTCGAAGCAAGATCTATAACATGTGTGCAATCAAGTGGTCCAAGATGAACAATAAGTCTCATGGTGCAGGCAACACAAGTAGTATGATCCATCATATCCATGCTCAAGAAAGATGTCACCTTGAAGGTGTGTCCTTGTGCGTCCTTCACAATGCCGAAGTCGTATGAAAGGTGGTGTAGAAGCGAGTCATGGTCGAATGTATGAGGCTCGCTCTCAAGAGCTCGAATGGTCGACTCACGTGAAGCGGAAGTCGACACAATGTCCAAGTATCCTACACATGCACACAAGAAAGCAAAGAATGTATGCGTATGGCAGATAAACACATCATCCATCATGATGGTTCTCTTCTTTTGCACATAACCATTAGCAGCACGAGTGCATGAATAATATGATGCAACAATGGCAATATTCATGGCACGAGGTATATGGTGCAAAGAAGGAAGGCAAGCATGCTTCACAAGAAATATGTCAAAATCTCCAAATATATGTGAGAATGCTATGGGGGCAAACTCATTATCAAGACTAAAGGCATAATTGCACTCAATACATGGCAAATCATCTAGCATGAGAGAGGCAACATATGGACAGATATGACAACAAGGAATAACAATCATGTCGTGCAAAGCATGTAGATGGTTGTCATCAACCGCATGAAATGAGAAAGTATGAATCATTGGTGATGCAACATAAGCAAGCATATCAATCATGTCGTGCAAACTAGTGGAGCGAAGATGCAACACACTAGAGGAAATCATGGCAACGATGTCATGTGAGTAAACAATAGGCATAGGCAATGCACATGACATATCGCAAGCACGAACAAAAAGCAAGATCATAGTATAATCATAGGCATGGGGCACAAAGGAAACATGCCAATAACAAGTGATATCTCCACCAAGCTTGCATATACACATACAAGTATGAGAATCAATCATCATGTGTAATGCAAAGGATGGGTCACGAATGCATGGCAAAGGCATAGTAATGAGCATATCATGAAAAGTGAACATGGCAAGATGGGCATATAATATGTAATGGACAATAACCCATAGCCAAGTGAGGGTCATGTAGAAGTAATGCACGAAGTCTTTGCGCGAAGAGAGCGGTGGGAAAGACAATCCATGGGATCCTAAGTCATCATTGCTCTCTAGAGCTCGTTTTGTCAACTCATGGGATTGTGAGGTTGACAAGTACTCGTGGGTACCTACACAAAAGAAACACAAGCCAAAGAAATTGTGTGTGTGGTAAATTTACACATCATCCATCATGATGTGTATGTGCACATGAGAGTTAGCACAAGATAAGCATCGCTCAAAGAAATTTGATGCATGGTATAAGAACATGTCATCCATCATGAAAGAATAGTTATTGTCTATAACACCATGGGGACACAAATTGAGAATGCAAGTATATGGCACATCAATAGCATGTTTATTCATGGGAAGCATATGGTGCACACAAGTATTGGGATCATGCAATGAATGGGATGAATCAAAATCTCCTAAAATGTATGAGGAAACTATGGGGGTCTCCTCATGAGCAATATTGGAAATATCACATGGAGAAAATGGACAACATCCAAAACAATGCATATCTGAAGCTAGGTGTTCATGGCATGGCATATGAGATTAATGATGCAAATGGAGCATATCAATATCATCACAAGAAAAACAAATGCCAATAACCATGGGCTTGTCATCTATGCCATATGTGCAAATTGGGTTTACTTTAATGGCATATGCATAGTCACTATGAAGAGATTGCAAATATGACATATGATTGATCTCATGCATAGCATATGAAAAGTCAAGAAGATTGGAAAACATGATGTGACCGAGAGAATTAGCACAAGAAATCCTATGTAACATGGCATCACAACTAATAGACTCCACATGGCAATCATCATACTCATCATAAATGGGTAAATTATCGCATGGGGAAGTCACACTAGCATGAAGCATGGAAATAGGTTGATCAACATCAAGCAAGCAATCAATGTCAAGAATCTCCACTAGTGGGACTAGAGCATCACCTTCACCTATGTTACCTTGTTCATTCCACTCAAATAGTGTAGGTGAGGTGGGAAAGACCAAATGGTGGTCATCTTCGTCTTGATGGAACCATGTGGGGGGTGCATCATATTCCACCATGGCCATCGTCCTGTCCAAGGGTAGGATGAAGTCATTGAGAATCGGCATTTCATCATAGATGGGACCTAGCACCAAATAAGAAGACACAATAGAGGTAGAGGTCAAGTCGCTAGTGTTGAATGTTGCCTCACATGACCTATTAACTATCTCACTCTCTCTATGTGGTGGTTCACTCACTCCCACAAAATGGGTGCACTCAATTTCACGTATGGTGGAGTCACTCATCTTACTCAAGTGGTGGGGGTTGTGGCTCTCCTCACATGGGTATTGGGGTAACACATCATATATGTGGCTAGTGGTGAAGTCACTCTCACTCTCAATATGGTGGCAAAAGTAACTCAAGTCATCATACGTCTCCATGGTCGAAGGGAAAATCCCATGCTCAACCATCTCATCGCCGTCGCCATGGATGAAGGCTGAAGATGGCACATCATCACTCTCGCCTCCTAAGATGAAAGCATCATCCTTGCTCATCACCATGTCGCTCGCCTCCAAAGCATGTTCCTTGACTGGCTCCATAGTTTTAGTCGTCGCTGCACCTCTTGAAAAAGAGTCATGGAGGACTCGGCATCATCAATGCCACAAAGAGGCATGGCGGTGAAGTCGAACATGGGAGCACCGTCTTGGAGCTCGTTGGGCTTGGACATCTTGGTGGAACTATCCTCATGCTCGCCTTCTTGGAGCTTGGTCTTCGAGAAGTGTGCTTGGATTGGAGAAGCCTTGGCCTTTATGAGTTCTTGTTCCGCCTTGAGAGCACCAATGTAGTTGTCGTCGAGGGACTTGTAGTTCTCGAGGAAGATTGTCTTGGAGATGTCGTTGTGCAATCCCATCATGAAGTGCAACTTCATCATGAAGTTCCTTGTGGCGCACTTCACTTGATCTTGAGGAGAAACTTGATCTAGCTTGAGGTAGTCGTCCATCAAACGCTCCCACTCAAGATACTCCTCAGGTTTGAGAGTCCCATAGAAAGGAATCTCATGGTCGATGTCGAGGTCGTAGTAGCTCATGGAAGTCACGGACTTGAGCTTGGTGGCTTCTCTTGAAGTGCTTGTGGGCGAAGATGCCGTATGTCCGTAGGCGAAGATGCATTTAAGTCGCTCGGCGAAGATGCCAAGGGAGATGGTGAATTCGTTGAGCCGTTGTTGGTGTTGAGCTCTTGACCTTCACGTCCTTGTTGGTGATGGTGTCGATGCTGATTTGATTTTGCCGGAGATGGTAGCTCGGAGACATGTGCTCTTGAGGGTCTTCTCAAAGATGAGGAAGACTGCTTGTAGGACTTGATGAGGGCTTTGATCTCCTCCATTTGATCTTGTATCTTGGCGTCGTTGGAGTTGTTCATGGCATCGAACTCGTCATTGTTGTTGTAGACCGAAGATGAAATACCTTTCCTATCCATCACTCCAAGAGAAAAATGTGAGTGGTAGAAAGAGAAGAACGAATACCAAATGTACCTTGACCGAAGTTGAAAGTGGATCAATGATCACTCCAATGTGGACAAGGAAATAGCACAATTGGTACCAATTATTGTCGGTTTCTCACACCTACACAAATAAGGCTTATGGTGGAGCTCGGTGAGGATAGAGGCACAAAAATTTGATGTAAAATGTTAGCAAGAGTCAATAATGTTGAAAGAGATTCACAAATTCACAAGTGTAACAAGTAGACCAATAGCAATGAATGGCACACGGAAACCCACACACGGATAGATAAATGGGGTCGTGCAACCAAGGATGAGCACAAAATGTGGAATCCACGGAAAACGCTCATGTTGAACAACTCAAGAGAGACGCTAGCACGATTGCTCTATAGGCAGATACGACACTTGTGCACAACCTATAAGATGCAAAATGTATGAACTTTCTATCCCAAGTATGCTATGTATGTATGGCTCCCGGTGTTATGATCCAAGATGATCCTATATGCAATGTGATATGATGCTATGGCACTTGCTTACAAGCTTCTTTGCTTTTTCTCTTTTGCTTAAAAGCTTTATTCTTTTTTTTGTATGGCCACTTTGCGAAATGCACAAACCAAGATAGCTATTGTGTATATGCGGGAACAAACTTGAGGCACAAGGGATGATATGATATGTACGCAATGTATGGTGTAGATCACTAATGTGCACAAGTAAAGTTGCTGGCAATACTCAAATGGCTAGTCTCGATAGGCAAGTGACGCAAAATGGGCTAGCGGTTATCAATACAATGGCAATGGGATATACAATGGAGGGATACCACGATACCAAGATGATATGGAGGTTACCATACGAGGCAATGATGAGTGGTGGTGATCTTGATGGAGATACCAAGATGATGGAGACTCATCCCTAAGTAGCCGAAACATCTTAGGAAACGGAAAAACCGCGAACTTAAAATCTCAAATGTCAAATGTCAAATGGTGGTAGCGGGATGCGATGGTGGTTGCGAAAGCTCAATGGGATTGCGGAAATGCAAAGATGGGTTTTGCGAGTAGGCAAAGCGGAAGTGGAGGGTAAGATGGTGTACTATACACGGTGTCGGAGTTGAAAGCACGGTCCCTAAGTAGCCGAAAGACCTTAGGAGACACAACTCACAATACTAACAAAATTAGGTTAAGTTGGGATGGTGGAAGTGTATGGTGGTCAAGCCTATGCGGAAGTTATGGTGGTGGTGGTGGTTGATGAAAAAGCAACCGTCCCTAAGTAGCCTAAACACCTTAGTAGACTCAAAGCACTCCTCAAGCAAGCACTAATGCGATGGGGAACAAAATTGGTTAGGTTGCGGAAGTCGGTGGTGGTGTAGCGGATGATGTGGTGTAAGCCCTAGGCAAAGATGCAAAAGTTTCAAAATTTTGATGGAGTCAAATGGTGATGGTAGTATTTTCGTGGCAAGGTGGATGTCAAGAGCTTTTCAACGAGCTAAAGAACACGAAAATCGAAGTCTGGATGAATTAGTTATGGACAAAACGGTGAAACGGGGGTGGCTGAGATGTCAGGGGCCGGACATCCGGGCTCGGGGCCGGTAATCCGGGACCTGATGTACAGAACCGTGCAGATTTGGCGCTCGAGGAGCCGGATGCCTGGCTTGGGGCCCAGATGTCCGGCCTGAGGCCCGGATTTCTGGCCCGGCGATTCCAGATCTCGTTTGGGGCGGAAATATTCGAATTGGGGGCGAAAATTGATGATTCCAAGGTCAAAATTGGAGAGATTTCGTGGATGAAAGATGGGGAAACTTGGGGATATGCTAGATCCACTTGAAACCAAGCAAATCCATGGATCAAATTCAACAAAGCTTCGTGAAACCAACAAATCAAAAAAAAATTGGGGCTATTTTTGGTGGGGAATTTTCGAATTTAGGACGAAATCAAACAAAAGAAGGCTAGAAAACAAGGGGGGAGGCTCCGAAATCGTGATCAATGTGGCTCATGCTACCAAGATGATGTAGGGTGGAACCCTATACGTTCGATCTTTCATGAAAGGAGCGGATCCCGCGAAGAACACAAGTGGGAAAACAAGGCAAATACGCGGGGAAACACGAGAGAATCACTAAAACCAACAAGAAATAGTCACACATATGCTAGATCCTCGAAACACAAAGAGAGATACAAGATCCACGATCAATAAGGGACGACACAAAGGTAGCCGGTTCTTCTCCGTCAGGAGGTCTTGTATCCATGAGGGGATCTTCTCCGCGAGGAGGTCTTGAATCCAAGTGGATCTTCTCCGAAGAGGGGCCGCGATCTCTCTCGTGGAGTAGATCCGGATGGATGAGCGAAGCTCTATCTCACAAATGAGTTAACACAACGCTAACCCTAAAACGTAGGTGGAGGGGAAGTATATATAGTCTAAGGGGCGAAGCGGTACATGGGCCTCGGTCCAGAAGCACTGCACGCAGGCAGGGAGGGCCGGATGTCCGGGCGTTGGGCCGGATGTCCGGGGCTTCACGAGGAGCCGGATGTCCTGGCTGGCAAGACGGATGTCCGGGCTGACGGAGCTGGTCAGGGTGCTCTCTGGAATGGCTTTTCCGGATTTCTAGGGGCGAGGCCGGATGTCCGGGTGTTGTCGAGGCGCCGGATGTCCGGGGCTAACGCAGGATGTTCGGGGCCTGTAGCACTTCGGCTGCAGGGCTGCTGCTGCTGTTGACATCTTCAGGGGCAGGATGTCCGGGATAGGGCCGGATGTACGGGTCTTGGGAGTTGTCTCCGTCTTCTTCCGTTGTTACTTCTAGGCTTCCCTCGCGGATGGTGTAGTTGTTCTTTGGCGCTTGCACTCCTCCTCAACATCCGTGAAGCTCCGATAATACCTTTATGTATGTGAAGTAGATGTCGCACGTGTCACTTGCCAAACGGAATCTTGACATGGTGATGTCCATAGGATGCGCCGCATCAGTATTACTCCTTTAAAGATAGTTTTAGTGGGCTTGATCCTTGATGAGTCTATACCCATTTTGCGGATGGTGTCCAGATAAAGCAGATTAAGGCTGCTACCGCCGTCCATGAGGACGCGCGTGAGATGGAACCCGTTAATAATTGGGTCGAGGACCAATGCTGCCAAACCTCCATGATGGATACTGGTCGGATGGTCTCTGTGATCAAAAGTGATCGGACAGGCTGACCATGGATTGAATTTTGGGTCGACTGGCTCTATGGCATAGACGTCCCTTAGTGCGCACTTGCCCTCCCTTTTGGGGATATGTGTAGCGTATATGATATTCACCGTTTTTACCTCGGGGGGAAATTTCTCCTGCCCTCCTATGTTCGGTGGGCGAGGCTCTTCATCATCGTCCTTGCGGGGCGGCCCCTTCCCCTTATGTTCGGCGTTTAGCTTGTCGGCCTGTTTAAAGACCCAACAATTCCTATTGGTATGATTAGCAAGCTTATCAGGGGTTCCATGAATCTGGCAGGGCCGATCGAGTATTCTGTCTAAACTAGATGGACCATCCTTGTTTCCTTTGAATGGCTTCCTCCACTGACCGTGTTTAGAGCCACGAATCCGGCATTGACTATCGTGTCTTCAGTATCTTAGTTATTGCTTCGACACTTGTGTTTGTTGCTTCACGGCTTGCCATTGCCATCCCTGGCTTCGGAGGTGCCAGGGTCGCTGGTGCTGGTGCTTCTACAAGCTAGCCAGCTATCTTCTCCCATGCAAAAGCAGGTCATAAGTGCGGTAAGGGCTGCCATGGACTTCAGGTTTTCTTGGCCGAGGTTTAGGGCGAGCCACTCGTCTCGAACGCTGTGTTTAAAGGCCGCGAGGGCTTCGACGTCTGGACAGTCCACAATTTTGTTCTTTTTAATTAAGAAATTGGTCCATAGCTTCCAGGCTGATTCTCCGGGTTGCTGGACTATGTGACTAAGGTCATCGGCATCTGGAGGCCGAACATAGGTTCCTTGGAAGTTGTTTCTAAAGGAATCCTCCAAGTCTTTCCAGCTGCCAATAGAGTTTTTTGGGAGGCTGTTTAACCACTGTCGTGCTGGTCCCTTTAATTTTAGCGGGAGGTATTTGATGACTTGGAGATCATCACCGCGAGCCATGTGAATATGGAGAAGAAAATCTTCGATCCATACTGCGGGATCTGTAATACCATCATATGACTCAATGTTCACGGGTTTAAACCCTTCAGGGAACTAGTGCTCCATCACCTGATCAGTGAAGCATAAGGGGTGTGCGGCGCCTCTGTATCGGGCGATGTCGTGGCGCAGTTCGGATGAAGTCCGAATGTGGTTTTCGCCCCGAATGGGGTTGTTCCTCTTGCGCCAGGCCTGATGGTCATCCTCTCGCGTTGGAGCATGCCCCCTTGACCCATAGATTGATCTTGTCTGACCGGCTCTATTGTCCAGGTCCTTGCATATGTCATATGTATAGCCCAGGGCCGCTGCCTCCCTGCCTCGACGGAGGGGTGGAGTGGGCTGAGGTTCGGCGCAAGTAGCCGGTCTGTCCCGTACACGTGGTGGTCGGTTAGGTTCATCAGCAGATTTATACTTTTGCGGTATTGGCTCAAGGGCCTCGTCGTCAAATTGTGGTATCAGCTTGCGCTTCGGGTAGCTCTTGGTTGGGCACTCGAGGCCATATTCCTCGGCTGCCAGGACTTTAGTCCATCTGTCATTGAGCGTATCCTGATCGGCTTGGAGTTTCTGCTGCTTCTTTTTTAGGCTTCTCGCAGTGGCGATTAGCCGGTGCTTAAAGCGCTCTGGTTTGAGGGGTTCCTCTGGCACGATGAAGTCTTTGTCACCGAGGCTCACATACTCTTCAGAGATTGGTAGGTAGTTACTATCCTCTGAGTCCTCGTTCCTGACAGGATCGTCGGGGTTAACTTGCCCATCCTCCCAATCATCCTGTTCGGATGTTGGCTCGACAGGGGCTTCGAGGTCTTCGGCATTCTCCGGAGTGTTATTGTCTTCGGTGTCGGTATTGCTGTCTTTTTTGCGACGCGGTTTTGAGCGACGCCGCTGACGTCCATGCTTTGGAGGTGCTTCAGCATGGTTGTCCTCAACCAGATCCTTCTTGCCGTTGTCTTCATCCTCTTTGGGTGTGTCTACCATGTACACATCGTATGTGGAGGTGGCCGTCCAGCATCCGGTAAAGGGTGTTGGCCTTTTTCATCTCCGGCATCGTCGTCCATGCCGTTGATGTCTTCGGAGGCGTAGTCCAGCATGTCAGTTAAGTCTTCGACGGTGGCTATGAAGTGGGTGGTGGCTGCGACGTAAAATTCCCCGCTCTCAGCCCCTAGTCCGGGCTGGGCGTAATTCGAAAGATATTCCTCTGTAATGGTGAAGGATCGCATTAAGTCTAGAGCCTCGTTTAGGAGCGAGGTTTGGACAGGGAAGCGAGAGTCCTTGGGGGCGGCTGGGGTGAGAGCCTCCTGGCCACGCTTGATTGACGCAGACCTTGAAAATTCGGATCTAGAGTCCGAGGGGGAGTCCAGTTCTTTAATGACAAGGGGAGCCCGGTTCGTCTTCGGGTTAGCCGATGACGCAATCCCCTCCAGATCTCCGGTAGCAAGTTCCATAAATGTAGGGAGTCCGGCGGGCTCTAAACTCCCATCCTCGAACCTAGTAGTCTGCTCTGGATCTAAGGCCAGAGCAGTGGTCGAGGCCGCGAACCCTTCGAAGATCAAGTCTCCTCGAAGCCACCGAATACGAAAATTTGGCCGGGGAGGAAAGTCTCCCCCGAGACGGCATCGTTGTGGATGATTGAACGAGCCATCAAACCTTTTGCCGACAACACAGAGGAACTCTCAATGAAAGCACCAATGTCGGTGTCAAAACCGGCCGATGTCGGGTAGGGGGTCCCGAACTGTGCGTCTGAGGATCGAAGGTAATAGGAGGCAAGGGACACGATGTTTACCCAGATTTGGGCCCTCTTGATGGAGGTAATACCCTACTTCCTACTTGATTGACTTTGATGATTATACGGGTTACAAGAATTGATATACCTTGAGATCATAATGGATAAACCCTAGATGTCTAGCATGTATGATTATGATTGCCTCTACGGACTAAACCCTCCGGTTTATATAGACATCGGAGGGGCCTAGGGTTGTACAGAGTCGGTTTACAAAGAAAGGAATCTTCACATCCGAACGCCAAGCTTTCCATCCATGCAAAGGAGAGTCCCATCCAAACACAGGGGAAGGCCTTCTATCTTGTATCTTATTGGCCCATTAGTCCGGCCCATATCACATAGCCCGAACGCCCGGGGACCCTCTAATCCAGGACTCCCTCAAGAGCAACCCTCGTTCTTCTTCTTCCTTGGCCTCCCCCCTAGATGGGAGGAGAGTTCCCCCTCTGGTCCATGGTCTCCATGGCGGCGGAGGGGCGGGAGCACCTCCGAGATTGGATCTCCCTTTCCGTTATCTTCTGTTTCGCGTTCCCCAGATCTGGCCGAAAACCATTTCTTATATTCCCAGAGATCCATAACTCCGATTGTGCTGAGATTCTAACATGATTTGTTTCCGGGTATAAGCTTCCTTGCACCCGAAGTAGAGCCCCAACCGACGTACGAGGTGAGCACAACCCACCACGCCACGCCTGGCTCCGGGACCGCGCCCTGGTGGGTTGTGCCCACCTTGGGCCTCCGTTTGCGGTGATTCCAACTCCCAAAACTCGCATATATTACAAAATAATTCTCCGTGAAATTTTATTGTATTTGGACTTCGTTTGATATGGATTTTATGTGATAAAAATTTATGCAAAAAACAGGAACTGGCACTGGGCACTGCATCAATAGGTTAGTCCAATAAATCATATAACAAGTTGCCAAAAATAGGTGAAAGTTGTATAATATTGGCATGAAACAATCAAAAATTATAGATACGACGGAGACGTATCACGCCTCGCAGGGATGGACCTCGTGTTGGGGGAGGAACCCCGCCGCCAAGGCCCGCTCCGAGCAGCGAGGTAGCAGCAGGCGCTGCGGCGGTACCACTGCCGCAGCGTCCGCTCCAGGACGCTCAAGGTGGGTGACCTCATCCTGAGGTGGGTGCTCTCCAGGGAGGGGTTGCATAAGCTCTCACCCATGTGGGAGGGCCCGTTCAGGATCGCATGTGTCTCCTGGCCTGGCGCCGCGCACCTGGAGATGCAGGACGGGATCCCCATCCAGAATGCCTGGAACATCCACCACTTTCAGAAGTTCTACCCATGAAGCAAGGCCCCATGCCTGTGAAGGTATCCGCTCGTGACACTCTCATGTAATAATTAGTGGGGCTGTACATGCTCTGGAGTCTCCTGAGCGTCGCCCACGGGCCTCACGGGGGCTCCCTCCCACGTCCTAGTGGTAGCACTTAGCTCTGCGCTGGTGAGAAGACTAGTCTAGGTGCCGGACGCGATTGTTCTTTTGCTTGCTTTCTGTAGCTGGTTTGCAACTTCTTAATGGAATTAGGAGTTTTCGCGTTCTCATTTGCCAGAGTTGGAATTTTTCTCCTCTTGCTTCGCTCTCCTCTCTAGTCTTCTCCCAGGAAGAGCGGCAGATGCCCGTCGCTCCTCCTCGCGCGTCCTGCGCATGGGAGCAAGGAAGGTGTGTGTTGTATGCTTGGGCTCACCCGCACCGTGAACACACCTCACCGAAGCCCCGTTGCTCCAGAGCTTCGGCTTCCTCAATCCTCGTGAGACACTCTCGAATGAGCTCATGATAGAGGCGAAGTTGTCCCGTCTATCGATGAGATGGTGGCTATCGTTTTGGAGGAAGTCGACTTTAACGATCCGACTACGAACGTGCAAGGACGTCACGCCTTAGCAATCGCTAAACCAACTCTAAGAGGTTATTGACCACGCCAGAGCACAATCAACCAGACCACGAAGGTCTGTTTCCTGCAGGCAAACGAAGAACAAGCAAGAAACTGAGATTGCAATCTGGATATTGCGAATATAAGATGAAAGCTTTATTGATCAAGGTGGGGTTCTGTGACGCCTTTGTCTGGTCGTTGAACACAAAGGAAGTACACGAAGTTGCAGCTATGGCGAACTTTAATCTAAACAAAACCCAAAGTCTAAACGATGCCCTAAGGGCTGTATATATGGAGGAGAGAGGGGGAATTTCGTGGCCCTTGGTGGAGGGGTCCGAAACCAACCCTAACTCTTGTTTACCCACACATACGGACTCTAAAAACAGCCTATACTTAAGTACTTTGAAAATACATGGGTCTGGCCCAATAATAAGGTGACGCAGCACCTAGAATAGCCTCTGGACGAAATTTATGAAGTGGCATCTTGTATATTTTATCCAAGGCTTCATGCACTCATTATGGTGGCTTCAAAGTCCTGGAATCATCATTTGTAACTCCGTTCTTGTTCCCCTTGCGCATGCCATCATCTCCATGCTTGAACTTGCTCCAAGGTTCATCTTTCTTGTCCAAGCTAGGCCCTTCATTCCTAAGCAAAACAAATGTATCCAATTTAGGCAACATCATATTCTTATGAACATTAGAATCGTTACAAAGAAACGAAAGTACATGATAATTCAATTGGCGTGCGTGAGCTCTAGTAATTGGTCCAGTATGTATTCAAGTCCTCATCATCCCCCCTTCTTGAAATGAAGTCGTCCTCGATGAAAGCTCATCTTCCTCACCCAAATAAGGCTTCAAATCTGCAATGTTAAAAGTGGGACTAACCCCAAAATCTGCAGGCATCTCAAGTTTATATGCATTACCATTTATTTTCTCTAACACCTTTAAAGGACCATCAACACGTGGCATTAGCTTTGATTTGCGCAAATTAGGAATTCTATCCTTACGCAAATGTAACCAAACAAGATCTCCAAGTGCAAACACAACATGTTTTCTACCCTTATCTCCAGCAAGTTTATATTTAGCATTCATACACTCAATGTTTTCCTTAGTTAACTCATGCATTTTTAAAATCAATTCCACGTTCTTTAGCATCAAAATTAACCTTCTGCGAAGATGGAAGAGGCAACAAATCAATAGGTGCATGAGGTAGGAAACCATACACAATTTCAAAAGGGCACATCTTAGTAGTAGAATGCAATGAATGATTATAAGCAAATTCAATATGAGGCAAGCATTCTTCCCACATTTTCTTATTATTCTTCAAAACATCCCTAAGCATAGTAGACAATGTTCTATTGACTACTTCAGTTTGTCCATCAGTTTGGGGGTGACAAGTAGTACTAAAAAGCAGTTTAGTCCCCAACTTAGCCCATAAACATCTCCAAAAGTGGCTAAGAAATTTAGTATCACGATATGAAACAATAGTATTTGGCACACCATACAAGCGAATAATTTCATGAAATAACAAATCAGCAACATTAACAGCATCATCGCTTTTATGACATGGTATAAAGTGTGCCATTTTTGAGAACCTATCCACGACAACAAATATGCTATCCCTCCCCTTATTTGTTTGAGGTAAACCTAAAACAAAGTCCATAGATATATCCTCCCAAGGAACACTAGGTACAGGCAGAGCCATATATAAACCATGAGGATTGAGTCGTGACTTATCTTTTTGACATGTAGTGCAGCGAGCAACAAAACGCTCAACATCTCGTCTCATCTTTGGCCAAAAGAAATGTGTAGCAAGTATATCCTCCGTCTTCTTGACGCCAAAGTGTCCCATTAATCCTCCTCCATGCGCCTCCTGCAACAACAAAAGACAAACGGAGCTAGCTGGAATGCATAGCTTGTTAGCACAAAACACAAATCCATCGTTAAGAACGAACTTGTTCCAAGTTCTCCCTTCCTTACAATTCTGCAATACATCATTAAATTCAGCATGATGCACATATTGATCTTTGATGGTCTCCAAACTAAATATTTTAAAGTCAAGTTGTGAAAGCATAGTATAACGACGAGACAATGCATCAGCAATAACATTTTCTTTACCCTTCTCGTGTTTAATGACATAAGGGAAAGTCTCAATGAATTCAACCCATTTAGCATGTCTACGGTTCAGTTTTGCTTGACTTTTAATGTGTTTCAAAGATTCATGATCAGAATGTATAACAAATTCCTTGGGCCATAAATAATGTTGCCATGTTTCTAAGGTCCGAACAAGAGCATATAATTCTTTATCATAAGTAGAATAGTTCAGACTAGGCCCACTCAATTTTTGAGAAAAGTATGAAACAGGTTTGCCATCTTGTAATAGCACACCTCCTAATCCAATTCCACTAGCATCACATTCAAGCTCAAACGTCTTATTAAAATCAGGAAGTTGGAGTAAAGGAGCATGTGTCAACTTATCTTTCAATACCACGAAGGCTTCTTCTTGTGCGGTACCCCAAACAAAAGGCACATCCTTCTTTGTAAGCTCGTTGAGAGGTGCGGCAATGGTGCTGAAATATCTCACAAAACACCTATAGAATCCAGTGAGGCCAAGGAAACTCCTCACTTATGTTACCGTTTTGGGCTGCGGCCAACTCTCAATAGCTTCAATCTTGGCTTTATCAACTTCAATTCCCTGCGGAGTGACAACATAGCCAAGAAAACATACTCGGTCGGTGCAAAAGGTGCAATTACCAAGGTTACCAAACTTACGTGCATCACGTAGAGCAATAAAAACAGCACGTAAATGTTCCAAATGTTCCTCCAAAGATTTGCTATAAATCAATATGTCATCAAAGTAAACTACCACAAATCGTCCAATGAAAGCACGTAAAACTTCATTTCTTAATCTCATGAAAGTACTAGGTGCATTAGTTAACCCAAAAGGCATGACTAACCACTCATATAATCCAAACTTAGTTTTAAATGATGTTTTCCATTCATCTCCCAATTTCATACGAATTTGATGGTATCCACTATGCAAATCAACTTTGGAGAATATTGTAGAGCCACTCAATTCATCAAGCATATCATATAGCCTAGGAATAGGATGACGATAACGAATAGTAATATTATTAATGCCTCTACAATCAACTCACATACGCGATGTACCATCCTTTTTCGGCACTAAAATGATAGGAACAACACAAGGACTAAGGGATTCGCGTATATAACCTTTGTCGAGCAGTTCTTGTACTTGACGCATAATCTCCTTCGTCTCCTCTGGATTGGTACGGTAAGGTGCACGGTTGGGTAATGATGCACCGGGAATTAAGTCAATTTGATGCTCAATCCCTCGGATAGGTGGTAATCCCGGTGGCACGTCTTGTGGAAAGACGTCAGCGAACTCCTGCAAAATGTTAGTGATAGCAGGAGGCAAAGAGGAAGGTACGTCCTCGAATGAAAATAATGCCTCTTTGCACAGAAAAGCATAGCATACAGATTTGCTGAAATCTAGCTCATCAATATCAGATTTTGTGGCAAGTAAACATGCACTTTTCAATTTAATTTCAGAAGCAACACTAGATGGTTTATTATTAGGTTTCATTTGTTGCTCAAATTCTTTTGCCACAATCTGATTTTCACTCTTATTTTTCTCCTGTTTTGCTTTATTAGCTATATTAATATCATCTTCCAAAATGGATTCAGGAGTCATAGGAAGCAAAGTAATATTTTTATCCTTATGAACAAGAGTATACTGATTGTTTCTACCATGGTGTACAATTTTTTTTATCAAATTGCCATGGTCTACCAAGTAATGAGGAACATGCTTGCATGGGTACCACATAACAATCAACATAATCATCATATGTAGAGATACTAAAATGCACACGAACAGTAAGTGTTACCTTAACCTTGCCATTGTTGTTGAACCGTTGGATGTAGTAAGGATGTGGATGTGGTCTTGTGGTGAGAGATAGCTTCTCCACCATCTCCATGCTAGCCAAGTTATTGCAGCTCCCTCCATCTATGATGACGCGAACAAAACGTACCTTCACAACTCCTTTTGTATGGAACAAATTATGCCTTTTGATTTTGCTCAGCTTGTGTAACCTGCACACTCAAAACACGTTGAGCAACTAAACTTTCATACCTGTCAGCATCTTCAGCAGCCATGTATTGCGTCTCATGATCAGAATCCTCTCCCCCGTGTTCTTCATGTGTAATAAGAGCCAAAGTCTCCTCATCATAGTCACTAGCGGACTCATACCCACCATCCTCAGTAGCAATCATCTCACGCTGAGATTGGCATTCTCTCGCAAAATGTCCTCTTCCCTTACAACGATGACAAATAATATCACTTGTGTGCCCTGTTGATGCCATGGAAGAAGAAGAGCTCTGCGCAGGCCCGGCAGGTGTGCTCTTGGCAGATAGTGGTGGTTGTGTCTGCTTTCTTGTATCACGGCTGGAAGTGGTACCTGATGGAGGTGCTGGTGGAGTGGAAGTAGAGGATGCACGTGGTGTCCATGATGAAGATCGACCTGCAGAAAAGTTAGTTCGCACCAATGCCTGCGATCCTGCACTTCACGTTCAGCTTTACAAGCAAGATGGAATAAACGAGTGATATTAGTATACTCCTTATACTCTAGAATGGTCTGAATCTCTCTATTTAATCCACCCATAAAACGTGCAAGCGTAGCTTCATTCTCCTCAACAATACCACATCTAATCATGCCAGTTTGTAATTCATGATAATATTCTTCTACATAATTTTTTCCTTGTCTTAAACACTACAATTTCTGAAGTAATTCACGTTGATAATATGGTGGAACCCAACGAGTACGCATAGCAGTTTTCAAAGCAGCCCAAGTAGTTGGAATAAGATATAATCTACAATGTTCAGACCACCAAACACATGCAAAACTAATGAAAGCACAAACAACAGTAGGAACACGTCTCTCCTCAAGATATTGTAAACATGTAAATCGTTGTTCATTTTTTAACTCCCAAGTAAGATATATATCAGGAACATATCTACCCTCAAATGGTGAAATATTCAATTTTAGTTTAGGAAGATGATCATGTACCTTAGGTGGTGGTGCAGCCCTACCGTTGCGATGGTATGCATGAGGACGACCTGGTGGTGGTGGTGCTAGTGGTTGCACGTAGTTCTGATTTTGGTTAACCTCATCCTCGTAATGGTCCTCCACCTCTGCAGTAGCAGCAGGAGCGGCAGAAGCATCAACAGTGGCACCAGAATTTTGCCTAGGGTCAATGGGAACGCGCTGTGCTCGTCCCACTTGATTTGGAAAGCGACGTTGTTGTTGTTGTAGAGGTGCGTTAGGGGCAGCCGGTGGTGGTGGTGGAAGACGCGCGAGCAATTCATTAAACTTGTTATCGAGCTTTGTTTCGAATGTCTTCTCCATGCCATCTATCTTCTCCATGGCCTCTTCAAATCTGTTTAGCACATCTTGCACCTGTCCACTCATCATTTGCTAAAATTTATCATGTGACTCCTTATTCGTCATGTTCTCCCAGTCAGTCTCGTCGGCTTGTGATCCTACCATGGTTAGCAGCAATAGAAATACACAAGACTATGATCCTACAGACTACTAACAAGAGGTGGTGGTGGATGTCACAAATCCGTCAAGCAAATCTCAAATTCTTACCAGTTCTTACCCAGCAGCAGGCGGTGATCGGCCAACGTCGTAGTCAAAACTCTCAAAACTTGGATAGAGCGATTACCAGGGAGAGTCAAACACACGACGTAGATGTATGTGGAGCTGGGAAGGCTTATAATATGGTAGCAAAAAGGGTCAGCAATAATCAATTCAGAGATTAGTATATGCTCAACGACGGTACTGTGCTGGTCCTAGACTAGACCGTGCTAGAGACGCGAGCCTAGAACACTAACAAAATCACGGCGCTGCACGTAAACAAGGGAGGAGCACGCTCTGATTTTTTTTTTCTTCTTTTCACTTTTTTTCCTCTTTTTTTGCTCCGCAACAATTTTTTTTCGAAAAAGTCTACAAATGGTCTAAAAACTGCCTAGCCAGAATTTTCCAGACTTAGTTTTTTTTAGTTTGGAACTATTTTTCTTCTGCAGATGGCTCGAAAGTTGGGGAGTCCTTCTCTGTCACGACTCGGAGTATCGCGTGATCTGGAACTCGAAAACAAAGCAAAAAATACTCGACTCGGACTGGTGGCGGAGATGAATCTGGTGGAAACTCGAACTGGTGGCGGATATATGTAAGATGGTGGAACTCGGACTGGTGGCAAATCGGTGATGGAGGTAGACTCAGATTATCATGATGGCGGTGGATATGCGGAATATGGCAGCGGTGATGATGATGGCGGTACAAGGCAGCGGTGATGACGATGCTGGTATATGGCAGCGGTGATGATGATGATTATGCGGCGGCGGCGTGACTACTTGTGAACATAACTCGAAACTCTAAAGGACTAGACACTAAGACCAGCAGCCAGACACGATGATGCAACCGCAAATTCAACATAGCAAATACAGAAAAGATTATGCAAAGGCTCAGATTGGTTCGGATAGGATGAACTAACCCTAATTTTTTGGCTTTTTCGTGGATTATAGGTATGCAGAATAGACTCAATCTAAACTACGAAAAACTGTAAAATCTCACCGAGCAACCTAGAAATCTGATACCACTTGATAGAGGCAAAGGTGTCCCGTCTTTTGATGAGATGGTGGTATCGTTTTGGAGGAAGTCGACTTTGACGATCCGACTACGAACGTGCGAGGACGTCGCGCCTTAGCAATCGCTAAACCAACTCCGAGAGGTTATTGACCACGCCGGAGCACGATCAACCTGACCACGAAGGTCTGTTTCCTACAGGCAAACGAAGAACAAGCAAGAAACTGAGATTGCAATCTGGATATTGCGAATATAAGATGAAAGCTTTATTGATCAAGGCGGGGTTCTGTGACGCCTTTGTCTGGTCGTTGAACACAAACGAAGTACGCGAAGTTGCAGCTATGGCGAACTTTAATCTAAACAAAACCCAAAGTCTAAACGATGCCCTAAGGGTTGTATATATGGAGGAGAGTGCGGGAATTTCGTGGCCCTTGGTGGAGGGGTTCGAAACCAACCCTAACTCTTGTTTCCCCACACATACGGACTCTAAAAACATCCTATACTTAAGTACTTCGAAAATACATGGGCCTAGCCCAATAATAAGGTGACGCAGCACCTAGAATAGCCTCTGGACAAAATTTATGGAGTGGCATCTTGTATATTTTGTCCAAGTCCTCATGCACTCATTATGGTGGCTTCAATGTCCTGGAATCATCACTTGTAACTCCGTTCTTGTTCCCCTTGCGCATGCCATCATCTTCATGCTTGAACTTGCTCCAAGGTTCATCTTTCTTGTCCAAGCTAGGCCCTTCATTTGTAAGCAAAACAAATGTATCCAATTTAGGCAGCATCATACTCTTATGAACATTAGAATCGTTACCAAGAAACGAAAGTACCTGATAATTCAATTGGCGTGCGCGAGCTCTAGTAATTGGTCCAGTATGTATAACAGCAGGGGCTGTGGGTGTAACAATGGTATTGATGTCCTCATCAGCTCATGGGCATGCACACCCCTTTAAGTCCGTCCATCCGGGCAGTGCGATGCGGTGTACTAGCCCTAACCTACCCACTCCTAGGGGCTCACGCGAGGAGGAATGAGATGCCCCGTGAAGCTTTCTAATAACTCTGCAGCTCTACAATGTCTCCTGAGGCCCGACGACTACAAAGTCGTCAGGAAAAGAGCTTCGCCAGATGCCGCTGGAGAGGTGCGCCCTTGTGAGGTGGGAAACTACCGCAAGCACACCGAGCTAAGTTACCCTAACTGCACCTACTCAAAACATAGATATCACGGCCCAACATCAAAATAACCAACATAGCATAGTAGCATAAGTGCCGTGGTTCATTACACACCCCAGCGGGGCCCTCTACTTTTTTCAAAATGCAGGAGAAAGGAATGGTTAAACAAAAGCGAGCCGCATGCCCGCGGAAGCTCCAGAGGCCAGGCTCCAGCAACGCCCGAAGCACAATCCGAGCCTTCCTCCCGCTTCATCAGAGCACGACGGTGATATGGCCCATCACCTTCCCCGATATGAGCCCGACGTCAGAGTGCCTGGTCATAGCCGCTGCTACTGGTGCTCTCGCCGGAGGAGGAGCCTCTGCCACTGCGGGTGGTGTGGCCGTCGCCAAGGGCAAGCTCACCCCAGCCGTCATCGTGGCCGTTGCCAAGGCCAAGCTCATCGTTGCTGCTGCCATCCTCGATAATGGACCCCATATGTCATTGCTAAAAATAAGGCGAACCAAAGAAGTTTTGAAAGGTATGTAATTCCTGCCAGACGCAATGGGAAAAAAGCTACTGTTGTGTGTCGCAACAATAGTCTGGGAGTTGAATTGAGAGGCAAATTTCTACACAATGGCAAGATGTCAACATGTATTTCCCTTGGACACTGTTCACCATGTTGCACCAGAGGGTGTTGACGTCGAGCTACAGTCAAAACGCCATGAATACAAATACATTTATGTGAGCATACAAAGGCACAACTAGTGAGCACACAAGGGAAGAGCAAGTTTTGGACGCTTGTGATCAGCTTGCCGGATATTTAAATTAGTCAAGTCTTGTTTAGTTAAGTAAGGAAGAGTCTTTTATTTTGTTTTCCCTTCTTATTATTTGGTCAAAGTACTAGTTTGTTACGTGAGTGCATGTTAGAATCCAAGTCGGTTTTAAACTTAGGAGCGAGTCGGGCTTATCCCTTCATCCCGTGCCTGCGTGCACGTAATATAAGGAGGTCGTTCTTCATGTAATGATGGGGGTTGTTTTTTGGCTCTTGAAACAGAAACCAGAAGCCGGGGCATCTTCCCTTGGCGACGAGTGATTTCTTGTGTTCTTGTTGAGAAGCTTTAAAAATTGCTTTGTGTTTTTGGCGAGAGATTGGAGACGCCTTCTCCAATTTGTTGTTGATTCTTCAAGGATCGTCCACGTACTTCTTCATCAAGGTGTGCATGTTGTTTTTGTGATGATTGCATCTACAAGATCGCGAGCACCACGTGGTTCAGGTGATACTGTACCGTGAAAGATTGGGAAAATTATTCGTGCCATCGTTTTTCTTTCGAAGGTCGCATCACTCGGGGCAGCACCCCGCGTGGCGGCCGTCTTCCCTAAACACCCTCATGTAGAGGGTCATGAGGCCTTCGTACTTGAAGTGGAGGGTGCACCTCCCGCTCAGGCCTCGTGCGCGGGAGAAAACCTGCAACCGCGGGTCAATGCCACGTTGCCTGCGGTGGTGACCTCGACCTCGGCCCATGAGGCTCTGCTGCAGTAGCCGTCAGCTTGTAGCCAGAGGCCGTCAAGCCTTGTGGTTGGTAGCTCGCCCCAAATAAGCGCGGAAGCGGGAGCCAGGTGCCGGCGGGCCTCTTCGACCACACGACAAACTCCTGGACCACATTCGCGAAGTGGAAGCGTGGCCGCGGAGTCCGGGAGATCATGGCGCACCTCCCCCCGTCGTAAGAGCTTCCTTGATGAGGATATGACTACCTTGGATACGACCAAAAATATTTCATACATGCATATTTGTCAGGTGATTTCTAGTGCAAACTATTCAATAATCTATTTATGTTATCCAGAACAAAAATACTTCACACACTTTTGTGTTTTCTCTAATTGTAGGTGTATGGGACATTTTTACAATCCACATATGAAGATAAGGGAAAAGGAGAAGTTTAGGTTCTATTTAAAAAGTTCTCTCACGTCACTTTTGGGCCAAGAGAAGATAGAGTTCAAGTCTCTCACATTCTGGATTCAGATTCGGACTGCACAGACATACCTGACTCAAAACGTCAACAACGTTTTTATACGGACTCCAAATTGGGTGGTTCTTTTTTTGTTGGAAAGTAGATTTCGTGCTCCTTCCAACCCAATTTGAATCACCTTCAAATTCGTCCGGAGCATTGAGATATCGATGAAACAATCCGACGCTGCAGCAGAATCCGAGTCAAACAACAAGTCCAAAGGTGTTGCGCCACCTCCACTTGGGCCCATGAGCCTTGTACGATCTAGGGTTAGTTTTAGGCTGCCTTGGGACGTCCTCCCACCTCCTTGGCCACCACCCCTTGCTCCTATATAAGTAGATCCATCTAGTAGATTTTTCCTTGGGATTTGTTTATTAAAAGTTAGCCATTGCAATTTCGTGTACTTCGTTTGTGTCCAACGACCAGACCAAGACCGCTTACGGATCCCCACCATTATCAATACTTCATATATATTCTCAATATTCAGATTGCATTATCATATTCTTGCTTGTTCTTGGATTGCGTGCAGGAATAGACCTTCGTGGTCAGACTGATCGTGCTTGCAGCATCGTCAGTAACCTCGGGAGATTGGTTTAGCGATTGCTAAGGCGCAACGTTGTGCACGTTTGTAGTCGGATCGTCAAAGTCGTCTCCACCAAATCAATAGTTATCATCTCATCGAAAGATCGAGACACCCTCGCCTCTATCAAGTGGTATCAGTTTTCAGGTTGCTCGGTGAGAATTTCCAGTTTTTCCTAGATTAGATTTATTTTTTTACCTATTGTCCAAGAAAAAGCCAAAAAAAAGTTAGATCTATTCATCCTTTGTCCATGCTAGTCTGAGCATTTGCAATTTTCCTTTCATTTCTTGCATAGTTGAATTATCGGTTGCATCGTCATGTCGAGTTGCTGGTCTTAGTGTCTAGTTCGTTTAGAGTTTCGAGTTCTGTTCACATTAGTCACGCCGCCGCTGCATCGTTATCCCTTCCGTTGTCCATCATTCATCCATCAATTTCCACCACACCCTACCCATCATTCATTGTCATAATCATAGTTGAGATCGTTCACATCTTCGTTTGATCCAATCTGCATCTTATCCAGTTTGTTTTGGAAAGAGGGAGAGAAAAAAAAGACAGAGAAAAAAAACAAGAGAAAAGAAGTAAAAAAAAGTCAGAGAAAAAAAGAGAGAACGAAAAAAAAGTGTGAGAAAAAAAAACAGGAGAAAAAAATTCGGATCTATCTGGACTCAATCTCGTAGTTGAATCCGGATTGGAATCTGTTTTGTGCACTGTTCAGTAAAATAGGCATAACTTCCTCATACGAAGTCCATTTTGGCTCCGCGAGTACTTAAATGAAAGCTAGTGACGAGCCGCATCTAAATAGTTGCAAAAGAAAGTTCAATATTTGGCACCTCAAAATCGGCTTCTAAATAGGTCTTTTTGCCCTCCAAAGTTCACGAACACAGCTTATTCCAGTTTTCAGGCCAGTTTTAGAATATTTTGACTCCACATATCAACTCGGAATTGAGTGATTCCTTTTGCGTTTGAAAGCTTGAGTCAGTACCATTCTTGAAAAATATTATCAAAAAATTGGCACAAACATTTCTAGAGGGAAGTTGGAGAGAAAGTTTTTGATATATCCTGCTTGGCTGTTGTTTCACATCATTATCTTTACTGCTATTGTGATCTTCACTTATATCTTGCTGCTTTGTGCTACGGCGTGACCTCATTAGTGTTCTAGACTCGCGTCTCTAGTTCGGTCTAGCCTAGGAACAACACAGTACCGTCGTTGAGCGTTTATTCAACATTGCTTCTTTGAATTGATTATTGCTAATCTTTTGCTACCATATATAGCCAACCCAACTCCACATATTTCTACACCGTGTATACATACGTTCCCCTGGCAATCGCTTTACTCAATCTTCAGAGTTATTTGACACCGCTGGTTGCCGATCACCATCTGCTGCATGGTAAGAACTTGTAAGATATTGAGATTTGCTATATTGTGAGCGTTTTACCACCACTTCCAAGTAGTTCGTAGGAACATTTTTTTGTATTCTATTTCTTGTTTCTACTAATCATGACAGGATCCAGAGTCAATTCATGGGCTTTGTCGATCATGGGAGACGTGCCACCACCTTTGCAAATACCACAACCGTCACAAGAGGTGCACAAACATCCAAATGCACATGACCAAGTTAATGTATCTATACCACCATTTAATGGCCGTTTTAGACTTGCTTTATATATTGAATGGGAGTTCAACATAAAAAATATATTTGCTTCCCATAATTTTGATGAACATAAAAAGGTTAAGGTTGTGGTTGGTTCTTTCACTGGTTATGCTTTGGTTTGGTGGAGTGAATATTGTCGGTTACACCCTGATTATATACCTACTACTTGGGATGATTTGAAACTTTCCACGCGACATACTTTCGTTCCCAGTTATTTATATCGTGACATGATTAAGAAGTTACAACATTTAAAACAAGGTAGTGACACTGTAACAAAATATTATGATGATTTACAAACTACCTTATTGCATTCCTCTTTAGAAGAAAGTGAAGATGATTTTATGGATAGATTTTGGGGAGGCTTAAACCGTGATATTCAAGAGATATTAATTCATGAAGAGAGTTATCCTATGGACCATTTGTTTCGTCTTGCTTGCAAAGCTGGATAGGAAATAAAATGACGTGTTGCCCACGAGGAGAACAAGCGCATGGTGCACATACCGAGAGTTGATATGATTGTTCCTTCAACTACTAGGCATACTATGACAACCACATCCATTGTTATAAGGACTACATCACCACCACAATGTGACACATCGCCCTCGAGAGTCGCTACATCATTTGAGTTGATTATAAGAGGTAATGACAAAGGTACTGATCTTCCAGCTCTACATGAGAATGATGAATGCCTTTTCAATTTGAATGCACCATCTGATGAGCTACCCACTACTTTGATCGTACCACCTATTTTAGAGGACTATGTTGATAATTTGACTTTGCCATGTGATCAAACAACTGAAATACCAACAATTTTTAGTGCACCCATTGAATTAATTGTTGATGCAAAAGAACCAATGTTTAATCATTTTGATATGATCTCTAATCTTGGTGATGATTCTATGTCCAATGACTTATTGCATGTTTGCTTATTTAAGCATGTTGTAGCATGTAAATTTGATGCAAGTAAGATTTATTCACCAATGTTGGGATGGTTTAATGATGAACATTGTCATTCTTTTGAAATGAATAAGAGCTTCACTTATATGTGCAAACTGAGTTGCAATATTTTCATGCCTTCTACTTCTTGTGATAATTTTTTGGCTTTAGATTTTATGAACTATGAAAGTTACTCATGTATACATGTTTCATATGTGCAAAAATCAAGGGAAGTAAAAATGGATGACATATACATATACAACATGTACACCTTGTCTCTTTTGTTAGCCACATTTCATATTAAGCAACGCCGAGGACGGCTTTGTTTTCAAAAAGGGGAGGATGATAAGGACATGACTACCTTGGATACAACCAAAAATATTGCATACATGCATATTTGTCAGGTGATTTCTAGTGCAAACTATTCAATAATCTATTTATGTTATCCAAAACAAAAATACTTCACACACTTTTGTGTTTTGTCTAATTGTAGGTGTATGGGACATTTGTACAATCCACATATGAAGATAAGGGAAAAGGAGAAGTTTAGGTTCTGTTCACAAAGTTTCTCATGTCACTTTTGGTCCAAGAGAAGATAGAGTCCAAGTCTCTCACGTTTTGGATTCAGATTCGGACTGCACAGACATACCTGACACAAAACGTCAACAACTTTTTCATACGGAATCCAAATTGGGTGATTCTTTTTTGTTGGAAAGTAGCTTTCGTCCTCTTTCCAACCCAATTAGAATCACCTTCAAATTCGTCCGGAGCATTGAGATATCAACGAAACAATCTGACGCTGCAGCAGAATCCGAGTTAAACAACAAGTCCAAAGGTGTTGCACCACCTCCACTTGGGCCCATGAGCCTTGTACGACCTAGGATTAGTTTTAGGTTGCCTTGGGATGTCCTCCCACCTCCTTGGCCATCACCCCTTGGTCCTATATAACAAGATCCATGTAGCGACCAGACCTCAAATAGTCTGATCTCTATGCTCTGGTGTCATCCCTGGATCAGTAATGCTGACACCACACAGTATTCGGAGGATTTATAGCAGAGTAGCAATCACACACTTATTACATCGAGTGTCTCAAAAGAGAACTTATTACAATAAATATGGCTTAAGGCCATCTAATGACGATAACAGCGGAAGGCTTGGAAGATAAGTGAGTCCATCAACTCCAACGGCATCACTAAGTATAGAACCACGACCTAAAACTCCTTAATCATCGTCTAAAAAGTCTGCAACATTAACGTTGCAGCCTGAATACGGGTCAGCACATGGAATATGCTGGCAAGGTAACACATAGAGAGTAATGGAATGAAACAACTATACTATATGCATATTTGGCTGGTGGAAAGCTCTATGGTTACATTTTTTGCGTAAAGCCAAATTTTCCCTACTTTAAAGGAATAAATTTAATTACTATCATGGTGGTTGTTAAACATTGAGAAAGGTTGACAGCATTCTCAATCCCAATTAAGCATCATCATTAAACAAACCAACAAAATTAATTTTAGAGTAACATGTTGAGATTCACATGATAATCCAGGTACTAGATACTCAAGATGTCCATAACCGGGGACACGGCTAACCATGATTAGTTTATTACACTTTGCAGAGATTTGCGCACTTTTTCCCACAAGACTCGATTGCCTCCGTTGGATTTCTCGCACTACATGGTGTTTGAGAAACGGATGACCGAGACACAGACTTTCAGAAGCGCTAGCACCTTACGATGGATAGACCGGTACACCTACTTTCCCCTACATCTGCTAGTCTACCCTGTAAGAGTTCGCACGACTTAATCAACTATGCCAGAGCCCATAATGGCTTGTGGCTGCACATGGAAGTTTCTAGTATGAATAATCTCATGATCCCTTTGAGCCTGGGTGGCGGTCCAAAAGAAAAATAGGCAAGTCCTGGGATACCTAGGTGCCTCAATCCACCCAGATGTGTGTTTAGGTTGCCACCTTAGATAAACCATTAATTAACAATCTCACATTTGTCATGGATATCACTCACCCAATCCACGTCTACTAGCATAGCATGGCATAATAAGCAAACATAGAAATAACTCCCAAAGGTTTTATAATAAACAGGTAATAGGTACTACCTCATCTACTTCCCATCCCACAATTTAATTAGATCCTAATCATGCCATGTGTGAGGATTGATCTAATGCAATAAAACTGGGTTGTAGAAAAGGTATGATCAAAGTGTTACTTGCCTTGCTGATGATCCGCGAAACCTAGAGATTCGAAGTAACAGGCGGCGCACTCCGGGTATTCTATCACAGACAAACAAACAAGTATACAATAAGTACTCAACTAATGCACAGGTAAAACTCAAATAGAAGATCTAACCAGAAAGTTCAACTTAAGAACCCTGGTTTGCAAAAAGAATCAAATCGAACGAAGGAAAAGAAATCAAACGGCGAAAAAATCAACTTCGTTCTAGTAATCTGGATCTAAGTCAAATTTTACAGTAGCAAAAACTTGTTTAAGTGGATTATTCGGAAAGAGGGTTTCGAGACGAAACTCCAGGCGCTTGAGTCGCCTGATTCCGATAAACAAGCGAAAAGTTATACTAAAACGAAAATCGGATCAGAAATCGCGATCAGAAAATAACCGCGGAAAATCCGACGAAAAAGAAAAACGACGAACAGATTAATCGTTAATTAACCTAATCCGAAAATAATTAAAATAATATTAAAATGAAAAATTGAAATAAAACCGACGAAAAAAATATTTTTTTTAAAAAAATTCGGCACGGAAGTCGAGGCGGCGGCGAACCTCGGGCGGCGTGCAACTCCGGCGAGTCGGCGGCGGGTCCGGCGGCGGCGGCGGCGGGCTAGGGTTTCGGGCGCGGGCGCGGTTATGGGCTGGGGTGCCGGGTGCCTCGCTATTTAAAGGCGCCCCCGGGCGGAGTCCCGCTCGGGTACGGCCCATAGTCGGTTTTTTTGTTTTTTTTTAAATAATTACGCTCGAAAAAATATAAAGAAATACTAAACTGACTCCAAAAATCATGAAATAAATTTTCCCGGGTTTCTAAAATCAAGCCCGATAAAGTGAACATTTATTTGGGCCCAAAATACAACTTTGAAAAATTCGTATTTTCCTAAATTCAATTAAAAATACCGAAAAACTCCGAAATAAAACTTATTTGATTTTTTTATTAAATCCTCAATATTTCTATATTTTGGGAAAGTCATTTTATTCCCTCTCTCATATCTTTGTAATAGAAATAATTGACGATAAAATAAATAAAATCAAATGATCCTGTTTACAAAATTTGAGAAAAACTCAAATATGTAAATAACGAAATCCCCAACTCCCTCCGTGGGTCCTTGAGTTGCTTAGGATTTTCTAGGATCAAAACCAAAAGCAAAATAAAATATGATATGCATGATGATCTAATGTATACCATTCCAAATTGAAAATTTGGGATGTTACAAACCTACCCCCCTTAAGATGAATCTCGCCCTCGAGATTCGGGTTGGCTAGAAAATAGGTGATGGTGGTCCTTGAGCAAATCTTCCTCTCGCTCCCAGGTGGCTTTATCCTCCGTGTGGTGCCTCCACTGAACTTTGCAAAACTTGATAACCTTGCTGCGAGTGACTCGGCTGGCAAACTCGAGAATCTTGACTGGTTTCTCCTCATAGGCAAATTGTTATCCAACTGAATTGCTTCCAATGGCACTGTGTCTCTTAAAGGTATGTCAGCCATCTCCGCGTGACACTTCTTCAACTGAGAAACGTGGAACACATCATGAACTCCTATCAATCCTTCTGGCAATTCCAACTTGTAGGCCACTTCTCCCATACGCTCCAAAACTCGATATGGCCCTACAAATCATGGCGCTAACTTCCCCTTAACTCCAAAGCGCTTAATCCCTCGAAGTGGGGATACTCGAAGATAAGCTCTGTCTCCGACTTCGTAAATTGTCTCCTTGTGTTTAGAATCTGCGTAGCTCTTCTGCCTGGATTGGGCTACCTTGAGCCTATCGCGAATCAACTTCACCTTCTATTCAGACTCTTTAATCAGATCTGGTCCAAACAACTGACGGTCTCCAACTTTATCCCATGACAACGGTGTCCTGCACCTCCTTCCATACAAAGCTTCGAAAGGGGCCATCTTCAAACTGGTCTGATAGCTATTATTGTAAGAGAACTATGCATATGGCAAATTATGGTCCCAACTAGGTCCATAATCAAGCGCACAAGCTCTCAGCATATCCTCCAAAATCTGATTGACTCTCTTGGTCTGTCCATTTGTCTGCGGATGAAAAGCTGTACTAAATTCTAGCTTAGTACCCAAAGTCTCATGCAACTGCTTCCAGAACTTTGAGGTAAACTGGGTTCCTCTATCTGATATGATACTCCTCGGAACTCCATGCAGACATACGATTCTTGTCATATATATCTTTGCCAACTTAGCACTGGTGTAAGTGGTCTTTACTGGGATGGAATGAGCTACCTTCATCAATCGATCAACTACAACCCAAATCGAGTCATAGCCTGAACGAGTCGTTGGTAATCCCGTGATAAAATCCATGCCTAGCTTACCCCACTTCCATTCGAGTATCGGCAATGGTTGCAACAATCCTGCTGGCTTCTGATGCTCTACCTTTACTCTTTGACATACGTCACAAACTGCTACATACTCCGCAATATCCATCTTTATTCCGGTCCACCAGAAAATATCCTTCAAATCCAAATACATCTTGGTATTTCCTGGGTGAATCGAATACGGTGAATCATGTGCCTCTTGCAGAATCAACTTTCTGATCTCTGGGTCATTGGGTACATAAACACGGTCTTCAACCCATAGGGTGTCGTGCTCATCCTCACGAAATCCCTTAGCTTTTCCTTGGCTCATTTTCTCTTTTATAGAAGCAATCTCCTTGTCAGATTTCTGAGCCTCTCTGATTTTATCTATCAATGTTGACTGAATCTCCAATGCTGCCACATAGCCTCTCAGAACTATCTCCAAACCTAGTTCATGAAGGTTTTCAGCTAACTCCTTGGGTATTTCTCCCGTCATTAACGTATTGACATGGCTCTTATGGCTCACTGCGTCAGCTACTACATTAGCTTTTCCGGGATGGTAATGCAATCTCATATCATAATCCTTGATGAGCTCCAACCATCTCCTTTGTCTGAGGTTCAACTCCTTCTGCGTGAAAATGTACTTCAAACTCTTGTGATCCGTGTACACCTCACAATGATTTCCAATGAGGAAATGTATCCACGTCTTCAATGCATGCACTACGGCTGCTAACTCCAAATCATGCGTGGCATAATTCAATTCGTGAGGCTTCAGTTGTCATGAAGCATACGAAACAACTATTCCCTCCTGCATAAGCACTGCTCCAAGTCCTCGACATGAAGCGTCGCAATACACCTCATAATCCTTGGTTTGATCTGGCAAAATCAACACTGGTGAGGTAACCAAACATTTCTTCAATTCCTGGAAACTAGCCTCACACTCCTCAGTCCATTTGAACTTTGTATCCTTCTTCAGCAACTCCGTCATAGGCTTCGCAATCTTTGAGAAGTTCTCAATAAATCTCCGGTAGTATCCTGCAAGTCCTAGAAAACTCCGGATCTCTCCAACTGTTGTTGGTGCTTCCCAATTGGTCACAGTGATAACCTTGGTGGGGTCAACTGCTATTCCTTCTCCGGATATAACATGTCCGAGGAATCCAACTTCCTTCAACCAAAACTCACATTTGCTGAACTTGGCATATAACTGATGTTCTCTGAGCTTCTCAAGTACCAATCACAAATGTTCTCTATGCTCCTCTTCATTCTTTGAGAATACCAGAATATCATCGATGAAAACCACGACGAACTTATCCAAAAACTCCATAAACACTTTGTTCATCATGTTCATAAAATAGGCAGGTGCGTTAGTCAGTCCAAATGACATAACGGTATACTCATACAGTCCATATCTTGTGGTGAATGCTGTCTTAGGTATGTCCTGCTCTCGAATCTTCAACTGATGGTACCCTGATCGCAAATCGATCTTGGAAAACACTTTAGCCCCTTGCAATCGATCAAACAGATCATTGATCATTGGTAGCGGGTACTTGTTTTTGATTGTTACTTCGTTCAATCCTCAATAATCAACAACCATTCTTAACGATCCATCCTTCTTCTCCACTAGAAGTACTGGTGATCCCCAAGGCGAAGAACTTGGGCGAATGTAACATTTATGCAGTAACTCCTTAATATGCTTCTTAATTTCCACCAAATCCTTTGCGGGCATCCTGTATGGTCGCTTCGATATTGGCCCAGTGCCTGGCAAAAGCTCAATCAAAAACTCAATGTCTCTATCCGGTGGCATGCCTGGCAACTCTTCTGGAAATACGTCAGGAAAATCCTTTACCACTGGTACTTCCTCTTGCACAACTCCTGAGAAGGAATTTACTTGTGTCCTGTTTGGCGCATGTTGGGATACATACTTGATCCTTCTTCCTTCTGGCGTTGTGAGCAAAATTGTCTTACTGGCGCAATCGATGTTTCCTCCATACATCGACAGCCAATCCATACTGAGAATCACATCCAAACCTTAGGATTCCAGAATAATTAAATCCGTTGGGAAAACATGCCTTCCTATACTTAATGGCACTTGAAAACATCCTTGTCCGGCCATGCACTCTGCTCCTGGCGAGCTTACTAGCATAGGTGTTTTAAGAACCCTAGTGGGCAGGCTATACTTTTCCACAAATCCCCTTGATATGTATGAATGCAATGCACCAGTATCAAAAAGAACGAGTGCAGTAAATGACTTAACTAAAAACTTACCTATTACTGCATCGGGCTGAGCTTCAACCTCCTCCACGTTAACGTGGTTCACCTGTCCCCTGTTGAAAGGGTTCGGCTTCTTTCCAGAGCTTCCATTGCCGTTTTGGCCTTCAGGACATTCATTGGCATAATGTCCGGTCTTGGAACACTTGAAACAGGTGACTTGACTCAGATCTCTCTTGGCTGGGGTTGATGGGGTGTTGCGGTTTTGTCCATTGCTTCCTCCATTCCCATTACCATTCTTGGTGCCATTGTGATTGTGCGAGCTACCTACTCCATGGGTATGCTGAAAATGTCCTCCCGGTCTAGCGGTAAAACGTGGCTTCTGCCGAGCTCCTGAATTATACTTTCCTTGTCCATACTTCCTCTTGCAGTTCTCAATTTGCTGCTGCTTCCCTTCAATCATAAGAGCATGATCTACCAACTCCTGGTAGTTGTTGAAGGTGGCTACCATCAACTGCATACTCAACTCATCATTTAGTCCTTCCAGGAATTTCTCCTACTTAGCTGCATCCGTAGCAACGTCATCTGGGGCATAACGTGCTAGCTTACTAAACTCCTCCACATACTGGCCAACTGTCCGTCCTCCTTGGCGCAAGTTATGAAACTCACGCTTCTTCATGGCCATTGCTCCTGCTGAAACATGGGCAGTACGAAAAGCCTGCTAAAACTGGTCCCATGTGACAGTGTCGACTGAAAGGTGGCTATGAAATTCTCCCACCATGATGCTGCGGGTCCTTCTAACTGATGTGCGGCAAACTTCACCTTCTCCGCATCTGTGCATCCTGATGTGGTCAACTCCCTAGCTGTCTTGCGGAGCCAATCATATGCTACTATCGGCTCGGTGCTACTGGAAAACACCGACGGATTCAGCCTAAGAAAACGGGCTAAGTGGTCAACAGGTGGTGGTGGTGGTGGTGGGTTGTTGTTGTTGTTCCCCTGATTCTGATTCTGAACTAGCAACTGCATCAAGGTGTTCTGCTGCTGGATCAACTGGGTGAGCTCCGGTGGAAAGGCAAATCCGGGGTCACGTCTCGGAGGCATCTGAGGGTTTAGAAAAGATGAGATATAAGAATAGACGGGGTCTAAAGAGAAAACACTACCCATATGCACATGAGGCAAAAGCAAACAATTCACTTCATTCAATCAAACAAAGGCATACAATCGATCTAGCTATCGCAAAAGTGCTCGGACTACTAAATTTACATGGTGGACTACTACTACTGGTGAGGTGGTCTACTAGAAATATTCTAGGGTTGTAGACTCCATGATATCGGCTCCAGCTTCATCAACATAGTCATCATCGCTACTATCTGCTTCCGAGTCGGTGCCGTCGATGATGATGTAGTCTTCCGGGCTAATCTCCTTGGGTTCTTCGTCTTCATCTACTGGTGTCAGGCCTCGCATAAATATTCCAATCTTCTTGATCAGGTCGTCATTCTTCTCCACCAATACTTCAATATCTTCTTCATAATCTTCACATGTAGCCTTGAGTTCTTCCTCCAGTTCCTTGATTCTAGTCTTAGCCTTCTTCAGATCTATCATGTCGGCGCACATCTGATTCTCCTGTCGTCGAATGTGCTGGTTTAACTCCTAGATAAAAGCTGCAATTGATCTATCTTTCCTGGTGCTGATCATCTCCCAGTGTTCATCTCGGCGTCCGCAAATCTGGTAGATAGTATCCTTGAGATCCTTGCGGTACACTTCTCCAATGCGTCCCATGGCAATGTGAGCTGCCATACTCTTTCCTAGACTCCAAGTTGGTGCATCAAAAGAAAACTCTATGGGCTCAGTGACTGGCATGAACGTCCTTCCTGGAACTTGAACTTGAATCATCCAGCGCTCTTCTTCATGTTAAGTGGCGTTGTAGGTTCCCGTGAAGCTTGGTACTCCTTTGTTCAGGTATCTAGTGACTTCCTTCAAGTGGCGTCCAAAGGGTGTATCTTCATCTGGTTGTGTGAACTTGTTCCTTGCATCCGCCATCCTAAAGAGTAGAAAAGATGAGAAGTCAGAAGAGAAGAGAGTGAGTAGTGATCTAGGTCTTTTAGCTTAGTGGTCGTGTCCTACAGTCAGCGTGTGCTCTGATACCATCTCTGTAGCGACCAGACCTCAAACAGTCTGATCTCTGTGCTCCGGTGTCATCCCTGGATCAGTAATGCTGACACCACACAGTACTCAAAGGATTTATAGCAGAGTAGCAATCACACACTTATTACATCGAGTGTCTCAAAAGAGAACTTATTACAATAAATATGGCTTAAGGCCATCTAATGACGATAACAGCGGAAGGCTTGGAAGATAAGTGAGTCCATCAACTCCAACGGCATCACTGAGTATAGAACCATGACCTAAAACTCCTTAATCATCGTCTGAAAAGTCTGCAACATTAACGTTGCAGCCCGAGTACGGGTCAGCAAATGGAATATGCTGGCAAGGTAACACATAGAGAGTAATGGAATGAAACAACTATACTATATGCATATTTGGCTGGTGGAAAGCTCTGTGGTTACAGTTTTTGCGTAAAGCCAATTTTTCCCTACTTCAAAGGAATAAATTTAATTACTATCATGGTGGTTGTTAAATATTGAGAATGGTTGACAGCATTCTCAATCCCAATTAAGCATCATCATTAAACAAACCAACAAAATTAATTTTAGAGTAACATGTTGAGATTCACATGATAATCCAGGTACTAGATACTCAAGATGTCCATAACCGGGGACACGGCTAACCATGATTAGTTTATTACACTCTGCAGAGGTTTGCGCACTTTTCCCCACAAGACTCGATCGCCTCCGTTGGATTTCTCGCACTACATGGTGTTTGAGAAATGGATGACCGAGACACAGTCTTTCAGAAGCGCTAGCACCTTACGATGGATAGATCGGTACACCTACTTTCCCCTACATCTGCTAGTCTACCCTGTAAGAGTTCGCACGACTTAATCAACTATGCCAGATCCCATAATGGCTTGTGGCTGCACACGGAAGTTTCTAGTATGAATAATCTCATGATCCCTTTGAGCATGGGTGGCGGTCCAAAAGAAAAACAGGCAAGTCCTGGGATACCCAGGTGCCTCAATCCACCCAGATGTGTGTTTAGGTTGCCACCTTAGATAAACCATTAATTAACAATCTCACATCTGTCATGGATATCACTCACCCAATCCACGTCTACTAGCATAGCATGGCATAATAAGCAAACGTAGAAATAACTCCCAAAGGTTTGATAATAAACAGGTAATAGGTACTACCTCATCTACTTCCCATCCCACAATTTAATTAGATCCTAATCATGTAATGTGTGAGGATTGATCTAATGCAATAAAACTGGGTTGTACAAAAGGTATGATCAAAGTGTTACTTGCCTTTCTGATGATCCCCGAAACCTAGAGATTCGAAGTAACAGGCGGCGCACTCCCGGTATTCTATCGTAGACAAACAAACAAGCATACAATAAGTACTCAACTAATGCACAGGTAAAACTCAAATAGAAGATCTAACCAGAAAGTTCAACTTAAGAACCCTGGTTTGCAAAAAGAATCAAATCGAGCGAAGCAAAAGAAATCAAACGGCGAAAAAAATCAACTTCGTTCTAGTAATCTGGATCTAAGTCAAATTTTACAGTAGCAAAAACTTGTTTAAGTGGATTATTCAGAAAGAGGGTTTCGAGACGAAACTCCAGGCGCTTGAATCGCCTGATTCCGATAAACGAGCGAAAAGTTATACTAAAACGAAAATCGGATCAGAAATCACGATCAGAAAATAACCGCGGAAAATCCAAAGAAAAAGAAAAATGATGAACAGATTAATCGTTAATTAACCTAATCCGAAAATAAGTAAAATAATAAAATAATATTAAAATAAAAAATCGAAATAAAACCAACGAAAAAAACATTTTTTTTTTAAAATCGGCACGGAAGTCGAGGCGGCGGCGAACCTCCGGCGGCGTGCAACTCCGGCGAGTCGACGGCGGGTCCGGCGGCAGCGGCGGCGGCAGGCTAGGGTTTTGGGCGCGGGCGCGGTTATGGGCTGGGGCGCCGGGTGCCTCGCTATTTAAAGGCGCCCCCGGGCGGAGTCCCGCTAGGGTACGGCCCATAGTCGGTTTCGTTTTTTTACATAATTACGCTCGGAAAAAAAATTAAAAATAAATACTAAATGGACTCCAAAAATCATGAAATAAATTTTCCCGGGTTTCTAAAATCAAGCCCGATAAAGTGAACATTTATTTGGGCCCAAAAAACAACTTTGAAAAACGCGTATTTTTCCTAAATTCAATTAAAAATACCGAAAAACTTTGAAATAAAACTTATTTGATTTTTTTATTAAATCCTCAATATTTCTATATTTTGGGAAAGTCATTTTATTCCCTCTCTCATATCTTTGTAATAGAAATAATTGACAATAAAATAAATAAAATCAAATGATCCTGTTTACAAAATTTGAGAAAAACTCAAATATGTAAATAACGAAATCCCCAACTCTCTCCGTGGGTCCTTGAGTTGCTTAGGATTTTCTAGGATCAAAACCAAAAGAAAAATAAAATATGATATGCATGATGATCTGATGTATAACATTCCAAATTGAAAATTTGGGATGTTACAATCCATCTAGTAGCTTTTTCCTTGGGATTTGTTTAGTTAAAAGTTAGTCATTGCAACTTCGTGTACTTCGTTTGTGTCCAACGAGCAGACCAAGACCGCTTACGGATCCCCACAATTATCAATACTTCATATATATTTTCAATATTCAGATTGCATTATCATTTTCTTGATTGTTCTTCGATTGCGTGCAGGAATAGACCTTCGTGGTCAGGCTGATCGTGCTTCCAACATCGTCAGAAAACTTGGGAGATTGGTTTAGCGATTGCTAAGGCGCAACGTCATGCACGTTTGTAGTCGGATCGTCAAAATCGTCTTCACCAAATCGATAGTTATCATCTCATTGAAAGATCGGGACACTCTCGCCTCTATCATGCCTCATCCTCGACGTCTCCACCCACAAGAACAAGCACCGTCGCGCCGCCGGAGGCAGCGCCTGCTTTTGGAGGAGTGCGCCTGCGCCCCTGGGGGGCCACCTTCGGGGCCGTATCGTACTTGCGGGGACATCCGCGGCCCCTCTTGGGCGGCGGTGAACCTGGCCCCTCCTTGGGGGCCTTCCCCTTTTCGGCGGCGGAGAACCTCCTCGTTGGCGCCATGGATGCTACAGCAAGACGACGAGGCGAGGAAGAACAAGGAAGAGTGGCCGGCGAGAAGATGGAGATGAGCAATGGGGCTCTGCCCCTCCCCTCATTTATAGCCGGAGGGTGGCCAACCACCGGCCTCCATGATCCCACACAATTATGATTTTTCTCTGCATGCAGCAGGCTCTTGTCAAGTCGAACGGTTGCCGAGGCGCCATGGGGTAGCGGAGACGCCCACGTCCCATAAATTGCCATGCATCGACCAAGGCCGCAAGCGGTTAGGACCCGCGGTGCTCTGCACTTCCCCTTTGGCTTCGCCTCGAATCCAAGTCCGAGCGCACCTTGGGTCTGGGAGCTACTGTCGGCGTTCTAGGAACGGGGTACCCAGACTTGCCTGCCTGCGGCCCACGGGGTGGCTCTATCAACAGACTGGTATGGCCCAGCTTCAGCATCAAGAACTCAAGACCCTCACGAGGGGCCAAGCCTCGCGAGGCAGACGACACCAAGACCTCCACAAGGAGTGGCCTCCTTGGGCTGGCTCCTAAGGAGCAGAGTTTTCTATGCAAGCCTCACCTCGCGAAGTTCAGGTGATGTGTGCCATGACGACCAAGGCCAGGCACGCGCCATGGGCGCAGGGCAGCAGTTTCCTCTTTGGTGCTAAGGAGGCAAGTGACGGTGTCAAAACCGGCGGATCTCGGGTAGGGGGTCCCGAACTGTGCGTCTAGGATCGATGGTAACAGGAGACAGGGGACATGATGTTTACCCAGGTTCGGGCCCTCTTGATGGAGGTAATACCCTACGTCTTGCTTGATTGATATTGATGAATATGAGGATTACAAGAGTTGATCTACCACGAGATCGTTGTGGCTAAACCCTAGAAGTCTAGTCTGTATGATTATGATTGCCTCTACGGACTAACCCTCCGATTTATATAGACAACGGAGGGGCCTAGGGTTGTACAGAGTCGGTTTACAAAGGAAGGAATCTACACATCCGAACGCCAAGCTTGCCATCCATGCAATGGAGAGTCCCATCCGGACACGGTAGGAAGTCTTCTATCTTATATCTTCATAGCCCATCAGTCCGGCCCATGTTACATAGCCCGGACGCCCGAGGACCCCTTAATCCGGCCCATGTTACATAGTCCGGCCCATGTTACATAGTCCAGCCCATGTTACATAGCCCATCAGTCCGGCCCATGTTACATAGCCCGGCATTGCAAGGTGGTTTCCTCCTCCGAATACTCCAAAACAAATTTCGAACACGGAAAACGTGGCCGGCTTTGCAAAACGAGTACCAGACATACACATACACGCAGAGAGTATAGTATTTTACGGATCCATTCCACTGACAACATTTGTAGCATGACATCATGTCACTGCTCGGTCATTATTTTGAACTATTTTTAACCTCCCGCTCCATGTTTCAAGATGCGGTTTTATTGGCACGTCTTGCCAAAGCAGAGATCATGTCCCCTTATTGCGGGATTCTCATCAATACGGGCGTGGGTAATGCAACCGCGCCGCCTGCACGATCCTTGGGGAATAGGAGAGTTTTAAGGTGAGTGGGGAGGCGCTTGATATTCATTGCCTTTATAAAGGGATAAGGATTTACCTCCTTCACACACGCCTTCCTTCTCTCTGCCCATCCATTCTCGAGCTCCAGTTCCCAAGCTTCCATCCTTTCCACCTCAAAAAAGCACTCCAGCCATGTCCGGATCCGGAGCGCAAGGCAAGTGGATGGTTTCCTCCATCAGGAGAAGGACATCACCAAGCTTCGGGAGGCCGGGTACTTAGCCAAGGAAAACGCCCACCGGCTTCCAGCAATGGGGCAGCTCATCCCCACCCCAGAGCCCCATGAGAGGGTGGTATTCATCCACCACTTCGTCCGCGGATTGGGATTCCCTCTCCACCCATTCGTCTGCGGACTCATGTTCTACTACGGGCTGGATTTCCACGATCTGGCCTCCAATTCCTTCCTCAACATCTCGGCATTCATTGTCGTGTGTGAGGCCTTCCTCTGCATCCCACCCCACTTCGGATTGTGGTTAAAGATCTTCCATGTGGAGCCGAAGGTGGTGGGCGGTCAACACACAGAGTGCGAAGGTGCCGTGGTGAGCAAGCTGCCCAATGTCACATGGCCCAAAGGTACCTTCATGGAGACCGTCAAAGGGTCGCAACAACAATGGTTCTACATCACAGAGCCTCGCGACGCCACCTGGGCTGCGGCTCCTGAATTCCAGTCCGACGCCCCGATGCGGCTCACCTCCTGGCTAGAGAAGGGCCTGGACTGGTCTTTTTCAGATGAGCAGACACCACTTCAGACGCGCATCAGGAGCATGGTGGACAAGAACGTCAAGCTTGTCAATGTGATACAGGTGATACTTGCTCGCCGGATCCTTCCGTGCCAAAGCCGGTCTTGCCATTTGTGGGAGTTCGATCCGGCCAAGCACTAGACCTTCCAACAGTTCTTCGGCACTATGCAGGATGACATCTGGAAGGTGCTCTTTAAGGCCAACGAGATGTGGCCGGCGACGACCGAGGACCACGGGCATGACCTGGCCCATCCCGCCAGTGCGGTAAGTTTTCCGTATTTCAAGGTGTATCCTTTACTTGCATACTCAACGAAGACGTCTAATCTTCTCCATTCATTTTATTTGGGCTGGACAAAGAAGGCGGAGCGGGTCCAGTGTCCGACTCCACTCCTTGAAAACCCATCAATCCCTCTTCTAACGAAGATGCTGGTTCCGGCGCCCTGCCAAGTGCCGGAGAAGAAGGCCAAGAAGAAGGTCAAGGAGACCAGGAGTGGTCTCCGCCGTAAGGGCACTTCTGACATGACATCCAAAGACGCTGAGACCCACTCCTCCCACACCGAGGATGACAACGAGGAGGAGGAAAGCAATTCTCCCTTGGAGGGGGGAAGGAAGAAAAGGGCGGCCTCCATGCGTCTGGAGGCAGAGGCATCCAAGAAGGCGAAGGTTTCCCTCACAGACAACTCAGCGTGGGACATCAACTGCAGCTCCTAGTGGCGCCCCAGGGATAAGCCCGTGGCCGAATCGTAAGTACTCAAAGATGCACGCACATATCCGGCTCCTTTACTTCATGGTTTTAACATGTTGAATCATGCGCTGCAGTCTGGCTCGTTCCGACCTCGAGCGATCCTCATCTTCGTGGAATTTGCTGTATCCGAAGGTGATGGACAGCGGGTCCCTTCCGCCGGCCTCTTCTCCCAAGGCCATGGATAACACCAAGGTGCTGTCCCTCGGACCTCCCCAGGCCAAGGAGAGATGTAGGAGGCCGTCAGGGTGGCGCCAGAGGGTGAACCCTCGGCCGCCGGACACATGGGGGAGCAAATCCCCATGGAGACTGGCGATGGGGGCCATATTCAATCCAGCCCCGAGCCGAATACAATTCCGGAGACCGATACAGCTCCGGAATCTGGCAAGCAGCCTCCTTCGAAGGAAGGAGGTGCACCGATTTCACCGGTGACCTCTGTCCATCCGGAGGGACCGGATACTCTACTAGAAGCATTGCGAAGCGCTTGCATTGTTGAGGAACACCGTACCCTCATGGGTACGGTGGTGGAGAGGATTCAGTCCACGAAGAGTGGACTAACCGAAGCCTGCACAAGCCTTCTAACAGGCTTTGAGGTATGAAAAAACACAATTTATGCAAAAGGAATATCATAGTATAGAAAGTAGCCCCTGGGACACTGTCCGGTGTTCGAAAAGAAAAGCCGTACAGAGGATCAACTAATTTTCACAGGAGACTAACCATACGTTTCTATGTGAATAAACAGGCGTCTTTGCTGGCTGTAACCTCTCATGCTGCTAAGGTCTCCGGAATGAAGCAGATTCTAGAGCAGACCGAGGAACAGCTTGACCGTGTGAAGAAACGGTTGGAGGACCATCAAGGTATGCAATAACCTTATGTAGGTTCAGAAAGGATGAATGATTTGTGTTGACCATAGTGCCATGATATTTTGTAGGAACGGCGACCGAGGTGGAGACCCTCAATAAGGCGTTGGCCGAAGCCCAGGAGAGAGCGGCAAAAGAACAAGCCGCTCGCGGAAAACACGAGGCCAGGGTTGGTGAGGTCCAGCAGGAGCTCCAAGACGCCGTGAGGAAATACGAGTCCGTGGAGTGCAATATTGTGGACCAAGACTCTGAACTTGCCAAGGCCCGCCAAAATGCACACGATGCCTGGGTTGAAGCCCAAGGCGCCCTCCAGGAAATCCAGGAGGCCAGAAAAATCATGGCGGGTATGACCTTTATTATGCAAAGCAAGTATGTGAAGAAAAGGTTCCTCTTACTAACCTGGATTTGGAGTTCTCCAAGGGCGTTTACGGATCTGCCGCGCAGTGCTACCGATGCTGCGGAATTCTTCTGAACCGAAGATGGGAGCTCGATGGAGAAGCTGTTCTAGTCGCAATACCTTGCGCTAGAGCATCCGGTGCCCCTTAGCGATCAGCTGAAACAGCTGACCGAACTACATAGGGTGGCTGAACTGGCCATGAAGGATTTGATAATCCGTCTGTGGCCTGCCGAAGCCATACCCATCAGCTACTTCAGCGACTCTTCCAACTTACAACAGTGGGCGACGTTGTTCTTCTCCTATTGATGGTGGTTTTAGTGCACAGACTCCTTCTTATAAGTTGGGAAGCATTGAATAGAGCAAAGTGGCGGCTGCACCCAAGAAGGTTTCTCAGGTTTCATCTAGTGCGACGTCATCGCGTCACCGTAATATTATTTGCCACAAGTGTGGAGGACGTGGACACATGAAGCATGAATGTTCCAATCAACGAAGAGTTCTACTTGTTGATGCGGAATATATTTCAGAATCTATAGATGAGACGCCTAAGTTAGAGGATGGAATCAAAAGAGGTCACGGTGATACTATATTATGTTATCCTCAACATGATCCTGATATGGAAAGTTTGCTAGCACATAAGGTCCAGCAAGATGACAAGACCATTATTGAACAAGGACAGCGGGAGAGTATTTTTTTAAACTGCATGTACCATCAAGGGAGAAGTGTGCAAACTGATAATTGATGGCGGCAGTGCTAGCAACATGATTAGTAAGGATGTGGTGGAGTCTCTTTCTTTGCCAACATGGGAGCACACAAAACCATACTATATGAAGTGGATCAATGATGTCAGCAAAGTGAAGGTTACTCACAGGGTGAAGGTCCCTTTTCTGTTGATGGCTATGTGGATAAAGTGGAATGTGATGTTATGCCACTTCATGTTTGTCATTTTATGTTGGGGCGACCGTGGTAGCATGATGTCAACGTTGTTCGTCATGGACAAACAAATAGGTACAGTTTTATGCATAAGGGTGAGCTCTATGCTATTCTTCCCAAGGATGCAGAGAATATAAAGTGTATTATCAAAGTATTCAAGAACAAATCTGCAAGGCATGGGATGAAACCAAGGATGGTTTTATTTCAAGGGAGGGAGGATGATGTGACCCCATATGTCATCACTAAAATAAGGCGAACCGAAGAAGTATTGAAAGGTATGTAATTCCTGCCAGACGCAATGAGAAAAAAGCTACTGTTGTGTGTCACAACAACACTCTCGGAGTTGAATTGAGAGACAAATTTCTACACAATGGCAAGATGTCAACACATATTTCTTTTGGACATTGTTCATCGTGTTGCACCAAAGGACGTTGATGTCGAGCTACAGCCGAAGCACCATGCATGCAAATACATTTACGTGAGCATACAAAGGCATAACTAGTGAGCACACAAGGAAAGAGCTAGTTTTGGACGTTTGTGATCAGCTTGCCGGATATTTAAATTACTCAAGTCTTGTTTAGTTAAATAAGGAAGAGTCTTTTGTTTTCTTTTCCCTTCTTATTAGTTGGTCAAAGTACTAGTTTGTTACATGAGTGCATGTTAGAGTCCAAGTCAGTTTTAATGTTAGAAGCGACTCGGGCTTATCCCTTCATCCCGTGCTTGCGTGCACATAATATAAGGAGGTCATTCTTCATGTAATGATGGGGTTGTTTTTTGGCTGTTGAAACAGAAACCAGAAGCCGGAGCATCTTCCCTTGGCGACGAGTGATTTCTTGTGTTCTTGTTGAGAAGCTTTAAAAATTGCTTTGTGTTTTTGGCAAGAGATTGGAGACGCCTTTTACAATTTGCTGTTGATTCTTCAAGGATCGTCCACATACTTCTTCATCAAGGTGTGCGTGTTGTTTTCGTGATGATTGCATCTACAAGATCGCGAGCGCCACATGGTTCAGGTGATACTGTACCGTGAAAGATTGGGAAAATTATTCGTGCCATCGTTTTTCTTTCAAAGGTCGCATCACTCGGGGCAGCAACTCACGTGGCGGCCGTCTTCCCTAAACACCCTCATGTAGAGGGTCGTGAGGCCTTCGTACTTGAAGTGGAGGGTGCACCTCCCGCTCAGGCCTCGTGCGCGGGAGAACGCCTGCAACCGCGGGTCAATGCCACGTTGCCTGCGGCGGTGACCTCAACCCCGGCCCATGAGGCTCTGCTGCAGCAGCCGTTAGCTTGTAGCCAGAGGCCGTCAAGCCTCGTGGTTGGTAGCTCGCCCCAAATAAGCGCGGAAGCGGGAGCCAGGTGCCGGCGGGCCTCTCTGACCACACAACAAACTCCTGGACCACATCCGCGAAGTGGAAGCGTGGCCGCGGAGGCCGGGAGATCATGGCGCACCTCCCCCCGTCGTAAGAGCTTCCTTGATGAGGATATGACTACCTTGGATACGACCAAAAATATTGCATACATGCATATTTGTCAGGTGATTTCTAGTGCAAACTATTCAATAATCTATTTATGTTATCCAGAACAAAAATACTTCACACACTTTTGTGTTTTGTCTAATTGTAGGTGTATGGGACATTTGTACAATCCACATATGAAGATAAGGGAAAAGGAGAGGTTTAGGTTCTATTCAAAAAGTTCTCTCACGTCACTTTTGGGCCAAGAGAAGATAGAGTCCTAGCCTCTCACGTTTTGGATTCAGATTCAGACTGCACAGACATACCTGACTCAAAACGTCAACAACTTTTTCATACGGACTCCAAATTGGGTGGTTCTTTTTTTGTTGGAAAGTAGATTTCGTGCTCTTTCCAACCCAATTGGAATCACCTTCAAATTTGTCCGGAGCATTGAGATATCGACGAAACAATCCAACGCTGCAGCAGACTCCGAGTCAAACAACAAGTCCAAAGGTGTTGCGCCACCTCCACTTGGGCCCATGAGCCTTGTACGATCTAGGGTTAGTTTTCGGCTGCCTTGGGACGTCCTCCCACCTCCTTGGCCGCCACCCCTTGCTCCTATATAAGTAGATCCATCTAGTAGCTTTTTCCTCGGGATTTGTTTATTAAAAGTTAGCCATTGCAATTTCGTGTACTTCATTTGTGTCCAATAACCAGACCAAGACCTCTTACGGATCCCCACCATTATCAATACTTCATATATATTCGCAATATTCAGATTGCATTATCATATTCTTGCTTGTTCTTCGATTGCGTGCAGGAATAGACCTTCGTGGTCAGACTAATCGTGCTTCCAGCATCGTCAGTAACCTCGGGATATTGGTTTAGCGATTGCTAAGGCGCAACGTCGTGCACGTTTGTAGTCGGATCGTCAAAGTCGTCTCCACCAAATCAATAGTTATCATCTCATCGAAAGATCGAGACACCCTCGCCTCTATCAAGTGGTATTAGTTTTCAGGTTGCTCGGTGAGAATTTCCAGTTTTTCCTAGATTACATTTATTTTTTTACCTATTGTCCAAGAAAAAGCCACAAAAAAGTTAGATCTATTCATCCTTTGTCAAAGCCAGTCTGAGCATTTGCAATTTTCCTTTTATTGCTTGCATAGTTGAATTATCGGTTGCATCGTCGTGTCGAGTTGCTGGTCTTAGTGTCTAGTTCGTTTAGAGTTTCGAGTTCTGTTCACATTAGTCACGCCGCCGCTGCATCGTTATCCCTTCCATTGTCCATCATTCATCCATCAATTTCCACCACATCCTACCCATCATTCATTGTCATAATCATAGTTGAGATCGTTCACATCTTTGTTTGATCCAATCTGCATCTTATCCAGTTTGTTTTGGAAAGAGGGAGAGAAAAAAAAGACAGAGAAAAAAACAAGAGAAAAAAGTAGAAAAAAGTCAGAGAAAAAAATGTGTGAGAAAAAAACAAGAGAAAAAAATATTCGGATCTATCTAGACTCAATCTCGTAGTTGAATTCGGATTGGAATCTGTTTTGTGCACTATTCAGTAAAATAGGCATAACTCCTCATACAAAGTCCGTTTTGGCTCTGCGAGTACTCAAATGAAAGCTAGTGACGAGCCGCATCTAAATAGTTGCAGAAGCAAGTTCAATATTTTGCACCTCAAAATCGGCTTCTAAATAGGTCTTTTTGCCTTCCGAAGTTCATGAACACAGCTTATTCCAGTTTTTCAGGCCAGTTTTAGAATATTTTGACTCCTTATATCAACTCGGAATTGAGTGATTCCTTTTGCGTTTGAAAGCTTGAGTCAGTACCATTCTTCAAAAATATTATCAAAAAATTGGCACAAACATTTCTAGAGGGAAGTTGGAGAGAAAGTTTTGATATATCCTGCTTGGATGTTGTTTCACATCATTATGTTTACTGCTATTGTGATCTTCACTTATATCTTGCTGCTTTGTGCTACGGCGTGACCTCATTAGTGTTCTAGACTCGCGTCTCTAGTTCGGTCTAGCCTAGGATCAGCACAGTACCATTGTTGAGCGTTTATTCAACATTGCATCTTTGAATTGATTATTGGTAATGTTTTGCTACCATATATAGCCAACCCAACTCCACATATTTCTACACCATGTATACATACGTTCCCTTGGCAATCGCTTTACTCAATCTTCAGAGTTATTTAACACCGCTGGTTGCCGATCACCACCTGCTGTATGGTAAGAACTTGTAAGATATTGAGATTTGCTATACTGTGAGCATTTTACCACCACTTCCAAGTAGTTCGTAGGAACATTTTTTTTGGATTCTATTTCTTGTTTCTACAAATCATGACAGGATCCAGAGTCAATTCATGGGCTTTGTCGATCGTGGGAGACATGCCATCACCTTTGCAAATACCACAACCGTCACAAGAGGTGCACATACATCCAAATGCACATGACCAGGTTAATGTATCTATACCACCATTTAATGGCCGTTTTAGACTTGCTTTATATATTGAATGGGAGTTCAACATAAAAAATATATTTGCTTCCCATAATTTTGGTGAACATAAAAAGGTTAAGGTTGTGGTTGGTTCTTTCACTGGTTATGCTTTGGTTTGGTGGAGTGAATATTGTCGGTTACACCCTGATTATATACCTACTACTTGGGATGATTTGAAACTTTCCATGCGACATACTTTCATTCCCAGTTATTTATATCGTGACATGATTAAGAAGTTGCAACATTTAAAACAAGGTAGTGACACTGTAACAAAATATTATGATGATTTACAAACTATCTTATTGCATTCCTCTTTAGAAGAAAGTGAAGATGATTTTATGGATAGATTTTGGGGAGGCTTAAACCGTGATATTCAAGAGATATTAATTCATGAAGAGTGTTATCCTATGGACCATTTGTTTCGTCTTGCTTGCAAAGCTGAATAGGAAATAAAACGACGTGTTGCCCATGAGGAGAACAAGCGCATGGTGCACATACCAAGAGTTGATATGATTGTTCCTTCAACTACTAGGCATACTATGACAACCACATCCATTGTTATAAGGACTACATCACCACCACAATGTGACACATCGCCCCCGAGAGTCGCTACATCATTTGAGTTGATCATAAGAGGTAATGACAAAGGTACTGATCTTCCATCTCTACATGAGAATGATGAATGCCTTGTCAATTTGAATGCACCATCTGATGAGCTACCCACTACTTTGATCGTACCACCTATTTTAGAGGACTATGTTGATAATTTGACTTTCCCTTGTGATCAAACAACTGAAATACCAACAATTTTTAGTGCACCCATTGAATTAATTGTTGATGCAAAAGAACCAATGTTTAATAATTTTGATATGACCTCTAATCTTGGTGATGATACTATGTCCAATGACTTATTGCATGGTTGCTTATTTAAGCATGTTGTAGCATGTAAATTTGATGCAAGTAAGGTTTATTCACCAATGTTGGGATGGTTTAATGATGAACATTGTCATTCTTTTGAAATGAATAAGAGCTTCACTTATATGTGCAAACTGAGTTACAATATTTTCATGCCTTCTACTTCTTGTGATAATTTTTTGGCTTTAGATTTTATGAACTATGAAAGTTACTCATGTATACATGTGTCATATGTGCAAAAATCAAGGGAAGTAAAAATGGATGACATATACATATACAACATGTACACCTTGTCTCTTTTGTTAGCCACATTTCAGATTAAGAAATGCCGAGGACGGCTTTGTTTTCAAAAAGGGGAGGATGATGAGGACATGACTACCTTGGATACAACCAAAAATATTGCATACATGCATATTTGTCAGGTAATTTCTAGTGCAAACTATTCAATAATCTATTTGTGTTATCCAAAACAAAAACACTTCACACACTTTTGTGTTTTGTCTAATTGTAGGTGTATGGGACATTTGTACAATTCACACATGAAGATAAGGGAAAAGGAGAAGTTTAGGTTCTGTTCAAAAAGTTTCTCACGTCACTTTTGGTCCAAGAGAAGATAGAGTCCAAGTCTCTCACGTTCTGGATTCAGATTCGGACTGCACAGACATACCTGACACAAAATGCCAACAACTTTTTCATACGGACTCCAAATTGGGTGATTCTTTTTTTGTTGGAAAGTAGCTTTCGTGCTCTTTCCAACCCAATTGGAATCACCTTCAAATTCGTCCGGAGCATTGAGATATCGACGAAACAATCTGACGCTGCAGCAGAATCCGAGTCAAACAACAAGTCTAAAGGTGTTGCACCACCTCCACTTGGGCCCATGAGCCTTGTACGACCTAGGATTAGTTTTAGGTTGCCTTGGGATGTCCTCCCACCTCCTTGGCCGCCACCCCTTGCTCCTATATAACTAGATCCATCTAGTAGCTTTTTCCTTGGGATTTGTTTAGTTAAAAGTTAGTCATTGCAACATCGTGTACTTCGTTTGTGTCCAACGACCAGACCAACACCGCTTACGGATCCCCACAATTATCAATACTTCATATATATTCGCAATATTCAGATTGCATTATCATATTGTTGCTTGTTCTTTGATTGGGTGCAGGAATAGACCTTCGTGGTCAGGCTGATCGTGCTTCCAGCATCGTCAGAAACCTCGGGAGATTGGTTTAGCGATTGCTAAGGCGCAACGTCGTGCACGTTTGTAGTCGGATCATCAAAATCGTCTTCACCAAATCGATAGTTATCATCTCATCGAAAGATCGGGACACCCTCGCCTTTATCATTCCTCATCCTCGACGTCTCCCCCCACAAGAACAAGCGCCGTCGTGCTGCCGGAGGCAGCGCCTGCTTTTGGAGGAGTGCGCCTGCGCCCCTGGGGGGCCAATTTCGGGGTTGTATCGTACTTGCGGGGACATCCGCGGCCCCTCTTGGGCGGCGGCAAACCTGGCCCCTCCTTGGGGGCTTCCCCTTTTCGGCGGCGAAGAACCTCCTCGTTGGCGCCATGGATGCTACAGCAAGACGACGAGGCAAGGAAGAACAAGCAAGAGTGGACAGCGAGAAGATGGAGATGAGCAAGGGGGCTCTGCTCCTCCCCTCATTTATAGCCGGAGGGAGGCCAACCACCGGCCTCCACGATCCCACACAATTATGATTTTTCTCTGCATGCAGCAGGCTCTTGTCAAGTCGAACGGTTGCTGAGGCACCATGGGGTAGCGGAGACGCCCACGTCCCATCAATTGCCATGCATCGACCAAGGCCGCAGGCGGTTAGGACCCGCGGTGCTATGCACTTCCCCTTTGGCTTCGCCTCGAATCCAAGTCCGAGCGCGCCTTGGGTCTGGGAGCTACTGTCGGTGTTCTAGGAACGGGGATACCCAGACTTGCCTGCCTGCGGCCCACGGCGTGGCTCTATCGACAGACTGGTATGGCCCAGCTTCAGCATCAAGAACTCAAGACCCTCACGAGGGGCCAAGCCTCGCGAGGCGGACGACACCAAGACCTCCACAAGGAGTGGCCTCCTTGGGCTGGCCCCTAAGGAGCGGAGATTTCTATGCAAGCCTCACCTCGTGAAGTTCAGGTGACGTGTGCCATGACGACCATGGCCAGGCGCGCGCCATGGGCGCAGGGCAGCAGTTTCCTCTTTGGTGCTAAGGAGGCAAGTGTCAGTGTCAAAACCGGCGGATCTCGGGTAGGGGGTCCCGAACTGTGCGTCTAGGATCGATGGTAACAGGAGACAGGGGACATGATGTTTACCCAGGTTCAGGCCCTCTTGATGGAGGTAATACCCTACGTCATGCTTGATTGATATTGATGAATATGAGGATTACAAGAGTTGATCTACCACGAGATCGTTGTGGCTAAACCCTAGAAGTCTAGTCTGTATGATTATGATTGCCTCTCCGTACTAAACCCTCCGATTTACATAGACAGCGGAGGGGCCTAGGGTTGCACAGGGTCGGTTTACAAAGGAAGGAATCTAGACATCCGAACGCCAAGCTTGCCATCCATGCAATGGAGAGTCCCATCCGGACACGGGAGGAAGTCTTCTGTCTTATATCTTCATAGCCCATCAGTCCGGCCCATGTTACATAGCCCGGACGCCCGAGGACCCCTTACTCCGGCCCATGTTACATATTCCGGCCCATGTTACATAGTCCGGCCCATGTTACATAGCCCATCAGTCCGGCCCATGTTACATAGCCCGGCATTGCAAGGCGGTTTCCTCCTCCGAATACTCCAAAACAAATTTCGAACACAGAAAATGTGTCCGGCTCTGCAAAACGAGTACCCGACACACACACACGCAGAGAGTATAGTATTTTACGAATCCAATCCACTAACAAGTTTTGTAGCATGACATCATGTCACTGCTCGGTCGTTATTTTGAACTGTTTTTAACCTCCTGCTCCATGTTTCAAGATGCGGTTTTATTGGCTCATCTTGTCAAAGCAGAGATCATGTCCCCTTATTACGGGATTCTCATCAATACGGGCGTGGGTAATGCAACCGCGCCGCCTGCATGATCCTTGGGGAATAGGAGAGTTTTAAGGCGAGTGGGGAGGCGCTTGATGTTCACTACCTTTATAAAGGGATAATGATTTACCTCCTTCACACACGCCTTCCTTCTCTTTGCCCATCCATTCTCGAGCTCCACTTCCCAAGCTTCCATCCTTTCCACCTAAAAAAAGCACTCCAGCCATGTCCGGATCCGGAGCGCAAGGCAAGTGGATGGTTTCCTCCATCAGGAGAAGGACATCACCAAGCTCCGGGAGGCCGGGTACTTAGCCAAGGAAATCGCCCACCGGCTTCCAGCAATGGGGCAGCTCATCCCCACCCCGGAGCCCCATGAGAGGGTGGTATTCATCCACCACTTCGTCCGCGGATTGGGATTCCCTGTCCACCCGTTCGTCCGCGGACTCATCTTCTACTACGGGCTGGATTTCCACGACCTGGCCCCCAATTCCTTCCTCAACATCTCGGCATTCATTGTCGTGTGTGAGGCCTTCCTCCGCATCCCACCCCACTTCGGATTGTGGTTAAAGATCTTCCATGTGGAGCCGAAGGTGGTGGGCGGTCAACACACAGAGTGCGGAGGTGCTGTGGTGAGCAAGCTGCCCAATGTCACATGGCCCAAAGGTACCTTCGTGGAGACCGTCAAAGGGTGGCAACAACAATGGTTCTACATCACAGAGCCTCGCGACGCCACCTGGGCTGCGGCTCCTGAATTCCAGTCTGGCGCCCCGATGCGGCTCACCTCCTAGCTAGAGAAGGGCCCGGACTGGTCTTTGTTAGATGAGCAGACACCACTTCCGACGCGCATCAGGAGCATGGTGGACAAGAACGTCAAGCTTGTCACTGTGATACAGGTGATACTTGCTCACCGGATCCTTCCGTGCCAAAGCCGGTCTTGCCATTTGTGGGAGTTCGATCCGGCCAAGCACCAGACCTTGCAACAGTTCTTCGGCACTATGCAGGAGGACATCTGGAAGGTGCTCTTTAAGGCCAACGAGATGTGGCCGGTGAAGACCGAGGACCATGGGCATGACCTGGCCCATCCCGCCAGTGCGGTAAGTTTTCCGTATTTCAAGGTGTATCCTTTACTTGCATACTCAAGGAAGACGTCTAATCTTCTCCATTCATTTTATTTGGGCTGGACAAAGAAGGCGGAGCGGGTCCAGTGTCCGACTCCGCTCCCTGAAAACCCATCAATCCCTCTTTTGACGAAGATGCTGGTTCCGGCGCCCTGCCAAGTGCCGGAGAAGAAGGCCAAGAAGAAGGTCAAGGAGACCAGGAGTGGTCTCTGCCGTAAGGGCACTTCTGACATGCCGTCCGAAGATGCCGAGACCCACTCCTCCCACACCGAGGATGACGAGGAGGAGGAGGAGGAAAGCAATTCTCCCTTGGAGGGGGGAAGGAAGAAAAGGGCGGCCTGCATGCGTCTAGAGGCAGAGGCATCCAAGAAGGGGAAGGTTTCCCTCATAGATAACTCCACGTGGGACATCAACAGCAGCTCCGAGTGGCGCCCTAGGGATAAGCCCCTGGCCGAATCGTAAGTACTCAAGGACGAACGCACATATCCGGCTCCTTTACTTCATGGTTTTAACATGTTGAATCATGCGCTGCAGTCCGGCTCGTTCCGACCTCGAGCGATCCTCATCTTCGGGGAATTTGCTGTATCCGAAGGTGATGGACAACGGTTCCCTTTCGCCGGCCTCTTCTCCCAAGGCCATGGATAACACCAAGGTGCTGTCCCTCGGACCTCCCAGGCCAGGGAGAGATGTAGGAGGCCGTCAGGGTGGCGCCAGAGGGTGAACACTTGGCCGCCGCACACATGGGGGAGCAAATCCCCATGGAGATTGGCAATGGGGGCCATATTCAATCCAGCCCCCAGCCGAATACAATTCCGGAGACCGATACAGCTCCGGAATCTGGCAAGCAGCCTCCTTCGAAGGAAGGAGGTCCACCGATTTCACCGGTGACCTCTGTCCATCCAGAGGCACTGGATACTCTACTAGAAGCGTTGTGAAGCGCTTGCATTGTTGAGGAACACCATACCCTCATGGGTACGGTGGTGGAGAGGATTCAGTCCGCGAAGAGTGGACTGATCGAAGCCTGCACAAGCCTTCTAACAGTCTTTGAGGTATGAAAAAACGCAATTTATGCAAAAGGAATGTCATAGTATAGAAAGTAGCCCCTGGGACACTATCCGTTGTTCGAAAAGAAAAGCCGGACAGAGGATCAACTAATTTTCACAGGAGACTAACCATACGTGTCTATGTGAATAATGTAACGCCCCGAGACCGATGTGCCAAGTGTCGTGCAGTTATTCGTTGTCGTTGCCGTGTCATCTGCTTGCGTGTTGCATTTCATCATGTCATCATGTGCATTGCATATCATGTCATCATGCGCATTTTCTTTTGCATACGTGTTCGTCTCATGCATTCGAGCATTTTCCCCGTTGTCTGTTTTGCATTCGGGCGTTCCGTTCTCCTCCGGTGGTCATTTCTACCTTCCTCTTGTGTGTGGGGGTTAAACATTTCCGGATTGGACCGAGACTTGCCAAGCGGCCTTGGTTTACTACCGGTAGACCGCCTGTCAAGTTTCGTACCATTTGGACTTCGTTTCATACTCCAACGGTTAACCGAGGGACCGAGAAGGCCTCGTGTGTGTTGCAGCCCAACACCCTTCCATTTTGGCCCAAAGCCCACCTAACTCTGCTCCATCATCTCGGTCGTTCGATCACGATCGCGTGGCCACAAACCGCACCTCATTTGGAGCTTCCTAGCTCCCTCTACCTATAAAAGGGCACCCCTCCCCGAAATTTCGGATCATTTCGCAGTTGAAACCCTAGCTTCTCCTCCCCTCGCGCCGCCGGACGCGTCCACGCCGCGCCGGACGTGTCCATCTCGCCGGCCACCTCACTCCCACCAATAGGAGCCCGCCACCTCAGATCCACCGCTCCGCTCGCCCAACCACAGCGCGCCATGTCAGCGCCCGCGCCGCCCCACTTCGTCGGGGCCCGGAGCAGCCCAGATCCGGCCCTCCCGGGCCCGAGGCTCCCCGCCGCCACCGCAGAGTTCCATCGCCAGCCGCCTCTTCGCCCGTCGCCTAGCGCCTCCCTGCCGACGACCATCGCCGCCCAGCGCCACCACCCGCCTCCTCTCGCCGCCTCGCTGCCTCCATCGCCGGTCGCCGCGTCCGCCGTCGCCAGCCACCGCATCCGCCATCTCCACGTCACCATCGCCCGGATCCGACCACCTCCGGCCAGATCCGGCAGCCCCCGCGCCGTCCCCGATGTTCCCCATCACTCTCCGGCCCCCGCCGTTGTTGCACCCTCGCCGGAGTTTCCTTGCGCCGCCACCGCCCCCTGCCTCCCTCGATCCAGGCGGGATCGAGGAGGAGGACGCCCTCGCACCTCGTGGGCCTGAGCAGTCCAGCAGGCCCAGCTTCCCAGGCCTCCGCCCGCGTGGGCCCGCGCCTTCCCCGGGACCCAGCACTCCAGCCAGCCCAGCCGCGCCAGACGCCTGCTGGCCCAGCGCCCACCGATCCTCCACCTCGTCCGCCTGGGCCGACCTCCTCCCGGCCCAGCTCCAGCGCGCTGCTCCCACCGGCCTGCCTTCTCCTCCTTCACGGGCCGAAGCCCATGGGTGAGGCCACACCCCCAGTGCCCCCCTCCTCTATTTCGGTTGGGCCTGCCAGTTTCGGCCCATAGCCAATTTTTTTCCCAGATCTGAGATTTGTCTATTTTTCCAGAGACTGCAGTTTTACAGAAAAGACCTTCATCATCATGCATTTAACAACTCATAAACTGTGCATCGGATGTAAACAAACTTAATATGAAACTTGCTCAGAATTTTGCGTAGATTAATAATATGTCACTTTCTTGCCATGTTAAAATGTTTAAAATGTTGTTTGCATTAATTTGCTCCTATGCCATGTTAAAATGATTTAATTCATAACTAAATAACCGTAGCTCCGAATTAAATAATCTTTATATGTATATGGGGTAGAATTTTGCCTAGTTTATCATGGTGACCTTACTTTGCATGTTAAACAACTCTAAAATTGTGTTTAGGACAGATCAGGACCAAATCAAAAATATGCTATGGGGATTTTCCGGAATTGTTGTTCGTTGCTTCCGGCCTCATTTAAACTTGACTAGATAGGTAGTTTTACTTTGCTTCACCCTCTTGCCATGTCTAACAACATTTAACATTGTTGGGTACATAAACGAGATCGGACTAAATAATTGTTGTGGTGCTCCGTTAATATGCAACTCGTTGCATATTGAGCTCCACTTAATTTGTAGGATTGTTTGTGCTCTTTGCCATGCCATGCCTCTTTAAACCGGACATGCATCATACTTGGTTGTGCATCGTGCCATGTTGAAGTGCTGGTTGTTTACTATGTTGTTTGCTCTTTTTCCGGTGTTTGCTTCTTCGGGTTGGTTCCGATAACGTCGAGTTTGTGAGGACCCGCTCATCTACGTCCGTTTGTCTTCTTCATAGATTCGTTCTTCTTCCTTGCGGGATTTCAGGCAAGATGATCATACCCTCGAAATCACTACTATCTTTGCTATGCTAGTTTGCTCGCTCTTTTGCTATGCCATTGCTACGATGCCTACCACTTGCTTGTCAGCCTCCCAAATTGCCATCTTCAGCCTCTAACCCACCAATGTCCTAGCAAACCGTTGATTGGCTATGTTACCGCTTTGCTCAGCCCCTCTTATAGCGTTGTTAGTTGCAGGTGAAGATTGAAGTTTGTTCCTTGTTGGAACATGGAGATCGTTCCTTGTTGGAACATTTATTTACTTGTTGGGATATCACAATATATCTTATTTATTCATTGCATCGATATACTTGGTAAAGGCTGGAAGGCTCGGCCTTATGCCTGGTGTTTTGTTCCACTCTTGCCGCCCTAGTTTCCGTCATATTGGTGTTATGATCCCGGATTTTGCGTCCCTTACGCGGTTGGGCTATAATGGGAACCCCTTGACAGTTCGCCTTAAGTAAAGCTTTGCCAGCAATGCCCAACATTGGTTTTACCATTTGCCACCTAGCCTTTTTTTCCCTTGGGAGTCGCGCATCCCGAGGGTCATCTTTATTTTAACCCCCTCGGGCCAGTGCTTGTCTAAGTGTTGGTCCAAACTGTCAGCCGCCGGTGGCTACCAGGGGCAACTCTGGGCTGGCCTATCGGAAGTTTGGACAATCCGGTGTTGCCCTGAGAACGAGATATGTGCAGCTCCCATCAGGATGTCGGTGCATCGGGCGGTGTTGCTGGTTTAGTTTTACCCTGTCGAAATGTCTTGTTGTACTGGGATACCGAGTCTGATCGGAATCTCTCGGGTGGAGGTCTATTCCTTTGTTGACCGTGAGAGCTTGTGATGGGCTAAGTTGGGACACCCCTGCAGGGATTTGAACTTTCGAAAGCCGTGCCCGCGGTTATGGGCAGATGGGAATTTGTTAACGTCCGGTTGTAGAAAACCTGAACTTGACCTTAATTAAAATGAATCAACAGCGTGTGTAGCCGTGATGGTCTCTTTCCGGCGGAGTCCGGGAAGTGAACACGGTTGTTGGAGTTATGCTTGACGTAGGTAGACCAGGATCACTTCTTGATCATACTTTTATCGACCGTGCTTTGCCTTCTCTTCTCGCTCTCATTTACGTATGTTAGCCACCATATATGCTAGTCGCTTGTTGTAGCTCCACCTCATACCTTTACCTTACCCATAAGCTTAAATAGTCTTGATCGCGAGGGTGCGAGATTGCTGAGTCCCCATGGCTCACAGTTACCTCCAAAACCAGTTTGCAGGTGTCGATGAGACCGTGCAGATGATGCAACCAAGCTCAGGAGGAGCTCGATGAAGATCTTGTCCCTTATGTTGTTTCGTGCTAGTCGATCAGTAGCAGAGCCCAGTTGGGGTCGATCGGGAACCTTTGTCGCATTTGGGGTTCTTCTTTTATTTTGGTTCCGTAGTCGGACCATGAGTGTATTTGGTTGATGTAATGCTTTATTCTTGTATTTGTGTGAAGTGGCGATTGTAAGCCAACTATGTATCTCTTATTTCTTATTATATTACATGGGTTGTGTGAAGACTACCTCACTTGCGACATATGCCTTCAATGCGATTATGCCTCTAAGTCGTGCCTCGACACGTGGGAGATATAGTCGCATCGAGGGTGTTACAAGTTGGTAATCAGAGCCTTCCCCGACCTTAGGAGCCCCCATTTGCTTGATCGTCTTTAGCGGCCGAGTTGTGTCTAGAAAAATGTTTTGAGTCATTTAGGAATTATATATCGGAGAGTTTAGGAATTCTTTTTACTTCCCAGTCCCTTCGTCGCTCTGGTGAGGCATCCTGACGTAGAGTTTTGACTCTTCTCTTCTCAAATTTCACTAAATTTTTTTTAGGATCACGCGAGTATCTTGGTTTTATTCCGATGGCTTATGATGAAAATACTGTCTTGGTGCCTCCTATCAGGGGTTTAGTGGAAGTGTCCCGGGGAGTTGAGCTCTGAGGTGTTGTCATCATAATTCTATCGTTGCAATTCTGGTATACTTGAGATATGTTCGCGACATCAAAAATATCCTTTATGCAGTTCGTTGGTGAGATAACCTCGACGCCACCCAGTACTGGGGCGGGAGTTCGGGAGTATCGCCATAACTCGTATAACGGATGCTTTTCGAAGGTTGAGATAGATGGTTTTTCCGAAGGTTTCTTGGTTATGTGTTGAAGGATGGATGCAGCTGGATGTAGGAATTGCTAGCTTGGGTGAGATATTATGCTTCCCCTGTATCCTCAACACCTGATTGCATAACCGGAAGTTTCGGGAGTTTCATATGTGGGAATTCAAGTAGCGCTTAGGATATCTTTTCCAACAGATGTATGATGTGAAATTGGGGTTCGACGTCTAGTGGTTCGCCTATTCACGGTCGATTTTACAGTGGTCTCATTGTGTCTTAAAGAGTCCTTGGCTATGCTGACTCGGGGACGCTTCGTATGTCATGTGCACTGCCTTGTACATGATGGTGCTGTACAATCGAGCCCGTCTAGGTCCCACCACAAAAACTTCGAACGAAATTTCGATCATATGTTTGTTTCGGCTTATTTTGCAAGCCAATCCTTTGTTTTTGTTTTGAGTTGCGGTATTCGAGTTGCTTCAATGTCAAGTGTTGATTCCATACCTTCCTCAAGTGGTGTTCTCATATTCCTATGTGAATACTAATGCTTCTCGATCATCGAGTTTGTCTTTTCAATTTCTTTTTAACCGGCGTGTTTCTCTTCAAGTGGATCCGATCATTTCAACATCCGCAAGATCAAATATCAGTTTCTTCTCAACAGTGTTTGTTTCATCCGTCTCCATGTTGCCTTTGTTTTTTTTCCCGCCCTCCCACCCTCATTTTCTTCAAGGACTCAGATTTCTTAATCAAGTATCCTTTTATTCTTGAGAAGTCTCTCCATTCTTTTCCGTCAATATTCTTATCTGGTTATTCTCATGAAGATTCTAATGGAGCTTCAAGTTCATCATCTTTAGTTCTTTTCTTCTCCGGTGGATTCAAGTCAAGCCTTCGGTGTTGATCATATCCTTTCCTCGTTTTAGAAGCTTTATCATGCCGGTGCAATTCTTAATCATTCACCTCTCGCTATTCATTTATTCCGGAGTGCTCAAGATATCTCGAAGATTCGTGTATCCACTCTTCTTTCATTCAAACTATTTCGAGGATGTTATATCATTCAAGCCTTTTTATTCAACCGGTGCATTCTCCTTTTCAAGTAATCATTCAACGGTGTTTCTTTTGAGTGGGCCCTAACCCACAGGTCTATTCCCAGGATCTTACCTGACTCCTCTTATTTTCTCGGAGCTATCCTAAATTCCTTTTAAAGTTTGACGTAAGAATGATTTATCATCAGTCAAATGTTTTCTCCAAGATCTTTCAATTCTTTTCATCCTTGGCTCAACCTCTTCGTTTTGAATATTCCGGAGTGTCTCGATAATTCACGATCGTATTTCTCGTCGTCATTCTCATTTGAAGACCGAAGAAGAGTTTCTCTTTATTCTTTCTACATTCTCTTCAAGATTCATGGTGCTAGCTTGTTGCCATCCTCTCATAATTATTTTTTGATTGTGAGTTATTCTTTTCACCCTTCCGTAGCAATTCAAGAGTCTTCTCAGTTTGTTATCCGGAGTCCATCAAGTCAGGTTTATTCATTCTCAGCTTTCACTTGTAATTCTCCGATCTTACCGGTGCAGCGTTCAAGTAATCTCTAATCGGTCCATGATCTATTATATTCACTTGTATCTAAATTCCCTCAAGCATCTTCGTCCATTTGCTTATTCTTCCCGGTGTTCCTTTATCTTTTCTTCGTTCATTTTAATTCTTACGGTGGTTCGTTCAAAATTTCTCTTCCTTTCTTATCATATCAATTTTCATTCGTTGTTTCAACCCTTCCGGTGGTTCGTTCAATACCTTCCCAAGCCTGAGGGTATATCTCTCTTAATCCTTTCTACGAGAATAAGTAGTGTGCCAATTCCATTGCTTGTCATCAATTTTAATTGGTGAAGGATGCACATAATGTAATTCTTACTCTTGTTTCATCCAAACGATTGATTCCTTATTCCGGAGGTGCATCATATCACATTTTTGGTTCGAGATGCTTTATCTTTTCTTTCCCAAGAGTTCCAAGATTTCACAATTACATCTCCACGGAGGTCCATCTAAATCATTGCAAGGATTCACCTTGTGTTTTCAACTTCTTTTTCCTTCCGTTTGTTCATCCTTTTGTTTACCGGAGTTTGTTCTCGATGATTAAATTCTTGGGTTCAAGTGCTCATCTTTCTTTCCCGGAGTTCCAACCTCTTTCAATTATATTATCACGGAGTTCTCTATTTAAATCATTGCGAGGCTTAAATCTTATTCTTTTCATCATTCAATAATTTTGGATCATTCTTTTTATTACCGGAGTTCTTCATGGAGGCTCTACATGATGGTTCATAAGGGATTTAATTCCTTCTTGAAGTGTTCATTGAGATTCTTTTCAAAGGAGCTCAAGTTTTCTTCATCTTGCAATCCGGAGTGCATTTCTTTCTACCGTATCTTTGGAGGTGGTATTATGCCATTCTTGATAATTTGAGTTCATGTTTCATGATTCACATGTTGTTAAGTATGATGTATTTTAAATCCATCGATCTCTCCATTGGAGGTATCTTGGGTTATTTTTCACCTTAAGCCTTCCCTAAGGATGGTTGTTATTATGGTGCTTATATATGATCCAAGCTTCTTCATTTATCCTCCCGGTGATATAAGTTCTCGTCTCCTTGTTCATTCTTTTCCCGTGAGTGGCAGGTTTCCACCTCATAATTTGAGTTGTATTCCATAAGACCATATCAAGCTTATTATTTTCGTTGTTGGTTTTACAACAACTCCGTTCGACCCTTCTCCTAGAGATGCCTTTTCAGGCTCTTTTGTAGCAGAAGTTGGCATTGTCTTCTACATTCGCTTGTCTCAATTATCTTTACTCTACTCTTTTGTTCCGGAGGCATGGTGATGTTGCTCTCTTCAACCCATCTTCTTGTTTTATCAGGATCGTGTTCTTGTCGTGCCTATCCTTTTAATTGGAGTGTTGTGTCCTCTTTTCAAGTATCCTCTCATCTTGTCTTGTTCAATCCCTTCCATTTACAGACGGAGTGATGTCCAAATTATGTCTGTCTTTTTCCTTCTCTATTTTGTTTAACCGGAGTGTTGTGCCATTCTGCTCAAGTTCTTGTCGCCTTATCAAGTCTTGCATCCCTTTCTCAACCAGAGTGTCGTGCTTTCATTTGAGCTCTCTCATCTTATCAATTTTGACTCCCTTCTCAACCGGAGTACGATCTGAGATCTTTCTTACCCCTTGTTCCATTCATTCAATAGTTTTCGGTGGCAGTGTGTTGTGATTTCATCAAGTATCTTCTCATCTTATCAAGACCTTATTCAATTCTTTTCTTTTCAACCGAAGTGCTGCCCGAATTTGGTCTTCCTTGATCCCCTTCCTTAACCGGAGTGTTTTCAATATATATCTTCCCTTCAACCTCAAGGTTTTTCGCAATGTGCTTTTCTTCCTCTTTTTCTAAATGGCTGTTTTCGACCTTGTTCACCTTCGTTGAATTCTATCTCGAATGTATTCAACCTCTCAAGGTTGTGGTTTCACTTGTTTGTCAAAGAAGCAACTTAGTTTTACCTCTTCTTTTTCCCTTCCGTTGTTTCCCCGGTGCCATTCTAGATCTCGGGACGAGATCCTCTCGTAGTGGTGGAGTGTTGTAACGCCCCGAGACCGATGTGCCAGGTGTCATGCAGTTATTCGTTGTCGTTGCCGTGTCATCTGCTTGCGTGTTGCATTTCATCATGTCATCATGTGCATTGCATATCATGTCATCATGCGCATTTTCTTTTGCATATGTGTCCGTCTCATGCATCCGAGCATTTTTCCCGTTGTCCGTTTTGCATTCCGGCGTTCCGTTCTCCTCCGGTGGTCATTTCTACCTTCCTCTTGTGTGTGGGGGTTAAACATTTCCGGATTGGACTGAGACTTGCCAAGCGGCCTTGGTTTACTACCGGTAGACCGCCTGTCAAGTTTCGTACCATTTGGACTTCGTTTGATACTCCAACGGTTAACCGAGGGACCGAGAAGGCCTCGTGTGTGTTGCAGCCCAACACCCTTCCATTTTGGCCCAAAGCCCACCTAACTCTGCTCCATCATCTCGTTCGTTCGATCACGATCGCGTGGCCGCAAACCGCACCTCATTTGGAGCTTCCTAGCTCCCTCTACCTATAAAAGGGCACCCCTCCCCGAAATTTCGGATCATTTCGCAGTTGAAACCCTAGCTTCTCCTCCCCTCGCGCCGCCGGACACGTCCACGCCGCGCCGGACGTGTCCATCTCGCCGGCCACCTCACTCCCACCAATAGGAGCCCGTCACCTCAGATCCACCGCTCCGCTCGCCCAACCACAGCGCGCCATGTCAGCGCCCGCGCCGCCCCACTTCGTCGGGGCCCGGAGCAGCCCAGATCCGGCCCTCCCGGGCCCGAGGCTCCCCGCCGCCACCGCAGAGTTCCATCGCCAGCCTCCTCTTCGCCCGTCACCTAGCGCCTCCCCGCCGACGACCATCGCCGCCCAGCGCCACCGCCCGCCTCCTCTCGCCGCCTCGCTGCCTCCATCGCCGGTCGCCGCGTCCGCCGTCGCCAGCCACCGCATCCGCCATCTCCACGTCACGATAGCCCGGATCCGACCACCTCCGGCCAGATCCGGCAGCCCCCGCGCCGTCCCTGGCATTCCCCATCACTCTCCGGCCCCCGCCGTTGCTGCGCCCTCGCCGGAGTTTCCTAGTGCCGCCGCCGCCCCCTGCCTCCCTCGATCCAGGCGGGATCGAGGAGGAGGACGCCCTCGCACCTCGTGGGCCTGAGCAGTCCAGCAGGCCCAGCTTCCCCGGCCTCCGCCTGCGTGGGCCCGCGCCTTCCCCGGGGCCCAGCACTCCAGCCAGCCCAGCCGCGCCAGACGCCTGCTGGCCCAACGCCCACCGATCCTCCACCTCGTCCGCCTGGGCCGACCTCCTCCCGGCCCAGCTCCAGGGCACTGCTCCCACCGGCCTGCCTTCTCCTCCTTCACGGGCCGAAGCCCATGGGTGAGGCCACACCCCCAGCGCCCCCCTCCTCTATTTCGGTTGGGCCTGCCAGTTTCGGCCCATAGCCAATTTTTTTCCCAGATCTGAGATTTGTCTATTTTTCCAGAGACTGCAGTTTTACAGAAAAGACCTTCATCATCATGCATTTAACAACTCATAAACTGTGCATCGGATGTAAACAAACTTAATATGAAACTTGCTCAGAATTTTGCGTAGATTAATAATATGTCACTTTCTTGCCATGTTAAAATGTTTAAAATGTTGTTTGCATTAATTTGCTCCTATGCCATGTTAAAATGATTTAATTCATAACTAAATAACCGTAGCTCCGAATTAAATAATCTTTATATGTAGATGGGGTAGAATTTTGCCTAGTTTATCATGGTGACCTTACTTTGCATGTTAAACAACTCTAAAATTGTGTTTAGGACAGATCAGGACCAAATCAAAAATATGCTATGGGGATTTTCCGGAATTGTTGTTCGTTGCTTCCGGCCTCATTTAAACTTGACTAGATAGGTAGTTTTACTTTGCTTCACCCTCTTGCCATGTCTAACAACATTTAACATTGTTGGGTACATAAACGAGATCGAACTAAATAATTGTTGTGGTGCTCCGTTAATATGCAACTCATTGCATATTGAGCTCCACTTAATTTGTAGGATTATTTGTGCTCTTTGCCATGCCATGCCTCTTTAAACCGGACATGCATCATACTTGGTTGTGCATCGTGCCATGTTGAAGTCTTGGTTGTTTACTATGTTGTTTGCTCTTTTTCCGGTGTTTGCTTCTTCGGGTTGGTTCCGATAACGTCGAGTTTGTGAGGACCCGCTCATCTACGTCCGTTTGTCTTCTTCACAGATTCGTTCTTCTTCCTTGCGGGATTTCAGGCAAGATGATCATACCCTCGAAATCACTACTATCTTTGCTATGCTAGTTTGCTCGCTCTTTTGCTATGCCATTGCTACGATGCCTACCACTTGCTTGTCAGCCTCCCAAATTGCCATCTTCAGCCTCTAACCCACCAATGTCCTAGCAAACCGTTGATTGGCTATGTTACCGCTTTGCTCAGCCCCTCTTATAGCGTTGTTAGTTGCAGGTGAAGATTGAAGTTTGTTCCTTGTTGGAACATGGAGATCGTTCCTTGTTGGAACATTTATTTACTTGTTGGGATATCACAATATATCTTATTTAATTAATGCATCTATATACTTGGTAAAGGGTGGAAGGCTCGGCCTTATGCCTGGTGTTTTGTTCCACTCTTGCCGCCCTAGTTTCCGTCATATCGGTGTTATGTTCCCGGATTTTGCGTCCTTTACGCGGTTGGGCTATAATGGGAACCCCTTGACAGTTCGCCTTAAGTAAAGCTTTGCCAGCAATGCCCAACATTGGTTTTACCATTTGCCACCTAGCCTTTTTTTCCCTTGGGAGTCGCGCATCCCGAGGGTCATCTTTATTTTAACCCCCCTGGGCCAGTGCTTGTCTAAGTGTTGGTCCAAACTGTCAGCCGCCAGTGGCTACCAGGGGCAACTCTGGGCTGGCCTACCGGAAGTTTGGACAATCCGGTGTTGCCCTGAGAACGAGATATGTGCAGCTCCCATCAGGATGTCGGCACATCGGGCGGTGTTGCTGGTTTAGTTTTACCCTGTCGAAATGTCTTGTTGTACTGGGATACCGAGTCTGGTCGGAATGTCTCGGGTGGAGGTCTATTCCTTCGTTGACCGTGAGAGCTTGTGATGGGCTAAGTTGGGACACCCCTGCAGGGATTTGAACTTTCGAAAGCCGTGCCCGCGGTTATGGGCAGATGGGAATTTGTTAACGTCCGGTTGTAGAAAACCTGAACTTGACCTTAATTAAAATGAATCAACAGCGTGTGTAGCCGTGATGGTCTCTTTCCGGCGGAGTCCGGGAAGTGAACACGGTTGTTGGAGTTATGCTTGACGTAGGTAGACCAGGATCACTTCTTGATCATACTTTTATCGACCGTGCTTTGCCTTCTCTTCTCGCTCTCATTTACGTATGTTAGCCACCATATATGCTAGTCGCTTGTTGCAGCTCCACCTCATACCTTTACCTTACCCATAAGCTTAAATAGTCTTGATCGCGAGGGTGCGAGATTGCTGAGTCCCCGTGGCTCACAGTTACTTCCAAAACCAGTTTGCAGGTGTCGATGAGACCGTGCAGATGATGCAACCAAGCTCAGGAGGAGCTCGATGAAGATCTTGTCCCTTATGTTGTTTCGTGCTAGTCGATCAGTAGCAGAGCCCAGTTGGGGTCGATCGGGAACCTTTGTTGCATTTGGGGTTCTTCTTTTATTTTGGTTCCGTAGTCGGACCATGAGTGTATTTGGTTGATGTAATGCTTTATTCTTGTATTTGTGTGAAGTGGCGATTGTAAGCCAACTATGTATCTCTTATTTCTTATTATATTACATGGGTTGTGTGAAGACTACCTCACTTGCGACATATGCCTTCAATGCGATTATGCCTCTAAGTCGTGCCTAGACACGTGGGAGATATGGTCGATCAGTAGCAGTGCTACCGATGCTGCAGAATTCTTCCGAACCGAAGATGGGAGCTCGACGGAGAAGCTGTTCTAGTCGCAATACCTTGCGCTAGAGCATCCGGTGCCCCTTAGCGATCAGCTAAAACAGCTGACCGAACTACATAGGGTGGCTGAACTGGCCATGAAGGATTTGATAATCCGTCTGTGGCCTGCCGAAGCCATACCCATCAGCTACTTCGGGCTCGTGAAGCGGTTGGTCAATGCCTGCCCTCGGCTTGACGCCATCAAGTGGTCGGTTTGCATTGAAGGTGCATGGATGGCCTTCGCCCGTGTCAAGGTGCAGTGGGCGAAGATGGACGCCATCAAGCTCGCCCCTAAGGGACCGCCCCCGGGCAAGGAGCATCGCACGCCTGAGCGGTATTTTGAGGATGTCCTGAAGGGATCCTGCATTGTAGAGGGCCAATGTTCAAAAGACATTATATTTGAATGAAGTCATTCATGTTATCCCTTCCTATATTGTTAAACAAAGTCTTTATGTAATATAATGTTTGTTGTTTGAAAATTTTACCTCTTGTGCGGCCGTTTTGTTAAATCTAAGATTTGGCCAGTCGTCGACTTCAGCCCCCACGTAGGTAGTACGGGGGTGTTCGTGATGAGGACATGACTAGCTCGTATACGACCAAAAATATTGCATACATGCATATTTGTCAGGTGATTTCTGGTGCAAACTATTCAATAATCTATTTATGTTATCCAGAACAAAAATACTTCACACACTTTTGTGTTTTGTCTAATTATAGGTGTATGGGACATTTGTACAATCCACATATGAAGATAAGGGAAAAGGAGAAGTTTAGGTTCTGTTCAAAAAGTCCTCTGGCGTCACTTTTGGGCCAAGAGAAGATAGAGTCCAAGTCTCTCACGTTCTGGATTCAGATTCGGACTACACACGCATACCTGACTCAAAACGCCAACAACTTTTTCATATGAACTCCGAATTGAGTGATTCTTTTTTTGTTGGAAATTAGATTTCGTGCTCTTTCCAAACCAATTGGATTCACCTTCAAATTCGTCCGGAGTATTGAGATATGGAAGAAACAATCTGATGCTGTAGCAGAATCCAAGTAAAACTACCAGCCCAAAGGTGTTGCATCACCTCCACTTGGGCCCATGAGCCTTGCACGACGACTGCCTTGGGACGTCCTCCCACCTCCTTGGCCACCACCCCTTGCTCCTATATAAGTAGATCCATCTAGTAGCTTTTTCCTTGGGATTTGTTTTGTTAGAAGTTAGCCATTGCAACTTCATGTACTTCATTTGTGTCCAACGACCAGACCAAGACCGCTTACGAATCGCCACCATTATCAATACTTCATATACATTCGCAATATTCAGATTGCATTATCATATTCTTGCTTGTTCTTCGATTTCTTGTAGGAATAGACCTTCTTGGTTAGGCTGATCATGCTTCCGGCATCGTCGGTAACCTCAGTAAATTGGTTTAGCGATTGCTAAGGCTCAACGTCGTGCATGTTTGTAGTCAGATCGTCAAAGTCGTCTCCACCAAATCGATAGTTATCATCTCATCGAAAGATCGGGACACCCTCGCCTCTATCAAGTGGTATCAGTTTCTAGGTTGCTCGGTGAGAATTTCTAGTTTTTCCTAGATTAGATTTATTTTCTTACCTATTGTCCAAGAAAAAGCCACAAAAAAGTTAGATCTATTCATCCTTCATCCAAGCCAGTCTGAGCCTTTACAATTTTCTTTTCATTGCTTGCATAGTTGAATTATCGACTGCATCATCATGTCGAGTTGCTGGTCTTAGTGTCTAGTTCGTTTAGAGTTTCGAGTTCTGTTCACATTAATCATGCCGCCACTGCATCATTATGCCTTCCGCTTTCCACCACCCATCCATCAATTTCCATCATGTGCTACCCATCGTTCATTGTCACAATCATAGTTGAGGTCGTTCACATCTTCGCTAGATCCAATCTGTATCTTATCTAGTTTGTCTTGGAAAGAGGTTGAGAGAAAAAAAAGGCACAGAGAAAAAAGAGAGAAAAAAGTCAGAGAAAAAAAGGAGAGAAAAAAGTGTGAGAATAAAAAAGAGAAGAAAAAAAACAAAATTGGGATCTATCTAGACTCAATTTCGTAGTTGAATTCGGATTGGAATCTCTTTTGTGCATTGTTCAGTAAAACATGCATAACTTCCTCATACGAAGTCCGTTTTGGATCCGCGAGTACTCAAATGAAAGCTAGTGACGAGCCGCATCTAAATAGTTTCAGTAGCTTGTTCAATATTTGCCACCTCAAAATCGGCTTCTAAATAGGTCTTTTCCAGGCCAGTTTCACAATTTTTTGACTCCTCGTATCAACTCGGAATTGAGTGATTCTTTTTGCGTTTGCAAGCTTGAGTTAGTTCCATTCTTGAGAAAAATTATCAAAAAATTGGGACAAACTTTTGCAGAGAAAAGTTGGAGAGAAAGTTGTTGTATATCCTGCTTGAAAGTTGTTTTTCATCATTATCTTTACTGCCATTGTGATCTTCACTTATATCTTGCTGTTTAGAGCTACTTAGTATCCTTCATCGATGCAAGTTGTGCTACGCCGTGACCTCATTAGTGTTCTAGGCTCGCGTCTCTAGTCCGGTCTAGCCTAGGACTAGCACAGTACCGTCGTGGGGCGTTTATTCAACATTGCATCTCTGAATTGATTATTGCTAATCTTTTGCTACCATATATAGACAACCTAGCTCCACATATTTCTACACCATGTATATGTACGTTTCCCTGGCAATCGCTTTACACAATCTTCGAAGTTATTTGACACCACTGGTTTCCTGTCACCATCTGCTGCTTGGTAAGAACTTGTAAGATATTGATATTTGCTTTACTGTGAGCACTTTACCACCACACCCTAGTAGTTCATAGGAACATTATTCTTGAATTTTGTTTCTTGTTTCTACTAATCATGACAGGTTCCGGAGATAGAAGTTCTTGGACCACGGACACATCTTCACCATCACGAGAGTTGGGACAACACACACTAGCACATGTCTGGTTATCTTTTTACCGTCATTTGAGGGTAGATTTAATCCTGCTATTTATCTAGCTTGGGAGCGTGAAGTAGAACAAGTTTTTAGTCACCATGATTTTTCTGAACTTGAGAGAGTACGAGCTACCACTAGAGCATTCACTGGTTTTGCTTCTGTTTGGTGGAGTGTACATTGTAAGAAAAACATTGATAACCAACCCACAACTTGGAAAGATTTGAAATATGTATTGAGACAACAATTTTCCCTCCTTACTATCGTCGTGAATTGCTTCGCAAATTTGAACAATTTAAACAAGGCAAGAACACTGTTCATGCATACTACCAAGAGTTTGAATCTTATATGCATCATTGTGACATAGAAGAATCTGAGGATGATACAATGAATAGATTTCTTAGTGGTTTGAACCATGATATTCAGGCAAGATTTCAGTATATTCCTCGTTGCATTACTGGTATGTATGTTCATGCTTGTACCTTTGAGAGACAGATACAGGAGGATGCATTGGGTGACAACAACAACTACTATTCCAGTTCATGCTCAACACCGCCGGTTGGTTCCTCCACCGTTGCACCTACTAGAGCAGCCCCACCTCAGATTGTGAGCGCGACATCATCTCAAGAGTATGGTACATTGTTAACGTCCGTACCTACATCCGCTACGTCTTTGCGACAAGGTAGCAATAAAGGTATTGATGATATAACTTCACATGAGAATGATGCATGCCTAGTTAACTTGAATGCATCATGTGTTGAGTTAACTGTTGATTTGAGCACACCACCTATTTTAGAGAATCTTGTTGCTGTCATGAATGCGTCATGTGATCAAACAACTGGAATTACAAACAACAATTTTGAGTGAACCCATTGAATTAACTGTTGATGCAAAAGAATCAATGTTTAATCATTTTGAAATGACCTCTAATATTGGTGATGATTATGTGTCCAATGACTTATTGCATGTTTGCTTAGTTAAGCATGTTGTAGCATGTAAATTTGATGCAAGTAAGGTTTATTCACCAAAGTTGGGATGGTTTAATGATGAACATTGCCAATCTTTTGAAATGAATAAGAGCTTCACTTCTATGTGCAAACTGAGTTGCAATATTTTCATGCCTTCTACTTCTTGTGATAATTTTTTGGCTTTAGATTTTATGAACTATGAAAGTTACTCATGTATACATGTGTCATATGTGCACAAATCAAGGGAAGTTAAAATGGATGACATATACATATACAACATGTACACCTTGTCTCTTTTGTTAGCCACATTTCAGATTAAGCAACGCCGAGGACGGCTTTGTTTTCAAGAAGGGGAGGATGATGAGGACATGACTACCTCGGATATGACCAAAAACTATTGCATACATGCATATTTGTCAGGTGATTTCTAGTGCAAACTATTCAACAATCTATTTATGTAATCAAGAACAAAAATACTTCACACACTTTTGTGTTTTGTCTAATTGCAGGTGTATGGGACATTTGTACAATCCACATATGAAGATAAGGGGAAAGGAGAAGTTTAGGTTCTATTCAAAAAGTCCTCTCACGTCACTTTTGGGTCAAGAGAAGATAGAGTCAAAGTCCCTCACATTCTGGATTCAGATTCGGACTGCATAGACATACCTGACTCAAAACGCCAACAACTTTTTCATACGGACTCCGAATGATAGAGGCAAAGGTGTCCCAATGTTTCGATGAGATAGATATCATTTTCTGTGGGAGTCGACTTTGAGGATCCGACTACGAACGTGCAAAGACGTCGCGCCTTAGCAATCGCTAAACCAACTTCCGAGGGTTATTGACCACGCCGGAGCACGATCAAGCTGACCACGAGGGTCTATATCCTGTGAGCAAACGAAGAACAAGCAAGAAACTAAGATTGCAATCTGGATATTGAGAATCAAAGAGGAAAGCTTTATTAATGAAGGTGGGGTTCTGTGATGTCTTGGTATGGTCGTTGGACAGAAACGAAGGACGCGAAGTTGCAGCTATGGCGAACTTTTAGTCTAAACAAAATCCAAAGTCTAAACGATGCCCTAAGGGCTGTATATATGGAGGAGAGAAGGGGAATTTCGTGGCCCTTGGAGGAGGGTCCAAAACCAACCCTAACTCTTGTTTCCCCACACATACGGACTCTAAAAACAGCCTATACTTAAGTATTTCGAAAATACATGGGCCTGTCCCAATAATAAGGTGACGCAGCACCTAGAATAGCCTCTAGAGGAAATTTATGAAGTGACATCTTGTATATTTCGTCCAAGGCTTCAGGCACTCCTTATGGTGGTTTCAAAGTCCTGAAATCATCACTTGTAACTCCGTTCTTTATCCCCTTGCGCATGCCATCATCTCCATGCTTGAACTTGCTCCAAGGTTCCTCTTTCTTGTCCAAGCTAGGCCCTTCATTTGTAAGCAAAACAAATGTATCCAATTTAGGCAACATCATATTCTCATGAGCATTAGAATCGTTACCAAGAAACAAAAGTACCTGATAATTCAATTGGCGTGCGCGAGCTCTAGTAATTGGTCCAGTATGTATAGCAGCATGGGCTATGGGTTTAACAATGGTATTGATGTCCTCATCATCCTCCCCTTCTTGAAATGAAGTCATCCTCGATGAAAGCTCATCTTCCTCACCCAAATAAGGCTTCAAATCTGCAATGTTAAAAGTGGGACTAACCCCAAAATCTGCAGATAGCTCAAGTTTATATGCATTATCATTTATTTTCTATAACACCTTAAAAGTACCATCGGCACATGGCATTAGCTTTGATTTGCGCAAATTAGGAAATCTATCCTTGCGCAAATGTAACCAAACAAGATCTCCAGGTGCAAACACAACATGTTTTCTACCCTTATCTCCAGCAAGTTTATATTTAGCATTCATGCGCTCAATGTTTTTTAGTTAACTCATGCATTTTTAAAATCAATTTAGCACGTTCTTTAGCATCAAAATTAACCTTCTCCGAAGATGGAGGAGGCAACAAATAAATAGGTGCACGAGGTAGGAAACCATACACAATTTAAAAAGGGCACATCTTAGTAGTAGAATGCAATGAACGATTATAAGCAAATTCAATATGAGGCAAGCATTCTTCCCACATTTTCTTATTATTCTTCAAAACAGCCCTAAGCATAGTAGACAAAGTTCTATTGACTACTTCAATTTGTCCATCAGTTTGGGGGTGAAAAGTAGTACTAAAAAGTAGTTTAGTCCCCAACTTAGCCCATAAACATCTCCATAAGTGGCTAAGAAATTTAGTATCACGATCTGAAACAATAGTATTTGGCACACCATGCAATCGAATAATTTCACGAAATAACAAATCAACAACATTAACAACATCATCGCTTTTATGACATGGTATAAAGTGTGCCATTTTTGAGAACCTGTCCACGACAACAAATATGCTATCCCTCCCCTTCTTTGTTCGAGGTAAACCTAAAACAAATTCCATAGATATATCCTCCCAAGGAACACTAGGTACATGCAAAGGCATATATAAACCATGAGGATTGAGTCGTGACTTAGCTTTTTGACATGTAGTGCAACGAGCAACAAAACGCTCAACATCCTGTCTCATCTTTGGCCAAAAGAAATGTGTAGCAAGTATATCCTCCGTCTTCTTGACATCAAACTGTCCCATTAATCCTCCTCCATGCGCCTCCCGCAACAACAAAAGACGAATGGAGCTACCTGGAATGCATAGCTTGTTAGCACGAAACACAAATCCATCATTAAGAATGAACTTGTTCCAAGTTCTCCCTTCCTTACAATTCTGCAACACATCTTTAAATTCAACATCATGCATATATTGATCTTTGATGGTCTCCAAACCAAATATTTTAAAGTCAAGTTGTGAAAGCATAGTATAACAATGAGCCAATGCATCAGCAGTAACATTTTATTTACCCTTCTTGTGTTTAATGACATAAGGGAAAGTCTCGATGAATTTAACCCATTAAGCATGTCTACGGTTCAGTTTTGCTTGACTTTTAATGTGTTTCAAAGATTCATGATCAGAATGTATAACAAATTCCTTGGGCCATAAATAATGTTGCCATGTTTCTAAGGTCCGAACAAGAGCATATAATTCTTTATCATAAGTAGAATAGTTCAGACTAGGCCCACTCAATTTTTCAGAAAAGTATGCAATAGGTTTGCCATCTTGTAATAACAAACCTCCTAATCCAATTCCACTAGCATCACATTCAAGCTCAAAAGTCTTATTAAAATCAGGAAGTTGGAGTAAAGGAGCATGCGTCAACTTATCTTTCAATACCGTGAAGGCTTCTTCCTGTGCGGTACCCCAAACAAAAGGCACATCCTTCTTTGTAAGCTCGTTGAGAGGTGCAGCAGTGGTGTTGAAATCTCTCACAAAACGCCTATAGAAACCAGCGAGGCCAAGGGAACTCCTCACTTGTGTGACTGTTTTGGGCTGCGGCCAACTCTCAATAGCTTCAATCTTGGCTTTATCAATTCAATTCCCTATGGAGTAACAACATAGCCAAGAAAAGATACTTGGTCGGTGCAAAAGGTGCACTTTCCAAGGTTACCAAACAAACGTGCATCACGTAGAGCAATAAAAACAACACGTAAATGTTCCAAATGTTCCTCCAAAGATTTGCTATCAATCAATATGTCATCAAAGTAAACTACCACAAATCGTCCAATGAAAGCACGTAAAACTTCGTTCATTAACCTCATGAAAGTACTAGGTGCATTAGTTAACCCAAAAGGCATGAATGACCACTCATACAATCCAAACTTAATTTTAAATGCCGTTTCCCATTCATCTCCTAATTTCATACGAGTTTGATGGTATCCACTACGCAAATCAACTTTGGAGAATATTGTAGAGCCACTCAATTCATCAAGCATATCATCTAGCCTAGGAATAGGATGACGATAACGAATAGTAATATTATTAATGCCTCTACAATCAACGCACATACGTGACGTACCATCCCTTTTCGGCACTAAAATGATAGGAACAGCACAAGGACTAAGGGATTCGCGTATATAACCTTTATCGAGCAGTTCTTGTACTTGACGCATAATCTCCTTTGATGCGGAGCATCCTATGGACATCACCATGTCAAGAGTCCGTTTGGCAAGTGACACGTGCGACATCTAATTCACATACATAAATGTGAATCATCTCCTTTACACGTGCTCACTTGACCCCTTCGAGGATGGTATACTACTTGACACTTCTCCCGTGTGCATGCATAGGTATTGTCGGAGCTTCATGGATGTTGAGGAGGAGTGCAAGCGCCAAGGAACAACTACACCATCCGCGAGGGAAGCATGGAAGCGACGACGGAAGAAGACGGAGAACAACTCCCAGGCCCCGGACATCCGGCCTCGCCAGCCCGGACATCCGGCCGTTCTCGAGCCCCTGGACATCTGGCTCCCAGCCCGGAAATCTAGCCCCTCCGAACCCGAGGGCGACAAGTGCCACCACTCCAGCCCGGACATCCGGCCACCCCAGCCTGGACATCCGGCATCGCCTGAAAGCCCGGACATGCGGCCTCCCCTGTCTGCGCACAGTGAAGGGCCGAGGCCCGAGTATCCCTTCTCCCCCCTAGACTATATATACTCCACCTCATCCAACTTTCTAGGGTTAGCATTGGTTTAGCTCATAGTTAGAGATAGATCATTGCTCATACACATCGGATCTACTCCACGAGAGAGAGCGCGGCCTCTACAGAGAAGATCCGTTTGGATTCAAGACCTCCTTGTGGAGAAGATCATCAAGACCCCCTCTTGGGCGGCCCCCTCAAGACCTCCTCATGAAGAAGACCGTTACCTCTTGTATCGTCTGTTGTTGACTTTGGATCTTGTATCTTCCTTTGTGTTCATGGATCTAGCACATGTGTGATCATTCTTGTTGGTTTGAGTGTTCTCTTGTGTTCCCTTCGTGATTTTCCCCTCGTTTCCCTCCTCGTGTTCTTCGTGTTCATCGCGGGATCCACTCCTTTCGTGAAAGATCGGGCCACTAGGGTTCTACCCTACATCATCTTGGTATCAGGAGCACGTTGACCACGATTTCGGAGCCTCCTCGTTGTGTTTTCTAGCCTAATTTTGTTGATTTCGTCCTAAATTTGAAAATCCCAACAAAAATAGCCCAATTTTTTTTGATTTGTTGGTTTGACGAAGTTTTGTTGATTTTGATCCATGGATTTGCTTGGTTTCGATTGGATATAGCATATCCCCAAGTTTCCCCACTTTCCATCCACAAAATCTCTCCAATTTTGACCTTGGAATCATCCATTTCCGCCCCCAATTCGAAAGTTTCCGCCCCAAATGAGATCTGGAATCATCGGGCCGGACATCCAGGCCAAAGGCCGGAAATCCGGGCCATCGGGCCGGACATCCGGGCCCTAAGCCGGACATCCGGCTCTTGGAGCACTAAATCTGCTCGGTTCTGGACAGACAGCCTCGGAAATCCGGGCTCCACCCCGGACATCCGGCCCCAGTACATTTCAGCTTCCCCGTTTCACCGTTTTGTCCATAACTAATTCATCCGGAGTCCGTTTTTGACCTTCTTTAGCTCGTTGGAAAGCTCTTGACATCCCCCTTCCCACAAAAATACTACCATAACCATTTGACTCCATCAAATATTTGGAACTTTGGCATCTTTGCCTAGGGCTTCCACCACAACCTCCGCATAACCACCACTGACTTCCGCAACCTAACCAATTTTGTTCCCCATCGCATTAGTGGTTGCTTGAGGAGTGATTTGAGTCTCCTAAGGTGTCTAGGCTACTTAGGGACGGTTGCTTCTTCATCAACCACCACCACTACCGCATAGGCTTGACCACTATACACTTCCGCCACCTTGACTTAACCCAATTTTGTTAGTGTTGTGAGTTGTGTCTCCTGAGGTGTTTCGGCTACTTAGGGACCGTGCTTCCAACTCCAACACCGTGTATAGTCCACCACCTTACCCTCCATTTCCACATTGCGTCTCAAAACCCATCATTGCGTTTCCGCAATCCCATTGAGTTTCCAAAACCACCACCACATCCCGCTACCACCATTTGACATTTGAGATTTTGAGTTCACGGCTTTTCCATTTCCTAAGGTGTTTCGGCTACTTAGGGACGAGTCTCCATCATCTTGGTCTATCCATCAAGATCACCGCCACTCATCATCACCACGGATGGTAACCTCCATATCATCTTGGTATCGTGGTATCCCTCCATTGTATATTCCCTTGCAATTGCATTGATAACCCCTAGCCCATTTTGCGTTACTTACCTATTGAGACTAGCCATTTGAGTATTGTCGGCAATGTTACTTGTGCACATTAGTGGTCTACACCTTCCGTTGCATACATACCATATCATATCGGTATCATATCATCCCTTGTGTCACAAGATTGTTCCCGTATATACCCACTTGCTATCTTGGTTTGTGCATTTCGCAAAGTGGCCATATACAAAATAATAATAATAAAGCTTTTAAGCAAAAGATAAAAGAGCAAAGAAGCGTGTAAGCAAGTGCCATAGCATCATACCACATTGCATATAAGATTGTCATATCCGATCATCTTGGATCATACCACCCGAACATCATATACATAGCATACTTGGGATAGAAGTCGTTGCATTTTTGTCTCCTATAGGTTGTGCACAAGTGTCGTATCTGCCAATTGAGCAATCATGCTAGCGTCTCTCTAGAGTTGTGCAACAAGAGCATTTTCCGTGGATTCCACATTTTGAGCTCATCCTTGGTTGCACGGCCCCATTTATCTATCTGTGTGTGCGTTTCCGTGTGCCACCCATATTGCTATTGGTCTACTTGTTACACTTGCGAATTTGTGAATCTCTTTCAACATTATTGACTCTTGCTAACATTTTGCATCAAATTTTTGTGCCACTATCCTCACCGAGCTCCACCATAAGCCTTATTTGTGTAGGTGTGAGAAACCGACAAGAATTTGTACCAATTGTGCTATTTCCTTGTCTACATTGGAGTGATCATTGATCCACTTTCAACTTCGGTCAAGGTACATTTGGTATTCGTTCTTCTCTTTCTCCCACTCATATTTGCTCGAGTCTTGTGATGGATAGGCAAGGCAGTTCGTCCTCGGTCTACAACAACAACGACGAGTTCGATGCCATGCAAAACTCCACCGATGCCAAGATGCAAGCTCAAATGGAGGAGACCAAAGCCATCATCAAGTCCTACAAGCGGTCTTCCTCATCTTAGAGAAGACGCTCAAGAGCACATGCCTCTGAGCTACCATCTCCGGCAAGGTCACATCGGCATCAACACCATCACCACCACGAACGTGAAGGTCAAGAGCTCAATACCAACAACTGCTGAACGACTTCACCATCTCCCTTGGCATCTTCGCCAAGCGACTTCAAGGCATATTTGCCTTCGGATATACGGCATCTTCACCCACAAGAACCTCAAGAGAAGCTCCCCAAGCTCAAGTCCGCGACTTCCACGAGCTACTACGACCTCGACATCGACCATGCGATTCCTTTTTATGGGACTCAAGAACCCGAGGAGTATCTCGAGTGGGAGCATTTGATGGACGACTACCTCAAGCTACATCAAGTTCCTCCCGAAGATCAAGTGAAGTGCGCCACAAGGAACTTCCACGACTACGCGTCCACATGGTGGCTTCATGCACCTTCGGAGACCTACGACATGAGTTGGTGCAAGACGAAGAGAGCTTTGCGGCGAGAGTTTGTGCCTCCAACCTACACGGAACAACTTCAACGCCAACTGGAGAACACCGTCCAAGGATCCAAGTCCATTGACGAGTACTTCAAGGAGATGAGGATTGCCTTGCGACGATCCGGCGTGGACGACCCCATTTCAATGAAGTTCCACTTCATGATGGGATTGCACAACGACATCTCCAAGACGATCTTCCTCGAGAACTACAATTCCCTCGACGACAACTACATTGGTGCTCTCAAGGCGGCACAAGAACTCATGAAGGCCAAAGCTTCTCCACCCCAAGCTCACTTCGCGAAGACCAAGCTCCATGAGAATGAGCATGAGGCTAGTACCACCACGATGTCCAAGCCCAATGAGCTCCAAGACGATGCTCCCAAGTTCCACTTCACCACCATCCCTCTTTGTGGCATTGATGATACTGAGTCCTCCATGACTCTTTTTCAAGATGGTGCGGTGACGAGTACAACTACGGAGACCCTCAAGGACCAAGCTTTGGAGGCGAGCGACAAGGTGGCGAGCAAGGATGATGCTTCCATCTTAGGAGGCGAGAGTGATGATGTGCCATCTTCGGCCTTCATCCATGGCGACGGCAATGAGATGGTTGAGCATGGGATTTTCCCTTCGACCACGGCGACGTATGATGACTTGAGTGACTATTGCCACCATATTGAGAGTGAGAGTAACTTCACCACTAGCCCCATATATGATGCGTTACCCCAGTTCCCATGTAAGGAGAGCCACAACCCCCACCACTTGAGTGAGATGAGTGACTCCACCATACGCGAGATTGAGTGCACCTACCTTGAGGGAGTGAGTGAACCACCACATAGAGAGAGTGACATAGTTGATAGGTCATGTGAGGCCACTTTCAACACTAACGACTTGACCTCTACCTCTATTCTGTCTTCTCATTTGGTTCTAGGTCCCATCTATGATGACGCGCCGATTCACGATGACTTCGTCCTCCCTTTGGACAAGACGATGGGCATGGTGCAATATGATGCACCCCCCACATGGTTCCATCAAGATGAAGATGACACCATTTGGTATTTCACACCTCACCTACGCCAGGTGAGAGGAATGAAAACGGTAACATAGGTGACGGTGATGCTCTAGTCCCACTAGTGGACATTCTTGACATTGATTGCTTGCATGATGTTGATGAACCTATTACCATGCTTCATGCTAGTGCGACTTCCCCATGTGATGATTTACCCATTTATGATGAGTATGATGATTGCCATGGGGAGTGCCATGTTACATAGGATTTCTTGTGACAATTCTTTAGGTCACATCATGTTTGACAATCCGCTTGACTTATCATATGCTATGCATGAGATCAACCACATGTCATATTTGCAATCTCTTCATAGTGACTATGCATATGACATTAACATTAACCCAATTTGCACTTATGGCATATATGACAAGCCTATGGTTATTGGCATTTGTTTCTCTTGTGATGATATTGACATGCTACCTTTGCATCATTTATCTCATATGCCATGCCATGACCACCTAGCTTCGGATATGCATTGTTTTGGATATTGTCCATTTTTTCTCCGTATGATGTTTCACATATTGCACATGAGGAGACCCCCATAGTTTCCTCATACATTTTAGGAGAATTTGATCACTCCCATCCATTGCATGATCCTTATACTTGTATGCTCAATTTGCATCTCCATCATGTTATACACAATAACTATTTTTTCATGATGGATGACATGTTCATATGCCATGCATCAAATTTCTTTGAGAAATGCTTATCTTGTACTAACTCTCATGTGTACATACACATCATGATGGATGATGTGTACATTTACCACACACACCATTTCTTTCGTTTGTGTTTCTTTTGTGTAGGTACCCATGAATACTTGTCAACCTCGCAATCCCATGAGTTGACAAAACAAGCTCTAGAGAGCAATGATGACTTGGAATCCCATGGATTGCCTTTCCCACCGCTCTCTTCGTGCAAATACTTCGCACATTTCTTCTACTTCCCCCTCACTTGGCTATGGGGTATTGTCCATTACATATTATATGCCCATCTTGCCATGTTCACTTTGCATGATATTCTCATTCCTATGCCTTTGCAATGCATTTGTGACCCATGCTTTGCATTACACATGATGATCGATTCTAATACTTTTATGTGTATTTGCAAGCTTGGTGGAGATATCACTTATTATTGCCATGTTTGCTTTGTGCCGTATGCCTATGATTATACTATGATCTTGCTTTGTGTTTGTGCTTGCGATATGTCATGTGCATTGCCTATGCCTATTATTTACTCACATGACATCATTGCCATGATTTCCTCTAGTGTGTTGCATCTTCGCTCCACTAGTTTGCACGACATGATTGTTATTGCTTCTTGTCATATCTCTCCATATGTTGGCTCTCTCATGCTAGATGATTTGCCCTGTATTGAGTGCGATTATGCCTTTAGTCTTGATAATGAGTTTGCCCCCATAGCATTCTCACATATATTTGGAGATTTTGACATATTCCTTATGAAGCATGCTTGTCTTACCTCTTTGCACCATATACCTAGTGCCTTGAATATTGCCATTGTTGCATCATATTCTTCACGCACTTATGCTTCTAATGGTTATGTGCAAGAGAAGAGAACCATCATGATGGATTATGTGTTTATCTACCATGCGCATACATTCTTTTCTTTCTTGTGTGCATGTGTAGGATACTTGGACTTTGTGTCGACTTCTGCTTCACGTGAGTTGACAATTCGAGCTCTTGAGAGCGAGCCGCATTCATTCAACAATGACTCACTTCTACACCACCTTTCATACCACTTCTGCATTGTGAAGGACGCACAAGAACATGCTTTCAAGGTGATATCCTTCTCTTTTGAGAACCCCCAAACAATGAGCATGCATATTGTGGATCATACTACTTGTGTTGCGTGCACCATGCGACTTATTTGTCATCTTGGACCCCTTGCTTGCGCACATGTTAGAGATCTTGCTTCCACTTGTCATTTTCACAATTCCATGCATCATGATATATATGCCTTGTGTGTTGCATCCAATTCTTGGATTACATGCTCCTATCACATGTTTGGTGGCAACAATGTCATCACTTCACATATTCCATGTACCATTGATTGCTACATGCTTGCCTTGATTGCCTCACACATGATGAACAATTGCTCTTTCTATTGTGTTGAGTGCCACACGATATTCACTACACCCAATGCACATTATGCTTGGATTGTCTTGCACTTGACCCACGTGTTTAGACACTTCATTTTAGTTGGTGTTGTGAATGATTCCTATGCCTACCATAGACCTTTCATTGAGCAATTTGCCCATGCTTGCTATGATCTTGAGGTAGATGCTTATTCTATTGTTACACATATTTTCATCACTACATCACATTTGTTTTTCCAAGTGTTTGTTGTCTTTGCTATTTTTGAAGGAATCCCAAGATGGTGCGACATTGGAGAGTGCCCATTTCGAGCTTCAAGATGATGAGAACTTGGTGATCGACCACTCCTACACGACCACGCCATCTCTTTCCCATGGTGATTTGGATTTCGATCCAAGGTCGGATCTTTCCCAAGGGAGGGGAGATGATGCGGAGCATCCTATGGACATCACAGTGTCAAGAGTCCGTTTGGCAAGTGACACGTGCGGCATCTACTTCACATACATCAAGGTGAATCATCTCCTTTACACGTGCTCACTTGACCCCTTCGAGGATGGTATACTACTTGACACTTCTCCCGTGTGCATGCATAGGTATTGTCGGAGCTTCACGGATGTTGAGGAGGAGTGCAAGCGCCAAGGAACAACTACACCATCCGCGAGGGAAGCATGGAAGCGACGACGGAAGAAGACGGTGAACAGCTCCCAGACCCCGGACATCCGGCCATTCCTGAGCCCCCGGACATCCGGCTCCCAGCCCGGAAATCCGGCCCCTCCAAACCCGAGAGCAACAAGTGCCACCACTCCAGCCCGGACATCCGACCTCCCCAGCCCGGACATCCGGCATCGCCTGAAAGGCCGGACATCCGGACCAACCAGCCCGGACATTCGGCCTCCCCTGTCTGCGCATAGTGAAGGGCCGAGGCCCGTGTATCCCTTCTCCCCCCTAGACTATATATACTCCACCTCATCCAACTTTCTAGGGTTAGCATTGGTTTAGATCATATTTAGAGATAGAGCATGGCTCATCCACATTGGATCTACTCCACGAGAGAGACCGCGGCCTCTACGGAGAAGATCCCTTTGGATTCAAGACCTCCTTGTGGAGAAGATCATCAAGACCCCCTCTTGGGCGGCCCCCTCAAGACCTCCTCACGGAGAAGACCGTTACCTCTTGTATCATGCGTTGTTGACTTTGGATCTTGTATCTTCCTTTGTGTTCATGGATCTAGCGCATGTGTGATCATTCTTGTTGGTTTGAGTGTTCTCTTGTGTTCCCTTCGTGATTTTCCCCTCGTTTCCCTCCTCGTGTTCTCCGTGTTCATCGCGGGATCCGCTCCTTTCATGAAAGATCGGGCCACTAGGGTTCTACCCTAGATCATCCTTCGTCTCCTCTAGATTGGTACGGTATGGTGCACGGTTGGGTAATGATGCACCGGGAATTAAGTCAATTTGATGCTCAATCCCTCAAATAGGTCGTAATCCCGGTGGCACGTCTTGTGGAAAGACGTCAGCGAACTCCTGCAAAATTTTAGTGACAGTAGGAGGCAAAGAGGAAGGCACGTCCTCAAATGAAAATAATGCCTCTTTGCACACAAAAGCATAGCAACGGATTTGCTAAAATCTAAATCATCAATATCAGATTTGGTGGCAATTAAACATGCACTTTTCAATTTAATTTCAGAAGCAACACTAGATGGTTTATTATTAGGCTGCATTGGTTGCTCAAATTCTTTTGCCAGAATCTGATTTTCACTCTTATTTTTCTCCTGTTTTGCTTTATTAGCTCTATTAATATCATCTTTCAAAATGGAATCAGGAGTCATAGGAAGCAAAATAATATTTTTATCCTTATGAACAAGAGTATACTGATTGTTTCTACCATGGTGTACAATTTTTTTTATCAAATTGCCATGGTCTGCCAAGTAATAAGGAGCATGCTTGCATAGGTACCACATCACAATCACCATAATCAGCATATGTATAGATACTAAAATGCACACGAACAGTACGTGTTACCTTAACCTTGCCACTGTTGTTGAACCATTGGATGTAGTAAGGATGTGGATGTGGTCTTGTGGTGAGAGATAGCTTCTCCACCATCTCCATGCTAGCCAAGTTATTGCAGCTCCCTCCATCTATGATGACGCGAACAGAACATTCCTTCACAACTCCCTTTGTATGGAACAAATTATGCCTCTGATTTTTCTCAGCTTGTGTAACCTGCACACTCAAAACACGTTGAGCAACTAAACATTCATACATGTCAGCATCGTCAGCAGCCATGTATTGCGTATCATGATCAGAATCCTCTCCTCCGTGTTCTTCATGTGTAATAAGAGCCAAAGTCTCCTCATCATAGTCACTAGAGGACTCATACCCACCATCCTCAGTAACAATCATCACACGCTGAGATTGGCATTCTCTCGCAAAATGTCCTCTTCCCTTACAACGACGACAAATAATATCACTTGTGTGCCCTGTTGATGCCATGGAAGAAGAAGAGCTCTGCAGGTCCGGCAGGTGTGCTCTTGGCAGATAGTGGTGGTTGTGCCTGCTTTCTTGTATCACGGCTGGAGGTGGCACCTGATGGAGGTGCTGGTGGAGTGGAAGTCGAGGATGCACGTGGTGTCCATGATGAAGATCGACCTGCAGAAAAGTTAGTTCGTGCCAATGCATGTCGATCCCACACTTCACGTTCAGCTTTAAAAGCAAGATGCAATAAACGAGTGATATTAGTATACTCCTTATACTCCAGAATGGTCTGAATCTCTCTATTTAATCCACCCATAAAACGTGCAAGCATAGCTTCATTCTCCTCAACAATACCACATCTAATCATGTGATACGTCTCCGTCGTATCTACTTTTCCAAACACTTTTGCCCTTGTTTTGGACTCTAACTTGTATGATTTGAATGGAACTAACCCGGACTGATGTTGTTTTCAGCAGAATTGCCATGGTGTTGTTTTATGTGCAAAAAACAAATATTCTCGGAATGACCTGAAACTCCACGGAACATCTTAGAAAAAATAATAAAAAATCCTCGCCAAAGATGAAGACCAGGGGCCCCACACCCTTCTCACGAGGGTGGGGGGCAACCCCCCTAGGGCGCGCCCCCTACCTCGTGGGCCCCCTGGATGCCCTCCGACGCCAACTCCAAATCTATATATTTGCTTTCGAAGATAAAAAACAGAGAGAAGAAATCATCGCGTTTTACGATACGGAGCTGCCGCCAAGCCCTAAAACCTCTCGGGAGGGCTGATCTAGAGTCCGTTCGGGGCTCCGGAGAGGGGGATTCGTCGCCGTCATCATCATCAACCATCGTCCATCACCAATTTCATGATGCTCAGCGCCGTGCATGAGTAATTCCATCGTAGGCTTGCTGGACGGTGAAAGGTTGGATGAGATTTATCATGTAATCGAGTTAGTTTTGTTAGGATTTGATCTCTAGTATCCACTATGTTCTGAGATTGATGTTGCTATGACTTTGCTATGCTTAATGCTTGTCACTAGGGCCCAAGTGCCATGATTTCAGATCTGAACCTATTATGTTTCCATGAATATATGTGAGTTCTTGATCCTATCTTGCAAGTCTATATTCACCTACTATGTGTTATGATCCGGCAACCCCGGAGTGACAATAATCGGGACCACTCCCGGTGATGACCATAGTTTGAGGAGTTCATGTATTCACTATGTGCTAATGCTTTGTTCCGGTTCTCTATTAAAATGAGGCCTTAATATCCCTTAGTTTCCAATAGGACCCCGCTGCCACGGGAGGGTAGGACAAAAGATGTCATGCAAGTTCTTTTCCATAAGCACGTATGACTATATATGGAATACATGCCTACATTATATTGATGAATTGGAGCTAGTTCTGTGTCACCCTATGTTATGACTGTTACATGATGAACCGCATCCGGCATAATTATCCATCACTGATCCGGTGCCTACGAGTTTTCCATATACTGGTTCTCGCTTATTTACTTTCCCGCTGCTACTGTTACGATCACTACAAAATACCAAAAACATTACTTTTGTTGTCTTTACTTTTGTTGCCGCTACCACCACTATCATATTACTGTGCTACTAAACACTTTCCTGCAGATACTAAGTTTCCAGGTGTGGTTGAGTTGACAACCCAACTGCTAATACTTGAGAATATTCTTTGGCTCCCCTTGTGTCGAAGCAATAAATTTGGGTTGAATACTCTACCCTCGAAAGCTGTTGTGATCCCCTATACTTGTGGGTTATCAAGACAAATTTCGGGCGCCGTTGCCGGGGAGCATAGCTCTATTCTTTGAGTCACTTGGGATTTATATCTGCTGGACACTATGAAGAAGTTGAGAGATCCAAAAACCAAGATCTATCCCTCAACTACGAGGGGAGGTAAGGAACTGCCATCTAGCTCTGCACTTGATTCACCTTCTGTTATGAGTAACTTAGCAACACCTACACCTGCTTCTGCTATTCGTTCTGATATGTCGCATGTTATTGATGCTGCCACTTCTGCTATGCATGATACTTATGATGAAACTGCTTCTATGCCTGATACTACTGTGCCCCTTGGTGAATTTCTTGATGAACAAATTGCTAGGGCCAGAGAAAAAGAAATTATTGAATCTGAATACGATGATGATAGTGATGATGAAAATATGCCAGTTATTCCTGAGGGCTATCTTTTTGATATGGAATCTTCTGCCGCTATTTTAGCTTGCAGGGATAGGTATGAGCTTAAGAGGTTATTAGTTAAATGGAACAAACAATCACTTAGATATAAAATGGAACCCGACCCTGCTTTTGCTACTTCACCTATTTGTGTTCCTGATAAGGATTATGAATTCTCTATTGATCCTGATATAATTACTTTGGTTGAATCTGATCCGTTTTATGGCTATGAATCTGAAACTGTTGTGGCACATCTTACTAAGTTAAATGATATAGCTGCCCTGTTCACTAATGATGAGAGATCGCGTTACTTTTATATACTCAAAATATTTCCGTTCTCATTAAAGGGTGATGCTAAGATATGGTTTAATTCTCTTGATCCTGGTTGTGTGTGTAGTCCCCATGATATGATTTATTACTTCTCTGCTAAATTTTTCCCTGCTCATAAGAAACAAGCTACTTTGAGGGAAATTTACAACTTCGTGCAAATTAAAGAAGAGAGTCTCCCACAAGTTTGGGGGAGGCTTCTCAAGTTACTTAATGCTTTGCCTAATCATCCTCTTAAGAAACCTGAAATACTTGATATGTTTTATAATGGACTAGCCGATGCTTCCAGAGATTACCTGGATAGTTGTGCTGGTTCTCTTTTCAGGGAAAGAACACCGGGTGAAGCTGAAATTCTATTGAATAATATGTTGACAAATGAAAATAATTGGGCACCAACTCCGAAGAAGAGAGGTGTTCTATTTCTCAGTCCCGAAGATATGCAAGAGGCAAAGAAATCTATGAAAGAAAAAGGTATTAAAGCTAAAGATGTTAAGAATTTACCTCCTATTGAAGAAATACATGGTCTAAATTCACCGCCTATTGAAGAAACATATGATCTTAATTCTTTATTTATTGAAGAACCTCCTGATCCCGATATCCCAACACATGTAGTAAAGGTAAATTCTCTCTATAGATATGATAAAGCTGAAGTCCCTCCTACTAAAATTGCTAGTCAGTGCTTGGATGAGTTTGATAACTTTATATTCAAGCAAGACGACTTCAATGCTTATTTTGGTAGACAATTAAAAGAAAATTCTTATATGATTAGACGCTTGGGTGATTATATGGCTAATATTAAAGGTGAACTTAAACTTGTTAGCAAACATGCTTCTATGGTTACCACTCAAGTAGAACAAGTACGTAAGGCTCAAAAAGAAGTGCTTGATGAAATGAATAGTAAGAAAAATGATTATGTTGTTAGAGTGGCTACTAGAACTGGTAGAATGACTCAGGAACCTTTGTATCCTGAAGGCCACCCTAAGAGAATCGAGCAAGATTCTCAAAGAAATAATATTGATGTTCATAGTTCTTCTAAAAAGAAGAAGAAGAAAAGTGATAGAACTGTACAAACTTCTAGTGAACCTATTGCTGAACCACCTGATAATCCAAATGATATTTCTATGTCTGATGCTGAAACACAATCTGGTAATGAACATGAACCTAATGAAAATATTAATGATGATGTTCATGATGATGCTCAACCTAGTAATGACAATGATGTAGAAGTTGAACCTGCTGTTGATCTTGATAACCCACAATCAAAGAATCAACATTATGATAAAAGATACTTTGTTGCTAGGAAACATGGTAAAGGAAGGGAACCTTTGGTTCATAAACCCATGCCTTTTCCTCTGAAACCATCCAAGAAAAAGGATGACGAGGATTTTGAGCGCTTTGTTGAAATGATTAGGCCTATCTTTTTGCGTATGAGATTAACTGATGTGCTCAAAACAAATCCTTATGCTAAATATATGAAAGATATCATTACTAATAAAAGAAAGATACCGGAAGCTGAAATTTCCACCATGCTTGATAATTATACTTTTAAGGGTGGAATACCAAAGAAACTTGGAGACCCTGGAGTACCTACTATACCTTGCTCCATTAAAAGAAATTATATTAAAACTGCTTTATGTGATCTTGGAGCCGGTGTTAGTGTTATGCCACTCTCTTTGTATCGTAGACTTGACTTGACTAAGTTGACACCTACTGAAATATCTTTGCAAATGGCTGATAAATCAACTGCTATACCTATCGGTATTTGTGAGGATGTGCCTGTTGTGGTTGCAAACGTTACTATTTTAACGGACTTTGTTATTCTTGATATTCCCGAGGATGATAGTATGTCTATTATTCTTGGAAGACCTTTTCTTAATACTGTAGGGGCTGTTATTGATTGCAACAAAGGCAATGTCACTTTTCATGTTAATGGTAATGAGCATATGGTACACTTTCCGAGGAAACAACCTCAAGTTCATAGTATCAACTCTATTGGAAAATTTTCATCGATTTTATTTCGAGGTTTTGAATTTCCTCTTCCTACTGTCAGGAAGAAATATGATATTCTTATTATTGGGGATGTGCATATCCTCGTTGAGGTAACTTAGTGTTATTCGAAATTTCTCCGGTTTCATGATCATCGGAATGAGTTTGTTAACAAGACTTGATCAACCTTGTTAGTGGATTCTTTTTGATGAGCATGAGATGGATGAAACTAGAAGCACAACCCTCTGTACCCCACTTTTACTTTCTGTTATTTATATTAAAGAAAGTAAAAATAGTATTTTTCTGTCTGTTTCCTAACTTATCCGTGCAATATAAAAATATCCCGAAAATAAAAGTCCTCAGAATGACATGCCAATTTAATATGATTTTTTCGGGAATATTTGAGGATTTACTGTGCAACAATTACCGCGGGGGGAGCTGCCACCTGGCCACGAGGGTGGTGCCCCCCCCTCTAGGGCGCCCCCCTTGCCTCGTGGGCCCACGGTGGCCCTCCTCCACTTATCCCAACACCCATCTTCTTCCTCTGTCTCACACAAACCCGAAAAACCAACTCAAGCACGAGTTCCAGCCACTTTTGCTATGATTTTCGATCTCCTTGCTCAAAGCACCTCTCGCAAAAATACTTGGGGAGATTGTTCCTTGGTATGTGACTCCTCCATTGGTCCAATTAGTTTTTGTTCTAGTGCTTTATTCTTTGCAAATTTGTGCTGCATAGGTGACCATGTTCTTGAGCTTGCATGTCAAATTTATATGGTCCCAAGTAGTTCTAATGCTTTATTTAGGCTCTAGGCACTTGTAGGTGTAGTTGCTATCAGTTTTATTGAAGTTGGTTCACTTTTGTTTGAAGTTACTAAAAATTTCAGAATCTTTCAAAGAAAAACAATATGCTTAGGAAGATGTTCCAAGGTGGTTCCTCTAAGAAGCAAGGACCCAGGATTGCTATGCGCGATGCTGACGAGGATCCACGAAGAGACGCTCCAGTACGGCCTTGCGAATGGCCGTCGGAAAATTTTATGGACTGTGCGGGAATTAAAGAAGAATTCAAAGCATATTTGCGCAATGCCGGTCTTGGGGATTTTGAGGCTAACAAATGCCCCCAGTATCATGATCTCACAAGTTCCTTTGTGAGGTGGTTTGAGTATTCATCTTCGTGTAATTCTCCTTCAGTCATGTTTGATCTCTATGACAAATCTTATACCATGGACTTAGAGGATTTCACTTCTACTTGCAAACTTCCATCATGGGGCAGTATTAGGGATCCCCCTAAATCTGAATATAGAAACTTTCTTGCTAGTATAACTGTGGGGGAATCTAGAGATATAACGCAGGCTACCATAGGGAGCATTCACTTTCCTGCTATACATTATTTTGCTCTCTTCATCGGTAGATGCATAAATGCTAAGGATGAAGCATGTCATATGTGTGTCCCTGATCTTGGCATTCTTAGGAGTGCTGTGTTTGGAGACCAATCTTATCATATGGGAGCCATTGTAGCTCGTAGGTTGCATCATAATAGACATAATGGAGATTTCTTTGGAGGAATTTATGCGACCCGCTTAGCTCATTTTCTTGAGATAGACATTCATGAGGGTGATACGGAGTTGCCTCATGCATATTTAGATTATGACTCTATGGCTTCGCACCAGTTTGTCGAGAGGCCTGAATCACCTCTCTTATATCATTTAATTTTTGACAAACGACGTGTTTTCTGTATTACTCTCCCTGCTCCTGCCTTCTTTGATTCACAGACAAAAAGAAGATATGTTATTACCAGAGAGGAGGCAGAAGAGTATGAGAGGAGAGCGGAGGCACCTCGACTCCACACTGCAGCTCAGCAGGCGATAACCGCTGCATATCAGTATGAGCCCAACTATTCCTCATCACAGTACGACCCCAACAACTATTATTATGGATATCCGCCAGGCCAGCCGTGGCCATAGACCAACTTAGGCCAAAAGCCGAAGCTTGGGGGAGTACATATTTCTCACCGACATTACATTTATGTTCACACACACTCATTGCTAAATGTCGGTGCTCATACTCTTTCATTGTAATATCCATGCTAGTTTATTTTCTTTTTCCTGCTTTATTCTTGTGTGTTTGTTAAACCTTAAGAAAAACCAAAAAAAATTAGTAGTAGTTTATTTTTCTGCCGTAGTAGTAATAATTAAAAAGAAAACGCAAAAATATTTCCCATTCTTCTTTTGCTTGTTGGGAGCTTTCTCGTGTAAATAGTTTTATTTCTTTTCTTTTATTTGGGGGTCAGTAGGAGAAGACCATAATTAAATTGTTGAAGTGGCTCTTATATGCATTATTGTTGATTTAACCGAGAGCCCATATTGCCTTGTCTTCTCCTGTTTATTGAATGCTCACAGATTCCAGCTTAGTCCAATGCACGTACACTCTTATTATTATTCACACCGTTCAGTTGTGCAAGTGAAAGGCAATTATGATGATATATGATGGGCTGACTGAGATGAGAAAAGCTGGTATGAACTCGACCTTTTTTGTTTTTTTAAATATGATAAGTCCCTCGTTCTTGATTCAGCTTATTATGAATAAACATGTTTGCAATGACAATTAGAGATCATAGTTGCTTGTGCCATGCTTGATTAGCTATGAGTTATAATGATTTACCTTGTGTGCCAACATGCTATTGAGATGGTTATGATGTGGTATGATGGGGTGGTATCCTCCTTTGAATGATTTAAGTTACTTGACTTGGCACATGTTCACGCATGTAGTTGAAACAAAATCAACATAGCCTGCACGATATTTATGTTCATGGTGGATTATATCCTACTCATGCTTGCATCCAATGTTTATTAATTTTAATGCATGTACATGGCTGTTGTCACTCTCTAGTTGGTTGCTTCCCAGTCTTTTGCTAGCCTTCACTTGTACTAAGCGGGAATACTGCTTCTGCATCCAATCCCTTAAACCCCAAAGTTATTCTAGATGAGTCCACCATACCTTCCTATATGCGGTATCTACCTGCCGTTCCAAGTAAATTTGTATGTGCCAAACTCTAAACCTTCAAATAATCATTTTCTTTTGTATGCTCGAATAGCTCATGTGTCAACCAAGGTTGTCCTTATCTTCCGTGTTAGGCGGGTTATTCTCAAGAGGAGTGGACTCCGCTCCTCACTCACGAGATAAATGGCTGGTCACCGGGATGCCCAGTCCCATGCTTTATGCAAACTAAATCAAAATTAATTGCAAACAAAACTCCCCCTGGGACCTGATGTATGTTGGATGCACTCGTTGTTTCGAGCAAGCCATGGATTGATGCTTGTTGGTGGAGGGGGAGTATAAACTTTAGCATTCTGTTTGGGAACCGCCTATAATGTGTTTAGCATGGAAGATATTGCCATCTCTTAGTTGTTACGTTGACAATGAAAGTATATATCGCTCAAAATAAAATTTATCTCTATTTCAAAACCGAGCTCTGGCACCTCAACAAATCCCTGCTTTCCTCTGCGAAGGGCCTATCCATTTACTTTTATGTTGAGTCATCACCCTCTTATTAAAAAGCACTAGTTGGAGAGCACAACTGTCATTTGCATTCATCACTGTTAATTTATATTGGGTATGACTATGATTAGATCTCTTTTACCATGAATTACAATGTCTAGTCAGTCCTTGATCTTTAAAGGTGCTCTGCATTTATGTTTTGCGGTCTCAGAAAGGGCTAGTGAGATACCATCTTGTTATATCATATTATGATTGTTTTGAGAAAGTGTTGTCATCCCAGATTTATTATTATGACTTGCTAGTTGATTATGCTATTGATATGAGTAGTTATGAGACCTGAGAATTATTGCAAATATGGTTAGTTATGATCTATCCTGAAAACTTGAATGCTGGCTTGACATAGTTACTCCAACAAGAGCAAACAGAGTTTGTAAAAGTTTTTCTTTCTTTCATTCAGTTTGTCAACTGAATTGCTTGAGGACAAGCAAGGGTTTAAGCTTGGGGGAGTTGATATGTCTCCGTCGTATCTACTTTTCCAAACACTTTCGCCCTTGTTTTGGACTCTAACTTGTATGATCTGAATGGAACTAACCCGGACTGACGCTGTTTTCAGCAGAATTGCCATGGTGTTGTTTTATGTGCAGAAAACAGATATTCTCGGAATGACCTGAAAGTCCATGGAACATCTTAGAAAAAATAATAAAAAATCCTCGCCGAAGATGAAGACCAGGGGGCCCACACCCTTCTCACGAGGGTGGGGGGTGCCCTCCCCCCTAGGGCGCGCCCCCTACCTCGTGGGCCCCCTGGATGCCCTCTAACGCCAACTCCAACTCTATATATTTGCTTTCGGAGAAAAAAAATCAGAGAAAAGAAATCATTGCGTTTTACGATACGGAGCCGCCGCCAAGCCCTATAACCTCTCGGGAGGGCTGATCTGGAGTCCGTTCGGGGCTCCGGAGACGGGGATTCATCACCGTCGTCATCATCAACCATCCTCCATCACCAATTTCATGGTGCTCACCGCCGTGCGTGAGTAATTCCATCGTAGGCTTGCTGGATGGTGATGGGTTGGATGAGATTTATCATGTAATCGAGTTAGTTTTGTTAGGGTTTGATCCCTAGTATCCACTATGTTCTGAGATTGATGTTGCTATGATTAATGCTTGTCACTAGGGCCCAAGTGCCATGATTTCAAATCTGAACCTATTATGTTTCCATGAATATATGTGTGTTCTTGATCCTATCTTGCAAGTCTATAGTCACCTACTATGTGTTATGATCCGGCAACCCCGAAGTGACAATAATCGGGCCCACTCCCATTGTTGACCATAGTTTGAGGAGTTCATGTATTCACTATGGGCTAATGCTTTGTTCCGGTTCTCTATTAAAAGGAGGCCTTAATATCCCTTAGTTTCCAATACGACCCCACTGACACGGGAGGGTAGGACAAAAGATTTCATGCAAGTTCTTTTCCATAAGCACGTATGCCTATATACAGAATACATGCCTACATTATATTGATGAATTGGAGCTAGTTCTGTGTCACCCTATGTTATGACTGTTACATGATGAACCGCATCCGGCATAATTATCCATCACTGATCCGGTGCCTACGAGTTTTCCATATACTGGTTCTCGCTTATTTACTTTCTCGCTGCTACTGTTACAATCACTACAAAATACCAAAAACATTACTTTTGCTGTCTTTACTTTTGTTGCCGCTACCACCACTATCATATTACTGTGCTACTAAACACTTTGCTGTAGATACTAAGTTTCCAGGTGTGGTTGAATTGACAACTGAGCTGCTAATACTTGAGAATATTCTTTGGCTCCCCTTGTGTCGAATCTATAAATTTGGGTTGAATACTCTACCCTCGAAAGCTGTTGCGATCCCCTATACTTGTGGGTTATCATCGTGCCAGTTTGTAATTCCTGATAATATTCTTCTACATAATTTTTTCCTTGTCTTAAACGCTGCAATTTTTGAAGTAATTCACATTGATAATATGGTGGAACCCAACGAGTACGCATAGGAGTTTTCAAAGCAGCCCAAGTAGCTGGAATAGGATATAATCTACAATGTTCAGACCACCAAACACATGCAAAGCTAGTGAAAGCACAAACAGCAGCAGGAACACGTCTCTCCTTAGGATATTGTAAACATGTAAATCATTGTTCAGTTTCTAACTCCCAAGTAAGATATAAATCAGGAACATATCTACCCTCAAATGGTGAAATATTCAATTTTAGTTTAGGAAGATGGTCATGTACCTCAGGTGGTGGTGCAGTCGAACCGTTGCGATGATATGCATGAGGACGACCTGGTGGTGGTGGTGCTGGTGGTTGCACGGAGTTCTGATTTTGGTCAGCCTCATCCTCGTAATGGTCCTCCACCTCTGTAGTAGCAGCAGGAGTGACAGAAGCACCAATAGTAGGTACAGCAGCCCAGAAGTTTGACCAGGCTCAATGGGAACGCGTTGTGCTCGTCCCACTTGATTTGGAAGACGATGTTGTTGTTGTTGTAGAGGTGCGATAGGTGCAGCGGACGGTGGAAGACGCGCGAGCAATTCATTAAACTTGTGATCGAGCTTTGTTTCGAACGCCTTCTCAATGCCATCTATCTTCTCCATGGCATCTTCAAATCTATTTAGCACATCTTCCACCTCTCCACTCATCATTTGCCGAAACTTATCATGTAACTCTTTGTTTGTCATGTTCTCCCAGTCAGTCTCATCGGCTCGTGATCCTGCCATGGTTAGCAGCAATAGAAACACACAAGAATATGATCCTACAGACTACTAGTAAGTGGTGGACAATCACAAATCCATCAAGGAAATCTCTAATTCTTACCAGTTCTTACCCAGCAGCAGGCGGTGATCGGCAACCGTCGTAGTCAAAACTCTCAAAGCTTGGATACAGCGATTACCAGGGAGAGTCAAACACACGACATAGATGTATGTGGAGCTAGGAAGGCTTATAATATGGTAGCAAAAAGGGTCAGCAATAATCAATTCAGAGATGCAAAGTTGAATAAACGCTCAACGACGGTACTGTGCTGGTCCTAGGCTAGACCGTGCTAGAGACGCGAGCCTAGAACACTAACAAAATCATGGCGCTGCACGTAAACAAGGGAGGATCATGCTCTGAATTTTTATTCGTTTTTTTTCACTTTTTTGCACTTTTTTGTGCTCCGCAACAATTTTTTTTTCAAAAAAGTCTACAAATGGTCTGAAAACTACCTAGCCAGAATTTTCCAGACTTATTTTTTTGAGTTTGGAACTATTTTTCTTCTGCGGGTAGCACGGAATCTCAGGAGTCCTACTCTGTCACGACTCGAATTATCGTGTGATTTGGAAATCGAAAACAAAGCAACAATTACTAGACTCAGAGTAGGACTGGTGGCGGAGATGAATCTGGTGGAATCTCGGACTGGTGGCGGCGATGAATCTGGTGGAAATCGTACTGGTGGTGGATATATGTTGCAGGTGGACTCAGATTGGCGTGATGGCGGCAGATATGTGGTGGTGTATATGGACTCGGATTGGTAGTGAATATGTGGTGGTGAATATAGCAGTGAAGATGAAGTTGGTGTGGTGGTGGTATATGGCAGCAGCGATGATGATGATGCGGTGGTGATATATGGCAGCGGCGACGTGACAACCTGTGAACAGAACTCGAAACTCTAAAGGACTAGACGCTAAGACTAGCAACTTGACATGACGATTCAACCACAAATTCAACAAAGCAAATACAGAAAAGATTATGCAAAGGCTCAGATTGGTTCGGATAGGATGAACTAACCCTAATTTTTTTGGCTTTTTCGTGGACTATAGGTACGAAGAACAGACTCGATCTAAACTACGAAAAACTATAAAATCTCACCGAGCAACCTGGAAATCTGATACCACTTGATAGAGGCAAAGGTGTCCCGATGTTTCCATGAGATAGATATCGTTTTCTATGGGAGTCGACTTTGACGATCCGACTACGAACGTGCGAAGACGTCGTGCCTTAGCAATCGCTAAACCAACTTCCGAGAGGTTATTGACCACGCCGGAGCACAATCAACCTGACCACAAGGGTCTATTTCCTGCGATGAAATGAAGAACAAGGAAGAAACTGACATTGCAATCTGGATATTGCGAATAAAAGAGGAGAGCTTTATTAATGAAGGTGGGGTTCTGTGACGTCTTGGTCTGGTCGTTGGACACAAACGAAGGACACGAAGTTGCAGCTATGGTGAACTCTTAGTCTAACCAAAACCCAACCCTAACTCTTGTTTCCCCACACATACGGACTCTAAAAACAGCCTATACTTAAGTATTTTGAAAATACATGGGCCTGGCCCAATAATAAGGTGACGCAGCACCTAGAATAGCCTCTGGACGAAATTTATGAAGTGACATCTTGTATATTTCGTCCAAGGCTTCAGGCACTCCTTATGGTGGCTTCAAAGTCCTGAAATCATCACTTGTAACTCCGTTCTTTATCCCCTTGCGCATGCCATCATCTCCATGCTTGAACTTGCTCCAAGGTTCATCTTTCTTGTCCAAGCTAGGCCCTTCTTGTAAGCAAAACAAATGTATCCAATTTAGGTAGCATCATATTCTCATGAGCATTAGAATCGTTACCAAGAAACGAAAGTACCTGATAATTCAATTGGCGTGCGCGAGCTCTAGTAATTGGTCCAGTATGTATAGCAGTAGGGGCTGTGGGTATAACAATGGTATTGATGTCCTCATCACCAAATTGGGTGATTCTTTTTTTGTTGGAAACTAGATTTCGTGCTCTTTCCAACCCAATTGGATTCACCTTCAAATTAGTCCGGAACATTGAGATATGGACGAAACAATCTGACGTTGTGGCAGAATCTGAGTCAAACTACAATCCCAAAGGTGTTGCGTCACCTCCACTTAGGCCCATGAGCCTTGTACGACCAAGGGTTAGTTTTAGGCTGCCTTGGGACGTCCTCCCACCTCCTTCGCCGCCACCCCTTGCTCCTATATAAGTAGATGCATCTAGTAGCCTTTTCCTTGGGATTTGTTTAGTTAAAAGTTAGCCATTGCAACTTCGTGTACTTCGTTTGTGTCCAACGACTAGACCAAGACCGCTTACGGATCCCCACCATTATCAATACTTCATATATATTCGCAATATTCAGATTGCATTATCATATTCTTTCTTGTTCTTCGATTGCTTGCAGGAATAGACCTTCGTGGTTGGTCTGATCATGCTAAGGCGCAACATCGTGCACGTTTGTAGTCGGATCGTCAAAGTCGTCTCCACCAAATCGATAGTTATCATCCCTTCGAAAGATCGGGACACCCTCGCCTCTATCAGTTCAGGATAATTCTAAACACTCTTGATCCAATGGTTTGGTCCTTGAAGGAGGTGTTTAGCGCAACGGACCAGGCAATCAGACTATGTGGCTTTAGCACTCTCACTTAGCCATAGGAGTTTGACAAAAGAAATGTAGGCGCAACCACTAGTTAGCATTTAATCCAGACTAGGGTGCTGTAGACACCTGATCGGGTAGAGGTCGATTCATCGCATAATGCGGAAAAAATCACAAAATATTTGTAACCTCCGAATAGCTGACCAGCTCTCGTCGTATCATGACAGTCAGTTTTCAGCTTTCTCTACTGAGGTGTTTGCTCGAATAAACCAGAAACACAATCGCAGTAGTTCTCCCTTTACTACCCTAGTCGATAGGACGGAACGTAAGGTAGCAAGCACAGGAGCCGGGCAACCCTACTATTGATCAAAGACATGATTCGGAGCCGATGCATATAATGCTAAAATTCAGGGTGCCAAACTGTACTATGAAAAGTGTTCGGACTTTGTTGTCGTAGTATGGGGCACAATGAAGCCCCTGGCGAATCAAAGCGTACCAAAGTGTACGGGTGCAATCGATAAGAATAATAAAATGAAGTAGTAAGCTAGTGCTACATAAGTTGGGCTGCAAAGTGTTTCCATTACGATTTGATTAATACGTCAAAGCGTATTTGTTCAAATAGTGCGATAAGCAACCTAGCTATTTAACATGCCAAGACCAAGGGGGAGCTGCGTGCGGGTGCCAAAAATAGGTAGAACGATCGTCAAGAAGAACATCTAGAGATTCCCCCACACGTCTGTACTGCTTGCCGCCTTGCTGTATCTATCCTTCGAAAGGACCGATGCTCAGGCCGTCGGGAGGGGCATGTGAAAAGGAGATCAAAATGGTAAAATGGAAAAGGAAAATTATGTGTATGAGCCGTATGATGGACCACAGTCAAGTTACGCCTCTGTCTATGCCCATGGTATTTTGTTTGCGTAGTTATGTATGCACGGTACGTACGCCGCCAGTTGGTCAGGACTGAGACGGAGGCCGAATTGCTAGCCGAGCTCCTAACGGGCTGGACTGTTCTGCTGCAGAGTAGTCTGGAGTCGTTTGACAGTGTCTGGGTGCTTGGCCGCCGAATTAAGGTTCTGTTGATAAGGTCGCTCTATACTTCTGCTGCTAGGGCCACGGTGTGCTCCTCGGTATGGAGGGAGGGCTCCGTGTTTCCGTTGACTGTTATGACACCACGTGGTCCGGGCATCTTAAGTTTGAGATAAGCATAGTGCAGCACCGCATTGAATCGGGCAAATGCAGTTCGTCCGAGCAGTGCGTGATAGCCACTGCGGAAGGGGACGATGTCGAAGATCAATTCTTCGCTTTGGAAGTTGTCCGGGGATCCGAAGATGAATTCCAATGTGATTGAACCCGTGCAGCGAGCCTCTACACATGGTATTACTCCATTAAAGGTAGTTTTTGTGGGCTTGATCCTTGATGGATTGATGGCCATTTTGCGGACTGTATCCTGATAGAGCAGGTTAAGGCTGCTGCCACCGTCCACGGGGACTTGCCTGAGGTGGAATCCATTAATAATTGGGTCAAGGACCAGTGCGGCTAAAACGCCGTGACGGATACTAGTCGGATGGTCCCTGCGATCGAAGGTGATCGGGCAGGACGATCACGGGTTGAATTTTGGGGCGACTGGCTCTATCGCATAGACGTCCCTGAGCGCACGTTTGTGCTCCCTCTTGGGTATATGGGTAGCATATATCATGCTAACCGTTTTAACCTGGGGGAAACTTATTTTGTCCCCCTGTGTTCGGTGGACGGGGCTCCTCGTCGTCATTCTCACTTTGGGACCCCTTCTCCCTGCCTCGGCATTTAACTTGCCGGCCTGTTTAAAGACCCAACAACTCCGGTTGGTATGATTGGCTGGTTTATCAGGGGTGCCGTGGATCTGACATGGGCGATCGAGTATGCGGTCCAAGCTAGAAGAGCCCGGATTGTTCCTTTTATATGGCTTCTTCCGGTGACTGGACTTGCAGCCGCTGAATCCTGCATTGACGGCCGTGTCATCAGTATTGTCACCATTGTTTCGACGCTTATGCCTGTTGCGTCGGGGCTTGCCGTTGCTATTCTTGGCTTCAGAAGTGCCAGGTTCGCTTGCATTATTATTGCTACGGGCTAGCCAACTATCTTCGCCTGCACAAAAGCGGGTCATAAGTGATGTGAGGGCCGCTATGGACTTCGGCTTTTATTGGCCGAGGTGTCGGGCGAGCCATTCGTCGCGGATGCTGTGCTTAAAGGCCGCTAGGGCTTCGGCGTCCGGGCAGTCGACGATCTGGTTCTTTTTAGTTAAGAACCTTGTCCAGAATTTCCTGGCTGACTCTTCGGGTTGTTGAACTATGTGACTTAAGTCATCGGCATCCGGAGGTCTGACGTATGTGCCTTGGAAGCTATCGCTAAAGGCGTCTTCTAGGTCCTCCCAGCTGCCAATAGAGTTTTCAGGTAGGGTGTTCAACCAGTGCCGAGCTGGTCCCTTGAGTTTTAGGGGGAGGTATTTGATGGCATGAAGACCATCACCACGGGCCATATGAATATGGAGAAGAAAGTCCTCAATCCATACCACGGGATCCATTGTTCCATCGTATGATTCAATATTCACGGTTTTGAACCCTTCTGGGAATTCATGTTCCATTACTTCATCACTGAAGCAAAGGGGTTGTGTGACGCCTCTATATCGGGCCAGGTCACGACATAGTTCGGATGGAGTCCGTCTGCGGCTTTCGGCCCGAATGTGATTATTTTAGTCATGTTCGGCTTGATAGCCATTGCCGCGCGCCGGGGCACGCCCCCGCGATCCGTAGATCGATCTGGCCAGACCTTCTTTATTCTTCAGGTCCTGCCGTAGGCCATATGTCTGTCCCTGAGCTGTTGTGTCTCTACCTTTACAGTGAGATAGTATGGGCCGGTGTTCGGCTTGAGTTGCCGTTTTGTCACGTCCACGTGGTGGTCGGTCGGTCGCATTACACGCCGTTGGTACGGGCTCAAGGGCCTCGTCGTCGAATTGATGTAGCAGTATACGCTTCGGGTAACTTTTGGTTGGGTGCACGAGGCCATACTCCTCGGCTGCCAGGACATTTGTCCATATGTCGATTAGTAGATCTTGATCAGCTTGAAGCTACTGCTGTTTCTTTTTAGGCTCCTTGCAGTGGCTATTAGTCATTGCTAAAAACACTCCTGCTCAAGAGGTTCCTCATGCACGATAAAGTCTTCGTCGTCGAGGCTCACCACATCCTCGAAGGGTGGAAGGTAATTACTGTCCTCCGAGTCTTCATTTGCGGCCTGTTCATCAGGGCTAACATGCCCATCCTCCTGATCGTCTTGTTCGACGGGGTTTTCTTCATCTTCGGCATCGTGCGGAGTATTGTTGTCTCTCGTGCCGGTATTTCCGTCTTTGCTTCGACATGATTTAGTGATGACGACATCAATACCAGTGTTACACCCACAACCCCTGCTGCTATACATATTGGATCAATTACTAGAGCTCGCGCACGCCAATTAAATCATCAGGTACTTTCGTTTCTTGGTAACAATCCTAAAGTTCATGAGAATATGATGCTACCTAAATTGGATACATTTGTTTTGCTTACAAATGAAGGGCCTAGCTTGTACAAGAAAGATGAACCTTGGAGCAAGTTCAAGCATGGAGATAATGGCAGGCGCAAGGGGATCAAGAACAGAGATACAAGCGATGATTTAAGGATGTTGAAGCCACCATAAGGAGTGCATGAAGCCTTGGACGAAATATACAAGATGCCACTTCATAAATTTCGTTCAGAGGCTATTCTGGTGCTGCGTCACCTTATTATTGGGCCAGGCCCATGTATTTTCGAAATACTTAAGTATAGGCTGTTTTTAGAGTCTGTATGTGTGGGGAAACAAGAGTTAGGGTTGGTATCGGACCCCTCCACCAAGGGCCACGAAATTCCCCCTCTCTCCTCCATATATACGGCCCTGAGGGCATCATTTAGACTTTGGGTTTTGTTTAGATTAAAAGTTCGGCATAGCTGCAACTTCGCGTACTTCGTTTGTGTTCAACGACCAGACCAAGGCGTCACAGAACCCCACCTTGATCAATAAAGTTTTCATCTTATATTCGCAATATCCAGATTGCTATCTCAGTTTCTTGCTTGTTCTTCGTTTGCTCGCAGGAAGGAGACCCTCGTGGTCAGGTTGATCGTGCTCCGGTGTGGTTAATAACCCTTGGAAGTTGGTTCATCGATTGCTAAGGCGTGACATCTCGCACGTTCGTAGTCGGATCGTCAAGGTCGGCTCCAAAAGAAAACGATAGCCACCATCTCATCGAAACATCAGGACACCTTCGCCTCTATCAAGTGGTATCAGATTTCTAGGTTGCTCGGTGAGATTTTATAGTTTTTCATAGTTTAGATCGAGTCTGTTCTTCATACCTACAGTCCACGAAAAAGCCAAAAAAAATTAGGGTTAGGTCACCATATCCGAACCAATGTGAGCCTTAGCATAATCTTTTTAGGGTTTTGCATTGTTGAATTTGCGGTTGCATCATCGTTTCTAGTTGCTGGTCTTAGCGTCTAGTTTCCTTTAGAGTTTCGAGTTCTGTTCACAAGTTGTCACGCCGCCGCCGCACCATCATCATCACCGCTGCCATATACCACCATCGTCATCATCACTGCTATATACCACCATCGTCATCACCGCTGTCATATACCACCATCGTCATCACCGCTGCCATATACCACCATCGTCATCACTGCTTCCTTTACCACATATCCACCGCCATCACGATAATCCGAGTCCACCTCCATCACCGATTCGCCACCAGTCCGAGTTCCACCGCCCTACATATATCTGCCACCAGTCCGAGTTTCCACCAGATTCATCTCCGCCACCAGTCTTAGTCCGAGTCCACTATTTGTTGCTTTCTTTTGGATTTCCAGATCACGCCATACTCCGAGTCGTAACAGATTCGGACTCCCCAACTTCCGAGCCATCCGCAGAAGAAAAATAGTTCCAAACTCAAAAAAAAACAAAGTCTGGAAAATTCTAGCTATGCAGTTTTTAGACCATTTGTAGACTTTTTCAAAAAAAATTGTTGCGGAGCAAAAAAAAGAGGAAAAAGGTGAAAAAAAGAAAACAAAATTCAGAGCGTGCTCCTCCCTTGTTTACGTGCAGCGCCATGATTTTGTTAGTGTTCTAGGCTCGTGTTTCTAGCACGGTCTAGCCTAGGACCAGAACAGTACCGTCGTTGAGTGTTTATTCAACTTTGCATCTCTGAATTCATTATTGCTGACCCTTTTTTCTACCATATCATAAGCCTTCCCAGCTCGACATACATCTACATCGTGCGTTTGACACCACCTGGCAATCGCTCTATCCAATCTTTGAGAGTTTTGACTACGACAGTTGCCGATCACCACCTGCTGCTGGGTAAGAACTGGTAAGAATTTGAGATTCGCTTGCCGGATTTGTGATATACCACCACCACTTCCTAGTAGTCTATAGGATCATATTCTTGTGTGTTCTATTGCTGCTAACCATGGCAGGATCACAAGCCGATGAGACAGATTGGGAGAACATGACGAACAAAGAGCTACATGATAAATTTCAGCAAATGATGAGTGGACACGTGCAAGATGTGCTAAACAGATTTGAAGAGGCCATGGAGAAGATAGATGGCATGGAGAAGACATTAGAAACGAAGCTCGATAACAAGTTTAATGAATTGCTCATGCATCTTCCACCACCACCACCGGCTGCACCTAACGCACCTCTAAAACAACAACAACAACAACAACAACAACAACAACAACAACAACAACGCCTTCCAAATCAAGTGGGACGGGCACTGCGCATTCCCCTTGAGCCTGGTCAAAATTCTGGTGCTGCTTTTGATGCTTTTGTAGCTCCTACTGCTACTGCAGAGGTGGAGGACCATTACGAGGATGAGGTTGATCAAAATCAGAACTACGTGCAACCACCAGCACCACTGCTACCAGGTCGTCCTCATGCATATCATCGCAATGGTAGGGCTGCACAACCACCTCAGGTACGTGATCATGACCATCTCCATAAACTAAAATTGAACATTCCATCATTTGAGGGTAGATATGTTACTGATATATATCTTACTTGGGAGTTAGAAACTGAACAACGATTTACATGTTTACAATATCCTGAGGAGAGACGTGTTCCTGCTGCTGTTTGTGCTTTCACTAGCTTTGCATGTGTTTGGTGGTCTGAACATTGTAGATTATATCCTATTCCAGCTACTTGGGCTGCTTTGAAAACTGCTATGCGTACTCGTGGGGTTCCACCATATTATCAACGTGAATTACTTCAAAAATTGCAGCATTTAAGACAAGGAAAAAATTCTGTAGAAGAATATTATCAGGAATTTCAAACTGGCATGATTAGATGTGGTATTGTTGAGGAGAATGAAGCTATGCTTGCATGTTTTACGGGTGGATTAAATAGATAGATTCAGACCATTCTAGAGTATAAGGAGTATACTAATATTACTCATTTATTCCATCTTGTTTGTAAAGCTAAACATGAAGTGCAGGATCGACAGGCATTGGTGCGAACTAACTTTTCTGTAGGATGATCTTCATCATGGACACCACGTGCATCCACTATTTCCACTGCACTAGCACCTCCATGAGGTGCCACCTCTAGCCGTGATACAAGAAAGCAAGCACAACCACCACTATCTGCCAAGAGCACACCTGCTGGGCCTGCACAGAGTTCTTCTTCTTCCATGGCATCAACAGGGCACACAAGTGATATTATTTGTCGTCGTTGTAAGGGAAGAGGACATTTTGCGAGAGAATGCAAATCTCAATGTGTGATGATTGTTACTGAGGATGGTGGGTATGAGTCCGCTAGTGACTATGATGAGGAGACTTTGGCTCTTATTACACATGAAGAACACGGTGGAGAGGATTCTGATCATGAGACGCAATACATGGCTGCTGAAGATGCTGACAGGTATGAATTTTTAGTTGCTCAACGTGTTTTGAGTGTGCAGGTTACACAAGCTGAGCAAAATCAGACGCATAATTTGTTCCATACAAAGGGAGTTGTGAAGGAACGTTCTGTTCGCGTCATCATATATGGAGGGAGCTGCAATAACTTGGCTAACATGCAGATGGTGGAGAAGCTATCTCTCACCACAAGACCACATCCACATCCTTACTAGATTCAATGGTTCAACAACAGCGGCAAGGTTAATGTAACACGTACTGTTCATGTGCATTTTAGTATCTCTACATATGCTGATTATGTTGATTGTGATGTGGTACCTATGCAAACATGTTCCTTATTACTTGGTAGACCATGGCAATTTAATAAAAAAAATGTACACCATGGTAGAAACAATCAGTATACTCTTGTTCATAAGGATAAAAATATTACTTTGCTTCCTATGACTCCTGATTCCATTTTGAAAGATGATATTAATAGAGCTAATAAAGCAAAACAGGAGAAAAATAAGAGTGAAAATCAGATTGTGGCAAAAGAATTTGAGCAACAAATGAAGCCTAATAATAAACTATCTAGTGTTGCTTCCGAAATTAAATTGAAAACTACATGTTTACTTGCCACCAAATCTGATATTGATGATCTAGATTTTAGTAAATCTGTTTGCTATGCTTTTGTGTGCAAGAGGCATTATTTTCATTCGAGGACGTGCCTTCCTCTTTGCCTCCTCCTGTCAATAACATTTTGCAGGAGTTCGCTGACGTCTTTCCACAAGACGTGCCACCGGGATTACCACCTATTCAAGGGATTGAGCATCAAATTGACTTAATTCCTGGTGCATCGCTGCCTAACCATGCGCCATACCGTACCAATCCAGAGGAGACGAAGGAGATTGTGCGTCAAGTACATGAGCTTCTCGACAAAGGTGATATACGCGAATATCTTAGTCCTTGTGCAGTTCCTATTATATTAGTGCCCAAAAAGGATGGTACGTCGCGTATGTGTGTTGATTCTAGAGGCATTAATAATATTACTATTCATTATCGTCATCCTATTCCTAGGCTAGACGACATGCTTGATGAATTGAGTGGCTCTCACTATTATGGAAAACCCTAGCAGCAGCGTGGGTTTTAGGTATAGCAGTAGCGCGGGGTACCGCGCTACTGATACAATGCTATAGCTAACCTATAGCAGCAGCGCGTGTGCACCCGCGCTACTGCAATACAAGCGTAGCAGCAGTGGGTAGCAAGTAAGCGCGCTACTGCTAATAGCTCTAGCGCACTTTATTAGGCCGTGCTACTGCTAGTGGCACGCTGCTGCTAACTTTTCTCCACTCGCTACTGCTAATTTTATTAGTTTTTGTTTTTTCTGCATATTTGTTTTGTATTTGAACAGGCTTTATACAAGAATCTTGAGCACATACAAATGTCATCATCATACACATACAAATGGCCGCGTGACCACAAATGTAATCATAGCATATACATACAAATAGTCTCATCATAATCATCTCGAAAATAGCGATACATGCAAGTCTCGAATATTTGCAACTACAACATCATCCATCTAAACAATGGTATACACGAGAAGAGCTATCACTATGAGTGAGAGCAGAACTATGCAGCACATGAGGCGGCGGTTACGAGTCCTGTCTCGCGCTAGCGTGAACCTCAAGTAACTAGCTTCAGCTTCTTCTCTGGTTTTGAAGCCTTTATGGCTGGCGCCCGAGACCCCATTCACTTGTGCCTGACACTCAGGCCACTCGTTGTACACACCCGGAACCTTCCCTTTGTACACGATATAGCACTACCATCTCGCAATCAAGAAACTAGGTACCTGTTAGAGATGCAAGTTCATCAAGAGGATGTACAATCATATGCAACAAAATATACTAGAGCAACACGAAAAAGAAAGGGTTAGCAACTAGATGCAATATACAGTACTTAAACTAATTAATAACTAGAGGTCCGCAGGTCATCGTACCCAAACTAACAAAGTAGCATTACGCAAGTTCGGCAGGGACCGTGGACATCACTAAGTTTCATCGCTACAGAAAGTATACAAGTTCAACCGACACATATCATCATCATCGGCATCGTAAATCACTAGAAGTTCCATCCTTCCATATCATCGAGGATAGACCCTAGCTTCTTGAACGGCGTGAGGTCCTGACGTTGCATGCCTATGCAAATTCGGACGTCAGCTCACGATTTAGGGCCGTGGTGGAACATCCCCTTCTCATTGATGACTTCTTTCATGATGATCATTGCAATGTCCCTTTGGATGCGAAAGAAGTCATCTCTATGTTTATAATCCGCTTCTCCATGAGATTCTACCCACTTGCGGATATGATCATCGTCTCTGGTTGTCATACGAAGCTTTTGGTGATCTGTGTTGAACTCAATCATGTGATGGAGGATGTAGAATCCATCTTTCTTGCTTCGTTTTGGGACATGGATGCAGTAGAAGTTAGTTTTATGCGCGAAACCCATCTTCTTGTTCCTTTATTTCTTGATCTGCACATGGCCACCTCTAATGTTGAAGCCTTCGAGAGCATCATCTAGAATATTCATTATGTGGGCGTAGTCCTTCTTCTCGTAGTCTCTAGAAGGGTCGAAATACACGGCATGGGAGACCCGCGGGTAAAGAACAATAAGGACGGCGCGCCCGTTGCTGCGGGGAAAAGACACCTCAAATTATTCTCCATATGAGCGAGAAGGAATGATTGAAATGTACGAAAGGGTTGTCCGGAACTGACTTACTTTGGATGATAAGGCATGAGGACAATGATGAGGACACCAATACCATTGTTACACCCACAGCCCCTGCTGCTATACATACTGGACCAATTACTAGAGCTCGCGCACGCCAATTTATTATCAGGTACTTTCGTTTCTTGGTAACGATTCTAATGCTCATGAGAATATGATGCTGCCTAAATTGGATACATTCGTTTTGCTTACAAATGAAGGGCCTAGCTTGGACAAGAAAGATGAACCTTGGAGCAAGTTCAAGCATGGAGATGATGGCATGCGCAAGGGGATAAAGAACGGAGTTACAAGTGATGATTTTAGCACTTTGAAGCCACCATAAGGAGTGCATGAAGCCTTGGATGAAATGTACAAGATGTCACTTCATTAATTTCGTCCAGAGGATATTCTAGGTGCTGCGTCACCTTATTATTGGGCCAGGCCCATGTATTTTCTAAATTCTTAAGTATAGGCTGTTTTTAGAGTCCGTATGTGTGGGGAAACAAGAGTTATGGTTGGTTTCGGACCCCTCTTCCAAGGGCCACGAAATTCCCCCTCTCTCCTCCATATATAGCCCTTAGGGCATCGTTTAGACTTTGGGTTTTGTTTAGACTAAAAGTTCGGCATAGCTGCAACTTCGCGTACTTCGTTTGTGTCCAAGGACCAGACCAAGACATGACAGAACCCCACCTTCATTAATCAAGATTTCCTCTTTTATTCGCAATATCCATATTGCAATCTTAGTTTCTTGCTTGTTCTTCGTTTGCTCGCAGGAACTAGACCCTCGTGGTCAGGTTGATCGTGCTCCGGCGTGGTCAATAACCCTCGGAAGCTGGTTTAGCAATTGCTAAGGCACGGCGTCTTCGCACGTTCGTAGTCGGATCGTCAAAGTTGACTCCCACAGAAAATGATATCTATCTCATCGAAACATCGGGACACCTTTGCCTCTATCAAGTGGTATTAGATTTTCAGGTTGCTCGGTGAGATTTACAGTTTTTTGTAGTTTAGATCGAGTCTGTTCTTCATACCTACAGTCCATGAAAAAGCCACAAAAAAATTAGGGTTAGTTCATCATATCCGAACCAATCTGAGCCATTGCATAATCTTTTTAGGGTTTTGCATTGTTGAGTTTGAGGTTGCATCGTCGTGTCTAGTTGCTGGTCTTTGTTAGTCCTTTAGTGTTTCGAGTTCTGTTCACAAGTAGTCATGCCGCCGCCACATCATCATCATCACCGCGGCCATATACCACCATCATCGTCACCGCTGCCATATACCACCATCGTCATCACCGCTACCATATACCACCATCATCATCGCCGCTTCCATATACCACATATCCACCGCCATCACGCCAATCCGAGTCCACCTGCAACATATATACGCCACCAGTCCGAGTTCCACCAGATTCATCGCCGCCACCAGTCCGAGTTCCACCAGATTCATCTCCGCCACTAGTCCTAGTCCGAGTCCAGTATTTTGTTACTCTGTTTTTTATTTCCAGATCACGCGATACTCCGAGTCGTGACAGAGTAGGACTCTCGAACTTTCGTGCTACCCGCAGAAGACAAATAGTTCCAAACTCTAAAAAACGAAGTCTGGAAAATTCTGGCTAGGCAGTTTTTAGACCATTTGTAGACGTTTTCGAAAAAAATTGTTGCAGAGCAAAAAAAGAGGAAAAAATTTTAGAGCGTGCTCCTCCCTTGTTTACGTGTAGTGTCGTGATTTTGTTAGTGTTCTAGGCTCGCGTCTCTAGCACGGTCTAGCCTAGGACCAGCACAATACCGTCGTTGAGCATGTACTCAACTTTGCATCTCTGAATTGATTATTGCTGACCCTTTTTGCTACCATATTATAAGCCTTCCCAGCTCCACTTACATCTACGTCGTGCATTTGACTCTCCCTGGTAATTGCTCTATCCATGCTTTGAGAGTTTTGACTACGACGGTTGCCGATCACCGCCTGCTGCTGGGTAAGAACTGGTAAGAATTTGAGATTTGCTTGACGGATTTGTGACACCACCACCACCCCTTGTTAGTAGTCTATAGGATCATATTCTTGTTTGTTTCTATTGTTTCTAACCATGGCAGGATCACAAGCCGACAAGACTGACTGGGAGAACATGACGAATAAGGAGTTGCACGATAAATTTCAGCAAATGATGAGTGGACAGGTGCAAGATGTGCTAAACAGATTTGAAGAGGCCATGGAGAAGATAGATGGCATGGAGAAGACGTTCGAAACAAAGCTCGATAACAGGTTTAATGAATTGCTCGCGCGTCTTCCACCACCACCACCGGTTGCACCTAACGCACCTCTACAACAACAACAACAACAACAACAACAACAACAACAACAACAGCAACAACAACAACAACAACAACAACAACAACAACAACAACAACAACAACAACAATGACTACCTCCACGTCACGAAACAGCCCTCCGCCGAGCGAGCCGTCTCCCTCTTGCACCTGGCCAAACTGTTGGTGCTGCTGTTGATACTTCTGTGGCTCCTGCTACTGATGCGGAGGAGGATGATTTTGCAAGAGATTACGAGGATGAGGTTGATCAAAACCAGAACTACGTGCAACCACCAGCACCGCAACCACCAGGTCGTCCACATGCAAATAATGGCAATGGTAGGGCTCACCCTCAGGTACGTGATCATGACCATCTCGCTAAACTGAAATTCAACATTCCACCATTTGAGGGTAGATATGTTCCTGATATAAATCTTACTTGGGAGTTAGAAACTGAACAATGATTTACATGTTTACAATATCCCGAGGAGAGACGTGTTCCTGCTGCTGTTTGTGCATTCACTAGTTTTGCATGTGTTTGGTGGTCTGAGCATTGTAGATTATATCCTATTCCAGCTACTTGGGCTGCTTTGAAAACTGCTATGCGTACTCGTTGAGTTCCACCATATTATCAACGTGAATTACTTCAAAAAATGCAACATTTAAGACAAGGAAAAAATTCTGTAGAAGAATATTATCAGGAATTACAAATAGGCATGATTAGATGTGGTATTGTTGAGGAGAATGAAGCCATGCTTGCACATTTTATGGGTGGATTACATAGAGAGATTCACGCCATTCTAGAGTATAAGGAGTATACTAATATCACTCGTTTATTCCATCTTGCTTGTAAAGCTGAACGTGAAGTGCAGGATCGACAGGCATTGGCGCGAACTAACTTTTCTGTAGGTCGATCTTTATCATGGACACCACGTGCATCCTCTATTTCCACTGCACCAGCACCTCCATCAAGTGCCACGTCTAGCTGTGATACAAGAAAGCAAGCACAACCACCACTATCTGCCAAGAGCACACCTCCCGGGCCTGCACAGAGTTCTTCTTCTTTGATGGCATCAACAGGGCACACAAGTGATATTATTTGTCGTCGTTGTAAGGGAAGAGGACATTTTGCGAGAGAATGCAAATTTCACAACTTGACTTTAAAATATTTGGTTTGCAGACCATCAGAGATCAATATGTGCATGATGCTGAATTTAAATATGTATTGCAGAATTGTAAGGAAGGGAGAACTTGGAACAAGTTCATTCTTAACGATGGATTATGTTTCGTGCTAACAAGCTATGCATTCCAGCTGGCTCCGTTTGTCTTTTGTTGTTGCAGGAGGGACATGGAGGAGGACTAATGGGACACTTTGGCGTCAAGAAGACGGAGGATATACTTGCTACACATTTCTTTTGGCCAAAGATGAGACGGGATGTTGAGCGTTTTGTTGCTCGCTGCACTACATGTCAGAAAGCTAAGTCACGACTCAATCCTTATGTTTTATATATGCCTTTGCCTGTACCTAGTGTTCCTTGGGAGGATATATCTATAGACTTTGTTTTAGGTTTACCTCGAACAAAGAAGGGGAGGGATAGCATATTTGTTGTCGTGGATAGATTTTCGAAAATGGCACACTTTATACCATGTCATAAAAGCGATGATGCTGTTAATGTTGCTGATTTGTTCTTTTGTGAAATTATTTGCTTGCATGGTGTGCCAAATACTATTGTTTCAAATTGTGATACTAAATTTCTTAGCCACATTTGGAGATTTTTATGGGCTAATTTGGGGACTAAACTGCTTTTTAGCACTACTTGTCACCCCCAAACTGATGACAAACTGAAGTAGTCAATAGAACATTGTTTACTATGCTTAGGGCTGTTTTGAAGAATAATAAGAAAATGTAGGAAGAATGCTTGCCTCATATTGAATTTGCTTATAATCGTTCATTGCATTCTACTACTAAGATGTGCCCTTTTGAAATTGTGTATGGTTTCCTACCTCGTGCACCTATTGATTTATTGCCTCTTCCATCATCGGAGAAGGTTAATTTTGATGCTAAAGAACATGCTGAATTGATTTTAAAAATGCATGAGTTAACTAAGGAAAACATTGAGCGTATGAATGCTAAATATAAACTTGCTGGAGATAAGGGTAGAAAGCATGTTGTGTTTGCACCTGGAGATCTTGTTTGGTTACATTTGCGTAAGGATATATTTCCTAATTTGCGCAAATCAAAGCTAATGCCACGTGCTGATGGTCCTTTTAAGGTGTTAGAGAAAATAAATGATAATGCATATAAACTTGAGCTACCTGCAGATTTTGGGGTTAGTCCCACTTTTAACATTGCAGATTTGAAGCATTATTTGGGTGAGGAAGATGAGCTTCCGTCGAGGACGACTTCATTTCAAGAAGGGGAGGATGATGAGGATATCAATACCATTGTTACACCCACAGCCCCTGCTTCTATACATACTAGAGCAATTACTAGAGCTCGCGCACGCCAATTGAATTATCAGGTACTTTCGTTTCTTGGTAACGATTCTAATGTTCATGAGAATATGATGCTGCCTAAATTGGATACATTTGTTTTGCTTACAAATGAAGTGCCTAGCTTGGACAAGAAAGATGAACCCTGGAGCAAGTTCAAGCATGGAGATGATGGCATGCGCAAGGGGATAAAGAACGGAGTTACAAGTGATGATTTCATCACTTTGAAGCCACCATATGGAGTGCATGAAGCCTTGGACGAAATATACAAGATGCCACTTCATAAACTTCATCCGGAGGCTATTTTAGGTGCTGTGTCACCTTATTATTGAGCCAAGGCCATGTATTATTGAAATACTTAAGTATAGGCTGTTTTCAGAGTCCGTATATGTGGGGAAACATGAGTTAGGGTTGGTTTCAGACCCCTCCTCCAAGGGCCACGAAATTCCCCCCTCTTCCTCCATATAAACAACCCTTAGGGCATCGTTTAGACTTTGGGTTTTGTTTAGAATAAAAGTTCAGCATAGCTGCAACTTCGCGTACTTCGTTTGTGTTCAACGACCAGACCAAGGCGTCACAGAACCCCACCTTGATCAATAAAGTTTTCATCTTATATTCGCAATATCCAGATTGCAATCTCAGTTTCTTGCTTGTTCTTCATTTGCTCGCAGGAAACAGACCCTCATGGTCAGGTTGATCGTGCTCCGGCGTGGTCAATAACCCCTCGGAAGTTGGTTTAGCGATTGCTAAGGCGCGACGTCTTGCACGTTCGTAGTCGGATTGTCAAGGTCGACTCCATCAGAAAATGATAGCCACCATCTCATCGAAACATCGGGACACCTTCGCCTCTATCAGACCACATCCACATCCTTACTACATCCAATGGTTCAACAACAGCGGCAAGGTTAAGGTAACACGTACTGTTCGTGTGCATTTTAGTATCTCTACATATGTTGATTCTGTTGATTGTGATGTGGTACCTATGCAAGCATGTTCCTTATTACTTGGTAGACCATGGAAATTTGATTAAAATTCTGTACACCATGGTAGAAACAATCAGTATACTCTTGTTCATAAGGATAAAAATATTACTTTGCTTCCTATGACTCCTGATTCCATTTTGAAAGATGATATCAATAGAGCTAATAAATCCAAACAGGGGAAACATAAGAGTGAAAATCAGATTGTGGCAAAAGAATTTGAGCAACAAATGAAGCCTAATAATAAACCATCTAGTGTTGCTTCTGAAATTAAATTGAAAAGTGCATGTTTACTTGCCACCAAATATGATATTGATGATCTAGATTTTAGCAAATCTGTTTGCTATGCTTTTGTGTGCAAAGAGGCATTATTTTCATTCGAGGATGTGCCTTCCTCTTTGCCTCCTGCTGTCACTAACATTTTGCAGGAGTTCGCTGATGTCTTTCTACAAGACGTGCCACCGGGATTACCACCTATTCGAGGGATTGAGCATCAAACTGACTTACTTCCCGGTACATCATTACCCAACCGTGCGCCATACTGTACCAATCCAGAGGAGACGAAGGAGATTATGCGTGAAGTACATGAGCTGCTCGACAAAGGTTATATACGTGAATCCCTTAGTCCTTGTGTTGTTCCTATCATTTTAGTGCCGAAAAAGGATGGTACGTCGCGTATGTGTGTTGATTGTAGAGGCATTATGATGCGGAGCATCCTACGATCATCCCCATGTACACTTCGACTACTCCCCAAGCCCCAAGAGGACATACGATGAGACCTCGACCATACGCCATTGGACACAAGGTGAACTCACTCCTCTTCGAATCGTCACTTTCCACATATGAGACATGGCTACTACCTCATGCATGGACCTTGCATATACTCAGGTACAACCGAGACGACCATGGAGTATCCAAGGACCAAGGCCAAGCATGGAAGAGGAGAAGGAAGAAGAAGCAAGGACAAGCTTTTGGAAAGCCCGGAACATCCTGCCCCCGGACCTTCCGACCTTCCCGGAACCTCCGACCCCGGAGTCCAGACCTACCCCGAGCGCGCCAACTCTCTGGATAGCCCGGAACCTGCCCGGAACTTCCGGAGCCCAGAACTTCCGGAGCCCAGAACTTCCGGCCCCACCCGGAATTTCCGGCCTGCCTCCATGCAAAGACTCGGTCCAAGGGCCCATGTGTCCCCGCTCTCACTTACCCCTTTGTGGGATAGCACTATATATACTCCCCCACCTCCTCCTAGTTAGGTTTAGCGTTGTGATAGCACATTTGAGAGATAGAGCTACGCTCATCCATATCGGATCTCCTCCTTGCGAGAGACTGCGGCCTCTTCGGAGAAGATCTGATGCGGAGCATCCTATGGACATCACCATGTAAAGAGTCTATTTGGCAAGTGACACGTGCCACATCTACTTCATACATACAAAGGTGAATCATCTCCTTTACACGTGTCCACTTGTACCTTTCGAGGATGGTATACTACTTGACCCCTCTCTCGTGTGCATACATAGGTGTGAGCGGAGCTATACATTCATCGAGGAGGAGTCGAGGAAGAAGAGAACATCTACACCATCCAAGAGGGCAGCCTGGAAGCGGAGAAGGAAGCGCCAAGAAGAAGGCAGCAGCTCCCAGGCGACCCCGTGCGCACGGGCCCCTCCGACCCCGTGCCCACGGGCCTCCTGGGCTGGCAGTCCTTAAGACCTCGTGTGCACGGGCGTGTACCGTGCCCATGGGCCTCACGGACCCCGTGCGCAAGGGCCCTTGCGTCAGGTCTCTGGATACCCCGTGCGCCGGGCTCCACTTACCCCGTGCACACGGGGCCCCTGTGTGTTGCTGCGGGCTTTGCCCATGTAATCCCCATTTCGCCCCTGCTTACCCCTTCATCCCTTGGACCTATATATACTCCTTCATCTTCTCCATTTGGACTTAGCTAAGAATAGATCTAAACACTAGAGCTTAGCTCATGTATCTACCCTTGTGGGATTCCTCTTGAGAGAGAGACACTCCATTGGAGTTCAAGGCCTCCATTGGAGAAGATCCCTAGTGGATGAAGACCCCTCTTGAGGGAAGGATCTATCTAGATCATCAAGCCCTCATCTCCTTCATAGGATTTGGGATGAACTGTACCATGTATCTTATTTCCCTTTGATTGTTCATGTACCTTGTGGATCTTGTGTGTTTGATTGTCTAGTGGATGTGTGATTGGACTTGTTCTTGAGTGTTCCTCTTGTTTTCCCTCTTGTGTTCATCTTGTTCTTGGGGATTCCCGCTCCAATTCGTGAAAGATCTCCACTTAGGGTTCCACCCTACACCATTTTGGTATCATGAGCCATGGTTTCTCACAAAATTGGATCCCCCCTCTTTGTTTTCTAGCCTAGTTTTGTTGATTTCGTCCTAAATTCGAAAATTCCACACCAAAAATAGCCCCAATTTTTTTTGTGATTTGTTGGTTTTGCTGATGTTTTTTTGGATTTGATCCATGGATTAGCTAAGTTTCAAGTGGATCTAGCTTTCCTCAATCTTCCCCTACCTTCCATCCTTCGACTTTGACCCCAATTTCAAATTTACCCACGGATCCGGAGCAGTTCGTCTGCTCATAGAGCACCCCGTGCACACGGGCCATCGGGACCCTGTGCACACGGGCCAGACAGACCCCGTGCGCACGACCCTTCCAGTGCGCTTCGGCCGCTGTCCCTTCGACCTCCCACCCTCCCGTACCACCCCATACCCCCAGCTAAACCCCAGCAACGAGATCCATCCATTTGGAGCCCAGATCGGGAAGAAATCCGCCAAACCCGCGTGTCCCAGGTGACCCCGTGCCCTCGGTGTGTGTACCGTGCGCACAACATCCCGTGCCCATGGGCCCTAGACCCCATGCGCACGCCCCCCCCCCCTTATAGCAGCCGCGTGCACTTCACCGTTTCGGCCATAACTTCCACATCCGGAGTCCAATTTTCGTGTTCTTTACCTCGTTGAGTAGCTATTGATATCCCCCATCCACCTTCATAGGTACCATCACCATTTGACTCCATCAAAATTTTGACATTATGGCATCTTTGCCTAGGCCTTCCACCATATCATCCGCAAAACCACCATAGCCTTCCGCAACCTAACCTATGTTGATCCATTTAGCATTTGTGGTTGTTTGAGTGGTGACTTGAGTCTCCTAAGGTGTTTCGACTACTTAGGGACGGTTACTTCTTCATCAACCACCACCACCACTTCCGCATTGCCATCCCCACTACCGCCATTTGACTTTTGCCCTTGAGATTTTGAGTTCGCGATTTTTACCATTTCCTAAGGTATTTCGCCTACTTAGGGACGAGTCTCCATCATCTTTGTATCTACATCAAGAACACTGCCACTCACCATCTTCAAGGACGGTAACCTCGACGACACCATTGTACATTCCCCTTGCAATTGCATTGATAACCCCGAGCCCCTTTTGCATCACTTTCCTATCGAGACTAGCCATTTGAGTATTGCCGGCAACGTTACTTGTGCACACTAGTGATCTACACCTTCCATTGCATACATACCATATCATATTGGTATCATCATATCATCTCTTGTGTCACAAGATTGTTCCCGCATATACACAATTGATATCTTGGTTTGTGCATTTCGCATAGTGGCCATATAAAAAAAGAAAAGAGAATAAGCTTTTAAGCAAACAAAAAGAGAGCAAAGAGCTTGTAAGAAAGTGTCATAGCATCATACCACATTGCGCATAAGATTGTCATATCCGATCATCTTGGATCACCTTGAGAAGAACAATGGGAACATCATACACATAGCATACTTGGGATAGAAAGCTCATACATTTTGCATCTTATAGGTTGTGCACAAGTGTTGTATCCGCCTATTGAGCAATCATGCTAGCGTCTATCTTGAGTTGTGCAACATGAGAGTTTTCAGTGGATTCCACTTTTTGTGCTCATTCCTTGGTTGTACGACCCCATTTATCTATCTTTGTGTGTGTTTCCGTGTGCCACATATTGCTATTGGTCTACTTGTTTCCCTTTGTGAATTTGTGAATCTTTTCCAACATTATTGACTCTTGCTAACACTTTGCATCAAATTTTTGTGCCACTATCCTCACCGAGCTCCTCCTTAAGATTTACTTGATAGGTGTGAGTGAACAAGTCAGGTACGAATTCCACTATTCTTTCATCTCACATTGAGTGATACGAGATACATCCTCAACTTTGGGAAAAGGTAGGTCGGTATTGTTTATCTCATTTACTACTCACCTTTGCTCGAGTTTTGTGATGGATAGGCAAGGCATTTCACCTCCGGTCTACAACCACAACAACAAGTTTGATGCTATGAAGAACGTCATCGACACCAAGATGGACAAGCAAATGGAGGAGCTCAAGGCCCTCATCAAGAACCACAAGCGGTCTTCCTCATCTTTGAGAAGACGCTCAAGTGCAAAGACTTTCGTGCTACCATCTCCGGCAAGTACACACAAGCATCGACATCGACAAGACCATGAAGAGTGACCTACTGGACGAGAGTTGGCTTCTCTGCCACCCCCGTGCACACGGGCCCTCGACCCCCATGCACACGGGACCCCGTGCACACAGCCTCCAGCACCCCCGTGCGCACGGGCCATAAAGTACAGCAACATCGACTACAAGGCTACGCCTTCTTCAACACATTTGGCATCTTCCCCAAGTGACTTCACGGCATCTTCACCTTCGGACGCACGACATCTTCGCCTACTCCACGAGCTCAAGTCCACTACTCCCTCGAGCTACTACGACCTCGACACCAACCACGAGATTCCTTTCTATGGGACTCTAGAACCCGAGGAGTATCTCGAGTGGGGGCGTTTGATGGACGACTACCTCAAGCTACATCAAGTCCCTCCCGAAGATCAAGTGAAGTGCGCCTCAAGAAACTTCCACGACTACGCGTCCACATGGTGGCTTCACACACCTTCGGAGAACTATGACATGAGTTGGCCCAAGACGAAGAGAGTTTTGCGGTGAGAGTTTGTGCCTCCAACCTACACGGAACAACTTCTACGCCAATTGGAGAACACCATCCAAGGATCCAAGTCCATCGACGAGTACTTCAAGGAGATGAAGCATGCCTTGCGACGTGCCAGCGTGGACGACCCCATGTCAATGAAGTTCCACTTCATGATGGGATTGAACAACGACATCTCCAAGCCTATCTTCCTCGGGAACTACAAGTCCCTCAACGACAACTACATTGGTGCTCTCAAGGCGGAACAGGAACTAATGAAGGCCAAGGCTTCTCCATCCCAAGCTCACTTCTTGAAGACCATGCTCCAACACAACGAGCATGAGGCTAGTACCACCACGACGTCCAAGCCCGACGAGCTCCAAGACGATGATCCCAAGTTCGACTTCACCGCCATCCCTCTTTATGGCATTGATGTTGCCAAGTCTCCTTTGAATCTTTTTCAAGACGGTGCGACAACAAGTAAGACTATGGAGACCTTCAAGGAACATGCTTTGGAGGCGAGCGACAAGATGGCGAGCAAGGATGATGCTTCCATCTTAGGAGGCGAGAGTGATGATGTGCCATCTTCGGCCTTCATCCACGGCGAGAGTGATGTTGTGCCATCTTCGGCCTTCATCCACGACGACGACTACGAGGCGGTTGAGCATGGGATTTTCCCTTCGGCCACGGCGACGTATGATGACTTGAGTGACTTTAGCCACCATATTGAGAGTGAGAGTGATTTCACCACTAGCCCCATATATGATGTGTTTCCACTATTCCCATATGAGGAGAGCCACAACCCCCACATCTTGAGTGAGATGAGTGACTCCACCATATGTGAGTTTGTGTGCACCTATTTTCAGGGAGTGAACCACCACATAGAGAGAGTGAGATATTTGATAGGTCATGTGAGGCCACTTTCAACACTAACAACTTGACCTCTACCTCTATTGCGTCTTCTCATTTGGTGCTAGGTCCCATATATGATGACGCGCCGATTCACGATGACTATGTCCTACCTTTGGACAACACGATGGCCATAGTGGAATATGATGCACCCCCCACATGGTTCCATCAAGTTGATGATGATGACCACCATTTGTTCTTTACTACCTCATCTACACCACTTCAGTGGAATGACAAATGTAACATAGGTGAAGGTGATGCTCTTGTCCCACTAGTGGACTATGATGACATTGATTGCTTGCATGATGTTGATCAACCTATTTCCATTCTTCATGCTAGTGTGACTTCCCCATGCGATGATTTACCCATTTATGATGAGTATGATGATTACCATGTGGAGTCTATTAGTTGTGATGCCATGTTACATAGGATTTCTTGTGCTAATTCTCTCGGTCACATCATGTTTGCCAATCCGCTTGACTTGTCATATGCTATGCATGAGATCGACCACATGTCATATTTGCAATCTCTTCATAGTGACTATGCATATGCCATTAAGATTAACCCAATTTGCACTTATGGCATAGATGACAAGCCCATGGTTATTGGCATTTGTTTTTCTTGTGATGATATTGATATGCTAACTTTGCATTATTTATCTCATATGCCATGCCATAACCATCTAGCTACGGATATGCATTGTTTTGGATGTTGTCCATTTTCTCCATATGACGTTTCCAACATTGCTCATGAGGAGACCCCCATAGTTTCCTCATACATTTTAGGAGATTTTGATTCATCCCATCCATTGCATGATCCTTATACTTGTATGCTCAATTTGCATCCCGTCGTGTTATACACAATAACTATTCTTTCATGATGGATGACATGTTCTTATACCATGCATCAAATTTCTTTGAGCGATGCTTATCTTGTGCTAAATCTCACGTGCACATACACATCATGATGGATGATGTGTACATTTACCACACACACAATTTCTTTCGTTTGTGTCTCCTTTGTGTAGGTACCCATGAATTCTTGCCAACCTCGCAATCCCACGAGTTGACAAAACAAGCTCTAGACAGCAACGATGACTTGGGATTCCATGGATTGTATTTCCCACCGCTCTCTTCGCGCAAAGACTTCGCGCATTTCTTCTACATGGCCCTCCCTTGGCTATGGGTTATTATCCATTACCTATTCTATGCCCATCTTGCCATGTTCACTTTGCATGATATGTTCATTACTATGCCTTTGCCATGCATTCGTGACCCATGCTGATGCGGAGCATCCTATGGACATCACCATGTCAAGAGTCCATTTGGCAAGTGACACGTGCCACATCTACTTCATACATACAAAGGTGAATCATCTCCTTTACACGTGTCCACTTGTACCTTTCGAGGATGGTATACTACTTGACCCCTCTCTCGTGTGCATACATAGGTGTGAGCGGAGCTACACATCATCAAGGAGGAGTTGAAGAAGAAGAGAACATCTACACCATCCAAGAGGGAAGCCTGGAAGCGGAGAAGGAAGCGCCAAGAAGAAGGCAGCAGCACCCAGGCGACCCCGTGCGCATGGGCCCCTCCGACCCCGTGCCCACGGGCCTCCCAGGCTGGCGGTCCTGAAGACCCCGTGCGCACAAGCGTGTACCGTGCCCACGGGCCTCACGGACCCCGTGCGCACGGGCCCTTGCATCAGGTCTCTGGATACCCTGTGCGCACGGGCTCCACTTACCCCGTGCACACGGGGCCCCCTATGTGATGCTGCGGGCTTTGCCCTTGTTTTACCATTTCGCCCCCACTTATCCCTCTCTTTGCGTAGGACTATATATACTCCTTCATCTCCTCCATTTAGACTTAGCTAAGAATATATCTAAACAATAGAGCTTAGCTCATGTATATCCCCTTGTGGGATTCCTCTTGACAGAGAGACACTCCATTGGAGTTCAAGGCCTCGATTGGAGAAGATCCCTAGTGGATGAAGACCCCTCTTGAGGGAAGGATCTATCTAGATCATCAAGCCCTCATCTCCTTCATAGGATTTGGGATGAACTCTACCATGTATCTTATTTCCCTTTGATTGTTCATGTACCTTGTGGATCTTGTGTGTTTGATTGTCTAGTGGATGTGTGATTGGACTTGTTCTTGAGTGTTCCTCTTGTTTTCCCTCTTGTGTTCATCTAGTTCTTGGGGATTCCCCCTCCAATTTGTGAAAGATCTCCACTTAGGGTTCCACCCTACACCATTTTGGTATCATGAGCCATGGTTTCTCATGAAATTGGAGCCCCCCTCTTTGTTTTCTAGCCTACTTTTGTTGATTTCGTCCTAAATTCGAAAATTTCCACCCCAAAAATAGCCCCAATTTGTTTTGTGATTTGTTGGTTTTGATGATGTTTTGTTGGATTTGATCCATGGATTTGCTTGGTTTCAAGTGGATCTAGCTTTTCTCCACCTTCCCCTACCTTCCATCCTTTGATTTAGACCCCAATTTCGAATTTACCCACGGATCCAGAGCAGTCCGTCCGCTCACAGAGCACCCCATGCACACGGGCCATCGGGACCCTGTGCACACGGGCCAGACAGACCCCGTGCGCATCACCCTTCTTGTGCGTTTTGGCCGCAGTCCCTTCGACCTCCCACCCTCCCATACCACCCCCATACCCCCAGCTACACCAAAGCAAAGAGATCCATCCATTTGGAGCCCAGATTGGGAAGAAATCTGCCAAACCCGCGTGTCCCAGGTGACCCCATGCCTATGGTGTGTGTACCGTGCGCACGGCACCCCGTGCCCATGGGCCCTAGACCCCGTGCGCACGGCCCCCCTACAGCAGCCGCGAGTACTTCACCGTTTCGGCCATAACTTCCACATTTGGAGTCCAATTGTCGCGTTCTTTACCTAGTCGAGTAGCTATTGACATCCCCCATCCACCTACATAGGTTCCATCACCATTTGACTCCATCAAAATTTTGACATTTTGGCATCTTTGCCTAGGCCTTCCACCATACCATCCGCAAAATCCACCATAGCCTTCCGCAACCTAACCCATTTTGCTCCATTTAGCATTTGTGGTTGTTTGAGTGGTGACTTGAGTCTCCTAAGGTGTCTCAGCTACTTAGGGACGGTTACTTCTTCATCATCCATCACCACCACTTCCACATTGCCATCTCCGCTAGCACCATTTGACTTTTGCCCTTGAGATTTTGAGTTCGCGGTTTTTACCATTTCCTAAGGTGTTTCGGCTACTTAGGGACGAGTCTCCATCATCTTGGTATCTACATCAAGAACACCGCCACTCACCATCTTCAAGGACGGTAACCTCGACGACACCATTGTATATTCCCCCTTGCAATTGCATTGATAACCCCTAGCCCCTTTTGCGTCACTTGCCTATCGAGACTAGCCATTTGAGTATTGCTGGCAATGTTACTTGTGCACATTAGTGATCAACACCTTCCATTGCATACATACCATATCATATTGGTATAATCATATCATCTCTTGTGTCATAAGATTGTTACCGCATATACACAATTGCTATCTTGGTTTGTGCATTTTGCATAGTGGCCATATAAAAAAAGAGAATAAGTTTTTAAGCAAAAGAAAAGAGAGCAAAGAGCTTGTAAGCAAGTGCCATAGCATCATACCACATTGCGCATAAGATTGTCATATCCGATCATCTTGGATCACCTTGAGAAGAACAACGGGAACATCATACACATAGCATACTTGGGATAGAAAGCTTACACATTTTGCATCTTATAGGTTGTGCACAAGTGTCGTATCCGCCTATTGAGCAATCATGCTAGCGTCTCCCTTAAGTTGTGTAACACGAGAGTTTTCCATGGATTCCACATTTTGTGCCCATTCCTTGGTTGCACGACCCCATTTATCTATCCGTGTGTGTGTTTCCGTGTGCCACATATTGCTATTGGTCTACTTGTTTCACTTTGCGAATTTGTGAATCTTTTCCAACATTATTGACTCTTGCTAACACTTTGCATCAAAGTTTTGTTCCACTATCCTCACCGAGCTCCACTATAAGCTTTACTTGATAGGTTGTAACACCCTTGATGCGACTATATCTCCCACGTGCCGAGGCACGACTTAGAGGCATAATCGCATTGAAGGCATATGTCGCAAGTCAGGTAATCATCACAAACATCCCATGTAATATAGATAAATAAAAGGGGTAACATAGTTGGCTTACACTCGCCACGTCAATCAAGTACATAAATAACATACATCATCCAAACACTCATGGCCCGACTACGGCGCCAAAATAAAAGATAACCCAACAAGCGACATGGTCCCGATCACCCCAACTGGGCACCACTACTGATCATCAGGAAAAGAAACATAGTAACATTGAGAGTCCTCGTCGAACTCCCACTTGAGCGCGAGCGCGCCATCTGGAGCTGTATCATCGGGTCCTGCATCTGGTGTAATAGTAATCTGTGAGCCACAGGGAATCAGCAATCTCGCACCCTCGCGATCAAGACTATTTAAGCTTAATAGGAAGGGTGAGGTAAATATATGTGGAGCTGCAGCAAGTGACTAGCATGTATGGTGGCTAACTTATTCGCAATAGAGAGCGAGAAGAGGAGGCAAAGCGCGAGCGAGAAACTAGAGAGCAACCTGCGCAAACATTACTCCAACACCGTGTCCACTTCCCGGACTCCGCCGAGAAGAGGCCATCACGGTAACACACATGGTTGATTCATTTTAATTAAGTTAATGTTTAAGTTATCTACAACCAGACATTAACAAATTCCCATCTGCCCATAACCGTGGGCACGGCTTTCGAAAGTTCAATCCCTGCAGGGGAGTCCCAACTTAGCCCATGACAAGCTCTCACGGTCAACGAAGGAATAGACCTCCACCCGAGACATTCCGATCAGACTCGGTATCCCGGTACAATAAGACATTTCGACAGGTTAAAACAAGACCAGCAACACCGCCCAAATGTGCCGACAAATCCCGATAGGAGATGCACATATCTCGTTCTCAGGGCACACTCAGATGAGCTCTCCATACAACTAAAACCAAACTTCGAGTTTCCCCGAGGGGGCACTGCACAGGACTCTAGTTCGGACCAACACTCAGAGGAGCACTGTTCCAGGGGGGGGGGTTCAAAATAAGATGACCCTCGGGCTCCGGAAACCCAAGGGAAAAAGAGGCTAGGTGGCAAAAGGTAAAACCAAGGTTGGGCATTGCTGGAAAAGCTTTAATCAAGACGAACTATCAAGGGGTTCCCATTATGACCCAACCGCGTAAGGAACGCAAAATCCGGGAACATAACACCGATATGACGGAAACTAGGGCGGCAAGAGTGGAACAAAACACTAGGCGAGAGGCCGAGCCTTCCACTGTTTACCAAGTATATATATGCATTAAGATAACATGGCAATAAAATGATATCCCAAAAAGTAAATAAATGTTCCAACAAGGAACGGTCTCCAATCTTCACCTGCAACTAGCAATGCTATAAGAGGGGCTGAGCAAAGCGGTAACATAGCCAATCAACGGTTTGCTAGGACAATGGTGGGTTAGAGGCTGAACATGGCAATTTGGAAGGCTTGAAAGCAAGTGGTAGGCATCATAGCATTGGCATAGCAAAAGAGCGAGCAAACTAGCATAGCAAAGATAGTAGTGATTTCGAGGGTATGATCATGTTGGCTGCAAAGTTGTCAGAGTTGACTGGATCCTCGAAAGCAAACTCAACGGGCTCCTCGTTAGCGAACTCATCTCTCGGCTCTACCCAAACAAGACAAACAAGCAACAAGGACACAATCAACCATGTGCAAGGACCAAAGGAGATGATGCAAACATGGTATGCTATGCGGGATGCAATGCGGGATGCATATGCAAGATATGACAGGAAATGCATGAACCTGGCCTCAACTTGGAAAACCAAGTGTGCCACTGGAAAGATGAGATGAAATCGCTTGAAAAAGATATAAAGATCACCCGAAATGGAGTTACGGTTTGGAAATGGCAAGCGATTCAAATATGACACCGGTCTGCGATTTACAGCAAGTAGTCATCTAAATGCAATGAGGTGAACATGCTACAGCACCCAAACATGGCATCAAAATACATGGCACGGATGCATTCAAGATTCTTAACAAAAGTCTAGCACTGAGCTACGGCCAATTCATCCATTAGGAGGTTCAAACAAGCATGGCAAAAATGCAAATGGTAAAACAGATCTCAGACTTAGTGAAATTAACACTTGTCTGGAATTTCAGACCAAGTAGCTCTCTTCGGAGCACCAAAACAACATGTTACAGGACCTGAACATGGCAAAGTAAAACATGGCATGGAGCTACTCAAAGAGCTTAACAAAAGTCCCTTAGTGACCTTGAGCCAAAAGGGATCACAAATATACTAACAAGCACATGAACATAGCAAAAACATAATCAGTTTCAGACTTAGTGAAAAACTGGGACATGCTGAAATCATAACTCAAGTAGGCATGTTTACGAGCTCGATGCACTCACCATGGTGCAAGTCATGGCAAGACAAGCATACATCCATTAAGAAGGCACAAAATTAAATCTAGACATGGCAAGAACAATGTCATAGCATGCACGGATCAACTACAATAACATAGGCAAAATCGCAAACAAGTTGACGATCTGCCCAGTTTCACAACGAAGCAGAAGTAGAGCTCGATTGACTCAAGCTAGGCTGCTCCATAATTGCAAACAAAGGCATGGATAGATAGAGCACTACAATATTAACAAAACTCCTTTACTGATCATCCTCAAAAGAGGCACGGATCACTAGGAAACAACATGAGCATATGGCATCATGAGATAAACAAACCCAGGACAGTGAAATTACTAAGTCCCTGAAAATAGAATTACCGAGTGCCTCACTTTGCAAGCTTGCACTAGTCACCACACACATCACAAAAATACATGGGTTGCACCTCTGGAAAGATGACAAATCCCTTAACAAAACATATGTAGAACTCATGGGCATATCATGCACACAATAATCATGGCAAAAATGACAAATGTCTAAGATGGAGTAGCAGATCTGACAATTAACTCAAGTAGCCATCTTCTAACAGCATTTCGGGCATCAAGATAAACTCAAATGGAAATGATTCAATGGAATGAAATGATGTACTCTCTGAGATGAACATTCTGATATGCTATATGCATGAATCGGAGCTACGGATGCAAAGTTACGGGGCCTCGAACATGGGCACATGGATCTGCAATTTCAGGACTTAGACGAATTTTACCCCGCGAAAATTAGGGTTTACTATAGACGTGGATCTGGATCGGGGCGGCACGCTTCTCGAGGATCGACGGAGCTCACGCCGGAGTTCCTGTTCACCGGGAAGGGGTTGCCGGACTAGGGGCTTGCCGGGGCGAGGAGAGACCGGAGGAGCTCGGAGGAGGCGCGGCCGGGCGAGGTAGCGCGGTGGCGGAGGCGAGGTGTTGCCGCGGCGAAGCTTTGCTCTGGCCGGCGAGCTGCGCGGCGGCCGCCGGCGATGGCTCGGGGCGGCGCGGTGGCCGAGCACGACGAGAGGCGGCGTGAGGAGGCGGGCGCCTTTGGCGGCAGGGCACGCCGCACCGGGCCGGGAGGGCCGCGGACGGGCTCCGTCGGGCCCACGCGGGCGACGCGGAGAGCGGCGGGTCCGGGTGGCGACGTGGCGGCGGGAGATTGGCCCCGGGACAGCGGAGGCTGACGTGGCGCGGTTTGATCGGCCGGGGTGACGCGTCCGGCGGGCACGTCCGGTGCGGGCGGACTTGTCCGGTGGCGCGAGGTGGAAGGAGACTAGGGTTAGGGAAAAATGATCCGAGATATTTTCGAGGGGGTCTATTTATAGGCATAGAAGGAGCTAGGAGAGTCCAAATGAGGTGCGGTTTTCGGCCATGCGATCGTGATCGAACGCTCTAGATGATGGAGCAGAGTTAGGTGGGTTTTGGGCCAAATTGGAGGGGTGTTGGGCTGCAACACACACGAGGCCTTTTTGGTCCCTCAGTTAACCGTTGGAGTATCAAACGAAGTCCAAATGATACGAAACTTGACAGGCGGTCTACCGGTAGTAAACCAAGGCCGCTTGGCAAGTCTCAGTCCAATCCAGAAATGTTTAATCCCCACACACGAAAGAAAGGTAGAATTGACCACCGGAGGAGAACGAAGCGCCGGAATGCAAAACGGCCAACGGGGAAAATGCTCGAATGCATGAGATGAACACGTATGCAAATGCAATGCACATGATGACATGATATGAGATGCATGACAACGATAACAACACACAGAGACAAAGACCCGAACCCGAGAAAATAAATTAACTTAAAGCCGGAAACGGCAAGAGTTGGATTACAAATTGGGAAAATCATATTCGGGGTGTTACAACACTCCACCACTACGAAAAGATCTCGTCCCGAGATCTAGGACTGAAAGAACATACTTGGGATAGAAGTCGTTGCATTTTTGCTAAGTAGGTTGTGCACAAGTTCTTGTATCCGCCTATTGTGCAATCGTGCTAGCGTCTCTCTAGTGTTGTGCAACAAGAGCATTTTCGTGGATTCCACATCTTGTCTCATCCTTGGTTGCCCAACCCAACTTATCTTTTTGCGTGTGTGTTTTCGTGCACCTTATATGCTTGGCCTACTTGTTACATTGCATCTTGCGAATCTTTTCCAACATTATTGAAGCTCACTTACAATTGCATCAAATTTTGTGCCACCATCCTAACCAAGCTCCACCATGAGCTTTTACTTGTGTAGGTATGAGAAACCGACAAGAGCTAGTACCAATTGTGCTATTTCCTTTTCCTACATTAGAGTGATCATCGATCCACTTTCAACTTCGGTCAAGGTACATTTGGTATTCATTCTTCTCTTTCTACCACTCACATTGTGTGTCTTGGAATGATGGATAGGCCACTTCTTCTACCAACCCACTCTTCATAGAGCCTGACGATGACATGAACTCCTACGTCATCAAGAGTCACCTCTTTGGTGCAAAACGTGCTTTGCATCAAGAGCAACAAGCCATGAGTGAACGCATCGACAACCTCGCCGCCGACTTGTGACTCTCCGAGCAACGTACAAGGGACTACTTAGACCACAAGCTCGATGATCACAAGCAAGAGAATGACGCAAGGATGGACGAGATTCGCGCTTTGTTGCTCAACCGCTCTTCTTCCACTTTGTCATCATCAAGAAGGACTCGCTCAAGCCGACACTCCAACTTCACCCTCTCCGGCTCAAGTACACCGACGTCGAACACTCTTCGCTCTGCCACGTGCAATGATCTTCAAGAAAGCCTCAATCCCCTACGTGACACCGACTCTCAAGAGCACTGACAATGTCAAACTCAAGTGGCCTTTGCGCTAGCACGAGAACGACAACGACAATGCCAACATGAAGAGGAAGAGCGAGCGCATCTACACCAAGTTGCACAAGATGCCGAGGCACAACGCCAAGAGGAACAACTCCATGAATCTTAAGCACTTGCGGCGCAGCAATGATGCGGAGCATCCTAAGGCCCTCCCCATGGACCCAACTACATCTCCTTCAACACCTCTTGGACCCATGACACGAGCACGTGCAAGAGCTCTTGAAACCGAGGTGACATCCCTCCTCTCACATTTCCACTTTGATACACATGAGACATGGATACTACCTCATACGGATACTTGGTGCATGCTCAGGTACTATGGAGAAGCTAAGGAGCAAGGAGAAGAAGAAGAGGAATGATGCGGAGCATCCCAAGGCCATCCCATGGACCCAAATACATCTCCTACGACACCTCCTAGACCCATGACACGAGCACGTGCAAGAGCTCTTGAAACCAAGGTGACATCACTTGACGTAGGGTGGAATCCTATATGGCTGATCTTTCACAAAAGGAGTGGATCCCGCGAAGAACACGAGGAACACAAAGAGGGGAACGAGGGAAAACACAAGGGGAGACACAATAGGAATACTCAAACTAACAAGAACAAGTCACACATGGGCTAGATCCTTGAGTACATAAGGTAAGATACACGATGCACAATCAACTAGGGACGATACAAAAGGGTAACCGGTTCTTCTCTGTGAGGAGGTCTTGAGGTTCTTCCCTAAAGAGGGGTCTTGAATCCGCTTGGGGGATCTTCTCCGGTGGAGGCTCGAATCTCCGAGGAGAAGGTAACCAAGTGGATGAGCAAAGCTCTCACACAAAATATGAGCTAATCCTTTGCTAACCCTAGAAAGTTGTACGGGGTGGAGTATATATAGTCTAGGGGGAGAAGGGATACACGGGCCTCGGCCCTTCACCGTGCGCTGACAGGGGAGGCCGGATGTCCGGGCTGGTCGGGCCGGATGTCCGGGCTTTCAGGCAACGCCGGATGTCCGGGCTGGGGGGCGGCTGTACGGGCTGGAGCGGTGCCATTTGTTGCTCTTGGGTTCGGAGGGGCCAGATTTTCGGGCCGGTGGCTGGATGTCCGCTCGGGTGATAAGGACATCAATACCATTGCTACACCCACAGCCCCTGCTGCTATACATACTGGACCAATTACTAGAGCTCGCACACGCCAATTGAATTATCAGGTACTTTCGTTTCTTGGTAACAATTCTAATGTTCATGAGAATATGATGCTGCCTAAATTGGATACATTTGTTTTGCTTACAAATGAAGGCCTAGCTTGGACAAGAAAGATGAACCTTGGAGCAAGATCAAGCATGGAGATGATGGCATGCGCAAGGGAATCAAGAACGGAGTTACAAGTGATGATTTCAGGACTTTGAAGCCTCCATAAGGAGTGCATGAAGCCTTGGACAAAATATACAAGATGCCACTTCATAAATTTCGTACAGAGGCTGTTTTAGGTGCTGCGTCACCTTATTATTGGGCCAGGCCCATGTATTTTCGAAATACTTAAATATAGGCTGTTTTTATTGTCCGTATGTGTGGGGAAACAAGAGTTAGGGTTGGTTTCGGACCCCCTCCTCCAAGGGCCACGAAATTCCCCTCTCTTCCTCCATATATACAACCCTTAGGGCGTCGTTTAGACTTTGGGTTTCGTTTAGATTAAAAGTTCGCCAGAGCTGCAACTTCGCGTACTTCGTCTGTGTCCAACGACCAGACCAAGACGTCACAGAACCCCACCTTGATCAATAAAGCTTTCATCTTATATTCACAATATCTATATTGCAATCTCAGTTTCTTGCTTGTTCTTCGTTTGCTTGGAGGAAACAGACCCTCGTGGTCTGGTTGATCATGCTCCGGCATGGTCAATAACCCCTTGGAATTTTGTTTAGCGATTGCTAAGGCACGACGTCTCGCACGTTCGTAGTCGGATCGTCAAGGTCGACTCCCACAGAAACGATACCCACCATCTCATCAAAACATCGGGACACCTTCGCCGCTATCAGGGGGCTTGGAAGGGGCCGGATGTACGGGCTGCCGGGGCCGGATGTCCGGGGCTTGTAGCCTTCTGCGGCTGGGCTGCTGTAGAGGAAGACGCTCCAGGGGCCGGATGTCCGGGGCCTGGGAGATGCTCTTGGCTCCTTCCGTTGGTTCTCCTCATCCGTGGACTTGGGGATTTGTACATCTTCATGCGCATCTTCAGGAGGGCCCTCTTGGTGCCTAATCATGCACAACACCTCGGAATTAGGTAGTAGCCATGTCTCATGCATAGAAAGTGGAAGTTCAAAGAGGAGTGAGTACACCTTATCTTCGATAGCTTTGGCTCGGGCTCGTGTCATTTGTCCAAGTGGTGTCATTGGAGGTGTCAGTGCGTCCATGGGGATGATCATGGGATGCTTTGCATCATCTCCCCTCCCTTGGGGAAGATCTGTCCTCGGATCGAAATCCTCATCACCATGGTAGGACGAGAGATCTTTGATGTTGAAGATGTCGCTAACGGAGTACTTGTCACGAGGGATGTCGATCTTGTATGCGTTGTTGTTGTAGCGTGCAAGCACCTTGAATGGTCCATCCGCGCGTGGTCGAAGTTTGGACTTGCATTCTTGGGGAAACCGGTCCTTGCGAAGGTGTAGCCACACGAGGTCTCCAATGTTGAATATCATAGGGTGCTTGTTGACATTGACCTTGGTCGCAAGGCGTTGTACTTGGCGCTCGATGGTGTTTCTTGTATCTTCATGCACCTTCTTGAGAAGGGTCGCTCGTGCACTTGCGTCCAAATTGATGCGCTCTTGGAGTGGTAGAGGGAGAATATCCAATGGTGACAAAGGGTTGAATCCGTAGACGACCTCGAAGGGGGACTTGCCGGTTGTTGAGTGTCCTTCTCGGTTGTAGGCGAACTCGGCGATAGGTAGGCACTCCTCCCACTCCTTGATGTTCTTCTTGATGAGTACTCGAAGTAGAGCGGAGAGTGTGTGGTTTGTCACTTCCATTTAGTCTTCGGTTTGAGGATGGTACACCATGGAGAATAGTAGCTTGATTCCGAGCTTGGCACGTAGGGTCTTCCAAAAGTAGCTAAGGAACTTGACTCGCGGTCCGAGACGATGGTCTTTGGCACACCATGGAGACGCGATATTTCCCTACAAAAGAGATTAGCAACATGTGAAGCATCGTCTATCTTGTTGCAAGGAACAAAATGTGCCATTTTTCAGAACGGTCCACAACGACAAATATGGAATCTTTCCCATTTCGAGTCGTAGGCAAACCAAGTACAAAGTCCATTGTAATGTCTTCCCATGGTTGGTATGCAATTGGTAAAGGCATATAGAGGCCATGAGGTTGAGCTTTGGACTTAGCTTTGCGACATGTAGAACATTGGTTGGTGAAACGATTGACGTCCCGAAACATCTTTGGCCAAAAGTAGTTCTTCGAGAGCGTGGCGAATGTCTTGTCGCGACCGAAGTGTCCCATTAAGACTCCTCCATGAGATTCCTGCAAAAGCAACAAACGAAGAGATGACTCAGGAATGCAAAGTTTGTTAGCTCTCATAAGATATCCGTCTTTAATGTAATAGTGTTCCCAAGATGTATTCGACAAACACTTGGCATAAGGAGTAGCAAAAGTTGCATCATGCTCATACAAGTCTTTTATATGCTCGAAGCCAATGACATCTAACTCAAGTTGCGTGACAAGCATGCATATGCGGGAAAGAGCATCCGCTACGATATTTTCTTTTCCCTTGATGTACTTTATGACATAGGGAAAAGACGCAATAAATTTACTCCATTTGTCATGATGCGTTTTCAACTTCATTTGACCCTTAAGATACTTGAGGGTCTCATGATCGGTATGAATGATAAACTCATGGGTACGAAGGTAATGGTCCCAATCATGCAAAACGCGGACTAAAGCATATAGCTCTTTGTCATAGATGGGATAATTGAGTTGCGCTCCGGAAAGTTTCTCACTAAAGTAAGCTATGGGGCGCTTCTCTTGCGTTAACACACCTCCTATGCCATTACCACTAGCATTGCAATGAATTTCAAAAGGCTTGTCGAAGTTGGGTAAAGAAAGCACGGGAGCATGAGTAAGCAATTTCTTAAGCTTATTGAATGCGGTATCTTGGGATGGTCCCCAAATAAAAGGCGCATTCCTCTTGCACAAAGCATGCAAAGGCGAAGCAATGGTGCTAAAATCCTTCACAAAGTGACGATAGAAACCCACAAGGCCAAGAAAACTACGCACTTGATGCAAGTTGGTTGGTTGCGGCCAAGTCTTAATAGCATTGATCTTGGACTCATCAACGTGAACACCCTTAGAAGAAACAACAAAACCCAAGAAAACGAGCTTATCAACACCAAAAAGGCATTTCTCCATATTAGCATAGAGGCGATCTTCTCTAAGAGTTTGCAAAACGGTGCGGACATAGGTGACATGCTCTTTGATAGATTTGCTAAACACAAGAATGTCATCAAAGTAGACCACAACAAATATACCAATGTAAGGGCAAAGACATGATTCATGAGGCGCATAAAAGTGCCCGGTGCTTCCGAAAGACCCATAGGCATGACTAACCACTCATACAAACCAAACTTGGTTTTGAAGGCGGTTTTCCATTCATCACCCTCTTGTATGCGGATTTGATAGTAACCACTCTTAAGATCAATTTTGGAAAATATAGTGGCACTGCTAAGCTCATCAAGCATACATCTAGGCATGGAATGGGATACCTATAGCGAACGGTGATAGCATTGATAGGTCTACAATCGGAGCACATGCAAAAACTACCATCACGTTTTGGCATAAGAATGACCGGAACGGCACAAGGGCTCAAACTTTCATGCACATGTCCATGGTCTATGAGATGCTTTACTTGCCATTGTATTTCTTTTGTTTCGTCGGGGTTGACACGGTATGGAGCTTTGTTTGGAAGAGGTTCTCTAGGGATGAGGTTGATTCGGCGCTCAATGCCTCGTAGAGGTGGCAGACCCAGAGGTAGCTCATCGGGGAAAACATCTTGAAATTCCTGCAAAAGAGAAGACAACACTAGAGGAAGAGTGTGAGAAGTGTTAGTTTGTGGTGCGTTGTCCTTGCACAAGAGGACGTAGTGTAGGACACTAGATGGGTTCTCACACACTTCTCTTATCTCACGTTTGGTGGCAAATAGAACTAGGTTTTTGTTTTCGCTCATCGTGGAGGCACTCAATTTTGGCTTGTGGCACTCACTCTCTTTTTGGTGGCTCACTCTCTCACTATGATCTCCACGATGGGTGGCTTGCTTGTCGGTGATCACTTGACTTGGCGGCATTGGACGGAGGACGTACTCCTTGCCCTTCATCTTGAAGATGTAGTGGTCGTTCGGCCGTTGTGGACAACTCCTCTATCGAATTGCCATGGCCGTCCAAGGAGAAGATGACAAACGGTCATTGGAACGATGTCGCACTCCAAGGTGTCTTCATAGGCGCCGATTTTGAAAGAGACTTGTACTCGGTGCTCGACTTGGATGGTGCCGGAGTCACTAAGCCATTGCACTTTGTATGGATGTGGATGCTTCGTCTTGGGCAATTGGAGCTTGGAGAAAAGTTCTTCACTTGCGAGATTATGACAACTCCCTCCATCGAAGATGACTTTGACGAATCGTCCATTAATGTCGGCCTTGGTGTGGAAGGCATCGTTGGTCTTCTTCTTGTTGATGTTGGAGAGTCAAGACTTTGGAGACAACAAGTGCGAGACTTGAGTCTTCATCACAAAAGACTTGTTCTTCTTCATTGTTCACTCGGCGGTGCATGGCGACATGCTCGAGGGCTTCCATTTCGCCTTCGCTCATGGAGCCATAAGTGCCATCATTGTTGAAGACCATGGTTCGCTCGTTGGTGCACTCGTAGGACTTGTGTCCTCGGCCTCCGCAAGTGAAACACTTGAAGGAACTCATCTTGACGGTCTCATGGGTTGGGGTCGATGATGATAAAGCTCTCGGCTTGAAGTTGCTCGTATGAGGATGGCTTGTAGTTGAGGAAGCTTTCTTGGAAGTCGACTTGTCGATGTTGGTAGAAGAAGGCTTTGTAGTCGGTGTTGGAGTCGTTGAAGCTTGGTTGTTGGAGAAGCCGTAGGACTTGGATGAGAACTTGGCATACTTGAAATCATCTTGCACTTGGCGATCCACTTTGGTAGCTTGGTGCACTAGCTCGATGAGATTTGAGTATGGTTGGAAGTCAGCGATCTTCTTGATAGGATGATTGAGTCCGTTCAAGAAACATGCCATTGTTTGCTCATCATCTTCAGTGACATTGAACCTTATCACTGCAATATCCATCTCTGTGTAGTACTCATCAACGCTCTTTGTTCCTTGCTTCAGTTGTTGGAGTTTCTTGAAGAGGTCGCGGTTGTAGTAGGTAGGTATGAAGCGTGCTCTCATGACATCCTTCATTTACGCCCAAGTAGTGATGGGTGGTTCACCTCTTGCCTCTCGGCACTCTATGATTTGTTCCCACCAAATGAGGACATAGTCTTGGAACTCAAGGGATGCCATCGCGATCTTCTTCTCTTATTCATAATTGTGCAGACAGAAGATCTTGTCAACCCTCAATGCCCACGAAAGGTACTCTTCGGGATCGTTGCTTCCATTGAACTTGGGCATGGTGAACTTGAGTTTGTCATAACGTTGCTCTTCATTGTGTTGGGGTCGGGGTGATGATGCCCATGTTTTTGATGATTGTGCAACTCGTGGTGCTCTTGGCGCGGAGGGTTGTTATAATCATGCTGTTCTTATTGTGAAGGATCTCCATTCTCTTCATGCTCTTGATTGACTTGTTGTTCTTGGCGAGCTTGTGGAGGAGCTTGTCAAGCTCGAGGAGGAACTTGACGATGCACGCGAGCTTGAAATCTTCATTCTTGAATTCCTTCGCGAAGTGCTTCCTCTTGTTCACAGGCTTGTCGGCTTCGGTCGGCAACGGCTCGACTCGAATCGCGTAGAGCTTGTTGCGCCGCAAGTGCTTGAGCGTCACAGAGTTGTTGTTCTTGACGTTGTGCCTCGGCATCTTGATCATTTTGGTGTAGACGCACTCGCTCTTCCTCTTCATGTTGGCGTTGTCGTTGCCTTTCTCGGGCTAGTGCAAAGGCCCCTTGAGTTTTACGTTGTCGGCACTCTTGAGAGTCGTTGTCGCGTAGAGGATTGAGGCTTGCTTGACGGTCGGTATGCGCGGCTCGACGAAGAGTGTTTGATGTCGGTGTACTTGAGCCGGAGAGAGTGAAGTCTGAGTGGCGGCTTGAACGACTCCATCTTGAAGTTGAAGACGAGCGGTTGAGCAACCAAGCACGAATTTCATCCATCCTTGCGCCATTCTGTTGCTTATGAGCATCGAGCTTGTGGTCGAAGTAGTCCCTTGTATGTTGCTCAGAAAGTCGCAAGTCGGCGGCAAGGTTGTCGATGCATTCACTCATAGCTTGTTGCTCTTGATGCAAAGCATGTTGTGCACCAAAGAGGTGACTCTTGGTGACGAAGGAGTTCATGTCATCGTCTTGCTCCATGAAGAGTGGGTTGGTAGAAGTACTTGGCCTATCCATCATTCCCAGACAAATGTGAGTGGTAGAAAGAGAAGAACGAGTACCAAATGTAACTTGACCAAAGTTGAAAGTGGATCGAGGATCACTCCAATGTAGGACAAGGAAATAGCACAATTGGTACTAGTTCTTGTCGGTTTCTCACACCTACACAAGTAAATGCTTTTTGTGAAGCTTGTTTAGGATGGTGGCACAAAAATTTGATGCAATTGTAAGTGAGCTTCAATAATGTTGGAAAAGATTCGCAAGATGCAATGTAACAAGTAGACCAAGCATATAAGGTACACAGAAACACACACTCAAAAAGATAAGTGGGGTTGTGCAACCAAGGGTGAGCCAAAATGTGGAATCCACAAAAATGCTCTTGTTGCACAGCACTAGAGAGACGCTAGCACAATTGCACAGTTGGCGGATACAAGAACTTGTGCACAACCTACTTAGCAAAAATGTAATGAATTCTATCCCAAATATTTTGTATGCAATGTGTTTCTATGATATGATCCAAGATGATCGAGTATGACAATCTTAATGTTATAAGATGCTATGGTTCTTGCTTAAAAGCTCTTTGCTTATCTTTCCTCTTTGCTTAAAAGCTTGTTTGGATCTTTGATGTTTGAGCTCTTTTCTCATGCAATGCTTGACGAACCAAGATAGCAAATGAGTATGCGATGACAACTTTGTGACACAAGAGATGATAGCAATATATGCAACAGTGATGTATGTATGCTATGGGAAGTATGATCACTAATGTGCACAAGTCTCGTTGCCGGCAATACTCAATGGCTAGTCTCGATGGGTAAGCAATGCAAAGGAGTAATGCTATGATAGCTATCAATTGAATGGTAAGAGTGATATGTCAAATACCAAGATGAGGTTACCGGTCTTGCTTCCGGTATGGTGTGAAAATGGTGGCACTAATACTAAGATGTAGTCAAGGTGGTCGTTGTTGATGACGATGTAGGACGACGGTGATGATGTAGGACACGCCCGTGGCGAAGATGAGCGACGGTGATGTCGATGTCGAACCGTACCTAGATAGCCGAAACGCAAAAGGATATGGTACCGCAACTCAAATTCTCAAACCTCGAAGTAGCAAATGTGTCAGAGAGCGAAACGGTCCAAAAAATGGTTGGGATATGCGGAAGTGGTGGAGGTATGCGGGAGTATATATGGTATATGGTGGGTACCGGAACAAAATTTGGTGGAAATTGGGCAGAAAACAGGGCGGTGGATGGAGATGTTGCTGCCAGGGGTCGGATGTCCGGGGGCCGGATGTTCGGGCTTGACGGGCCGGATGCCCGGGCTCTGGATCCGGGGACGAACGGGATGAACACCGCGAGGAGAGGTTAAAACCGGGCGAAATTCGGAGGAATTTGTGGATGGAAATTGGGGGGAAAAGGATGGGAAGCTAGATCCACTCAAAACAAAGCAAATCCATGGATCCAAACCAACAAAATCTCAACACACCAACAAATCACAAAAAAAAATTGGGGCTATTTTTGGTGGGGAAATTTTGAATTAGGAAGAAAAACAACAAAACAAGGCTAGAAACACAACGGCGAGGCTCCGAAATCGTGATCAACCTGGCTCTAGATACCAAGATGATGTAGGGTGGAACCCTATACTGCCGATCTTTCACGAAAGGAGCGGATCCCACGAAGAACACGAGGAACACAAAGAGGGGAACGAGGGAAAACACAAGAGGAATACTCAAACTAACAAGAACAAGTCACACATGGGCTAGATCCTCGAGTACATAAGGTAAGATACACGATCCACGATCAACTAGGGACGATACAAAAGGGTAACCAATTCTTCTCCGTGAGGAGGTCTTGAGGATCTTCCCTAAAGAGGGGTCTTGAATCCGCTTGGGGGATCTTCTCCGGTGGAGGCTCGAATCTCCGAGGAGAAGGTAACCAAGTGGATGAGCAAAGCTCTCACACAAAATATGAGCTAATCCTTTGCTAACCCTAGAAAGTTGTACGGGATGGAGTATATATAGACTAGGGGGAGAAGGGATACATGGGCCTCGGCCCTTCACTGTGCGCAGACAGGGGAGGCCGGATGTCCGGGCTTTCAGGCGATGCCGGATGTCCGGGCTGGGGGGCCGGATGTCCGGGCTGGAGCGGTGGCATTTGTTGCTCTCGGGTTCGGAGGGCCGGATTTCCGGGCCGGTGGCCGGATGTCCGGGGGCTCAGAAGGGGCCGGATGTCCGGGCTGTCGGGGCCGGATGTCCGGGGCCTGTAGCCTTATGCGGCTGGGCTGCTGTAGAGGAAGACGCTCCAGGGGCCGGATGTCCGGGGCCTTGGCCGGATGTCCGGGGCATGGGATATGCTATTGGCACCTTCCGTTGGTTTTCCTCATCCGTGGACTTGGGGATTTGTACATCTTCATGCGCATCTTAGGGAGGGCCCTCTTGGTGCCTAATCATGCACAACACCTCGGACTTAGGTAGTAGCCATGTCTCATCAATAGAAAGTGGAAGTTCGGAGAGGAGTGAGTTCACCTTATCTTCGATAGTTTTGGCTTGGGCTCGTGTCATTGGTCCAAGTGGTGTCATTGGAGGTGTCGGTGCGTCCATCGGGATGATCATGGGATGCTCCACATCATCACTCCTCTCAGATTTCCACTTCGATGCACATGAGACATGGCTACTACCTCATATGGATACATTGTGCATACTCAGGTATCATGGAGAAGCTAAGGAGCAAAGGAGAAGAAGAGGAAGGTGGACATGAAGACAGAGAAGAAGAAGAGATGCAGGAGAATCTACAGGCTCCGGACGACCGGCCTGGACCGGACGTCCGACAACCTCCAGGCTTCAGACGTCCGGCCCCCTCCAGACGTCTGGAGTCTTCACACCCGAGACCAAACCCACGGACGTCTGACGCCACCCGGACGACCGAAGACCATCGGACGACCAACCCCGACCGGACGTCCGACCGAAGACCACCCAAGCCGAAACTACGGATGACCGATAGGCACCGGACGTCCGGACTCTCGCGAGCCTCCGGACGACCGGTGACCCCCGGACATCCAACGCCTGTGTGCTGATTCGTGTTGGGCCGCAACCCATGTAAAACTTCGCCCCCCTCTTTTGCACTAAGACTATAAATACCCCCCCCCCATTCCTTCTAGCTAGGGTTAGCAAAGGATTAGCTCATATTTCATGTGAGAGCTTTGCTCATCCACTTGGTTACCTTCTCCTCGGAGATTCGATCCTCCTACGGAGAAGACCCCCCAAGCGGATTCAACACCCCTCTTTAGGGAAGAACATCAAGACCTCCTCACAGAGAAGACCGGTTACCATTGTATCATCCCTAGTTGATCGTGTACCATTTATCATTCCATGTATCCGAGGATCTAGTACTTTTGAGACTTGTTCTTGTTAGTTTGAGTGTTCCTCTTGTGTTTCCCCTTTGTGTTCTAAGTGTTCTTTGCGGGATTCCACTCCTTTCGTGAAAGATCGGCCGATTAGGGTTCTACCCTATATCATCTTGGTATGAAGAGCCACGTTGATCACGATTTCGGAGCCTGCCCGTTGAGTTTCTAGCCTTCTTTTTGATGTTTTTCGTCCCAATTTGAAAATTCCCCACAAAAATAGCCCTAATTTTTTTGTGATTTGTTAGTGTGTTGAGATTTTGTTGGTTTGGATCTGTGGGTTTGCTTTGTTTTGAGTGGATCTAGCTTTTCACCCCTTTCCCCACCCTTTCCTTCCACAAATCCGCCCGGAATCGACGATTTTCACATCCACCACCTCACCCTTGTGTTGTTCATCCCGTGCCCGAAAATCACCCAGGCACCGGACGTCCGACCCAGCCGGGCATCCGACGACGACCGGACGACCGGCCCAGCCCGCACGTCCGACCGACCCTGCCGAAACTAATTTTTTTCCAGTGTAATCAGCACCACCGGCCCACATTTCCGCATACGCACTCCTACCAGCATTAAACCATCACCACTTCCGCATACCACCACCATTTGGACCGTTTCACACTTCGACACGTGCTACCACTTCAAGCTTTTAGAATTTGAGTCGCGGCACCGTATCCTTAGTGTTTCGGCTATCTAGGTACGGTTCGACGTCGACATCACCGCCACTCATCTTCGCCACAGACGCATCCTACATCGTCATCAACAACGACCACCTCGCCTACATCGTGGTATTTCGGTCAACCATTTTGACACCATACCGGAAGAAAGACCGGTAACCTCGTCTTGGTATCGTGATACATCATTCTTGCCATTACATTGATAGCCATCATAGCCTTTGATGCGGAGCATCCTATGGACATCAGCATGTCAAGAGTCCATTTGGCAAGTGACACATGCCACATCTACTTCATACATACAAAGGTGAATCATCTCCTTTACATGTGTCCACTTGTACCTCTCGAGGATGGTATACTACTTGACCCCTCTCTCATATGCATACATAGGTGTGAGCGGAGCTACACATTCATCGAGGAGGAGTCCAAGAAGAAGAAGAGAACATCTACACCATCCAAGAGGGAAGCCTGGAAGCGGAGAAGGAAGCGCCAAGAAGAAGGCAACAGCTCCCAGGCAACCCCGTGCGCACGGGTCCCTCCGACCCCATGCCCACGGGCCTCCCTGGCTGGCGGTCCTGAAGCTCCCGTGCGCACGGGCGTGTACCGTGCCCACGGGCCTCATGGACCCCGTGCGCACGGGCCCTTGCGTCAGGTCTCTGGATACCCCATTCGCACGGACTCCACTTACCCCGTGCACACGGGGCCCCCTGTGTGATGTTGCGGCCTTTGCCCTTGTTTTACCATTTCGCCCCCACTTATCCCTCTCTTTGCCTCGGACTATATATACTCCTTCATCTCCTCCATTTAGACTCAACTAAGAATAGATCTAAACACTAGAGCTTAGCTCATGTATCTCCCCTTGTGGGATTCCTCTTGAGAGAGAGACACTCCATTGGAGTTCAAGGCCTCCATTGGAGAAGATCCCTAGTGGACGAAGACCCCCCTTGAGGGAAGGATCTACCTAGATCATCAAGCCCTCATCTCCTTCATAGGATTTGGGATGAACTCTACCATGTATCTTATTTCCCTTTGATCGTTCCCGTACCTTGTGGATCTTGTGTGTTTGATTGTCTAGTGGATGTGTGATTGGACTTGTTCTTGAGTGTTCCTCTTGTTTTCCCTCTTGTGTTCATCTTGTTCTTGGGGATTCCCCCTCCAATTTGTGAAAGATCTCCACATAGGGTTCCACCCTACACCATTTTGGTATCATGAGCCATGGTTTCTCACAAAATTGGATCTCCCCCTCTTTGTTTTCTAGCCTAGTTTTGTTGATTTCGTCCTAAATTCGAAAATTCCCCACCAAAAATAGCCCCAATTTTTTTTTGATTTGTTGGTTTTGATGATGTTTTGTTGGATTTGATCCATGGATTTGCTTGGTTTCAAGTGGATCTAGCTTTTCTCCACCTTCCCCTACCTTCCATCCTTCGATTTAGACCCCAATTTCGAATTTACCCACGGATCCGGAGCAGTTCATCCGCTCACAGAGCACCCCGTGCACATGGGACCCCATGCACACGGGCTAGACGAACCCCGTGCGCACGACCCTTCCAGTGCGTTTCGGCCGTTGTCCCTTCGACCTCCCACCCTCCCATACCACCCCATACCCCCGAGCTACACCAAAGCCAAGAGATCCATCCATTTGGAGCTCAGATCACGAAATTTCCATGCACCCTGTGCCCACGGACCTGTACCGTGCGCACGGGACCCCGTACCCACGGGCTCCTACCCTCATGCGCATGACCCCCCCCCCCCCCAGGACAGCCGCGAGTGCTTCACCATTTTGCCCATAACTTCCACATCCGGAGTCCGATTGTCACATTCTTTACCTCATTGAGTAGCTATTGACATCCCCCATCCACCTAGATAGGTTCCATAACCATTTGACTCCACCTAGAGATCTTGCTTCAACTTGTCATTTTCACAATTCCATGCATCATGATATATATGCCTTGTGTGTTGCATCCAATTCTTGGATTACTTGCTCATATCACATGTTTGGTTGCAACAATGTCATCACTTCACATATGCCATGTCCCAAAGATTACTACATGCTTTCCTTGATTGCCTCACACATGATGAACAATTGCTCTTTCGATTGTGTTGAGTGCCACACGATATTCACTACACCCCATGCACATTATGCTTGGATTGTCTTGCACTAGCCCCATGTGTTTAGACACCTCATTATACTTGGTGTTGTGAATGATTCCTATGCCTACCATAGACCTTTTGTTGAGCACACTACGCATTCTTACTATGATCTTGAGGTTGATGCTTGTTCACTTGTCACACATATTAGCATCTTTACCTCCCATTTGCATACTTGTTTCACGATGTCCTTGATTGTGCTCACCTTATATGCTTAAATGCCATGCCACACTTCTTTGTCAAACCATATGCTCTACTTGATGACAACACTTGTTGGGTGAATCACCTCTTGAATGCTTGGTTTTGCTCTTACACCGACCACATTTGTTTTTCCAGGTGCTTGTTATCCTTGCTCCTTTTGAAGGAATTACAAGATGGTACGACATCGGAGGGTGCCCATTTGGAACTACAAGATGATGAATGCTTGGTGATCATCCACTACTACACGGCAACATCATCTCTTTCCCATGGTGATTTGGATTTCGATCCGAGGTCGGATCTTTCCCAAGGGGGAGGGGATGATGCGGAGCATCCTATGGACATCACCATGTCAAGAGTCCATTTCGCAAGTGACACGTGCCACATCTACTTCATACATACAAAGGTGAATCACCTCCTTTACACGTGTCCACTTGTACCTCTCGAGGATGGTATACTACTTGACCCCTCTCTCGTATGCATACATAGGTGTGAGCGGAGCTACACATTCATCGAGGAGGAGTCCACGAAGAAGAGAACATCTACACCATCCAAGAGGGAAGCCTGGAAGCAGAGAAGGAAGCACCAAGAAGAAGGCAGCAGCTCCCAGGCAACCCCGTGCGCACGGGCCCCTCCGACCCCGTGCCCACGGGCCTCCCATGCTGGCAGTCCTAAAGCCCCCGTGCGCACGGGCGTGTACTATGCCCACGGGACCCCCGTGCCCACGGGCCTCACGGACCCTGTCGTGGGTTTGTCAAGGCAGATGTCCTTGTGAAAGGACTTAGTCGTGGAGGCATCGCAATGGGTTAGCTTAAAGGGGTTAAATCGGACAAGGGGACACGGAGAGTTTATACTAGTTTGGCCCCTTCGATGAAGGTAAAAGTCTATGTCTAGTTGTGATTGGTATTGCTTAGGTTTCGAATGCCAGGGAGCGAATCCACTTTGTCTGTCTCTCGAGTTGCTGTCTGTCCCCTGAACCGCTGCCGGGTCGTTCCCTTATATAAATGGGTGGCGCCCGTCGGTTTACAGAGTCCCGAAGCCGGATCATAAACGTTTCCGGTTCGGTCTCTATACTTCCTATCTTATAAAGCAACTTACATGATTAAGTCGGTTTACATCTACAGGCCTTAACTCACTTCTGGGCCTTGGGCCTTCGTAAAGCGTCATCATCATCACATCTTCATAAAGTTAATCCAGCTACTCCTGGCCAGTTTACGTTCAGTAGTAATATCCCCAACATTAGGCCCCATATTGATTTGAACAGGTTTCATGTCAATCCTTAGTAAAAACTTCATCTTCCACATCTTCTCATACTTTGGTAAACCGCCGTGACGTCATCTTCTTGGATCATGGTAAACTGTCGTGACATCATCTGTAAAACTGCGTATGACCCATCTTCATTAATGGTCCTCCGACAATCGAGGCGATAGCTCCGCCTCACTTCCATGTTTTGGCTCCTCGATTTTCGCACCTGACACCTATCCCCTACCTTTATAAATAAGACCGAGGGGGCATTTTCACTTTTCCCCCCTCGTGCCTCTTCGCGTCGTCTTCCTTGCGCTGCTCAACCTCCAGAGCTCCGCCGCCACCGTCGACCGTCGCCTCTGCTCCGACCCCGGCCGCTGCATCACCCTGAATGCACCAGAATACTACGACATCTCTCCACCATTCCTGTGATACTGGTATCCCTTTTTCCTTCCACCCTAGATCTTGTTTTTAGGGTTTCACTGCTCGTCGGAGTTCATCGAAAAACTCAGTGTTGTTCTTCTCTTCTCTGTAGCATCCCAGGCTAGGTTGGACCTGTTATCTTTTCGCGACCATAGCCATAATCGTATTCTCCTCATTAGACTCTTTATTTATACGAAGAACAACTTATTTGAATCTGCTGAACTATCTAAATATCTGAAGCTTGAACCTGAATATATTCCAGTTTCTGTCATTCCTTAGATCCGAAATTTTCATGTAACTCTATGAAATCTATTTCCCCTTACTTAGATATTTTTAGATCTGTACTCCTCACACCAATATAGGCGGTTTAACTTTGCAAGAATGACAATCCGGTATACACCATTAGTCCCCTTGTTGAACCGCCAATGTAGTTCCTCTTATAGCCTTTATTTAATAAATTCTTGTATGGAATTGCCAAATCCAGTTTAGGAATATGCCTATATCCTTGATATAACCTTGTTCTTCATTATTATATTAGTCTCCGATTTACGCAATCTTATGTACCAGTATATGTTGATATCATTATATCTTGTGTGTCATCCAGAGTGATTTGTAAACCGGCATTTCTTCCACAACTTTTTTTGCTCTGCAATGGCCAAGCAATTTACCGCTTGCAACTTGGCTCATTCCCGGGTCACCGAGGAACAATTAAACGATATGGTTAGCATTGGTACTTTGCCTAAGAAGATTGAAATTAAATGGCGAGTTCTAGGAGCAGAAAATCCTCCGACCCCAAGGCAGGGTGAGGTGGTGGTCTTTGTTGACCACATAGGCCGTGGCTTCAAACCACCAGGGTCAAAGTTTTACCGAGATGTGCTTGCCAATTTGCAACTCTATCCTCAAGACATCGGGCCCAACTCAGTATCCAATCTATGCAACTTCCAGGTCTTCTGTGAAGTGTACTTACAGGAAGAACCAACTACAGTGGTGTTCCGGGACTTTTTTCACTTAAACCGGCGCACAGAATTTGTAAATGGCCCCAACACTGAACTTGGTGGTGTCTCAATTCAAAAGCGGAAAGAAGTTGAATTCCCTCATGCCAAACTGCACAACTACCCAAAGGAATGGAACCAAACTTGTTTTTACTGCAGAGACACTTCTCCTGAAGATGAGAATCCCCTCCCAGGCTTTCATGATCACCGGCTTTCCAACAACCATCCGATGCCGCAACGCTTAAGTTCCGCAGAAAGGGCGAAATATGAACCTCAACTCGCCAAACTCCGAGCTTTTATGGCCAACAGTTTAACATGTGTTGATTTCGTGTGTTGTTGGATATCTTGGAGCATCTTGCCGCTAAGCCGGCGTCCTGGTTTAATGTGTGAGTACACCGGTGAGGTTGAAGACCCTCAACGCCATTGCAACATTCAAGTGACTGATGAATAAGTCACTGAAGGTGTAAAGAAAATTTTGAATGAATTGGAACTAGTTTGTAGTCAAACCGGCTTGAATCCCTTCTATACCAAGAACAAACTGCCTGCTGTAAGCACTATACTTCCTTTTCATCTTTGATATCTTTAACTTGTGCAACTTGTAATCCTTCTTCTGTGTATGTATGTATAGGATGATGATCCCTTCTGGAAATGGAAAACCGTAGAAAAAGCAGTAAAGCCAACCGGGGATAAAGCGGTCAAACCATCTCACCCCAAAACCAAAGCCGTCAAACGGACGTCAAAACGGAAAACGGCTGACCGGATCAACATGAAACTTGATGATGATGCTGATGATCCGGAAGTTGAGGTAGAACTTGACTCACTTGGCTCCCTTTTCATGCATCTCATTAACAATGATCTTCCTCAGGAGGATGCAGAAGGCAGTCAAGCTGATGATGTAGAGGTAATTACCCTTTCCTCCGGTTCAGACTCTAAGCCAACACCAAAAACCTGTCAAGCAGTCCGTAAAGTAAGCTTTTCTCATCCTCTTGCTCATTTGGATCCAACATTTATTTTGAAGACTCAGCAGCATGAAGCTCGCCAGACAACCCGGCATAGTGGCCATCAGGTTACTTCAACCGGTTTACCTGACACCCCGGTTCAGAAGCGCCGGTCTGAGGTCTCTCCTACTCCTGACAATTCTTATCCCAAGGCAGGTTATTTCAGACAACCCGATTCAAATTATCAGGTGACACCTCCCTCATCCTCTGGTGAATCGACAGCAACTCAACTCCCCCCTCTGAAAACTGTGGCTGGGTAAGCTTTGTAACCTTTCATCTCAATGTGTTGTAAATCTGGAATAAAATGTTAACCCTCTTTTTAATTTTGTCTACAGAGCCAAATCCAGACCCAGCAAAAAAGCTCGGGTCAACAATCTGCCCGAAGACCCAACCACTTTTGAAGAAGAACCAAGAGGTGACCCTGACCAGACTTGTGAACCGGAGGGCCCTCATCCTGAAGCCGCCTCTGACGACCTGCCCCTTCAAGGCCAAAACACTAATGAACCAATAGACACTGAACCTGCCGCGCCTAACACTGAACCGGCAGAGCCAAACCGGGCTAGTCCGGTGAGAGATGCTGAGACTCCATTATCATCAGCCAAAAACACTGAAGGCCAAGGAGACGATGTTATCATTACTGGAATGGGCCACAGCTCTCCCGGCCATCCCGTAATATTGGCTCAACATAGTGCCAAAGAATAGCAGGCTGCTAGGGAAAAAGGAAAATGGAGTAGTGATTTATCAAATTATGCTCATCTCAACGCTGAAGAACTTCACTCTGGCTTCTTGAACTGTCTTCACTCAAACCGGGACTATGAAGCCGGTTTGGTGAATTTGATGAAGGAGCGATATGAGGTATTTTCATCTCCCTTTATTCGTTGATTCAAAGTTGAAATACTAGCCCAAGTAGCCCCCAAGGGCCGTTTTATGATGTTAACCATAAACCGGGTCTGTGTAGCACTTTAAGTTTCTCGTCATTGATCCTCAAAATGTCAGGTCTCTAATAAGAACCAAGATTCATCTTTTAACAATCAGATGGCTTTCCGCAGCATAGCCCCCAAAGGCCGGTTTAACTTGGCAAGTTAATCCGGGTTTTAATCCATGCATCCATTTTAGAACAAACGTACATTAGCCCCCAAGTTCCCAGGATAATGCTTGCATTGTTCTGGAGACTTGTATAAAATGTAGTACTTTAGAGCAAGTAGGCATTAGCCCCCAAGTATGAAGTGCATAACTTGTTATACGCTTTGTACTTAGAATATATATATATATATATCCTGTTGTTTAATATACCTTCAATGTTCCAGGCTGAACTGAGGAATAGAGATGCCCGAAACTCTGACTTGCAAGAGAATGTGAAGTCACAACAAGCAGAAGCTGCAAAAGACAAAGAGGAGCTGACCCAAGCCCTGGCCGTAATGGAAAAGCTATACGAATCTTTCAACAAAGATCGTGCTGACTGGGAAACCGAAAAATCTAGTTTAACCAAAAGAGCTGAAGACGCCGAGGCAGCCCTGAAACCAATTGTAGATGAACTAGCTGGCTCGAAACGGCAAATCAACGCCATGACTTCTACTATATTTGGTAAGTATCTCCTTATGTGTTTTGCGCAATTCAATGAACCTTATCATTGACCAGAATATTGACATAAACCCTTGGCAGGCACTCGGATTGCTCATCTTGGTACAGACATGCGGATGAAGCTCAAAGCGGCATATACTTTGATTGAACAGTTATACTCTGGGTCTCAGCGGGCTATTTGCACGGCGGCTTACAACATACCGGCACCAACCCTGATAAAAGAAACACCTGAGAAGTTGGCCATGTTACCAGCCCGGATTGTCGAATTGAAGAAGGCAGCTAAAAGAGCAGGAGCTTTAACCGCACTTATTTGAGCCAAAGCCTGGATTCCAGACCTCGAAGCGGATGATATCATTAAAGGATACCCAGGCGTGAAGGAGGATGGTTCAAACTTCGACAATGATGACCTCCGACGGCTGACCAAAGAGATGCGGCCAATAGCCAGCAAGCTGGCCGAAGACACAGACTTGTCCCATTTTCAACCGGCTTATGACGTTGAAGGGAAGAGACAGCCTGCCGAAATCCATGAAGTTGAAGAACTTGTACCTCCAATTCGTAAGCATACCTACACTCCTGATATCAACCCTTCCATCCTTATCCATGAAGAGGTTGTCTTTCAAGCATTAACTGGAATCGATTGGTCGACGGTAGATTTCCAGGGTCTAGGGAGGGATGAAGAATAAGTGATCGCACCAACTGACCCTCAACCATCAAACCGTCCACACGAAGCATCTTAAACCGGCCGCCGGCTTACCAGCTACTGTGTGCCAATGCTTAAAAACAACTATTCCATTGGAACCATTTTGAAAGCTTCATGTAATAGGATAGCAGAAAACTCCTTTATCTATCATGCCATCGAGCAAGTTTTGTGACACTTTGCTAATGTGAAAACTTGCTCTACCTTTTGGGATCGATTTATCCTTAACTCAGGAATTGTTTAGTTCCTAAATACAAAAATTTGCAAAGTGTCCTAGTGGTTTACCACTGGACGGGTTATGATGCTCAACATATATACAATACTTAGATGAATGATCAAAGTTGTTGTATAAAAAGTAATATGTGCAACATACCTCGTTGGATGACCAACTATTTGGTAAAGGTGCTAACACCAATCCGAAGTAAAAATAACTCCATCTTTATAGTGCTGGATTATGATAATAAACCGTACCGGGATATAATAATCACCGGGTTTTCTTTATAGCACTGGCGATTTAGTCAATCCAGGCCGGGACAATGAACACCGGTTTATAACTGATCATATACTGACAACTTGTAGTTGAAAGGCAAGCCGGGTCAAGGACACCGGTTTATTAGAAGACATTTATGAACTTTTATAAAGTAAAAAATCTTCAACAAATAAGACTCAAAAAGGAAATATGTAAGGCTTTTTACGAGCTGCCAAGCTCCAAATCGAGGCTTTTCATGGGCTGCCAGGCCTCTGAGTTAAACCATTTAACAAAGCCTTTTAAGATGGGCCTCCAATCAACCAATTGTCGTTTTAACTTTGACAAGTTCAGGGCTGCAAAAGATTGACTTGTCAAATGTTCGGCGGGTCATACCAGGATTACCTAGACAGGAGTGGCTTACTTGATGAAGGCAGGTTAACCCGGGTTTTTAGGTGAATACACCAGGCTTCCAAGCCGTGGCTTGTTAGCCAATTACAAGGGTCCTTTCAAACTCTTTGTTGCTTTGCAAAAAAGAGGCCCCAAGTAACTTTGTGAGCTGTGCTCAGTGGGTGCCCATGTTTGAGTTTTGTGCTTTGTGCAACACTCTCTTTGGCCCCACATATTTTGCTTTGTGTCTTAAACGCCTATCAAGAGGTGTAGCTATGGTGTGATAACAACCAAGCCCCCTAGTGATATCCCTTTGTGGTTTTAAACCGATCAAAAGGTGTAGCTATGGTTTAGATATAACCAAGCCCCCTAGTGATTTTCTTTATATCCGTGTGGCTGCAGAGACCGAATTAACAAAACACTCCGCTTGGTTAATAAACTCTTGTGAGCACACACATGATGTAAAAAGAACAGATACCCCGCTTGAATGGAGGCTCCGGTTTATTATATAATATATACATTGTCATAAATATGTGCATATGAAGAGGTTATGGCTCAAGTATAGTAAGGCCAAAGAAGAGCTATGTTCCACGGCCGCTTGGTCTCCTCCTTCGATTTACGTGAGTCTTGGTGCTCTCGAACATCAATGAGGTAGTATGACCCGTTGTGCAGATTCTTGTTGACCACAAAAGGTCCTTCCCAAGGTGGGGATAACTTGTGCATATCAGTTTGATCCTGAATGAGCCGGAGCACCAAATCACCCTCTTGAAAGGTTCTGGTCTTAACCCGGCGGCTATGATATCGTCGGAGATCCTGTTGATAAATCGTCGAACGTGCTGCTGCGAGGTCACATTCTTCATCCAACAGGCCCAGAGAATCTTGATGTGTTGTCTCATTATCCGCTTCAACATAAGCTGCCACCCGGGGCGAATCGTGACGGATGTCACTAGGGAAAATCGCCTCCGCTCCATAAACCATGAAGAAAGGTGTGGTGTTGATGCTCCATAACACAGAAGGTAATTCCTCCACCCAACAACCCAGTGTCCGTTTCAAAGGAACCATAAGCCGGGGTTTAATACCTCTCAAAATTTCTTGATTTGCCCTATAACGATGTAACTCCCCGTTAAGTATGGTCATGGACTTGGAACGCCGGATTATCTGTCGAGCCAACGTTTCATCATCTGGTAACTTGCCCTAGTTCATGTAAGCCAGATATGGGATTGTCCAATCCGGTATGACGTGCAAAGCTACCACTAATTGAGCCTCCGGATCAGGAATAGCCAACTCTTCTTCTGTTGGTACCTTGACTGATGGATTATGCAATACGTCAAGAAAGACATTTGGTGGAACCGGTTTATGCTGAGAACCAAGACGACTTAAAGCATCTGCCGCTTCATTCTTTTGCTGGTCTATATGGTCCACCTAATAACCCTTGAAGTGACCAGCCACTGTATCCACCTCTCGCCGATATGCAGCGATCAGTGGGTCTTTAGAATCCCAAGTGCGAGACACCTGTTGAGCCACCAGATCTGAATCGCCGAAGCACTTAACCCGACTTAAGTTCATCTCCTTAGCCATCCGAAGACCGTGGAGCAAAGCCTCATATTCCGCTTCATTGTTAGTACAAGGGAACATTAAACGTAGGACATAACAAAACTTGTCACCTCGTGGGGAAGTTAGTATGACTCCAGCCCCCGAGCCCTCCAACTGCCTGGATCCATCAAAATGAATAGTCCAATATGCATTATCTGTTTTCTCTTCTGGTGCCTATAACTCCGTCCAATCATTGATGAAGTCCACGAGTGCCTGGGATTTGATCGCTGTGCGGGGTATATATTTGAGCCCATGATGTAACGCCCCGAGACCGATGTGCCAGGTGTCCGTCAGTTATTCGCGGTCGTTGTCAGGTCTTTTGCTTGCGTGTTGCATCTTATCATGTCATCATGTGCATTGCATCATCATGTTTTCAAAACTTGCATTCGCCCGGGTTCCCCGTTCTCTCCGCTGTCCGTTCTGAGCCCAGACACACTTGCACGCGCCCGCGACAGGTCCGAAATATTATTTTATAAGTGGCCGGAAAATGTTCTCGGAATGGGTTGAAAGTTGGCATGCGGTGTTTTCATGCTGCCAGTAGGCTGCCTGCCAAATTTCATCGCATTCGGAGTTCGTTTGACGCCCCAACGTTTAACTATAGCGGCAGTATAGCCGGTCTAACGTCGGACGTTTTCGGTCTCCGGAAACAGTCGCCGGGCCTCCCTCTCTTCTTTTCTCTCAGCTCGAGACCGTCTACACAGCCCACTACCTACCGCCAGGTCCAACCTAACCTCTCTCGTCAGCCCGCGGCCCTCCTCACGCGCGCGTCCGAAAATTGTCCCGGACCCGACCCAAGCAGTCGTCACCGTCGTGTCCGGATCATCCCCAGACATCTACAAAACGTCTCCATTTTGTTAATTGGACTTCCTAACATATTTTTCTCGACCGCCCGATTTCGATCAGAGGGTCCGAATCTACCCTAAACCCCTCCTCTTTTCTTATATAAGAGACTCCTAGTCTAAATCTGGACAAACCCTAAAATTAAGGACCCTTGTCCCATCCATCCTCCTGCCCGCCGCCACCGACCTGCCTCGGGATCCCCTCATTCCTTCCCGAGCCAACTCAGTGCCGCCACCCACCTTCCTCGAGCGGCACGCCTGCCCGATCCACCACCGCATCAAGCCGTATCAGCAGCTCCAGGAACCCATCGCTCCACTCCCTTTCTCTCCTCCCGCGGTGTCCGAGCACCTCCTGGAGCCCAACCTCCTGCGCTGCCTCCTGGCTCCCCTCGTCAGCCAGGAGCCCCATCCCCGAGCTCCAGATCAAGATGAGCTCGATCCCGAGCAGCCAGCCTTCTCCAGCCTCGAGCGGTTGGCCACCAAAGTCCCAGGAAGCCCGAGGAGCCCCATCGTTCCCATGGCCGACGCCTCAAGCTTGTCTCCGTTGGGTCCGCGCCCGCGCCCTGTTCCTGGACACCTCCGCCCAGATCCGTCGCCTGCGAGTCCCACCTCGCCGTACCTGCGCCGCCGTGCCTCTTCGTCAGCCGCAGCAAGCCCCGGCCTCCTTCGCATCGCGGTGACCGCATGCTTCCAACCCCGCTGCCGCAAGGATGAGCCCCATGCCGAAGATGCCTCTTCTCGCACGCGGGTCAAGGATCCGGTCGTTCCCCGCCTTCCCGGACATCCCTCGCTGGCGCCAAGCCATGGCCGCGCGCCAAGCTTCTGTTGCGGGTGCCGCAAGAGACGACAGCGCCAAGTCCCGCTCCCTGTGTCCTCTGCATCGCAGCCGCGGGGAGGCCTCTGCTTCTTTTGCGTCGAGCGCGACTCGCTCAAGCCCGTGCCTGGGCTGCCTCCTCCTTCCAGCGCCCCAAGGCCCAGCCTGCTCCAGCTCCTCACCGGCCCAACTCCAGATCGTCCAGTTATCCCGAAAACTGCATGTTTATAGATTGCCCCTCATGTTCATGCATGTAATAGCTAATTTAACCATGCATCGGATTAAAATGTCTTAATATATGTAAAATGCTTAGAATTTTGTGTAGTTTCATAATATGCCATTTTCAATCATGTTAAAAATGTTTAAAATGATGTTTGCTTATATTTTGCCTCTATGCCATGTAAAAATGCTTTACTTCATAACTAAATAATCGTAACTCGGAACCTAATAATCTTTATATGTAAATGGGGTGGAAAAATTCCTAGTTTAACATGGTGGCTTTTCTTTGCATGTTTAACAACTTTAAAATTGTGTTTAGGGCAGAACAGTACCATAACCAAAATTTGCACATGAGGATTTTTCCGGACTTGCTGCTTGTTGTTCTGGTCTCATTTAAACTTGCCTAGATTAGATAGTTTCATCATGTGACACCTCTTGCCATGCTAACAACATTTAATCTTGTTGGGCACCTAAACAAGAGAGAACTAGATAATCGATGTGGTGTTTTCTTCAATATGCAACTCCGTTGCATAATGAGCTCCACTTAATTTGTAGGATTGTTTGTGCACTTTGCCATGCCATGCATATTTAAATCGGACATGCATCATACTTGTTGTGTATCAAGCCATGATCGTGTGATAGTTGTTTACTATGTTGTGTGCTTCTTTCCGGTGTTGCTTCTTCGGGTTGGGTCCGATAACGTTGCGTTTGTGAGGATCCGTTCGACTACGTCCGTTTGTCTTCTTCATGGACTCGTTCTTCTCCCTTGTGGGATCTCAGGCAAGATGATCATACCCTCGAAATCACTTCTATCTTTGCTTTCTAGTTGCTCGCTCTTTTGCTATGCCGATGCTGCGATACCTACCACTTGCTTATCATGCCTCCTATATTGTTGAACCAAGCCTCTAACCCACAGTGTCCTAGCAAACCGTTGTTTGGCTATGTTACCGCTTTGCTCAACCCCTCTTATAGCGTTGGTAGTTGCAGGTGAAGATTGAAGTTTGTTCCTTGTTGGAACATGGAGATGTTGTTCCTTGTTGGAACATGTTTACTTGTTGGGATATCACAATATATCTTATTTAATTAATGCATCTATATACTTGGTAAAGGGTGGAAGGCTCGGCCTTATGCCTAGTGTTTTGTTCCACTGTTGCCGTCCTAGTTTCTTTCATATCGGTGATATGTTCCCGGATTTTGCGTTCCTTACGCGGTTGGGTAATAATGGGAACCCCTTGACAGTTCGCCTTGAATTAAAACTTCTCCAGCAATGCCCAACATTGGTTTTACCATTCGCCACCTAGCCTTTCTTTCCCTTGGTTCGGCCAGCCCAAGGGTCATCTTTATTTTAAACCCCCCGGGCCAGTGCTCCTCTCAGTGTTGGTCCAAACGAGAGTCCTATGCAGCGCCCCCTCGGGGAAACTCGAGGTTTGGTTTTAGTTGTATGGAGCGCTCATCTGAGTGTGCCCTGAGAACGAGATATGTGCAGCTCCTCTTAGGATTTGTCGGCACATTCGGGCGGTGTTGCTGGTTTAGTTTTACCCTGTCGAAATGTCTTGTAGAACCGGGATACCGAGTCTGATCGGAATGTCTCGGGAGGAGGTCTATTCCTTCATTGACCGTGAGAGCTTGTGATGGCTAAATTGGGACACCCCTGCAGGGATTTGGACTTTCGAAAGCCGTGCCCGCGGTTATGGGCAGATGGGAATTTGTTAATGTCCGGTTGTAGAAAACCTAAAGTTGACCTTAAGTAAAATGCATCAACCGCGTGTGTAACCGTGATGGTCTCTTTCAAGCGGAGTCCGGGAAGTGAACACGGTGTTGGAGTTATGTTTGACGTAGGTTGTTCTAGGATCACTTCTTGATCATAGTTGTTCGACCGAGCTTTGCCTTCTCTTCTCGCTCTCATTTGCGTATGTCAGCCACCATATATGCTAGTCGCCTACTGCAGCTCCACCTCATACCTTTACCTTACCCATAAGCTTAAATAGTCTTAATCGCGAGGGTGCGAGATTGCTGAGTCCCCGTGGCTCACAGATACTTCCAAACCAGCTTGCAGGTGCTGATGAGTCCGTGCAGATGACGCAACCAAGCTCAGGAGGAGCTCGATGAAGATCTTGTCCTTGGTGTTGTTTTGTTCTAGTTGATCAGTAGTGGAGCCCAGTTGGGGTCGATCGGGGACCTTGTCGCATTTGGGGTTCTTCTTTTATTTTGGTTCCGTAGTCGGACCTTGATTGTATTTGGATGATGTAATGCTTTATTTATGTATTTGTATGAAGTGGCGATTGTAAGCCAACTATGTATCTTTTCCCCTATTGTATTACATGGGTTGTGTGAAGATTACCTCACTTGCAACATTGCTTTCAATGCGGTTATGCCTCTAAGTCGTGCTTCGACACGTGGGAGATATAGCCGCATCGAGGGTGTTACACATGAGGTCCAAGCTCGATAGCCCACTTGGCAATCCGGCCAGTTGCTTCTCTATTTTGAATGATATCTCCCAGAGGGGCTGAACTGACCACTGTGATGGGATGGCCCTGAAAATAGTGTTTAAGCTTCCGGCTTGCCATAAACAGTCCATACACCAGCTTCTGCCAATGTGGATACCTCTACTTTGACTCAATGAGAACCTCACTGATATAATAAACCGGCCGTTGAACCAGATATTCCTTGCCAACCTCCTTGCGCTCCACCATGATAGCCATGCTAACAGCTCGGGCATTAGCAGCCACATATAGCAATAACGGCTCCTTATCGATCGATGTTGCAAGCACGGGCGGTTCAGCTAACTTCCTCTTCAGATCCTCGAACGCTTTATCAGCTGCCTCGCTCCAGACAATGTTATCTGTTTTCTTGAGCATCTGATATAAAGGGATGGCCTTCTCCCCGAGACGACTAATGAAACGGCTCAAAGCTGTAATCCGGCCGGCTAGACGTTGAACGTCATTGATACATTGTAACATCCCAAATTTTCAATTTGGAATGTTATACACTAGATCATCATGCATATCATATTTTCTTGCATTTTGTCGATCCTAGAAATTTCACTCAACTCAAGGACCCTCGGAGAGAGTTGGAGATTTCGTTATTTTCATATTTGAGTTTTCTCAAATTTTGAAAAGAGGATCATTCGATTTTGTCGGAGTTTATTTGCCTTTTGTTTGGATAGGGAAAAATGCGCGTTTTCAAAAAATTGCATTTTAGGCCCGGAGAAAAGTTCATTTTGTTCGACTCATTTTTAGGAGTCGGGGAAAATTTACTTTATTAGTTTTGGAGTCCGGTAGAATTGCTTTTTCTGTGTTTTCCGCGCGCAGAACCGTTTTTTTTTAAATCCCGAGTGCCCTGGGCCAAGGCCCAAGCAGCCGGCCGGGCCAGGTGCCAGCGCCGCGCGCGCCCAGGCAGGGAGCCGCCGCCGCTGCCCTTTTGGAGTCCTAGTAGGACTTTAGTCCTACTTCGTTTTTTTCTAGATCTTTCCTATTCCTACTCTAATTCTTGCCCCCTACCCCAAGCAAACCCCTGCCCCTCACCAATATATATACCCCAACACCCCCCTCTAAATCATCAAACTAAAGCCCCACGCCCTTGCCCACGCCGCACCGCCGCCCTGTGCCTGCGCCGCCGCCGCACCTTGCCACCACCGCCGCCGCCCCACGCCCACGCCGCCGGAGGTAGCCCCGCGCCGCATCTCTTCTTTTCATCGGATCGTTTTCTTCTAAATTGTTCCGATTCTTTTCTTCTCTTCCGATTCGTTTTCTTCTCTAAACCATTCCGGCTTTCTAGATCGGTTTTTCGTTTCGATCTCTTTTTCCGAAACCCTAGATCGGATTCGTTTTCTTTTCCGATTTAGTTGCCTCGAGACCGTTCGCCGGACCGTTCGTCCTAACGAACGTGATCACCGGATTCTTCTAGGTTCAGGAACGTCCGTTCGTTTAACCGTTCTTTTTTTTTCGTCGGATTTATTCCGCGATCGCGATCTTAGATCCGATCTTCGTTCTAGTTTATCTTCTCGCTCGTTTATCGAAATCAGGTGATTCAAGCGCCTGGAGTTTCGTTTCGAAACCGCCATTCCAATTAATCAACCTTAACTAAGTTTTGCTACTGTAAAATTTGACCTAGTTTCAACTTGCTAGAACCGAGTTTTCTTCCGCCATTTGTTTTCGGTTTCTTTGTTCGGTTCTTTCTTTCTTTCTTTGCAACCAGAGTTCTTAAGTTGAACTATCTGGTTTGATCTCTTGTTTGAGTTTTACCTGTGCATTAGATGAGTACTTATTGTATGCTTGTTGTCTGTCTGCGATAGATTACCCGTATTGCGCCGCTTGTTACTTCGAATCCCTAGGACTCACGGATCATCAGCAAGGCAAGTAACACTTTGATCATACCTTTCTACAACCCAGTTTTATTGCATTAGATCCATCCTCTCACATTGCATGATTAGGATCTAATTAAATTGTGGGATGGGAAGTAGATGAGGTAGTACCTATTACCCGTTTATTATGAAACCTTTGGGAGTTACTTCTACGTTTGCTTATTATGCCCTGCTATGCTAGTAGACGTGGATTGGGTGAGTGATATCCATGACAGATGTGATATTGATAATTTTAATGGTTTATCTAAGGTGGCAACTTAAACACACATCTGGGTGGATTGAGGCACCTGATGTCTATCAGTACTTGCCTATTTTTATTTTGGACCGCCACCCAGGCTCAAAGGGATCATAAGATCTTTCATGCTAAATACTTACGTATGCAGCCACAAGCCAATATGGGCTCTGGCATAGTTGACTAAGTCATGCGAACTCTTATAGGGGTAGACTAGCAGATGTAGGGGATGTAGGTGGTACGGTCTACTCCATCGTAAGGTGTTAGCGCTTCTGAAAGACTGTGTCTCGGTCATCCGTTTCTCAAACACCAGTAGTGCGAGAAATCCAACGGAGGCGATCGAGTCTTGTGGGGAAAAGTGCGCAAACCTCTGCAGAGTGTAACAAACTAATCATGATTAGCCGTGTCCCCGGTTATGGAAAATCTGAGTATCTAGTACTTGAATATCATGTGAATCTCATCATGTTACTTATAATTAATATTGTTGGGTTTAATTGTACTTTTAATTGGGATTGAGAATGCTATCAACCATTCTCAATGTTTAACAACCACCATGATAGTTAAATAAATTTATTCCTTTGCAGTAGGGAAAACTGGCTTTACGCAAAACTGTAACCATAGAGCTTTCCACCAGCCAATTATGCATATAGTATAGCTGTTTCATTCCATCACTCTCTATGTGTTACCTTGCCAGCATATTCCATGTGCTGACCCGTTTCGGGCTGCAACGTTAATGTTGCAGACTTTTCAGACGACGATTAAGTGCTTTTAGGTCGTGGTTCTATACTCAGTGATGCCGTTGGAGTTGATGGACCCATTTATCTTCCAAGTCTTCCGCTGTTATCGATATTAGATGGCCTTAAGCCATATTATTGTAATAAGTTCTCTTCAGAGACATCGTTGTAATAAGTGTGTGATTGCCACTCTGCAATAAATCCTTCGATGTACTGTGTGGTGTCAGCATTACTGATCCAGGGATGACACCGGAGCACAGTAGACTTGATCCATTCGGGTCGGGTCGCCACAGAGATGGTATCAGAGCACACGCTGACTGTAGGACACGACCACTAAGTTAAAACCATAGATCACTATTCTCTCCTCATTTTCTAACTCCTCATCTTTTGTACTCTTTTAGGATGAAGGACGCGAAGATTAAGTACGCTCAACCGGATGAAGGCACACCTTTTGGATTTCACTTGAAGGAAGTCACCAAGTACCTAAACATTGGATTACCAAGCTTCACGGGAACTTTCAACGCCACTTTGCCTGAGGAGGAGCACTGGAAGATTCAAGCTCACATTCCGGGAAGGACATTCATGCCAATCACGAAGACAATAGATAGTGTTTTCAATGCACCAACCTGGAGTCTAGGAAAGAGCATGGCAGCCCATATCACCATAGGACGCATTGGAGAAGTTTATCAAGAAGACCTCAAGGACACTATCTGCCAGATTTGCGGACGCCGAGATGAACAATGGGAGTTAGTCATCACCAAGAAGGATAGATCCATTGCAGCATTCATCCAGGAGTTAAACCAGCACATTCGACGCCACGAAAACCAGATGTGCAATGATATGATAGAGTTGAAGAATTCGAATGCAAGGATCATCAAGCTAGAAGGAGAACTGAAGGCTACACGCAAGGACTAGGACGAGATCGTAGCTCTAGCAAGACACAACGTCGATCTTAAGCAAGAGATTGAAGAACTCAAGAGGACATTAGCATCCAAGGAGGAAGACGAGTACGTCGCATGCCCGGATAATTACATCATCATCGATGACACCGATTCGGATCCAAGTGAACCCGACTTTGACGACGAAGCTGGAGCGGACATCATGGAGTTTTCCACCGGTTCAAATTTCTAGATGACCACCAAATATTAGTAGTTTTTCCCCCATGTAAACACTATAGTTCGAGCACTTTTGCGATAGCTAGATCGATTGTATGCCCTTGTTTGATTGAATGAAGTGATTTTGTGTGAATTTGCTCATGTGCATTGGGGTAGTGTTTTCTCTTTAGACCTCATTCTATTCTTATATCTCTTCTTTTCTAAACCCTCAGATGCCTCCGAGGCGTGACAATGGATTCCCACCGGAGCTCACTCAGTTGATCCAACAGCAGAATCAATTGATGCAAATGTTAGTTCAGAATCAGCAGAACAACAACAACAATCCACCGCCACCACCACCCCCTGTTGACCACTTAGCCCGTTTCCTTAGGCTAAATCCGCCGGTGTTTTCTAGTAGCACCGAGCCGATAGTAGCAGATGATTGGCTCCGCAAGATAGGAAGGGAGTTGACCACTGCAGGATGCACGGATGGTGAGAAAGTGAAGTTTGCCGCACATCAGTTAGAAGGACCCGCGGCAGCATGGTGGGAGAATTTCATAGCCACCTTCCCACTCGACACCATCACATGGGATCAGTTTCAGCAAGCTTTCCGCACTGCACATGTTTCAGCAGGAGCTATGGCCATGAAGAAGCATGAGTTTCGCAACTTACGCCAAGGAGGAAGGACAGTTGGCCAGTATGTTGATGACTTCAGCAAGTTAGCGCGTTATGCCCCAGATGACGTTGCGACGGATGCGGCTAAGCAGGAGAAGTTTCTGGAAGGATTGAATGATGAGTTGAGTATGCAGTTGATGGTAGCAAGTTTCCGCAACTACCAGGAGTTGGTAGATCGTGCCATCATGATTGAAGGGAAGCAGCAGCAGATTGAGAACCGCAAGAGGAAGTATGGACAGGGGAAGTATAACTCTGGAGCCCAGCAGAAGCCCCGTTTTACCCCTAAATCGGGATTTCAGTTTCAGCATACCCATGGAGGAAGTAGTTCGCAAAACCACAATGGCCACAAGAATGGTAATGGGAATGGAGGAAGCAACGGCCAGAACCGGACCACCCCATCAACCCCATCCAAGAGAGACCTGAGTCAAGTCACCTGTTTCAAGTGTTCCAAGACCGGACATTATGCCAATGAATGTCCTGAAGGCCAGAATGGAAATGGCAATGGAAGCTCAGGGAAGAAGCCAAACCCTTTCAATAGGGGATAGGTGAACCACGTTAACGTGGAGGAGGTTGAAGATCAGCCTGATGCAGTGATTGGTAAGTTTTGGTTAAGTCATTTACCGCACTCGTTCTTTTCGATACTGGTGCATCGCATTCATACATATCAAGGGGATTTGTGGATAAATATAACCTGTGTAACGCCCCGAGACCGATGTGCCAGGTGTCGTTCAGTTATTCGCTGTTGTTGCGTTGTCATTGCTTGCGTGTCATGCATTGCATATCATGTCATCATGCGCATTTCATTTGCATACGTGTTCGTCTCATGCATCCGAGCATTTTCCCCGTTGTCCGTTTTGCAATCCGGCGCTTCGTTCTCCTCCGGTGGTCATTTCTACCTTTCTTTCGTGTTTGGGGATTAAACATTTCCGGATTGGACCAAGACTTGCCAAGCGGCCTTGGTGTACTACCGGTAGACCGCCTGTCAAGTTTCGTACCATTTGGACTTCGTTTGATACTCCAACGGTTAACCGAGGGACCGAGAAGGCCTCGTGTGTGTTGCGGCCCAACACCCTTCCATTTTGGCCCAAAACCCACCTAACTCTGCTCCATCATCTCGGTCGTTCGATCACGATCGCGTGGCCGAAAACCGCTCCTCATTTGGAGCTTCCTAGCTCCCTCTACCTATTAAAGAGCACCCCTCCCCGAAATTTCGGATGAAACCCTAGTCTTCTTCCTCCACCATGCATCCGGACGCGTCCGCGCCGCGCCGGACATGTCCGCCCCCGCGCGCCACCTCACTCCAGCCAATCAGGAGCCGCCACGTCGTCACCACCGCCTCCCTCCTCCAATCCCACTGCGCCACATGGAAGCCGCCGCCTCCCACCTCCGCGCGGCCCGCGGAGCCCGGATCGGGCCCGCGAGCGCCCCGCCGCCGCCGCCGTGCCGCACGTCGCCGGAGTTCCTCGCTGCCTCTCATCACCGCTCCGGCCACCCGAGCTCCGCCATCGTTGCTCCCTCGGCCAGGCAGTGCCCGCGCCTCCTCTTCCCCTCTTTTTCCTGCCCTGCTCTTCCTCTCCTCTAAGCCCGCGCCGCCGCCACCATTGTTTTGCAGAGCCGCCATGGAGTTAGTCGTCGGCCTCCGCGACCTCGCCCGTCACCGTTGACCTCGTCCGATGCCGGATCCGAGCTCTCCATGCGCCGATCCGCTCCTTCCCGGCCTTCCCGCGCCTCCTCCGCCCCTCCTTGCCGCTGCCCCGCCGGCGAACGGCGCCGCCGCGCCTCTGCCTCCCTTGATCCAGGCGGGATCGAGGAGGAGGACGACGAGCGCCCGCGTGGGCCCCTCCTCCGCACCGGCCCAGAGCCAAGGCCCAGCGCATCCGCCTCCTCCCGCGCGTGGGCCTCCTCGCCATCCTCAATCCATCGTGCCGCTCGGGCCCCGTCCAGCGCGCAGCGCGCCAAGGCCCATAATCGTCGGCCTCGCCTCCTGCCGCAGGCGCCAAGGCCCAGCGTCGCCCCGGCCTGCTACCTCTTCTTCCCCTCCGACCGGGCCAGGCCCAGGGTGAGCAGTACCCAGCGCCCCGCCTTGTTGTTTTTTTCCATTCCTGCTGTTGGGCTTGTCACAGATTCAGCCCGATATCTTTTTTGTCTCGTCCTGGGAATTTGTCCAATTATCCAGAGACTGCCAGTTTACAGTTTAGACCCTCATGTTCATGCATTTAATAACTCACAAATGGTGCATCGGATTAAAATGATTTATATATGAAACTTGCTCAGAATTTTGTGTAGATTAATAATATCCAACTTTCACCTATGTTTGAAATATTTAAAATGTTGTTTGCATTAATTTTCTCCTATGCCATGCTAATATGATTTAATTCATAACTAAATAACCGTAGCTCCGATTTAAATAAACTTTATATGTAAATGGGGTAGAATTTTGCCTAGTTTAACATGGTGACATTGTTTTGCATGCCTAACAACTCTAAAATATGTTTTAGGACAGAACAGGACCTAACCTAAATTATGCACATGAGGAGTTTCCGGACATGTTGTTTTGTTGTTCCGGCCTCATTTAAACTTGCCTAGATAGATAGTTTTGTTGTGCTTCACCTCTTAATTGTAGGATTGTTTGTGCACTTTGCCATGCCTCTTTAAACCGGACATGCATCATACTTGATTGTGCATCATGTCATGTTGATGTGTTGGTTGTTTACTATGCTGTCTGCTTCTTTTCCGGTGATTGCTTCTTCGGGTTGATTCCGGTAACGTCGAGTTTGTGAGGACCCGTTCATCCACGTCCGTTTGTCTTCTTCCTGGACTCGTTCTTCTTCCTTGCGGGATTTCAGGCAAGATGATCATACCCTCGAAATCACTACTATCTTTGCTATGCTAGTTTGCTCGCTCTTTTGCTATGTCATTGCTACGATGCCTACCACTTGCTTGTCAGCCTCCCAAATTGCCATGTTCAGCCTCTAACCCACCAATGTCCTAGCAAACCGTTGATTGGCTATGTTACCACTTTGCTTAGCCCCTCTTATAGCGTTGCTAGTTGCAGGTGAAGATTGGAGCCGTTCCTTGTTGGAACATTTATTTACTTGTTGGGATATCACAATATATCTTATTTTTTTTTCCATTCCTGCTGTTGGGCTTGTCCCAGATTCAGCCCGATATGTTTTTTTCTCGTCCTGGGAATTTGTCTAATTATCCAGAGACTGGCAGTTTACAGTTTAGACCTTCATGTTCATGCATTTAATAACTCACAAATGGTGCATCGGATTAAAATGAATTATATATGAAACTTGCTCAGAATTTTGTGTAGATTAATAATATCCAACTTTCACCTATGTTTGAAATATTTAAAATGTTGTTTGCATTAATTTGCTCCTATGCCATGCTAATATGATTTAATTCATAACTAAATAACCGTAGCTCCGATTTAAATAAACTTTATATGTAAATGGGGTAGAATTTTTCCTAGTTTAACATGGTGACATTGTTTTGCATGCCTAACAACTCTAAAATATGTTTTAGAACAGAACAGGACCTAACCTAAATTATGCACATGAGGAGTTTCCGGACTTGTTGTTTTGTTGTTCCGGCCTCATTTAAACTTGCCTAGATAGATAGTTTTGTTGTGCTTCACCTCTTGCCATGTTAATCAACACTTAATATTGTTGGGTACATAAACGAGAGTGAACTAAATAATTGATGTGATGTTTTGTCAATATGCATCCCGATGCATATTGAGCTCCACTTAATTGTAGGATTGTTTGTGCACTTTGCCATGCCTCTTTAAACCTGACATGCATCATACTTGATTGTGCATCATGTCATGTTGATGTGTTGGTTGTTTACTATGTTGTGTGCTTCTTTTCCGGTGATTGCTTCTTCGGGTTGATTCCGGTAACGTCGAGTTTGTGAAGACCCGTTCATCCACGTCCGTTTTTCTTCTTCATGGACTCGTTCTTCTTCCTTGCGGGATTTCAGGCAAGATGATCATACCCTCGAAATCACTACTATCTTTGCTATGCTAGTTTGCTCGCTCTTTTGCTATGCCATTGCTACGATGCCTACCACTTGCTTGTCAGCCTCCCAAATTGCCATGTTCAGCCTCTAACCCACCAATGTCCTAGCAAACCGTTGATTGGCTATGTTACCGCTTTGCTCAGCCCCTCTTATAGCGTTGCTAGTTGCAGGTGAAGATTGGAGCCGTTCCTTGTTGGAACATTTATTTACTTGTTGGGATATCACAATATATCTTATTTAATTAATGCATCTATATACTTGGTAAAGGGTGGAAGGCTCGGCCTTATGCCTGGTGTTTTGTTCCACTCTTGCCGCCCTAGTTTCCGTCATATCGGTGTTATGTTCCCGGATTTTGCGTCCCTTACGCGGTTGGGCTATAATGGGAACCCCTTGACAGTTCGCCTTAAGTAAAGCTTTTCCAGCAATGCCCAATGTTGGTTTTACCATTTGCCACCTAGCCTTTTCCCTTGGGAGTCGCGCATCCCGAGGTTCATCTTTATTTTAACCCCCCCCCCCCCCGGGGCCAGTGCTTGTCTAAGTGTTGGTCCGAACTGAGTAGACTGCGGGGCCACCTCGGGGAAACTTGAGGGCTGGTTTTACTCGTAGGATGTCTCATCCGGTGTTGCCCTGAGAATGAGATATGTGCAGCTCCCATCAGGATGTCGGCGCATCGGGCGGTGTTGCTGGTTTAGTTTTACCCTGTCGAAATGTCTTGTTGTACTGGGATACCGAGTCTGATCGGAATGTCTCGGGTGGAGGTCTATTCCTTCGTTGACCGTGAGAGCTTGTCATGGGCTAAGTTGGGACACCCTGCAGGGATTTGAACTTTCGAAAGCCGTGCCCGCGGTTATGGGCAGATGGGAATTTGTTAACGTCCGGTTGTAGAAAACCTGAACTGGACCTTAATTAAAATGAATCAACAGCGTGTGTAACCGTGATGGTCTCTTTCCGGTGGAGTCCGGGAAGCAAACACGGTTGTTGGAGTTATGCTTGACGTAGGTAGTTCAGGATCACTTCTTGATCATACTTTTATCGACCGTGCCTTGCCTTCTCTTCTCGCTCTCATTTGCGTATGTTAGCCACCAAATATGCTAGTCGCTTGCTGCAGCTCCACCTCATACCTTACCTTACCCATAAGCTTAAATAGTCTTGATCGCGAGGGTGCGAGATTGCTGAGTCCCCGTGGCTCACAGATACTTCCAAAACCAGTTTGCAGGTGCCGATGAGTCCGTGCAGATGACGCAACCCAGCTCAGGAGGAGCTCGTTGAAGACCTTGTTCATTTGTGTTGTTTCGTTCTAGTTGATCAGTAGTGGAGCCCAGTTGGGGTCGATCGGGGACCTTTGTCGCATTTGGGGTTCTTCTTTTATTTTTGTTCCGTAGTCGGACCATGAGTGTATTTGATTGATGTAATGCTTTATTCATGTAATTGTGTGAAGTGGCGATTGTAAGCCAACTATGTATCTTTTTCCCCTATTGTATTACATGGGTTGTGTGAAGATTACCTCACTTGCGACATTGCCTTCAATGCGATTATGCCTCTAAGTCGTGCCTCGACACGTGGGAGATATAGTCGCATCGAGGGTGTTACAACCTGCCAACCCAAGCCCTTAGGTCACCCATGTTAGTTAGCTCACCAGGAGTGGAGTTTATGGCTAGACGATGGTGTGATCGGTTACCATTAAGGATTGGTAACTATGTTTTTCCCTCAGACCTAATAGTACTGGAATCTTAGGATTGGATGTGATATTAGGCATGGATTGGTTATCAAAGTATGAAGGGAATATTGAATGCGCTAGTAAGTCAATTTTGCTTACGACGCCAGAAGGAAGAAGGATCAAGTATGTATCCCGGCATGTGCCAAATAGGACACAAGTAAATTGCCTGACAGGAGTTGTGCAGGAGGAAGTACCAGTGGTAAAGGATTTTCCTGATGTATTTACGGAAGAGTTGCCAGGCATGCCACCGGATAGAGACATTGAGTTTTTGATTGAGTTATTGCCAGGTACATGCGCAATATCAAAGAGACCATACCGGATGCCAGCAAAGGATTTGGTAGAAATTAAGAATCAGATTAAGGAGTTACTGGAGAAAGGTTACATTCGCCCAAGTTCTTCACCTTGGGGATCACCCGTACTTCTAGTGGAGAAGAAGGATGGATCATTACGGATGGTTGTTGATTATCGTGGATTGAACGAAGTAACCATCAAGAACAAGTACCCACTGCCAATGATTAATGATCTGTTTGATCGTTTGCAAGGAGCTAAAGTGTTCTCCAAGATCGATTTGCGATCAGGGTACCACCAGTTGAAGATTCGAGAGCAGGACATACCTAAGACAGCATTCACCACGAGATACGGATTGTACGAGTATACCGTTATGTCATTTGGATTGACTAACGCACCTGCTTATTTTATGAACATGATGAACAAAGTGTTTATGGAGTTTTTGGATAAGTTCGTCGTAGTGTTCATTGATGATATCCTGGTTTATTCGAAGAGTGAAGAAGAGCATAAGTAACATTTGCGTTTGGTTTTGGAGAAACTAAGGGAACATCAGTTATATGCCAAATTTAGTAAATGTGAGTTTTGGTTGAAGGAAGTAGGATTCCTCGAACACGTTATATCCGGAGAAGGGATAGCAGTTGACCCCGCAAAGGTTGAGACTGTAACCAAATGGGAAGCACCAACGACAGTTGGAGAGATCCGGAGTTTTCTTGGACTCGAAGGATACTACCGGAGATTCATTGAGAACTTTTCAAAGATTGCAAAGCCTATGACGGAGTTGTTGAAGAAGGACACTAAGTTCAATTGGACTGAGGAGTGTGATGCTAGTTTCTAGGAGTTGAAGAAACGATTGGTTACCTCACCAGTGTTGATTTTGCCAGATCAGACCAAGGATTATGAGGTATATTGCGACGCTTCACGTCGAGGACTTGGAGCAGTACTTATGAAGGAAGGAAGAGTTGTTTCGTATGCTTCACGACAACTGAAACCTCATGAGTTGAATTATGCTACGCATGATTTAGAGTTAGCAGCCGTAGTGCATGCATTGAAGACATGGAGACACTTCCTCATTAGAAATCGTTGTGAGGTGTACACGGATCACAAGAGTTTGAAGTACATTTTCACGCAGAAGGAGTTGAATCTTAGACAAAGGAGATGGTTGGAGCTCATCAAGGATTATGATATGAGATTGCATTACCATCCTGGTAAAGCTAATGTAGTAGCTGACGCATTGAGCCGTAAGAGCCATGTCAATACGTTGATGACGGGAGAAATACCCAAGGAGTTAGCAGAAAACCTTCATGAACTAAGTTTAGAGATAGTTCCGAAAGGCTATGTAGCAGCATTGGAGATTCAGTCAACATTGATGGATAAAATCAGAGAAGCTCAGAAATCTGACAAGGAGATTGCTTCTATAAAGGAGAAACTAAGCAAAGGAAAAGCAAAGGGATTTCGTGAGGATGAGCACGATGCCCTATGGTTTGAGGACCGTGTTTATGTGCCAAATGACCTGGAGATCAGGAAGTTGATTCTACAAGAGGCACATGATTCACCATATTCGATTCACCTAGGAAATACCAAGATGTATTTGGATTTGAAGGAGACATTCTGGTGGACCAGAATGAAGAAGGATATTGCAGCCTATGTAGCAGTTTGTGACGTATGTCATAGAGTGAAGGCAGAGCATCAGAAGCCAGCTGGATTGTTGCAACCATTGCCGATACCCGAATGGAAGTGGGATAATATAGGCATGGATTTTATCACAGGAATACCCAGGACGAAAGCAGGATATGACTCGATATGGGTAGTAGTTGACCGTTTGACGAAGGTAGCACATTTCATCCCAGTTAAGACCACTTACACCAGTGCTAAGTTGGCAAAGATATACATGACTAGGATCATTTGTTTGCATGGAGTTCCGAGGAGTATTGTATCAGACAGAGGAACCCAATTTACCTCAAAGTTTTGGAATCGGTTGCATGAGACTTTAGGAACCAGGCTAGAGTTCAGTACCACTTTTTATCCGCAAACAGATGGACAGACCGAGAGAGTCAATCAGATTTTGGAAGATATGCTGAGAGCTTGTGCACTAGATTATGGATCTAGTTGGGACGATAACTTGCTGTATGCGGAGTTTTCATATAACAACAGTTACCAGACCAGTTTGAAGATGGCACCTTTCGAAGCTTTGTACGGAAGGAGGTGCAGGACACCGTTGTCGTGGGACGAAGTTGGAGACCGTCAGTTGTTTGGACCAGATTTGGTTAAGGAGTCTGAACAGAAAGTTAAGTTGATTCGCGATAGGCTCAAGGTAGCCCAGTCCAGGCAGAAGAGCTACGCAGATTCTAAACGCAAGGAGACAGTTTACGAAACCGGAGATAGGGTGTATCTCCGAGTATCCCCAATTCAAGGAGTTAAACGCTTTGGAGTTAAGGGAAAATTAGCACCGCGTTTCATTGGACCATATAAGATCTTGCAACGTATGGGAGAAGTCGCGTATAAGTTGGAATTACCAGAGGGACTGTCAGGAGTTCATGATGTATTCCATGTGTCTCAGCTGAAGAAATGTCATGCCGAGATGGCGGAGGTACCATTAAGAGATACAGTGCCGCTTGAAGCGGTTCAGTTGAAAGATGACTTAACGTATGAAGAGAAACCAGTCAAGATTCTCGAGTTTGCCAGCAGAGTTACCCGCAGCAAGGTTATCAAGTTTTGCAAAGTTCAGTGGAACCACCACTCAGAGGATGAAGCCACCTGGGAGAGAGAAGAAGATTTGCTCAAGGACCACCCTCACCTATTTTCTAGCCAACCCGAATCTCGAGGGCGAGATTCATCTTAAGGGGGGTAGGTTTGTAACATCCCAAATTTTCAATTTGGAATGTTATACACTAGATCATCATGCATATCATATTTTCTTGCATTTTGTCGATCCTAGAAATTTCACGCTACTCAAGGACCCTCGGAGAGAGTTGGAGATTTCGTTATTTTCATATTTGAGTTTTCTCAAATTTTGAAAAGAGGATCATTGGATTTTGTCGGAGTTTATTTGCCTTTTGTTTGGATAGGGAAAAATGCGCGTTTTCAAAAAATTGCATTTTAGGCCCGGAGAAAAGTTCATTTTGTTCGACTCATTTTTAGGAGTCGGGGAAAATTTACTTTCTTAGTTTTGGAGTCCGGTAGAATTGCTTTTTCTGTGTTTTTCCGCGCGTAGAACCCTTTTTAAAAAAAATATACCGAGTGCCCTGGGCCAAGGCCTAAGCAGCCGGCCGGGCCAGGCGTCAGCGCCGCGCGCGCCCAGGCCAGGGAGCCGCCGCCGCTGTCCTTTTGGAGTCCTAGTAGGACTTTAGTCCTACTCCGTTTTTTTCTAGATCTTTCCTATTCCTACTCTAATTCTTGCCCCCTACCCCAAGCAAACCCCTCCCCCTCACCAATATATATACCCCAACACGCCCCCCTCTAAATCATCAAACCAAAGCCCCACGCCCTTGCCCACGCCGCGCCGCCGCCCTGTGCCCGCGCCGCCGCCGCACCTTGCCACCACCGCCGCCGCCCCACGCCCACGCCGCCGAAGGTAGCCCCGCGCCGCATCTCTTCTTTTCATCGGATCGTTTTCTTCTAAATCATTCCGATTCTTTTCTTCTCTTTCGATTCGTTTTCTTCTCTAAACCGTTCCGGTTTTCTAGATCGGTTTTTCGTTTCGATCTCTTTTTCCGAAACCCTAGATCGGATTCGTTTTCTTTTCCGATTTAGTTGCCTCGAGACCGTTCGTCCTAAGGAACGTGATCACCGGATTCTTCTAGGTTAACGAACGTTCGTTCGTTTAACCATTCCTTTTTTTCTTTTCGTCGGATTTATTCCGCGATCGCGATCTCAGATCCGATCTTCGTTCTAGTTTATCTTCTCGCTCGTTTATCGGAATCAGGTGATTCAAGCGCCTGGAGTTTCGTTTCGAAACCGCCGTTCCAATTAATCAACCTTAACAAAGTTTTGCTACTATAAAATTTGACCTAGTTTCAACTTGCTAGAACCGAGTTTTCTTCCGCCGTTTGTTTTCGGTTTCTTTGTTCGGTTCTTTCTTTCTTTCTTTGCAACCGGAGTTCTTAAGTTGAACTATCTGGTTCGATCTCCTGTTCGAGTTTTACCTGTGCATTAGATGAGTACTTATTGTATGCTTGTTGTTTGTCTGCGATAGATTACCCGGATTGCGCCTGTCGGGGGTGCTAATCCCACGGACACCTATGGGACCGGCGGACCGAGCCCCTTTTGGTTCGGCAGGGGGCGGAGAGAGCACGAAGAGCAGATCGAGGCGAAGCGCACGAGCAACACGATCAGTTTACCCAGGTTTGGGCCGCACGGATGCATAAAACCCTACTCCTGCTTTGTGGTTTGTATTGATTTCTTGCTCGGGAGCGCTGAGTGCTACAGTACACTCTAGTAGCTAACAAGACCGAGCGTGAGCGTTCTGTTTTTTCCGACACCCTCTACGTTGTGCATGGGCCTCCTTTTAAATGCTCAAGGGGTCACCGATATGTGGCAACGTAGATGAGGGTAAAAATGGAAAAGGCATGGCGGTTGGCACCGCCGCCTACTACAGTGTATCATACCTAACCCTCACGGCAGGGGATAAGGGCATTAAATGCCTGTCTGCGTCGCCTAGACGGTGCAGAAAGGGACCGCCAGGGACGCCTCTGCTTGCCATGATGGCAATCTTGTCAGCGCCGCTTGCCACCGTGTACCGCTAGCTGCACAGCCTCCCGCCACGTATGCCTGGAAGGGTCTCAGAGCGACACGTTGGTGGATGTGCTGGAGCGCAGGTACAGAGTGGAGGCTTGCCGCGGCAAGTGCCTTGCCGCGGTCGTTGTCTTGTCGCGTCCGGGAGCTTGTCGCTCATCGGGCCTTGCCGGGACGCGTTGTGCGTCGCGGCAAGTTCCTTGAGATGCCTTGGTTGGCCTTCCCGGCAAGCTCCTCTTGCCGGGGTCTTCTCTCCTTCCCGGCAAGCTCCTCTTGCCGGGGTCTTGGATACTTTGTTCTTGAATGGCTCCAAAGGAACCACGGAGGACCTTGGCGGTCACCCGGCAAGCCTTGCCGCGGGACGCTGCGACTGCCCGTGCACAAGTTCGGGATACTAGGGTACCCCTACTCTAGTACACCGACAGGAGCCCCCGGGCCTGGGCCATACACGGTGCCGAGCGCTGTTGGGCCAGGCCCAAAACAGGGCATGGGCATGCGCGGCCTGGGTCACGCCGTATCTCACTCCACATCCACCGTGCCCTCCCCGAACAGCACACGTCGAACGCGGCGTCGTGGGAGAGATCATGGGTGGTTTCTTTATTAGGAAAGGCGGAACGTCCGCTCCCTCCTCCTTTATAAGCAGGGAAAACAGGGGTAGTGCGCCCACTCGCCCCCTTTCCACTCCAATCTCAGAAGCCTCCGCCCCGCCTCCGTCTTCCCAAAGCTGAAAAGAGAGCTGCGCCCTGCCCCCCATCGCCACCAGCACCACCAACGCCGTCGGCCTCCTCCACCACTTCCGCCATGGCTCCGAAAGCCGACAAGGGGAAGGCTGTGAAGTCGACCGAGGCGCAGCGGCTTGCAGCGCTGCGGAAGGAGCGGGCAATCTCCCCCCCCCCAATCTTGCCGAGAAGGAGCTGAGGGAGTACTACTACCTCTTTTGGTCGACGGAGACGCGAGCGCATCCGAGCGCGAAGGTACTTCCAGCCACTGCTCATAAAATGGCTCCACACGGATATCCCTTCTTCGTCGTATTCTTCTACTGCGGGCTCTGCCCACCCTTCTCTGAATTTTTCTGCGACATCATGAACACCTACGGCCTCTGCCTCCTTGATTTCACCCCCAATGCCGTTCTGACCATGGCAGTTTTCGCACACCTTTGTGAAAAATTTGTCGGAGTCCATCCCAATGTAGCCCTTTTCCGCCACTTCTTCATGCCCCGAGTAGAGAGAGGAGAGCCTCTATCCGGCGGAATCGCTTGGATCTCAAGGGCCGGCAAGAAGGATTCTTATCTGGAGGGCGAGTTCCGCGGCAAGTGGGAGGAGTGGAGAGCAGATTGGTGCTGGATTGTTGAGGAGAACCTGCAGCCATTTACTGCCCGGCGCCAAGTAGCAGCAGTACGCGGCAGCGATTGGAGCGACGTGGCCCCGGAAGACGATAGGCTGAGAATTGCCGTCACCAGGATCCAACGCCTCAGGCTTGCCGGACTCACTGTAGGCACCGTTGGTGCAGATTTCCTTCGCCGCCGCATCGCCCCCCTGCAGGAACGGAGGAGGCCCGCCTTGGAGTTCAAGAATGCGGCAGATATCATGAGGCTGCGTCCGAGCCTCAACTATAACTTCACTGTTCTGGAGCTCAACGCAATGCTTCAGGAGCTCTTCAAGTATGATCCTGATCATCCCGAAGTATTTAGGTTGCCGCATGGCGTTGTTCCGTTGTGCAACAATTCCGCGCTTGACCGCATCCGGGCAATGATGCCGCTGTGCGACTCGCATGGACTTGTGCCAACTTGGCAAGAGCCTGCAGATGAGGTCGTGCAGGAATTCTTCGACAACCTGGTAGAAGTGCCGATCCTCCCCGACGAGAAGAATGGCCTCACTCGCGACACCACCGATGCGGAGTTGAAGCGCATCGCCACCAGGTTGGAAGAGGCGGCGGCAGCCGCAGCTGCGGGCGAGTTTGGATTCACCTTGGAGGAGGCAGAGGCAGCAGAGGCGGCAAACCGTGCTGAGCGAGAGGAGCTTGCCGGCAAGAAAGAGCTTGCCCGGCAAGAGGAGCTTGCCGGCAAGAAAGATCTTGCCGGGCGTGACGCCGAGCCGAGCGAGCCCGCCGAGGATACGAGTGGCTCGTTGGAGATCAACTCGTCTTCCTCCTCATCCTCAGACAGCTCGCCGGAAGCAGAGCCTCCATCTCCACCAAGAAGGCGTCTCCGCAAGGCCGGGGACGTAGCGAGGCGGCAGCCGAGTCGACAGTCGCCGCGCCACGCGACACGCTCCACCGCGGCAAGCACTGTTGCCGCGGGAGCGCCTCACGCCGTTGTGGCAACTAGAGCAGGGTCTTCCCGGACCACCGCTTCTGCTCCCACCAAGCGGCCAAAGGAACCTACTCCTCCGCCTTCCCGCGCCGGACATGAGCCGGATTTCGACTTCTCAGGGTTCAGCTCCGACGAGGAAGAAGAAGAAGAGTAAGATTCTCTTGTTGTACTTGTAGTTCTTCAATCCTTGCTGTTTTGTCTTGTATCTCACTTGCTTCAATCTGAACCCATTCCTTCTTAGGACTCTGGCCCAGAGAGCGGCGAAGAGAGCCAAGGCCCCGGTGATTTTCATCGAGGACGAACCAACCGTGTCAGCAGGGGATGCGCCCGAGACAACCTTGCCGGACCCGACGACTGTTCTCCAGGGCAGCCCCCAGCGTAAGTATGTAGCTTGCTTTCCGCTGTTGGGCGCGCATGGAAATTCTTACTTTGCTGATATCTGGCTGTTGACTTGTGCAGGAGCAGAGCAGCCCCACCAAGAGCGCCCGGAGGCCGCCCCCGAAACGCCAAGGGAGAGTCCTCCGGCAAGGGAGAGGTCTCCGGCAAGGGAGAAGTCTCCGGCAAGGGAGGGTTCTCCGGCAAGGGACAGCACCAGCGCCCCCCCCCCGGCGGCGGAGACCACGACTGCAGAGCCTGGCACAAGTAATCTTCTTGCTTTAGAACTTCCCTTGGGTTGTTCTTCTTTTGATCTTCTTTTTTGGATATTTGCTTGACTCTTCTCCCCTTTCCGGCTGTCAGATCCATCTGCTGCGGAGCCGATGGAGATCGAGGTTGCCGCCGGCGACGCTGTTGCCGCCGAGGAAGCAGCTGGCGCTGACGAGCCCGCTGGCGCAGAGACCGCCAAGGCTGCCGCCGCAGAAGCTGGCGGGGGATCTAGCGATCGCACTGACGACCCTAAGGCCGCAGGAGCGCTAGGGGCTGCATCGACCGCCGATCCCTCTGCCGCCATCGCAGCGTCAGGCTCCGACGAGCTGCAGCCAGGCATCTACTTGAAGGCCGGCGACGACATCTTCATCAACCTCCCCTGGGCGTCAAGTTCCAGGGCGCCGGTCGAAGGAGAGAGTTTCGACGGAGAGGTGCTCGCCTCCGCCGGGCTGGCGCTGGTTGACGCGCCAAGCAGCAGCAGCGGTGAGCCTGAGGAGGAGCGGCTGCTGCGGAAGCTGGTGTCACTCTACCGCGCCCGGCAAGCCAAGCTGGAATCCCGCGAGGCGCTTGTTGCGAAGGCGGGAGTCGACATCGAGAAGCGCGCGGAGGAGCTCCGGGGTCACAATCAAGAAGCTCTCCGGTCCTTGGCAGTGGAGCGGGTGCGACTTGCCGAGGAGCGGGAGGCCTTCCTCCTCGAGAAGGCTGAAGTCGAAGAGCAACAGAGGCTTGCTGCTGAGAAGATGTCCGTGCAGGAAGGCGAGCTGGTGCAGCGGAAGGTCAATCTTGACAGCCACGAGGAGGAGCTTGCCATGCGCGAGCAAACACTTGGCGGAGCCCTCAAGCAAGCAGAAGATGCTGCCGCAGTTGCCGAGGCCGCCAAGAAGGAGCTGCAGACGAAGGTGGCGCAGCTGGAGGCCGATCTCAAGGTGAGTGGCGACGAGCTTTCCGCGCTCAAGATTGAGCGGGAGAAGCACGCCAACAGCTACTCGGAGCTGCAGGCCCATCTCGCCGAGAAGGGCAAGGAGCTTGACGCCGCCAAGGATTCTAATGCAGATCTTGAGTTGAAGCTGATCGCTTTGACCAAGACGCTGGACGGTGCCAAGGAGCAGGAGACGGCCCTGAAGGAGGAGGTCAAGGCCGGCAAGGCGCTGCTGGCGAGTGCCACTGCCGCCCAGAGCACTTTCCGGGAGAATGTGGAGCACTGGACGGAGGGTCTCGTGGATGTTGCCGGAGACATCGACAAGGAGCTGGCGCAGATGGGAATGGAGGATCTCGGGTATCCCTCCGACGAGAACCTCCAACCCAGCGCCAAGCTCACCTCGTTCTTCAAAGGCGTGGCGACGGCCCTCCGGCGACTCTGGGAAAGGATCCCAAAGCAGCTGCCGACGAGTCGCGCAAGATCTGCGCGGGAGCTCTTCAGAAGGTGCTGGTGAAGGTGGCCTTCCGCAACCCGGGCCTCAACCTCACCAACGTCCTCAGGTCCTTGCCGCCGGATGCTGATCTGGAGGCGCTCAAGACCCTTGTCGCACCCATTGTGGACAAGGTGAGCGTAATCAAGAGGGTCGAGGGCGATCGCGTAGACTAGGCCGCCCGTTTTCTTCTCTTCTTGTAGCTGCTAGTTATGTTATGAAAACAATCTGTTAGAGCTGCGACAAGCTATCTTGTAATATAACTTTATCCTATGCAATGATTGCAACATTATTTCCTTTACTTGATTCCTTCTTTGTATGTTTTTACCCTATGCTTTTAGGGAACTTGCCGGCGCAGGCACCTTGGCCGCGAGCGCTGAGTGCGGGATGTCAGCAGCCTGCTGGCGGTGCCGCTGCCGACAAGAAACCTTGTAGCAACTAGTCGCAGCTCACTTAAGTTGTTGAGCGGACTCGAAACAAAATAAGGGCGCAACTAGCAGCGAGTTGGTTCCTCCGCACACAGGTTTTCCATACAAAGAATGGTCGTTCAAGGAAGATAACTTAAAAATTTTAAAAATATGATTGCTCAAACTTTGGCAACTTATTTTTTCTGTTGTTTGCTTCCCGGCAAGACGAAACTTCCTTGAACGACGCCCAGTCCATACCATCATCTTCTCCTCCCCCCCGGCAAACTTGTGGGCGAGGAACTCTTCTTTTCCTTGAGAAAAGAAAGAAGGAGAAAATAAAAATATGGAGCCTTATGGCTCATTGTTGCTTACCGGGTATAAGTGCTGCACAAAGTGTCAGATAACATATGCAAAAAATAAAAAGCATGAAACCGACAAGATGTGCGGAGCACATGATCTTTATGCACGGGATCTGCGCCCGGCTTTGTACAAAGGATTACATGCAACAGCGGCAAGACTTGTACAAAAGGTGGTTTGCCGGAACGGGTTCCGGCAACCGCGCCCTACGGGTAAAACTTTCGAAGATGCTCAATATTCCAGGAGTTGCTCACTGGTATGCCATCATCGGTCTCAAGGCGGACAGCGCCAGGCCTAGTGACTCGTTTCACCTGGTAAGGGCCTTCCCACTTCGGCGTCAACTTGTTGGAATTCTTGGCGGACTGAACGCGCCGAAGAACAAGGTCGCCTTCCTCGAGACTTCTAGCGTTAACTTTGCGGCTATGGTAGCGGCGCAAAGCTTGCTGGTAGCGAGCAGCTCGCACAGCAGCCTGAAGACGGTCTTCCTCAAGGAGCAGCGCGCCATCTTGTCGCAGCTGCTCTTGCTCAAGCTCATCGTAAGCGAGCACTCGAGGTGACCCGTATACGAGTTCCGTGGGGAGAAATGCCTCTGCTCCATAGACTAGAGCGAAAGGTGTCTGGCCAGTGGCTCGATTTGGCGTCGTCCTGATCGACCAAAGAACCACCGGCAGCTCCTCAATCCAGTTTCTTCCGCACTTGTGCAGCCTGTCGAAAGTTCTGGTCTTGAGCCCGCGCAGCACTTCAGCATTTGCCCTCTCCGCTTGACCGTTGTTTCTCGGGTGAGCAACAGAAGCGAAGCAGACCTTGGAGCCAAGATCTTGGACGTACTGCATGAAGGTGTGGCTCGTGAATTGCGTACCATTGTCGGTGATTATCCTGTTAGGGATCCCAAAATGGCAAACAATCGACCATGTTGTCGAAGAATTCCTGCACGAACTCGTCTGCACGCTCTTGCCAAGTTGGCACAAGTCCATGCGAGTCGCACAGTGGCATCATTGCCCGGATGCGGTCAAGCGCGGAATTGTTGCACAACGGAACGACGCCCTGCGGCAACCTAAATACTTCGAGATGATCAGGATCACACTTGAAGAGCTCCTAAAGCATTGCGTTGAGCTCCAGAACAGTGAAGTTATAGTTGAGGCCCGGACGCAGCCTCATGATATCTGCCGCATTCTTGAACTCCAAGGCGGGCCTCCTCCGTTCCTGCAGGGGGGCGATGCGGCGGCAAAGGAAATCTGCGCCAACGGTGCCTACAGTGAGTCCGGCAAGCCTGAGGCGTTGGATCCTGGTGACGGCAATTCTCAGCCTATCGTCTTCCGGGGCCACGTCGCTCCAATCGCTGCCGCATACTGCTGCTACTTGGTGCCGGGTAGTAAATGGCTGCAGGTTCTCCTCGACAATCCAGCACCAATCTGCTCTCCACTCCTCCCACTTGCCGCGGAACTCGCCCTCCAGATAAGAATCCTTCTTGCCGGCCCTTGAGATCCAAGCGATTCCACCGGATAGAGGCTCTCCTCTCTCTACTCGGGGCATGAAGAAGTGGCGGAAAAGGGCTACATTGGGATGGACTCCAACAAAATTTTCGCAAAGGTGTGCGAAAACTGCCATGGTCAGAACGGCATTGGGGGTGAAATCAAGGAGGCAGAGGCCGTAGGTGTTGATGATGTCAAAGAAAAATTTAGAGAAGGGCGGGCAGAGCCCGCAGTAGAAGAACACGGCGAAGAAGGGATATCCGTGTGGAGCCATTTTATGAGCAGTGGCTGGAAGTACCTTCGTGCTCGGATGCGCTCGCGTCTCCGTCGACCAGAAGAGGTAGTAGTACTCCCTCAGCTCCTTCGCGGCAAGCCTGGGGGGGAAGATTGCCCGCTCCTTCCGCAGCGCCGCAAGCCGCTGCACCTCGGTCGACTTCAAAGCCTTCCCCTTGTCGGCTTTTGGAGCCATGGCGGAAGTGGTGGAGGAGGCCGACGACGTTGGTGGTGCTGGTGGCGATGCGGGGCATGGCGCAGCTCTCTTTTTAGCTTTGGGAAGACGGAGGCGGGGCAGAGGCTTCTGAGATTGGAGTGGAAAGGGGGCGAGTGGGCGCACTACCCCTGTTTTCCCTGCTTATAAAGGAGGAGGGAGCGGACGTTCCGTCTTTCCTAATAAAGAAACCACCCATGATCTCTCCCACGACGCCGCGTTCGACGCGTGCCGTTCGGGGAGGGCGCGAAAGATGCAGAGTGAGATACGGCATGACCCAAGCCGCGCATGCCCGTGCCCTGTTTTGGGCCTGGCCCAACAGCGCTCGGCACCGTGTATGGACCAGGCCCGGGGGCTCCTCTCGGTGTACTAGAGTAGGGGTACCCTAGTATCCCGAACTTGTGCACGGGCAGTCGCAGCGTCCCGCGGCAAGGCTTGCCGGGTGACCGCCAAGGTCCTCCGTGGTTCCTTTGGAGCCATTCAAGAACAAAGTATCAAAGACTCCGGCAAGAGGAGCTTTCCGGGAAGGAGACAAGACCCTGGCAAGAGGATCTTGCCGGGAAGGCCAACCAAGGCATCTCAAGGAACTTCCCGCGACGCACCACGCGTCCCGGCAAGGCCCGGTGAGCGACAAGCTCCCGGACACGACAAGACAACGACCGCCGCAAGGCACTTGCCGCGGCAAGCCTCCACTCTGTACCTGCGCTCCAGCACATCCACCAACGTGTCGCTCTGGGACCCTTCCAGGCGTACGTGGCGGGAGGCTGTGCAGCTAGCGGTACACGGTGGCAAGCGGCACTGACAAGATTGCCATCGTGGCAAGCAGAGGCGTCCCTGGCTATCCCTTTCTGCACCGTCTAGGCGACGCAGACAGGCATTTAATGCCCTTGTCCCCTGCCGTCAAGGTTAGGTATGATACACTATAGTAGGCGGCGGTGCCAACCGCCACGCCTTTTCCATTTTTACCCTCATCTACGTTCCCACCTGTCGGTGACCCCTTGAGCATATAAAAGGAGGCCCATGCGCAACGTAGAGGGGGTCGGAAAAAACAGAACGCTCACGCTCGATCTTGTTAGCTGCTAGAGTGTACTGTAGCACTCAGCGCTCCCAAGCAAGAAATCAATACAAACTACAAAGCAGGAGTAGGGTTTTACGCATCCGTGCGGCTCGAACCTGGGTAAACTGATCGTGTTGCTCGTGCGCTTCGCCTCAATCTGCTCTTCGTGCTCTCTCCGCCCCCTGCCGAACCAAAAGGGGCTCGGTCCGCCGGTCCCATAGGTGTCCGTGGGATTAGCACCCCCGACATCTTTGGCGCGCCAGGTAGGGGTGCGTCGAGATTGTGTGAACCTGATCCGGCGTTCACACGAGCTAAATCTTCATCGTCTTCATCGACATGCCGCCGAAGAAGAAGGCTTCGGAGGCGGCTGCTCCGTCCGCGCCGAACCCACCATCGCCGGAGCAAACGGCTGGTGGGGTAGACGCCGGCGGAAGAACGGGCGTCGACGAGGGAGCTCACGGTGCTGCCAGGTCCAAGGACAAGGCTGCGCTGCACATCGGCGGCGCAGTCGGCTCCCACAACGACCGGGCGCACTCCAAGACCTCGTCGTCCGTACATGCACCGCGCCCCTCCCAGGAGGCGCGGGACCGGCAGCGTCATGATACTCATGGTACCATACGCTTGCTGGACCAAGATCGAGCTGGTGGATCTCGGAGCGCTCAAGACCAGCTTGCCCGCCAACACGCTGGCGCGAGCGAGGCACGGTCGCCTGGACGAGATACTGCTCCTTCTAACGTGATTAGAAGTCCGAGCATATCTCGCTCCTCGCACCGTTCGCCACCGCCGCCCGCCACTTCAGCAGAAGCTTTGGCGCGAGCTCAACAGCTCCTAGACTACCCTCCAGCGGCAGACAAGATCGACGACTGGAGGGCCACCATTCAGAGTCTCATCGGTTTCGCCAACGGCGACATCCCACGGCAGCCGAGTACTTCGCTGCCGCGGCAAGTCAGCCAGGCACGAGCCGGTGGCGACAAGACCGGTGGGGGTGCAACCACTGTGCACTCTCCGCCCTGAAGGCCAAGATCGCCGATTCGCCGGATTGACCACGACAGCGACTCCACCGCGTCATCAGATCCGCGAACTCGTCGCGACCAGCGCCAAGTTCTTCACGAACGATAGCAAGAAGACGCTCGTACACGCATCGAGCGCCAAAGAGAAGCGCGGCGTCAATCAGACCAGCGCTGGGCCCTCTGTCGACATGCATGCGCCAGGGGAACCAGGCGACTTGCCGTACGCGGTAGGTTGCCCTGCGTTTACCCGTGAGCTGCGGCAAGTCCAGTGGCCCAGCCAGAAGAATTTCAAGCCAGACGTACCAGAGAAGTACGACGGCAAGTCGCATCCGTCGGAGTTCCTCAGCATCTACACCATCGCGGTGCAAGCTGCCGGGGAGCGAGACGACAAGGTCCTTGCCAACTACTTCCCGCTGGTGCTCAAGCCCGATGTCAGGTCCTGGCTCATGCATTTGCCGGACAACTCCATATCCTCTTGGGAAGACCTATGCCATCAGTTTGTCGGCGCCTTTACAGGCGGCCACAAACCTCATGGCCAAGAGAGTGACCTTCACCTGCTCGCCCAGAAGGAAGAAGAGCCCCTGCGCAAGTACATTCAGAGATTCAACCATGTATAGCGCAACATCCCAGATATCCACCCTTCCACGGTCATCAGCGCGTTCCATCAGAACGTGCGTAACCGCAGGATGCGGGAGGAGATGGCGATGTGTAGGATCAGAGACGTCAGTGAGCTCTATGCCCTGGCCGACAAGTGTGCACGTGCTGAGGAAGGGAGGAAACTCCCCGGAGAGAATACTGGAGCAGGAGGATCTGACAGCGAGGATGCTACCCCGGCAAAGAAAAACCAGCGGCGGAACAACAGGAAGAAGAAAGGCAAAGATGTGCTAGTCATTGAGCAGTCCGGCAACAACGGTGGCCCCAAGAAAGCCAAAGTTGGTAGCTCCGGCAAGGAGATTGCCACATGCACCAACTGCCAGGCTGTGGCGGTCGCCGACAAGCAGGACGACACCGACAAGCAGTATTGCAAGATCCACCGCACCAAGGGCCATGACCTCCAGAGCTGCAAGAAAGTCGAGCAGCTTGTCCAGCAGCAAAAAGCTGAATACGAGCGGCGCGACAAGGAGAGGACCCAAGGAGGCGCTGGAGAATCAGGCAAGAAGCGCGCCGGCCGGGGAGGACGCCGCGGCAAGGCCAAGCAGCGGCAAGGAGACAGACACCCTCAGAGCCGCGACAAGGATGAAGACGACGACGACGACGAAGAGTTCCAGAAAGCCACAGAGGTCTTGTGCGTTGATGGCGGTGCTTCTCTGCATACTTCACACCGCCAACTCAAGCAGTGGGCGCGGGAAGTCAATGCGGCGGAACCACCTGTCGAATCGCGCAAGCTTCTGAAATGGTCCGGCACGCCTATCATCTTTGATATTGGGGACCACCCTGCTCGCACAACTGCGGTCGGGTGCTTGCCGTTGTTGGTTTCACCAACTATCCGCAACCTCAAGGTCACTAAGATGCTAGTTGATGGCGGGGCCGGCTTGAACCTGATCTCCTCCGCTGTACTCCAGAAACTCCAGATCCCTGACAGCGAGCTCGAAGAGACCGGCACATTCCAAGGAATCAACCCGGGAAGGAGCAAGCCGAAAGGGATGGTCACGTTGCCGGTAACATTTGGTAGCGAGATGAACTTCAGGACTGAGAGGGTCACTTTTGACGTTGCCGATTTTCCATTGTCTTAAAATGGGATACTCGGCCATCCAGCACTCGCCAAGTTCATGGCGGCCTCTCACTACGCATACAACATGCTCAAGATGCCAGGCCCGATAAGCGTCATCTCTGTCCCTGGCGACAAGAAGGATGTTCTTATCTGTGCCGACAAGATCTACCGGGAAGCAGCAGCCGCAACAGATCGCAAGTCACTTGCCGCTGAAGCTCCCGGGGGAAAGAAGAAGACCAAGTCCGGCAAGAGTTCTGATGCCCACTCCGGCAAGCGCACCTCTTCGGAGTGCTGCGCTACCGTTGAGGACGCACCATCGAGCTCCACCGGCAAGTGTAAGAAGGCAATGGCAGCTCCGCCAGAGACCAAGAAAGTGTCCGCCAAGGAGGACGGCACTGGTGGTACCTTCACCATCAGTGCCACTCTTGACCCTAAATAGGAAAGCGCGCTCATTGCTTTCCTGCGGGCGAACGTCGACGTGTTTGCGTGGCAACCGTCTGACATCCCCGGTGTTCCCAGGAAAGTAATTGAGCACCATCTTGTCGTTTGTCCTCATGCACGGCCCGTCAAGCAGAAGGTCAGGAAGCAAGCAGTGGAGCGCCAAGATTTCATCGCAGAAGAGATCAAGAAATTGGAAGCAGCAGGCCTTGTCAGAGGAGTGCTCCATCCTACGTGGTTGGCCAATCCTGTAGTCGTGCGCAAGGAAAATGGGAAATGGAGGCTTTGTATCAAATTTACTGATGTTAATAAATCTTGTCCCAAAGACCCATTTCCCTTGCCGCGCATTGACCAGATTGTTGACTCCACGGCTAGATGTGACTTGCTTTCATTTCTTGATGCATACTTAGGATACCATCAAATCTTCATGGCAGAAGAGGATGAGGAGAAAACCGCATTCATTACTCCATGTGGCACGTACTGTTTCATACGGATGCCTTTTGGTTTAAAGAATGCTGGTTCAACATTTGCAAGGGTAGTCCATGTCGCTCTGGAGCCACAAATGCACAGAAATGTGGAAGCCTACATGGATGACATAGTGGTCAAGAGCAAGGACAGGGCAACTCTAATTCAAGATTTAGACGAGACCTTTGCAAATCTGCGCAAGATCAACCTCAAGCTCAACCCCGAGAAGTGTGTGTTTGGAGTCCCCTCCGGCAAGCTTCTCGGGTTCTTCGTGTCTAAGCGGGGAATTGAAGCCAATCCCGACAAGATCAAGGCCATTGAGCAGATCGAAGCACCAAAGCGCGTCAAGGATGTACGAAGACTTGCCGGTTGCGTGGCTACTCTCAGCAGGTTTATCTCTCGGTCTGCTGAGCGCACCCTGCCGTTTTTCAAAATTTTGAAAAAGGCAGGTCCAATGAAATGGTCTCCGGAAGTGGAGGCTGCGTTGCAGGACTTGAAGAGATACCTGTCCTCCACTCCAACACTTGTCGCACCTAAGCCGCAAGAGAAGTTACTGCTGTACATAGCGGCAACCAATCAAGTGGTTAGTGCTGCGTTAGTGGCGGAGAGGGAGGCAGATGACGAGCCAGCAACCGCGGCAAGCGCATCCAGCGACAAGCAGGGGGCTTCCCCGACAAGCTCTGGTCCCGACAAGGATGGATCTGCGTAGGTGCGCGAAGAGATACAGAAGAAAATGGTGCAGCGCCCAGTTTACTTTGTCAGTTCCCTTCTGCAGGGGGCTAGGTCAAGGTACTCTGGTGTGCAGAAATTGCTTTTCGGCCTTCTCATGGCCTCGAGAAAGCTGTGCCATTACTTCCAAGCACATGAGATCACAGTTGTCACTCGCTTTCCGCTGAAGAGGATACTGCAGAATCCAGAAGCAACAGGCAGGATTGTTGAGTGGGCACTGGAACTATCAAGCTTTGGCCTCAAGTTTGAGAGTACTTCAACTATCCAAAGCAGAGCATTGGCAGAATTCGTAGCAGAGTGGACGCCAACACCAGATGAAGAAATTCCGGAAACGAGCATCCCCGTCAAGGAAGCAGGCAAAGAGTGGCTCATGTATTTTGACGGTGCCTTCTCGCTGCAAGGCGCCGGCGCTGGCGTGCTGCTTGTCGCACCCACCGGAGAGCACCTCAAGTACGTAGTCCAGATGCACTTTCCCAAGGAGCAAGTGACAAACAATACTGCAGAGTATGAAGGCTTGCTTGCCGGTCTCAGGATCGCGGGAGACCTTGGTATCAAGAAGCTCATTGTCAGGGGTGACTCGCAGCTTGTCGTCCGCCAAGTGAACAAGAGTTATCAGAGTCCGTTGATGGAAGCCTACGTTGACGAAGTGAGAAAGCTAGAAGAGCACTTTGACGGCCTGCAGATGGAGCATATTCCAAGAGCTCAGAACGACATTGCCGATGGCCTGTCAAAGTGCGCCGCACTTAAGTTACCTATGGAACCAGGGATCTTTGTGCTCAAACTGACTCGACTGTCCGTAACCCCATCGACTGGACAGAGCAAGAAGAGGAAGTTGATTTCTGGTGACTATTTTCCGGCAGAGCTTCCCGGAGCCGCCGCCAAGAAGGTCCCCAAGATCAACACCAAGAGCGCTGAGGAGCAGTCTGCTCCGGCAAGCCCTAGGGTTTGTTCCGTTGAAGCAGACGCTCCCGACAAGTTTTGCTCCGGCAAGCTTGCCGGGGAACGTCAAGCTCCGGCAGAGCCGCAGGCTCTTGCCGTAGAAGCGGATGTTCCCACAGCAGCAGATATGCCTTTAGTCCTTGTTGTCGAGCCACAGGCTCCAGCATGGGCACAGCAGATTGTCCATTTCCTTCAGACAGGAGAACTTCCCGAAGAGCAAGAAGAAGCGGAAAGAGTAGCCCGGCAGTCAAGTATGTACCAGTTTGTCGACAGCACACTGTACAGAAGAAGACTCAACGGTGTGAAATTGAAGTGTATTCACCGGGAAGATGGACAAAACCTGTTGGCAGAGATACATGGAGGCATATGTGGTCACCACATTGGCGCAAGAGCACTTGCCGGCAAAGCATTCCGACAAGGCTTCTTCTGGCAGACAGCTCTCCAGGATGCAACTGCACAAGTAACCAAGTGTGAAGCGTGCCAGTTCCATTCCAAACAGATACACCAGCCAGCTCAAGCTCTCCAGACGATCCCTTTATCCTGGCCATTTTCGGTCTGGGGGCTCGATATCCTCGGCCCCTTTCCCTGAGTAGTCGGGGGCTTTGAGTACTTGTACGTTGCAATCGACAAGTTCACAAAGTGGCCGGAAGTGGAAGCAGTGAGGAAGGTGACAGCACAGTCAGCAGTCAAGTTCTTCAGGTCGATTGTTTGCCGTTTTGGGATCCCTAACAGGATAATCACCAACAACGGTATGCAATTCACGAGTCGCACCTTCAGGCAGTACGTCCAAGATCTTGGCGCCAAGGTCTGCTTCGCTTCTGTTGCTCACCCGAGAAGCAACGGTCAAGCGAGAGGGCAAATGTTGAAGTGCTGCACGGGCTCAAGACCAGAACTTTCGACAGGCTGCACAAGTGCGGAAGAAACTGGATCGTGGAGCTGCCGGTGGTTCTTTGGTCGATCAGGACGACGCCAAATCGAGCCACTGGCCAGACACCTTTCGCTCTAGTCTATGGAGCAGAGGCAGTTCTCCCCACGGAACTTGTATACGGGTCACCTCGAGTGCTCGCTTACGATGAGCTTGAGCAAGAGCAGCTGCGGCAAGATGGCGCGCTGCTCCTTGAGGAAGACCGTCTTCAGGCTGCTGTGCGAGCTGCTCGCTACCAGCAAGCTTTGCGCCGCTACCATAGCCGCAAAGTTAATGCCAGAAGTCTCGAGGAAGGCGACCTTGTTCTTCGACGTGTTCAGTCCGCCAAGAATTCCAACAAGTTGACGCCGAAGTGGGAAGGCCCTTACCGGGTGAAACGAGTCACTAGACCTGGCGCGCCAAAGATGTCGGGGGTGCTAATCCCACGAACACCTATGGGACTGGCGGACCGAGCCCCTTTTGGTTCAGCAGGGTGCGGAGAGAGCATGAAGAGCAGATCGAGGCGAAGCGCACGAGCAACACGATCTGTTTACCCAGGTTCGGGCCGCACGGATGCGTAAAACCCTACTCCTGCTTTGTGGTTTGTATTGATTTCTTGCTCGGGAGCGCTGAGTGCTATAGTACACTCTAGTAGCTAACAAGACCGAGCGTGAGCGTTCTGTTTTTTCCGACCCCCTCTACGTTGCGCATGGGCCTCCTTTTATATGCTCAAGGGGTCACCGACAGGTGGCAACGTAGATGAGGGTAAAAATGGAAAAGGCGTGGCGGTTGGCACCGCCGCCTACTACAGTGTATCATACCTAACCCTGACGGTAGGGGACAAGGGCATTAAATGCCTGTCTGCGTCGCCTAGACGGTGCAGAAAGGGACCGCCAGGGACGCCTCTGCTTGCCACGATGGCAATCTTGTCAGTGCCGCTTGCCACCGTGTACCGCTAGCTGCACAACCTCCCGCCACGTACGCCTGGAAGGGTCCCAGAGTGACATGTTGGTGGATGTGCTGGAGCGCAGGTACAGAGTGGAGGCTTGCCGCGGCAAGTGCCTTGCCGCGGTCGTTGTCTTGTCGCGTCCGGGAGCTTGTCGCTCACCGGGCCTTGCCGGGACGCGTGGTGCGTCGCGGCAAGTTCCTTGAGATGCCTTGGTTGGCCTTCCAGGCAAGCTCCTCTTGCCGGGGTCTTGTCTCCTTCCCGGCAAGCTCCTCTTGCCGGGGTCTTGGATACTTTGTTCTTGAATGGCTCCAAAGGAACCACGGAGGACCTTGGCGGTCACCCGGCAAGCCTTGCCGCGAGACGCTGCGACTGCCCGTGCACAAGTTTGGGATACTAGGGTACCCCTACTCTAGTACACCGACAGCGCCGCTTGTTACTTCGAATCCCTAGGACTCGCGGATCATCAGCAAGGCAAGTAACACTTTGATCATACCTTTTCTACAACCCAGTTTTATTGCATTAGATCCATCCTCTCACATTGCATGATTAGGATCTAATTAAATTGTGGGATGGGAAGTAGATGAGGTAGTACCTATTACCTGTTTATTATGAAACCTTTGGGAGTTACTTCTACGTTTGCTTATTATGCCATGCTATGCTAGTAGACGTGGATTGGGTGAGTGATATCCATGACATATGTGAGATTGATAATTTTAATGGTTTATCTAAGGTGGTAACTTAAACACACATCTGGGTGGATTGAGGCACCTGATGTCTATCAGGACTTGCCTGTTTTTATTTTGGACCGCCACCGAGGCTTAAAGGGATCATAAGATCTTTCATGCTAAATACTTACGTGTGCAGCCACAAGCCAATATGAGCTCTGGCATAGTTGACTAAGTTGTGCGAACTCTTATAGGGGTAGACTAGCAGATGTAGGGGATGTAGGTGGTACGGTCTACTCCATCGTAAGGTGTTAGCGCTTCTGAAAGACTGTGTCTCGGTCATCCGTTTCTCAAACACCAGTAGTGCGAGAAATCCAACGGAGGCGATCGAGTCTTGTGGGGAAAAGTGCGCAAACCTCTGCAGAGTGTAACAAACTAATCATCATTAGCCGTGTCCCCGGTTATGGACAATCTGAGTATCTAGTACTTGAATATCATGTGAATCTCATCATGTTACTTCTAATTAATATTGTTGGGTTTAATTGTACTTTTAATTGGGATTGAGAATGCTGTCAACCATTCTCAATGTTTAACAACCACCATGATAGTTAAATAAATTTATTCCTTTGCAGTAGGGAAAAACTGGCTTTACGCAAAACTGTAACCATAGAGCTTTCCACCAGCCAATTATGCATATAGTATAGCTGTTTCATTCCATCACTCTCTATGTGTTACCTTGCCAGCATATTCCATGTGCTGACCCGTTTCGGGCTGCAACGTTAATGTTGCAGACTTTTCAGACGATGATTAAGTGCTTTTAGGTCGTGGTTCTATACTCAGTGATGCCGTTGGAGTTGATGGACCCATTTATCATCCAAGTCTTCCGCTGTTATCGATATTAGATGGCCTTAAGCCATATTATTGTAATAAGTTCTCTTCGGAGACATCGTTGTAATAAGTGTGTGATTGCCACTCTGATATAAATCCTTCGATGTACTGTGTGGTGTCAGCATTACTGATCCAGGGATGACACCCGAACACAGTAGACTTGATCAATTTGGGTCGGGTCGCCACATACACGCCGGTTTAGCCAAAGGTGTGACCGCTGAAATTTTTTCCGGATTAGCCTCAATGCCTCCGTTTGACACCAGAAAACCCAAGAGCTTGCCTGCCGGGACACCAAATACACACTTCTCCAGATTGAGCATCATCTTGTAAACCCGGAGGTTGTCAAAGGTTTCTCCCAAATCATCTATCAATGTTTCCTCCTTTCTGGACTTTATCACAATATCATCGACATATGCATGAACATTGGCCCCAATCTGCTTATGGAGGCAATTTTGAACGCAGCGCTATAAGTTGCCTGGGCACTCTTGAGTCCAGAGGGCATGGAGACATAGCAGAAGGCTCCAAAGGGAGTTATGAAAGTTGTCTTCTCTTCGTCCTTAACGGCCATTTTGATCTGATGATAACCAGAATAAGCATCCAGAAAACACAAATGGTCACAACCTACCGTAGCATCAATTATCTGATCAATGCGAGGGAGGGCAAAGGGGTTTGCAGGGCAAGCCTTGTTTAAATCTGTGTAATCCAGACACATACACCAAGTGCCATTTTTCTTAAGAACCAGCACCTGATTAGCCAACCACTCTGGATGAAAGACCTCCCCGATAAACCCTGCGGCCAACAACCGAGCTACCTCTTCACCGATAGCCTTACGCCTTTCTTCATTGAAGCAGCAGAGAAACTGCCGGACCGGTTTAAACTTAGGATCAATGTTAAGTGTGTGCTCAGCGAGTTCCCTCAGTACACCTGGCATGTCAGAAGGTTTCCATGCAAAGATGTCCCGGTTCTCATGGATGAACTCGATGAGCGCGCTTTCCTATTTGGGATCCAGGTTAGAGCTGATGCTGAATTGCTAGGATGAGTCGCCAGGAACAAAATCAATCATCTTAGTGTCTGTAGCCAATTTGAACTTCAACGCTGGATCACGTTCCGTAGTCGGCTTTTTCAAAGAGGTCATATCTGCCGGATCAACTTGCTCCTTATAGAATTTCAACTCCTCTGTGGCACAACCGACTCAGCATAAGCCGCATCACCTTCCTCACATTCCAAAGCGATCTTTCTGCTTCCATGGAGAAGAACTTGTACGCTGAGCCATTTTGATGACGTCGGTGCAGGTGTCCGACTCAGGGGCCGGTTCGCCAATCTTGCCGATGAAGACTTCAATACCACCAAAGGGGACCCGGTACCCATATTCAATTGAATCGGCCTCGGGACCCCATCCCGCATTGTCGATGTAGAGCTTGCCGCGTCGACTCTTCGTCATCCGGCCCACAGTGTATCCCTTGAGTCCATCAAAGCTGCCCTTGAAGAACTCGAAACCATCGTGCGATAGCCCCACGGTGGGTCCCAACTGTCGTGGGTTTGTCATGGCAGATGTCCTTGTGAAAGGACTTAGACATGGAGCCATCGCAACGGGTTAGCTTAAAGGGGTTAAACTGGACAAGGGGACACGGAGAGTTTATACTAGTTCGGCCCCTTCGATGAAGGTAAAAGCCTACGTCTAGTTGTGATTGGTATTGCTTAGGTTTCGAAGGCCAGGGAACGAATCTGCTTTGTCTGTGTAACACCCTCGACGCGCCTATATCTCCCACATGTCGAAGCATGACTTAGAGGCATAACCGCATTGAAAGCAATGTCGCAAGTGAGGTAATCTTCACAATAACCCATGTAAATAAATAAAGGGGAAAGGTACATAGTTGGCTTACACTCTCCACGTCACACAATGCATAAATAAGTCATTACATTCATCCAATACACTCAAGGTCCGACTACGGAACCAAAATAAAGATCAACCCCCAAATGCGACAAAGTCCCCGATCGCCCCAACTGGCACCACTACTGATCGTCTGGGAAAGACACGTAGTAACGACGAGAGTCTTCATCGAACTCCCACTTGAGCTCAATCGCATCACCTGGAGCGGTATCATCGGTCCCTGCATCTGGTTTTAGAAGTAATCTGTTAGTCACGGGGACTCCGCAATCTCGCACCCTCGTGATCAAAACTATTTAAGCTTATAGGAAGGGTAAAAGTATGATGTGGAGCTCTAGCAAAGGACTAGCATATATGGTGACTAACATACGCAAATGAGAGTGAGAAGAGAAGGCAAAGGCATGATCGATGAACTATGATCAAGAAGTGATCCTAGAACAACCTACGCCAAACATTACTCCAACACCGTGTTCACTTCCCAAATTCCGCCGAGAAGAGACCATCACGGTTACACACTCAGTTGATTCATTTTAATTAAGTTAAGTTCATGTCTTCTACAACCAGACATTAACAAATTCCCATCTGCCCAAAACCGCGGGCACGGCTTTTGAAAGTTCAAATCCCTGCAGGGGAGACCCAAATTAGCCAATCACAAGCTGTCACGGTTAACAAAGGATATTCCTTCTCCCAAGATAATCCAATCAGACTTGGCATCCCGGTTACAAGACATCCTCGACAATGGTAAAACAAGTCTAGCAAGACCACCCGATGTGCCGACAAATCCCGATAGGACCTGCACATATCTCGTTCTTAGGGCACACCGGATAAGCTAAGCATACGGGAGCCAACGTAACCCATGTTGCCAAGGGACGGCCCCGCACGGTGCTCTGGGTTGGACCAACACTTAGCGAAGCACTGGCTCAGGGGGGGAGGGGTTTAAAATAAAGAAGACCCTTGAGTCTGCGAAACCCAAGGGAAAAAGATGCTAGGTGGAAATGGTAAAACGAAGGTAGGGCCTTGCTGGAGGAGTTTTATTCAAGGCGAACTGTCAAGGGGTTCCCATTATAACCCAACCGTGTAAGGAACGCAAAATCCGGGAACATAACATCGATATGACAGAAACTAGGGCGGCAAGAGTGGAACAAAACACTAGGCATAAGGCCGAGCCTTCCACCGTTTACCAAGTGTATAGGTGCATTAAGATAAACAAGATAATATGATGATATCCCAACAATAAACAAGTTCCAACAAGGAACGAACTCCAATCTTCACCTACAACTAGCAACGCTATAAGAGGGGCTGAGCAAAGCGGTAACATAGCCAAACAATGGTTTGCTAGGACATGGTGGTTTAGAGGCTTGACATGGCAATTGGGGAGGCACGATAAGCAAGTGGTAGGTATCATAGCATAGGCATAGCAAAAGAGCGAGCATCTTGCAAGCAAAGATAGAAGTGATTTCGAGGTTATGGTCATCTTGCCTACAAAGTTCTCAGAGTTGCCTTGATCCTCGTGAGCATACTCAACGGGCTCCTCGTTCACGTACTCGTCTCCCGGCTCTACCAAAACAAGAACAACAAGCAAAAAGGAACACAATCAACCACGTGCAATGCACAAGCAACATGATGCAAAACATGGTATGATATGCGGGATGCGATATGTGATGCATATGCATGATTTGGAAAGGAATGAATGAACCTGGCCTCAACTTGGAAATCCAAGAGTGCCACTCGAAAGAGGAGTTGATTTCGGTTGAAAACGATATAAATATCACCGAAATCATATGCACGGTTTGGAAATGGCAAGCAAAAGAAATATGGCACCGGTCTTTGATAAACAGCGAGTAGCCATCTAAATGCATCAAGACAATTAAGCTACTGCACTCAAACATAGCAAAAAAATACATGGCAGGGATCCACTCAAGATGCTTTACAAAAGATGAACACTGAGCTATGGCTAGTTCACTCATTAACAGGTTCAAACAAGCATGGCAAAAGTGCAAAAGATAACAGGTTTCAGACTTAGAGAAAATAACACTAGTCAGGAATTAATCATCAGGAAGCAATGTTTAGAGTATGAAAACTACATGCTACAGGAACATATCATGGAAAAACAAGGCATGGTATGAAGCTACTCAAAGCATATAACAAAAGTCCCTTAGTGACTATGAGCCAAAAGGGATGAGAAAAGACAATTGCAAGCATGTGAACATAGCAAAAACATAAACAGATTCAGACTTAGTGAAAAACTGGAGCATGCAAAACAGTTAACGAGTAGGCATGTTTACGAGATTGATCCACTCACTATGAGGCATTGCATGAAAAACTAAGCACACACCCAGCAAATAGACATGGCATAGAAGCTACACATGGCAATAAAAAAAACATAGCATGCACGAATCAACAACAATAAGCTCGGCAAAATCGCTAAACATGTTAACAATCTGCCAGGAACATTTTATATCAAAAGTAGAGCTCGATGGACTCAAGCTAGGGTGCTCCATAATCTCAAACAAAGACATGGATTGATAGAGCACCACAATATCTACAAAACATCCTTACTGATCATGCCCAAAATATGCACGGATCACTAGGAAACAACATGAACATATGGCATAAAAATAATGACAGGACAAGGACAGTGAAATCCTAAGTCCCTGAAATCAGCATCATTGAGTGAGCTACTTTGCATGCTTGTGCTAGTCACCACGAAGATCACAAAAATACATGGAACACACCCCTGTAAAGATGGCATGGCATACATCAAAACACATATAGAGCTCAGGATCATAGCATGCACACATTAATCATGGCAAAAATGACAAAACTACATTTGCTGAAATAGATCTGAAATAATCATCACATAGCCCTCTTCCAACAGCATTTCGGGCATCAAGATGAGCTCAAATGAAAATGATGTAATGAGATTAAATGATGTACTCGTCGAGACGAACATTTTGATATGCTACACACACGAATCGGAGCTACGAGGAGGAAGTTACGGCATGTCAAAGTATGCAAAAATGAGAGGGTTAGGGACGAAAAAGTCAACCCCTCGTCTCAGATCCAGATCTGGTGCAGATCTCAAGGATCAACGGAAAACTTCGCCGGAACAGGAGCTCGTCGTCGGACTTGGAGAGGTCGCTTGCCGGCGCGCGGGAAGAGGCGGTGGCCGGACTTGGGCGGCACGGGCGGAGGCGCACGGCGTCGGGGAAGAAGAGGCACGCGCCGGGGCGGTGGTGACACGAGCTCGCAGGAGGTGGCGTGCGGTGGCGCCAGCCGGCTCGGTCGCCGGAGCAGAAGAAGGCGACGGCGGGAGCGAGGAGCGGCGTCGGGGCAAACGAGGCGGGCGGCGCGCCCCCGATGGGCTTGGAGGGCCCGATGCGGGCTCGCCCGGGCCGGCGGGGATGTGGGCACCGTGGGGACACGTGGCGCGTCCTTATTGGACGAGGGCGGCAGTGGCGAAATGTCCAGCCGGAACAGACATTGTCCGGCGGATGGAGAGGGGATTTTTTCTAGGGTTTGGAAGAGGAGATCCGGGATTTTCGAGGGTAGACCTATTTATAGATGTAGAGGGAGCTAGGAAGCTCCAAATGAGGTGCGGTTTTCGGCCACGCGATCGTGATCGAACGCTCTAGCTATTGGAATGGGTTTAGGTGGGTTTTGGGCCAGTTTGGAAGGGAGTTGGGATGCAACACACACGAGGCCTATTCGGTCCCTCGGTCAACCGTTGCAGTATCAAACGAAGTCCAAATGGCACACAACTTGACAGGCGGTCTACCAGTAGTAACCCAAGGTCGCATGACAAGTCTCGGTCCAATCCGAAAACGTTTAATACACACACATGGAAATAGGAAGAAAGGGACACTGGAGGACATAGGAGCGCCGGAATGCAAAACAGACAACGGGGAAAATGCTCGGATGCATGAGACGAACACGTATGCAAATGCAATGCACATGATGACATGATATGAGATGCATGACAAAGACAAAAACACACGGAGACAAAAACCCAACAACGAGGAAATAAAATAAGTTAGTGCCGGAAATGGCAAGAGTTCGAGTACAAATAAGGTAAATTACATCCGGGGTGTTACAACACTCCACCACTACGAAAGGATCTCGTCCCAAGATCTAGGACTGGAAAAACTCCAGGTACTCAGAACGGAGGTGATCCTCGTGTTCCCAGGTGGCTTCACGGTCGGAATGATGTGACCACTTGACTTTGAGGAATTTGATAGACTTGTTGCGAGTCTTGCGCTCAGTTTCTTCAAGAATAGCAACGGGGTGCTCACGATAAGACAGGTCTTCTTGGAGATCAATGTCTTCAAAGTTGACGGTGCGGTCAGGAGTCTTGAAGCAATTGCGGAGTTGAGACATGTGAAACACGTCGTGCAAATTTGCAAAGTTGGATGGAAGCTCAAGTTGATAGGCGAGATCGCCTCTCTTGCTGATGATCTTGAAAGGACCCACGTATCTAGGGGCAAGCTTCCCTTTGATAACGCGAATGTCATCAAAGTAGACGATAACAAATATACCAATGTAAGGGCAAAGACATGATTCATGAGGCGCATAAAAGTGCCCGGTGCTTCCGAAAGACCCATAGGCATGACTAACCACTCATACAAACCAAACTTGGTTTTGAAGGCGGTTTTCCATTCATCACCCTCTTGTATGCGGATTTGATAGTAACCACTCTTAAGATCAATTTTGGAAAATATAGTGGCACTGCTAAGCTCATCAAGCACACATCTAGGCATGGAATGGGATACCTATAGCGAACGATGATAGCATTGATAGGTCTACAATCGGAGCACATGCAAAAACTACCATCACGTTTTGGCATAAGAATGACCGGAACGGCACAAGGGCTCAAACTTTCATGCACATGTCCATGGTCTATGAGATGCTTTACTTGCCATTGTATTTCTTTTGTTTCGTCGGGGTTGACACGGTATGGAGCTTTGTTTGGAAGAGGTTCTCTGGGGATGAGGTCGATTCGGTGCTCAATGCCTCGTAGAGGTGGCAGACCCGGAGGTAGCTCATCGGGGAAAACATCTTGAAATTCCTGCAAAAGAGAAGGCAACACTAGAGGAAGAGTGTGAGAAGTGTTAGTTTGTGGTGCATTGTCCTTGCACACGAGGACGTAGTGTAGGACACTAGATGGGTTCTCACACACTTCTCTTATCTCACATTTGGTGGCAAATAGAACTAGGTTTTTGTTTTCGCTCATCGTGGAGGCACTCAATTTTGGCTTGTGGCGCTCACTCTCTTTTTGGTGGCTCGCTCTCTCACTATGATCTCCACGATGGGTGGCTTGCTTGTCGGTGATCACTTGACTTGGCGACATTGGACGGAGGACATACTCCTTGCCCTTCATCTTGAAGATGTAGTGGTCGTTCGGCCGTTGTGGACAACTCCTCTATCGAATTGCCATGGCCGTCCAAGGAGAAGCTGACAAACGGTCATTGGAACGACGTTGCACTCCAAGGTGTCTTCATAGGTGCCGATTTTGAAAGAGACTTGTACTCGGTGCTCGACTTGGATGGTGCCGGAGTCACTAAGCCATTGCACTTTGTATGGATGTGGATGCTTCGTCTTGGGCAATTGGAGCTTGGAGCAAAGTTCTTCACTTGCGAGATTATGACAACTCCCTCCATCGAAGATGACTTTGACGAATCGTCCATTAATGCCGGCCTTGGTGTGGAAGGCATCATTGGTCTTCTTCTTGTTGATGTTGGAGAGTCAAGACTTTGGAGACAACAAGTGCGGGACTTGAGTCTTCATCACAAAAGACTTGTTCTTCTTCATTGTTCACTTGGCGGTGCATGGAGACTTGCTCGAGGGCTTCCATTTCGCCTTCACTCATGGAGCCATAAGTGCCATCATTGTTGAAGACCACGGTTCGCTCGTTGGTGCACTCGTAGGACTTGTGGACTCGGCCTCCGCAAGTGAAACACTTGAAGGAACTCATCTTGACAGTCTCATGGGTTGGGGTCGATGATGATAAAGCTCTCGGCTTGAAGTTGTTGTAGGAGGATGGCTTGTAGTTGAGGAAGCTTTCTTGGAAGTTGACTTGGCGATGTTGGTAGAAGAAGGCTTTGTAGTCGGTGTTGGAGTCGTTGAAGCTTGGTTGTCGGAGAAGCCGTAGGACTTGGATGAGAACTTGGCATACTTGAAAGCATCTTGCACTTGGCATTCCGCTTTGGTAGCTTGGTGCACTAGCTCGATGAGATTTGAGTATGGTTGGAAGTCGGCGATCTTCTTGATAGGATGATTGAGTCCGTTCAAGAAACATGCCATTGTTTGCTCATCATCTTCAGTGACATTGACTCTTATCGTTGCAATATCCATCTCTGTGTAGTACTCTTCAACGCACTTTGTTCCTTGCTTGAGTTGTTGGAGTTTCTTGAAGAGGTCGCGGTTGTAGTAGGTAGGTACGAAGCGTGCTCTCATGACATCCTTCATTTGCGCCCAAGTAGTGATGGGTGGTTCACCTCTTGCCTCTCGGCACTCTATGATTTGTTCCCACCAAATGAGGACATAGTCTTGGAACTCAAGGGATGCCATCGCGATCTTCTTCTCTTATTCATAATTGTGCAGACAGAAGATCTTGTCAACCCTCAATGCCCATGAAAGGTACTCTTCGGGGTCGTTGCTTCCATTGAACTTGGGCATGGTGAACTTGAGTTTGCCATAACGTTGCTCTTCATTGTGTTGGAGTCGGGGTGATGACGCCCATGTTTTTGATGATTGTGCAACTCGTGGTGCTCTTGGCACGAAGGGTTGTTATCATCATGTTGTTCTTATTGTGAAGGAGCTCCATTCTCTTCATGCTCTTGATTGACTTGTTGTTCTTGGCGAGCTTGTGGAGGAGCTTGTGAAGCTCGAGGAGGAACTTGACTATGCACGCGAGGTTGAAATCTTCATTCTTGAATTCCTTCGCGAAGTGCTTCCTCTTGTTCACGGGCTTGTCGGCTTCGGTCGGCAACAGCTAGACTCGAATCGCGTAGAGCTTGTGGCGCCGCAAGTGCTTGAGCATCACAGAGTTGTTGTTCTTGACGTTGTGCCTCGGCATCTTGATCATTTTGGTGTAGACGCACTCGCTCTTCCTCTTCATGTTGGCGTTGTCGTTGCCGTTCTCGGGCTAGTGCAAAGGCCCCTTGAGTTTTACGTTGTCGGCACTCTTGAGAGTCGTTGTCGCGTAGCGGATTGAGGCTTGCTTGACGGTCGGTGTGCGCGGCTCGATGAAGAGTGTTCGATGTCGGTGTACTTGAGCCGGAGAGAGTGAAGTCTGAGTGGCGGCTTGAACGACTCCATCTTGAAGTGGAAGACGAGCAGTTGAGCAACAAAGCACGAATTTCATCCATCCTTGCGTCATTCTCTTGCTTATGAGCATCGAGCTTGTGGTTGAAGTAGCCCCTTGTATGTTGCTCAGAAAGTCGCAAGTCGGCGGCAAGGTTGTCGATGCATTCACTCATAGCTTGTTGCTCTTGATGCAAAGCACGTTGTGCACCAAAGAGGTGACTCTTGGTGATGAAGGAGTCCATGTCATCGTCTTGCTCCATGAAGAGTGGGTTGGTAGAAGTACTTGGCCTATCCATCATTCCCAGACAAATGTGAGTGGTAGAAAGAGAAGAACGAGTACCAAATGTAACTTGACCAAAGTTGAAAGTGGATCGAGGATCACTCCAATGTAGGACAAGGAAATAGCACAATTGGTACTAGTTCTTGTCGGTTTCTCACACCTACACAAGTAAATGCTTTTTGTGAAGCTTGGTTAGGATGGTGGCACAAAAATTTGATGCAATTGTAAGTGAGCTTCAATAATGTTGGAAAAGATTCGCAAGATGCAATGTAACAAGTAGACCAAGCATATAAGGTACACGGAAACACACACGCAAAAAGATAAGTGGGGTTGTGCAACCAAGGGTGAGCCAAAATGTGGAATCCACAAAAATGCTCTTGTTGCACAGCACTAGAGAGACGCTAGCACGATTGCACAATAGGCGGATACAAGAACTTGTGCACAACCTACTTAGCAAAAATGCAACGAATTCTATCCCAAATTTTTTGTATGCAATGTGTTTCTATGATATGATCCAAGATGATCGAGTATGACAATCTTAATGTTGTAAGATGCTATGGTTCTTGCTTAAAAGCTCTTTGCTTATCTTTCCTCTTTGCTTAAAATCTTGTTTGGCTCTTTGATGTTTGAGCTCTTTTCTCATGCAATGCTTGACGAACCAAGATAGCAAATGAGTATGCGATGACAACTTTGTGACACAAGAGATGATACCAATATATGCAACAGTGATGTATGTATGCTATGGGAAGTATGATCACTAATGTGCACAAGTCTCATTGCCGGCAATACTCAATGGCTAGTCTCGATGGGTAAGCAATGCAAAGGAGTAAGGCTATGATGGCTATCAATGTAATGGTAAGAGTGATATGTCAAATACCAAGATGAGGTTACAGGTCTTGCTTCCGGTATGGTGTGAAAATGGTGGCACGAATACCAAGATGTAGTCAAGGTGGTCGTTGTTGATGATGATGATGTAGGACGACGGTGATGATGTAGGACACGCCCGTGGCGAAGATGAGCGACGGTGATGTCGATGTCGAACCGTACCTAGATAGCCGAAACGCAAAAGGATACGGTACCGCAACTGAAATTCTCAAACCTCGAAGTAGCAAATGTGTCAGAGAGCGAAACGGTCCAAAAAATGGTTGGGATATGCGGAAGTGGTGGAGGTATGCGGGAGTATATATGGTATATGGTATATGGTGGGTACCGGAACGAAATTTGGTGGAAATTGGGCAGAAAACAGGGTGGTGGATGGAGATGTTGCTGCCAGGGGTCGGATGTCCGGGGGCCGGATGTTTGGGCTTGACGGGCCGGATGCCCGGGCTCTGGATCCGGGGACGAACGGGATGAACACCGCGAGGAGAGGTTAAAACCGGGCGAAATTTGGAGGAATTTGTGGATGGAAATTGGGGGGAAAAGGATGGGAAGCTAGATCCACTCAAAACAAAGCAAATCCATGGATCCAAACCAACAAAATCTCAACACACCAACAAATCAAAAAAAAATTGGGGCTATTTTTGGTGGCGAAATTTCGAATTAGGACGAAAAACAACAAAACAAGGCTAGAAACACAACGGCGAGGCTCCGAAATCGTGATCAACCTGGCTCTAGATACCAAGATGATGTAGGGTGGAACCCTATACTGCCGATCTTTCACGAAAGGAGCGGATCCCGTGAAGAACACGAGGAACACAAAGAGGGGAACGAGGGAAAACACAAGAGGAATACTCAAACTAACAAGAACAAGTCACACATGGGCTAGATCCTCGAGTACATAAGGTAAGATACACGATCCACGATCAACTAGGGACGATACAAAAGGGTAACCGGTTCTTCTCCGTGAGGAGGTCTTGAGGATCTTCCCTAAAGAGGGGTCTTGAATCCGCTTGGGGGATCTTCTCCGGTGGAGGCTCGAATCTCCGAGGAGAAGGTAACCAAGTGGATGAGCAAAGCTCTCACACAAAATATGAGCTAATCCTTTGCTAACCCTAGAAAGTTGTACGGGATGGAGTATATATAGTCTAGGGGGGAGAAGGGATACATGGGTCTCGGCCCTTCACTGTGCGCAGACAGGGGAGGCCGGATGTCCGGGCTGGTCGGGCCGGATGTCCGGGCTTTCAGGCGACGCCGTATGTCCGGGCTGGAGCAGTGGCATTTGTTGCTCTCGGGTTCGGAGGGGCCGGATTTCCGGGCCGGTGGCCGGATGTCCGGGGGCTCAGAAGGGGCCGGATGTCCGGGCTGCCGGGGCCGGATGTCCGGGGCCTGTAGCCTTATGCGGCTAGGCTGCTGTAGAGGAAGACGCTCCAGGGGCCGGATGTCCAGGGCATGGGAGATGCTATTGGCACCTTCCGTTGGTTCTCCTCATCCGTGGACTTGGGGATTTGTACATCTTCATGCGCATCTTAGGGAGGGCCCTCTTGGTGCCTAATCATGCACAACACCTCGGACTTAGGTAGTAGCCATGTCTCATCAATAGAAAGTGGAAGTTCGGAGAGGAGTGAGTTCACCTTATCTTTGATAGTTTTGGCTCGGGCTCGTGTCATTGGTCTAAGTGGTGTCGTTGGAGGTGTCGGTGCGTCCATGGGGATGATCATGGGATGCTCCACATCATCACTCCTCTCAGATTTCCACTTCGATGCACATGAAACATGGCTACTACCTCATATGGATACATTGTGCATACTCAGGTATCATGGAGAAGCTAAGGAGCAAAGGAGAAGAAGAAGAGGAAGGTGGACGTGAAGACGGAGAAGAAGAAGAGATGCAGGAGAATCTACAGGCTCCAGACGACCGGCCTAGACCGGACGTCCGACGACCTCCAGGTTTCGGACGTCCGGCCCCCTCCAGACGTCCGGAGTCTTCACACCCGAGACCAAAACCACGGACGTCCGACGCCACCCGGACGATCGAAGACCATCGGACGACCGACCCCGACCAGACGTCCGACCAAAGACCACCCGAGCCGAAACTACGGATGACCGATAGACACCGGACGTCCGGACCCTCGCGAGCCTCCGGACGACCGGTGACCCCCGGACATCCAACGCCTGTGTGCTGATTCGTGTTGGGCCGCAACCCATGTAAAACTTCGCCCCCCTCTTTTGCACTAAGACTATAAATACCCCCCCCCCCATTCCTACTAGCTAGGGTTAGCAAAGGATTAGCTCATATTTCATGTGAGAGCTTTGCTCATCCACTTGGTTACCTTCTCCTCGGAGATTTGATCCTCCTATGGAGAAGATCCCCAAGTGGATTCAACACCCCTCTTTAGGGAAGAACATCAAGACCTCCTCACAGAGAAGACCGGTTACCATTGTATCATCCCTAGTTGATCGTGTACCATTTATCGTTCCATGTATCCGAGGATCTAGTACTTTTGAGACTTGTTCTTGTTAGTTTCACTGTTCCTCTTGTGTTTCCCCTTTGTGTTCTAAGTGTTCTTTGCGGGATTCCACTCCTTTCGTGAAAGATCGGCCAATTAGGGTTCTACCCTATATCATCTTGGTATGAAGAGCCACGTTGATCACGATTTCGGAGCCTCCCCGTTGTGTTTCTAGCCTTCTTTTTGTTGTTTTTCGTCCCAATTTGAAAATTCCCCACAAAAATAGCCCCAATTTTTTTGTGATTTGTTAGTGTGTTGAGATTTTGTTGGTTTGGATCCGTGGGTTTGCTTTGTTTTGAGTGGATCTAGCTTTTCACCCCTTTCCCCACCCTTTCCTTCCACAAATCCGCCCGGAATCGACGATTTTCACATCCACCACCTCACCCTTGTGTTGTTCATCCCGTGCCCGAAAATCGCCCAGGCATCGGACGTCTGACCCAGCCGGGCATCCGACGACGACCGGACGACCGGCCCAGCCCACACATCCGACCGACCCTGCCGAAACTGATTTTTTTCCAGTGTAATCAGCACCACTGCCCCACATTTCCGCATACGCACTCCTAACACCATTAAACCATCACCACTTCCGCATACCACCACCATTTGGACCGTTTCACACTTCAACACGTGCTACCAGTTCAAGCTTTTAGAATTTGAGTTGCGGCACCATATCCTTAGTGTTTCGGCTATCTAGGTACGGTTCGACATCGACATCACCGCCACTCATCTTCGCCACAGACGCGTCCTACATCGTCATCAACAACGACCACCTCGCCTACATCGTGTTATTTCGGTCAACCATTTTGACACCATACCGGAAGCAAGACCGGTAACCTCGTCTCGGTATCGTGATACATCATTCTTGCCATTACATTGATAACCATCATAGCCTTTGATGCGGAGCATCCTATGGACATCACCATGTCAAGAGTCCATTTGGCAAGTGACACGTGCCACATCTACTTCATACATCCAAAGGTGAATCATCTCCTTTACATGTGTCCACTTGTACCTCTCGAGGATGGTATACTACTTGACCCCTCTCTCGTATGCATACATAGGTGTGAGCGGAGCTACACATTCATCGAGGAGGAGTCCAAGAAGAAGAGAACATCTACACCATCCAAGAGGGAAGCCTGGAAGCAGAGAAGGAAGCGCCTAGAAGAAGGCAACAGCTCCCAGGCAACCCCGTGCGCATGGGCCCCTCCGACCCCGTGCCCACGGGCCTCCCTGGCTGGCGGTCCTGAAGCCCCCGTGCGCACGGGCGTGTACCATGCCCACGGGCCTCACGGACCCCGTGCGCACGGGCCCTTGCGTCAGGTCTCTGGATACCCCATGCGCACGGACTCCACTTACCCCGTGCACACGGGGCCCCCTGTGTGATGCTACGGGCTTTGCCCTTGTTTTACCATTTCGCCCCCACTTATCCCTCTCTTTGCCTCGGACTATATATACTCCTTCATCTCCTCCATTTAGACTCAGCTAAGAATAGATCTAAACACTAGAGCTTAGCTCATGTATCTCCCCTTGTGGGATCCCTCTTGAGAGAGAGACACTCCATTGGAGTTCAAGGCCTCCATTGGAGAAGATCCCTAGTGGATGAAGACCCCCCTTGAGGGAAGGATCTACCTAGATCATCAAGCCCTCATCTCCTTCATAGGATTTGGGATGAACTCTACCATGTATCTTATTTCCCTTTGATTGTTCCCGTACCTTGTGGATCTTGTGTGTTTGATTGTCTAGTGGATGTGTAATTGGACTTGTTCTTGAGTGTTCCTCTTGTTTTCCCTCTTGTGTTCATCTTGTTCTTGGGTATTCCCCGTCCAATTCGTGAAAGATCTCCACATAGGGGTCCACCCTACACCATTTTGGTATCATGAGCCATGGTTTCTCACAAAATTGGAGCTCCCCCTCTTTGTTTTCTAGCCTACTTTTGTTGATTTCGTCCTAAATTCGAAAATTCCCCACCAAAAATAGCCCCAATTTTTTTTGTGATTTGTTGGTTTTGATGATGTTTTGTTGGATTTGATCCATGGATTTGCTTGGTTTCAAGTGGGTCTAGCTTTTCTCCACCTTCCCCTACCTTCCATCCTTCGATTTAGACCCCAATTTCGAATTTACCCACGGATTCGGAGCAGTTCATCCGCTCACAGAGCACCCCGTGCACACGAGCCATCGGGACCCCATGCACACGGGATCCCATGCACACGGGCCAGACAAACCCCGTGCGCACGACCCTTCCAGTGCATTTCGGCCGTTGTCCCTTCGACCTCCCACCCTCCCATACCACCCCATACCCCCGAGCTACACCAAAGCCAAGAGATCCATCCATTTGGAGCCCAGATCACGAAATTTCCGTGCATCCTGTGCCCACGGACCTGTACCATGCGCACGGGACCCCGTACCCACGGGCTCCTACCCTCGTGCGCACGACCCCCCCCCCCCCCCTCCAGGACAGCCGCGAGTGCTTCACCGTTTTGCCCATAACTTCCACATATGGAGTCCGATTGTCGCGTTCTTTACCTCGTTGAGTAGCTATTGACATCCCCCATCCACCTAGATAGGTTCCATAACCATTTGACTCCACCTAGAGATCTTGCTTCAACTTGTCATTTTCACAATTCCATGCATCATGATATATATGCCTTGTGTGTTGCATCCAATTCTTGGATTACTTGCTCTTATCACATGTTTGGTTGCAACAATGTCATCACTTCACATATGCCATGTCCCAAAGATTACTACATGCTTTCCTTGATTGCCTCACACATGATGAACAATTGCTCTTTCAATTGTGTTGAGTGCCACACGATATTCACTACACCCCATGCACATTATGCTTGGATTGTCTTGCACTAGCCCCATGTGTTTAGACACCTCATTATACTTGGTGTTGTGAATGATTCCTATGCCTACCATAGACCTTTTGTTGAGCACACTGCGCATTCTTGCTATGATCTTGAGGTTGATGCTTGTTCACTTGTCACACATATTAGCATCTTTACCTCCCATTTGCATACTTGTTTCCATGATGTCCTTGATTGTGCTCACCTTATATGCTTAAATACCATGCCACACTTCTTTGTCAAACCATATGCTCTACTTGATGACAACACTTGTTGGGTGAATCACCTCTTGAATGCTTGGTTTTGCTCTTACACCGACCACATTTGTTTTTCCAAGTGCTTGTTATCTTTGCTCCTTTTGAAGGAATTACAAGATGGTACGACATCGGAGAGTGCCCATTTGGAACTACAAGATGATGAATGCTTGGTGATCGTCCACTACTACACGGCAACATCATCTCTTTCCCATGGTGATTTGGATTTCGATCCGAGGTCGGATCTTTCCCAAGGGGGAGGGGATGATGCGGAGCATCCTATGGACATCACCATGTCAAGAGTCCATTTCGCAAGTGACACGTGCCACATCTACTTCATACATACAAAGGTGAATCATCTCCTTTACACGTGTCCACTTGTACCTCTCGAGGATGGTATACTACTTGACCCCTCTCTCGTATGCATACATAGGTGTGAGCGGAGCTACACATTCATCGAGGAGGAGTCCAAGAAGAAGAGAACATCTACACCATCCAAGAGGGAAGCCTGGAAGCAGAGAAGGAAGTGCCAAGAAGAAGGCAGCAGCTCCCAGGCAACCCCGTGCGCATGGGCCCCTCCGACCCCGTGCTCACAGGCCTCCCATGCTGGCGGTCCTGAAGCCCCCGTGCGCACGGGCGTGTACTATGCCCACGGGAGCCCCGTGCCCATGGGCCTCATGGACCCTGTCGTGGGTTTGTCAAAGCAGATGTCCTTGTGAAAGGCCTTAGTCGTGGAGCCATCGCAACGGGTTAGCTTAAAGGGGTTAAACCGGACAAGGGGACACGGAGAGTTTATACTAGTTTGGCCCCTTCGATGAAGGTAAAAGTCTACGTCTAGTTGTGATTGGTATTGCTTAGGTTTCGAATGCCAGGGAGCGAATCCGCTTTGTCTGGCTCTCGAGTTGTTGTCTGTCCCCTGAACCGCTGCCGGGTCGTTCCCTTATATAAATGGGTGGCGCCCGTCGGTTTACAAACACCCGAAGCCGGATCATAAACGTTTCCGGTTTGGTCTCTATACTTCCTATCTTATAAAGCAACTTACATGATTAAGTCGGTCTACATCTACAGGCCTTAACTCACTTCTGGGCCTTGGGCCTTCGTAAAGCGTCATCATCTTCACATCTTCATAAAGTTAATCCGGCTACTCCTGGACAGTTTACGTCCAGTAGTAATATCCCCAACATTAGGCCCCATATTGATTTGGACAGGTTTCATGTCAATCCTTAGTAAAAACTTCATCTTCCACATCTTCTCATACTTTGGTAAACCGCCGTGACGTCATCTTCTCAGATCGTGGTAAACTTTCGTGACATCATCTGTAAAGTTTTACCGAGATGTGCTTGCCAATTTGCAACTCCATCCTCAAGACATCGGGCCCAACTCAGTATCCAATCTATGCAACTTCCAGGTCTTCTGTGAAGTGTACTTACAGGAAGAACCAACTACAGAGGTGTTCCGGGACTTTTTTCACTTAAACCGGCGCACAGAATTTGTAAATGGCCCCAACACTGAACTTGGTGGTGTCTCAATTCAAAAGCGGAAAGAAGTTGAATTCCCTCATGCCAAACTGCACAGCTACCCAAAGGAATGGAACCAAACTTGTTTTTACTGCAGAGACACTTCTCCTGAAGATGAGAATCCCCTCCCAGGCTTTCGTGATCACCGGCTTTCCAACACCCATCCGATGCCGCAACGCTTAAGTTCCGCAGAAAGGGCGAAATATGCCCCTCAACTCGCCAAACTCCGAGCTTTTATGGCCAACGGTTTAACATGTGTTGATTTCCTGCGTTGTTGGATATCTTGGAGCATCTTGCCGCTAAGCCGACGTCCTGGTTTAATGTGTGAGTACACCGGTGAGGTTGAAGACCCTCAACGCCATTGCAACATTCAAGTGACTGATGAATAAGTCACTAAAGGTGTAAAGAAAATTTGAATGAATTGGAACTAGTTTGTAGTCAAACCGGCTTGAATCCCTTCTATACCAAGAACAAACTGCCTGCTGTAAGCACTATACTTCCTTTTCATCTTTGATATCTTTAACTTGTGCAACTTGTAATCCTTCTTCTGTGTATGTATGTATAGGATGATGATCCCTTCTGGAAATGGAAAACCGTAGAAAAAGCAGTAAAGCCAACCAGGGATAAAGCGGTCAAACCATCTCACCCCAAAACCAAAGCCGTCAAACGGACGTCAAAACGGAAAACGGCTGACCGGATCAACATGGAACTTGATGATGATGCTGATGATCCGGAAGTTGAGGTAGAACTTGACTCACTTGGCTCCCTTTTCATGCATCTCATTAACAATGATCTTCCTCAGGAGGATGCAGAAGGCAGTCAAGTTGATGATGTAGAGGTAATTACCCTTTCCTCCGGTTCAGACTCTAAGCCAACACCAAAAACCTGTCAAGCAGTCTGTAAAGTAAGATTTTCTCATCCTCTTGCTCATTTGGATCCAACATTTATTTTGAAGACTCAGCAGCATGAAGCTCGCCGGACAACCCGGCACAGTGGCCAACAGGTTACTTCAACCGGTTTACCTGACACCCCGGTTCAGAAGCGTTGGTCTGAGGTCTCTCCTACTCCTGACAATTCTTATCCCAAGGCAGGTTATTTCAGACAACGTCTTAATCCGTCCGATTCAAGTTATCAGGTGACACCTCCCTCATCCTCTGGTGAATCGACAGCAACTCAACTCCCCCCTCTGAAAACTGTGGCTGGGTAAGCTTTGTAACCTTTCATCTCAATGTGTTGTAAATCTAGAATAAAATGTTAACCCTCTTTTTAATTTTGTCTACAGAGCCAAATCCATACCCAGCAAGAAAGCTCGGGTCAACAATCTGCCCAAAGACCCAGCCACTTTTGAAGAAGAACCAAGAGGTGACCCTGACCAGACTTGTGAACCGGAGGGCCCTCATCCTGAAGCCGCATCTGACGACCTGCCCCTTCAAGGCCAAAACACTGATGAACCAATAGACACTGAACCTGCCGCGCCTATCACTGAACCGGCAGAGCCAAACCGGGCTAGTCCGGTGAGAGATGTTGAGACTCCATTATCACCAGCCAAAACACTGAAGGCCAAGGAGACGATGTTATCATTACTGGAATGGGCCACAGCTCTCTTGGCCATCCCGTAATATTGGCTCAACATAGTGCCAAAGAATAGCAGGCTGCTAGGGAAAAAGGCAAATGGGGTAGTGATTTATCAAATTATGCTCATCTCAACGCTGAAGAACTTCACTCTGGCTTCTTGAACCGTCTTCACTCAAACCGGGACTATGAAGCCGGTTTGGTGAATTTGATGAAGGAGCGATATGAGGTATTTTCATCTCCCTTTGTTCGTTGATTCAAAGTTGAAATACTAGCCCAAGTAGCCCCCAAGGTCCGTTTTATGATGTTAACCATAAACCGGGTCTGTGTAGCACTTTAAGTTTCTCGTCATTGATCCTCAAAATGTCAGGTCTCTAATAAGAACCAAGACTCATCTTTTAACAATCAGATAGCTTTCCGCAGCATAGCCCCTAAAGGTCGGTTTAACTTGGCAAGTTAATCCGGGTTTTAATCCATGCATCCATTTTAGAACAAACGTACATTAGCCCCCAAGTGCCCAGGATAATGCTTGCATTGTTCTGGAGACTTGTATAAAATGTAGTACTTTAGAGCAAGTAGGCATTAGCCCCCAAGTATGAAGTGCATAACTTGTTATACGCTTTGTACTTAGAATATATATATATATATATATATCCTGTTGTTTAGTATACCTTCAATGTTGCAGGCTGAACTGAGGAATAGAGATGCCCGAAACTCTGACTTGCAAGAGAATGTGAAGTCCCAACAAGCAGAAGCTGCAAAAGCCAAAGAGGAGCTGACCCAAGCCCTGGCCATAATGGAAAAGCTATAAGAATCTTTCAACAAAGATCATGCTAACTGGGAAACCGAAAAATCCGGTTTAACCAAAAGAGCTGAAGACGCCGAGGCAGCCCTGAAACCAATTGTAGATGAACTAGCTGGCTTGAAACGGCAAATCAACGCTATGACTTCTACTATCTTTGGTAAGTATCTCCTTATGTGTTTTGCGCAATTCAATGAACCTTATCATTGACCAGAATATTGACATAAACCCTTGGCAGGCACTCGGATTGCTCATCTTGGTACAGACATGCGGATGAAGCTCAAAGCGACGTATACTTTGATTGAACAGTTATACTCTGGGTCTCAGCGGGCTATTTGCACGGCGGCTTACAACAAACCGGCACCAGCCTTGATAAAAGAAACACCTGAGAAGCTGGCCATGTTACCAGCCCGGATTGTCGAATTGAAGAAGGCAGCTACAAGAGCAGGAGCTTTAACCGCACTTATTTGAGCCAAAGCCTGGATTCCAGACCTCGAAGCGGATGATATCATTAAAGGATACCCAGGCGTGAAGGAGGACGGTTCAAACTTCCACAATGATGACCTCCGACGGCTGACCAAAGAGATGCGGCCAATAGCCAGCAAGCTGGCCGAAGACACAGACGTGTCCCATTTTCAACCGGCTTATGACGTTGAAGGGAAGAGACAGCCTGCCGAAATCCATGAAGTTGAAGAACTTGTACCTCCAATTCGTAAGCATACCTACGCTCCTGATATCAACCCTTCCAGCCTTATCCATGAAGAGGCTGTCTTTCAAGAATTAACTGGAATCGATGGGTCGACGGTAGATTTCCAGGGTCTGGGGAGGGATGAAGAATAAGTGATCGCACCAACTGACCCTCAACCATCAAACCGTCCAGACGAAGCATCTTAAACCGGCCGCCGGATTACCAGCTATTGTGTGCCAATGCTTAAAAACAACTATTCCATTGGAACCATTTTGAAAGCTTCATATAATAGGATAGCAGAAAACTCCTTTATCTATCATGCCATCGAGCATGTTTTGTGACACTTTGCTGATGTGAAAACTTGCTCTACCTTTTGGGATCGATTTATCCTTAACTCAGGAATAGTTTAGTTCCTGAATACAAAAATTTGCAAAGTGTCCTAGTGGTTTACCACTGGACGGGTTATGATGCTCAACATATATACAATACTTAGATGAATGATCAAAGTTGTTGTATAAAAAGTAATATGTGCAACATACCTCGTTGGTTGACCAACTGTTTGGTAAAGGTGCTAACACCAATCCGAAGTAAAAATAACTCCATCTTTATAGTGCCGGATTATGATAATAAACTGTACCGGGATATAATAATCACCGGGTTTTCTTTATAGCACTGGCGATTTACTCAATCCAGGCCGGGACAGTGAACACCGGTTTATAACTGATCATATACTGACAACTTGTAGTTGAAAGGCAAGCCAGGTCAAGGACACCGGTTTATCAGAAGACATTTATGAACTTTTATAAAGTAAAAAATCTTCAACAAATAAGACTCAAAAAGGAAATATGTAAGGCTTTTTACGAGCTGTCAAGCTCCAAATCGAGGCTTTTCATGGGCTGCCAGGCCTCTGAGTTAAACCATTTAACAAAGCCTTTTAAGATGGGCCTCCAATCAACCAATCGTCGTTTTAACTTTGACAAGTTCAGGGTCTGCAAAAGATTGACTTGTCAAACGTTCGGCGGGTCATACCAGGATTACCTAGACAGGAGTGGGTTACTTGATGAAGGCAGGTTAACCCGGGTTTTTAGGTGAATACACCAGGCTTCCAAGCCGTGGCTTGATAGCCAATTACAAGGGTCCTTTCAAACTCTTTGTTGCTTTGCAAAAAAGAGGCCCCAAGTAACTTTGTGAGCTGTGCTCAGTGGGTTCCCATGTTTGAGTTTGTGCTTTGTGCAACACTCTCTTTGGCCCCACATATTTTGCTTTGTGGCTTAAACGCCTATCGAGAGGTGTAGCTATGGTGTGATAACAACCAAGCCCCCTAGTGATATCCCTTCGTGGTTTCAAACCGATCAAAAGGTGTAGCTATGGTTTAGATATAACCAAGCCCCCTAGTGATTTTCTTTATATCCGTGTGGCTGCAGAGACCGAATTAACAAAACACTCCGCTTGGTCAATAAACTCTTGTGAGCACACACATGATGTAAAAAGAACAGATACCCCGCTTGAATGGAGGCTCCGGTTTATTATATAATATATACATTGTCATAAATATGTGCATATGAAGAGGTTATGGCTCAAGTATAGTAAGGCCAAAGAAGAGCTATGTTCCACGGCCGCTTGGTCTCCTCCTCCGATTTACGTGAGTCTTGGTGCTCTCGAACATCAATGAGGTAGTATGAACTGTTGTGCAGATTCTTGTTGACCACAAAAGGTCCTTCCCAAGGTGGGGATAACTTGTGCATATCAGTTTGATCCTGAATGAGCCGGAGCACCAAATCACCCTCTTGAAAGGTTCTGGTCTTAACCCGGCGGCTATGATATCGTCGGAGATCCTATTGATAAATCGTCGAACGTGCTTCTGCGAGGTCACGTTCTTCATCCAATAGGCCCAGAGAATCTTGACGTGTTGTCTCATTATCCGCTTCAACATAAGCTGCCACCCAGGGCGAATCGTGACGGATGTCACTAGGGAAAATCGCCTCCGCTCCATAAACCATGAAGAAAGGTGTGGTGTTGATGCTCCATAACACAGAAGGTAATTCCTCCACCCAACAACCCGGTGTCCGTTTCAAAGGAACCATAAGCCGGGGTTTAATACCTCTCAAAATTTCTTGATTTGCCCTGTAATGATGTAACTCCCCGTTAAGTATGGTCATGGACTTGGAACGCCGGATTATCTGTCGAGCCAACGTTTCATCATCTGGTAACTCGCCCCGGTTCATGTAAGCCAGATATGGGATTGTCCAATCCGGTATGACGTGCAAAGCTGCCACTAATTGAGCCTCCCGATCAAGAATAGCCAACTCTTCTTCTGTTGGTACCTTAACTGACGGATTATGCAATACGTCAAGAAAGACATTTGGTGGAACCGGTTTATGCTGAGAACCAAGACGACTTAAAGCATCTGCCGCTTCATTCTTTCGCTGGTCTATATGGTCCACCTAATAACCCTTGAAGTGACCAGCCACTGTATCCACCTCTTGCCGATATGCAGCGATGAGTGGGTCTTTAGAATCCCAAGTGCCATACACCTGTTGAGCCACCAGATCTGAATCGCCGAAGCACTTAACCCGACTTAAGTTCATCTCCTTAGCCATCCGAAGACCGTGGAGCAAAGCCTCATATTCTGCTTCATTGTTAGTACAAGGGAACATTAAACGGAGGACATAACAAAACTTGTCACCTCGTGGGGAAGTTAGTATGACTCCAGCCCTCGAGCTCTCCAACTGCCTGGATCCATCAAAATGAATAGTCCAATACGCATTATCTGGTTTCTCTTCTGGTGCCTATAACTCCGTCCAATCATTGATGAAGTCCACGAGTGCCTGGGATTTGATCGCTGTGCGGGGTATATATTTGAGCCCATGATGTAACGCCCCGAGACCGATGTGCCAGGTGTCCGTCAGTTATTCGCTGTCGTTGTCAGGTCTTTTGCTTGCGTGTTGCATCTTATCATGTCATCATGTGCATTGCATCATCATGTTTTCAAAACTTGCATTCGTCCGGGTTCGCCATTCTCTCCGCTGTCCGTTCTGAGCCCAGACACACTTGCACGCGCCCGTGGCACGTCCGAAATATTATTTTATAAGTGGCCGGAAAATGTTCTCGGAATGGGTTGAAAGTTGGCATGTGGTGTTTTCATGCTGCCAATAGGCCGCCTGCCAAATTTCATCGCATTCGGAGTTCGTTTGACGCCCCAACGTTTAACTATAGCGGCAGTATAGCCGGTCTAACGTCGGACGTTTTCGGTCTCCGGAAACAGTCGCCGGGCCTCCGTCTCTTCTTTTCTCTAAGCTCGAGACCTTCTACACAGCCCACTACCTACCGCCAGGTCCAACCTAACCTCTCTCGTCAGCCCGCGGCCCTCCTCAGGCGCACGTCCGAAAATTGTCCCGGACCCGACCCGAGCAGTCGTCACCGTCGTGTCCGGATCATCCCCAAACATCTACAAAACGTCTCCATTTTGTTAATTGGACTTCCTAACATATTTTTCTCGACCGCCCGATTTCGATCAGAGGGTCCGAATCTACCCTAAACCCCTCCTCTTTTCTTATATAAGAGACTCCTAGTCTAAATCTGGACAAACCCTAAAATTAAGGACCCTTGTCCCATCCATCCTCCTGCCCGCCGCCACCGACCTGCCTCGGGATCCCCTCATTCCTTCCCGAGCCAACTCAGCGCCGCCACCCACCTTCCTCGAGCGGCACGCCTGCCCGATCCACCACCGCATCAAGCCGTATCAGCAGCTCCAGGAACCCATCGCTCCACTCCCTTTCTCTCCTCCCGCGGTGTCCGAGCACCTCATGGAGCCCCACCTCGCGCGCAGCCTCCTGGCTCCCCTCGTCAGCCAGGAGCCCCATCAACGAGCTCCAGATCGAGATGAGTTCGATCCCGAGCAGCCAGCCATCTCCAGCCTCGAGTAGTTGGCCACCAAAGTCCCAGGAAGCCCGAGGAGCCCCATCGTTCCCATGGCCGACGCCTCAAGCTTGTCTCCGTTGGGTCCGCGCCCGCGCCCTGTTCCTGGACGCCTCCGCCCAGATCCGCCGCCTGCGAGTCCCACCTTGCTGTACCTGCGCCGCCGTGCCTCTTCGTCAGCCGCAGCAAGCCTCGGCCTCCTTCGCATTGCGGTGACCGCATGCTTCCAACCCCGCTGCCACAAGGATGAGCCCCATGCCGAAGATGCCTCTTCTCGCGCGCGGGTCAAGGATCCGGTCGTTCCCCGCCTTCCCGGACGTCCCTCGCTGGTGCCAAGCCATGGCCGCGCGCTAAGCTTCTGTTGCAGGCGCCGCAAGAGATGACAGCGCCAAGTCCCGCTCCCTGTGTCCTCTGCATCGCAGCCGCGGGGAGGCCTCTGCTTCTTCTGTGTTGACCGCGACTCGCTCAAGCCCGCGCCTGGGCTGCCTCCTCCCTCCAGCACCCCAAGGCCCAGCCTGCTCCAGCTCCTCACCGGCCCAACTCCAGATCCGGCCTCTGACCCAATGTGAGCAGCTCCCCAGTCCAGATCCCAGATTCGGCCCGATTGTTTATTTTTTTCCTCTCCAGCGAATTTGTCCAGTTATCCCGAAAACTGCATGTTTACAGATTGCCCCACATGTTCATGCATGTAATAGCTAATTTAACCATGCATCGGATTAAAATGTCTTCGTATATGTAAAATGCTTAGAATTTTGTGTAGTTTCATAATATGCCATTTTCAATCATGTTAAAAATGTTTAAAATGATGTTTGCTTATGGAGGCAATTCTGAACACAGCGCTGATAAGTTGCTTGGGCACTCTTGAGTCCAGAGGGCATGGAGACATAGCAGAAGGCTCCAAAGGGAGTTATGAAAGCTGTCTTCTCTTCGTCCTTAACGGCCATTTTGATCTGATGATAACCAGAATAAGCATCCAGAAAACACAAACGGTCACAACCTACCGTAGCATCAATTATCTGATCAATGCGAGGGAGGGCAAAGGGGTTTGCAGGGCAAGCCTTGTTTAAATTTGTGTAATCCAGACACATACGCCAAGTGTCGTTTTTCTTAAGAACCAGCACCTGATTAGCCAACCACTCTGGATGAAAGACCTCCATGATAAACCCTGTGGCCAACAACCGAGCTACCTCTTCACCGATAGCCTTACGCCTTTCTTCATTGAAGCAGCAGAGAAACTGCCGGACCGGTTTAAACTTAGGATCAATGTTAAGTGTGTGCTCAGCGAGTTCCCTCGGTACACCTGGCATGTCAGAAGGTTTCCATGCAAAGATGTCCCGGTTCTCACGGATGAACTCGATGAGCGCGCTTTCCTATTTGGGATCCAGGTTAGCACTGATGCTGAATTGCTTGGATGAGTCGCCAGAAACAAAATCAATCATCTTAGTGTCTGTAGCCGATTTGAACTTCAACGCTGGATCACGTTCCATAGTCGGCTTTTGCAAAGAGGTCATATCTGCCGGATCAACTTGCTCCTTATAGAATTTCAACTCCTCTGTGGCACAACCGACTCAGCATAAGCCGCATCACCTTCCTCACATTCCAAAGTGATCTTTCTGCTTCCATGGATAACACCTACGAAGACATGCTTCATCACGGGCTGAACCGGCGAAGAACTTGTACGCTGAGCCATTTTGATGACGTCGGTGCAGGTGTCCGACTCAGGGGCCGGTTCGCCAATCTTGCCGATGAAGACTTCAATGCCACCAAAGGGGACCCGGTACCCATATTCAATTGAATCGGCCTCAGGACCCCATCCCGCGTTGTCGATGTAGAGCTTGCCGCGTCGACTCTTCGTCATTCGGCCCATAGTGTATCCCTTGAGTCCATCAAAGCTGCCCTTGAAGAACTCGAAACCATCGTGCGATAGCCCCACGGTGGGTGCCAACTGTCGTGGGTTTCTCATGGCAGATGTCCTTGTGAAAGGACTTAGTCATGGAGCCATCGCAACGGGTTAGCCTAAAGGGGTTAAACCGGAAAAGGGGACACGGAGAGTTTATACTAGTTCGGCCCCTTCGATGAAGGTAAAAGCCTACGTCTAGTTGTGATTGGTATTGCTTAGGTTTCGAAGGCTAGGGAACAAATCCGCTTTGTCTGTGTAACGCCCTCGACGCGGCTATATCTCCCACGTGTCGAAGCATGACATAGAGGCATAACCGCATTGAAAGCAATGTCGCAAGTGAGGTAATCTTCACAATAACCCATGTAAATAAATAAAGGGGAAAGGTACATAGTTGGCTTACACTCGCCACGTCACACAATGCATAAATAAGTCATTACATTCATCCAATACACTCAAGGTCCGACTACGGAACCAAAATAAAGATCAACCCCCAAATGCGACAAAGTCCCCGATCGCCCCAACTGGGCACCACTACTGATCGTCTGGGAAAGACACGTAGTAACGACGAGAGTCTTCATCGAACTCCCACTTGAGCTCAATCGCATCACCTGGAGCGGTATCATCGGTCCCTGCATCTGGTTTTAGAAGTAATATGTGAGTCACGGGGACTCAGCAATCTCGCACCCTCGTGATCAAAACTATTTAAGCTTATAGGAAGGGTAAAAGTATGATGTGGAGCTGTAGCAAGCGACTAGCATATATGGTGGCTAACATACGCAAATGAGAGCGAGAAGAGAAGGCAAAGGCATGATCGATGAACTATGATCAAGAAGTGATCCTAGAACAACCTACGCCAAACATTACTCCAACACCGTGTTCACTTCCCGAACTCCGCCGAGAAGAGACCATCACGGTTACACACTCAGTTGATTCATTTTAATTAAGTTAAGTTCAAGTCTTCTACAACTGGACATTAACAAATTCCCATCTGCCCATAACCGCGGGCATGGCTTTCGAAAGTTCAAATCCCTGCAGGGGAGACCCAAATTAGCCAATCACAAGCTCTCACGGTTAACAAAGGATATTCCTTCTCCCAAGATAATCCAATCAGACTCGGCATCCCAGTTACAAGACATCCTCGACAATGGTAAAACAAGTCTAGCAATACCACCCGATGTGCCAACAAATCCCGATAGGAGCTGCACATATCTCATGCTTAGGGCACACCGGATAAGCTAAGCATACGGGAGCCAACGTAACCCAAGTTGCCAAGGGACGGCCCCGCACGGTGCTCTGGGTTGGACCAACACTTAGCGAAGCACTGGCTCGGGGGGGGGGGGGGGGTTAAAATAAAGATGACCCTTGAGTCTGCGAAACCCAAGGGAAAAAGAGGCTAGGTGGAAAATGGTAAAATGAAGGTTGGGCCTTGCTGGAGGAGTTTTATTCAAGGCGAACTGTCAAGGGGTTCCCATTATAACCCAACCGTGTAAGGAACGCAAAATCCGGGAACATAACATCGATATGACAGAAACTAGGGCGGCAAGAGTGGAACAAAACACTAGGCATAAGGCCGAGCCTTCCACCCTTTACCAAGTGTATAGGTGCATTAAGATAAACAAGATAATATGATGATATCCCAGCAATAAACAAGTTCCAACAAGGAACGAACTCCAATCTTCACCTGCAACTAGCAACGCTATAAGAGGGGCTGAGCAAAGCGGTAACATAGCCAAACAACAGTTTGCTAGGACATGGTGGTTTAGAGGCTTGACATGGCAATTGGGGAGGCACGATAAGCAAGTGGTAGGTATCATAGCATAGGCATAGCAAAGAGCGAGCATCTAGCAAGCAAAGATAGAAGTGATTTCGAGGTTATGGTCATCTTGCCTACAAAGTTCTCAGAGTTGCCTTGATCCTCGTGAGCGTACTCAACGGGCTCCTCGTTCACGTACTCGTCTCCCGGCTCTACCAAAACAAGAACAACAAGCAAAAAGGAACACAATCAACCACGTGCAATGCACAAGCAACATGACGCAAAACATGGTATGATATGCGGGATGCGATATGTGATGCATATGCATGATTTGGAAAGGAATGAATGAACCTGGCCTCAACTTGGAAATCCAAGAGCACCACTGGAAAGAGGAGTTGATTTCAAACAAGCAAAACAAATATGGCTCCGGTCTTCGATAAACAGCAAGTAGCCATCTAAATGCATCAAGACAATTAAGCTACTGCACTCAAACATAGCAAAAAAAATACATGGCAGGGATCCACTCAAGATGCTTTACAAAAGATGAACACTAAGCTATGGCTAGTTCACTCATTAACAGGTTCAAACAAGCATGGCAAAAGTGCAAAAGATAACAGGTTTCAGACTTAGAGAAAATAACACAAGTCAGGAATTAATCATCAGGAAGCAATGTTTAGAGTATGAAAACTACATGCTACAAGAACATATCATGGAAAAACAAGGCATGGTATGAAGCTACTCAAAGCATATAACAAAAGTCCCTTAGTGACTATGAGCCAAACGGGATCAGAAAAGACAATTGCAAGCATGTGAACATAGCAAAAACATAAACAGATTCAGACTTAGTGAAAAACTGGAGCATGCAAAACAGTTAACGAGTAGGCATGTTTACGAGCTTGATGCACTCACTACGAGGCATTGCATGACAAACTAAGCACACACCCAGCAAATAGACATGGCATAGAAGCTACACATGGCAATAACAAAAACATAGCATGCACGGATCAACAACAATAAGCTCGGCAAAATCGCTAAACATGTTAACAATCTGCCAGGAACATTTTATATCAAAAGTAGAGCTCGATTGACTCAAGCTAGGTTGCTCCATAATCTCAAACAAAGACATGGATTGATAGAGCATCACAATATCTACAAAACATCCTTACTGATCATGCCCAAAATATGCACGGATCACTAGGAAACAACATGAACATATGGCTTAAAAATAATGACAGGACAAGGACAGTGAAATCCTAAGTCCCTGAAATCAGCATCATTGAGTGAGCTAATTTGCATGCTTGTGCTAGTCACCACGGAGATCACAAAAATACATGGCACACACCCCTGTAAAGATGGCATGGCATACATCAAAACACATATAGAGCTCAGGATCATAGCATGCACACATTAATCATCGCAAAAATGACAAAACTGCATTTGCTGAAATAGATCTGAAATAATCATCACATAGCCCTCTTCCAACAGCATTTCGGGCATCAAGATGAGCTCAAATGAAAATGATGCAATGAGATTAAATGATGTACTCGTCGAGACGAACATTTTGATATGCTACACGCACGAATCGGAGCTACGATGAGGAAGTTACGGCATGCCAAAGTATGCAAAAATGCTAGGGTTAGGGACGAAAAAGTCAACCCCTCGTCTCAGATCCAGATCTGGTGCAGATCTCGAGGATCAACGGAAAACTTCGCCGGAACAGGAGCTCATCGTCGGACTTGGAGAGGTCGCTTGCCGGCGCGCGGGAAGAGGCGGTGGCCGGACTTGGGCGGCCCGGGCAGAGGCGCACGGCGTCGGGGAAGAAGAGGCAGGCACCGGGGCGGTGGTGGCACGAGCTCGCAGGAGGTGGCGTGCGGTGGCGCCAGCCGGCTCGGTCGCCGGAGCAGAAGAAGGCGGCGGCGGGAGCGAGGAGCGGCGTCGGGTCAAACGAGGCGGGCGGCGCGCCCCCGATGGGCTTGGAGGGCCCGATGCGGGCTCACCTGGGCCGGCGGGGATGTGGGCACCATGGGGACACGTGGCGCGTCCTTATTGGACGAGGGCGGCGGCGGCGAAATGTCCAGCCGGAATAGACATTGTCCGGCGGATGGAGAGGGGATTTTTTCTAGGGTTTGGAAGAGGAGATCCGGGATTTTCGAGGGGAGACCTATTTATAGATGTAGAGGGAGCTAGGAAGCTCCAAATGAGGTGCGGTTTTCGGCCACGCGATCGTGATCGAACGCTCTAGCTGTTGGAATGGGTTTAGTTGGGTTTTGGGCCAGTTTGGAAGGGAGTTGGGATGCAACACACATGAGGCCTTTTTGGTCCCTCGGTCAACCGTTGGAGTATCAAATGAAGTCCAAATGGCACACAACTTGACAGGCGGTCTACCGGTAGTAACCCAAGGCCGCATGACAAGTCTCGGTCCAATCCGAAAACGTTTAATACACACACATGGAAATAGGAAGAAAGGGACACCGGAGGACATAGGAGCGCCGGAATGCAAAATAGACAACGGGGAAAATGCTCGGATGCATGAGACGAACACGTATGCAAATGCAATGCACATGATGACATGATATGAGATGCATGACAAAGACAAAAACACACGGAGACAAAACCCAACAACGAGGAAATAAAATAAGTTAGTGCCGGAAACGGCAAGAGTTCGAGTACAAATAAGGTAAATTACATCCGGGGTGTTACAACACTCCACCACTACGAAAGGATCTCGTCCCAAGATCTAGGACTGGAAAAACTCCGGGTACTCAGAACGGAGGTGATCCTCGTGTTCCCAGGTGGCTTCACGGTCAGAATGATGTGACTGCTTGACTTTGAGGAATTTGATAGACTTGTTGCGAGTCTTGCGCTCAGTTTCTTCAAGAATAGCAACGGGGTGCTCACGATAAGACAGGTCTTCTTGGAGATCAATGTCTTCGATGTTGA